>CM061133.1:94840627-95440627 GCA_030789695.1 Scilla litardierei | reverse complement strand
TGCTGGCATTTGGGGAGTAAAACGATGATATCATGTGTCCCCGGAGCAACGGGAGGAGTCACGCATGATCCAGGGGGTCAAACGACGAAGATTTCATCTTTCAGCCCCTCACCCGGTCGGTTGGTCATCTCCAACCGATCGGGTGATGCACGCGTGCACCACCCGGACGCAGCTTGGAGCTCACGAGAGGTCACCCGGTCGGTTCAGCGACTGGGTCAGAAGCTCAATGTCTCTGGAAATTCGGAGCTAATTGCCAACCGATCAGGTGACCTTCACCCGATCGGTTCACCTGTAGCTGAATTTCAACAGCCAAGACTCGAAGTTCCAACCGGTCTCCTCACCCGGTCTGCACCAAGATCCAACCGGTCGGCACCAAGATCCAACCGACCGCATCCAAGATCCAACCGACCGGTTCATACTGACCGGGTGAAACCCCGCTTTGCGCTGTAGTTTTTTGAAGCGGCTCACCCGACCGGTTGACTTGTCAACCGGTCGGGTGATGTCGTTTTCTATAAATAGAACCCTAGGTTTCCCAGATTCGGGAGTTGGTTATTTTTTACTGTTTTCTTCATTTTGTGACGGCTGTAATTTTTCAGTTTTTGTAAGTTTTCGGATCTTTGTAAAACTTTAGTATTTTCTTAATTGCTTTACTACCACTGCATTTCTATTGTCTGATTATGATTTTAACGGTTCATTTTCGTTTAGATCGCTTTTTAATGAATATTTGTGAGTAGTTCCCAAATCTGGGATTTTGGCGGAAACCCCTTCGGGGGCTTTTCCCGATGCGTCCATAGGGTTAGGAAATCGATAGGGATTAGGAATCTAAAGGTTACGGGGGTGTTTTATTGTCATCGGCGGGAAAAAGACCGCCTTTGACCGTTGGGCCAAGGGGGAATAAACTTGGCGGTTGACTCCCTAGCCATACCTCACGCCCTTAGCGTAGACGCCGAATCTTAGCGCGCGGGAGCGGCATGATGCGACGTTGGGAGTTATCGTTGCGAGCTTAGTGCTCCCGGAGTCGATCAGTGTTAATGGACATGGGAGTGCCCACTGATAGAACCCGGAAAGTCCGGCGTATCATTCTGGGCACCGACCGGAATATCGGGCCCATGGGATGCCGGTACCGCTTTCAGAGGCAACGTCTCACCATTAGACCCTAATTCAGATCGTCATCCTACCCGTAGGCCGTATCGGCGAGAGTCGCTCGTTGGGGTCGAAACCAAAGTCCCGGGTTTTTTCCCTCATATTGTTTACACCTTGCATTCATTTACCGTGACAACCCATCTTTCGATCCGGGCTAGCTCGCCCACGGGGTGATTTTGGTCCTCTTTGACACAAGCACATCCTCGCCTCCCTGTGTTCGACCCCCAAGCCACACTACAACACCGTGCGATTGCGGTTACAAATATTTAGATTTCCGCGCCCCCGTTCGCACCGCACCGGGGCGCCGGCCACTCTCTGATCTTAATGTGGCATCTGGTGTCCGTCTAACCTGACGGTTCCTCTCATCTGAAGGGCCTTGGGCACAGTACATGAGAGGGCATTATATATCTGTTAAGACGTGTTTCTTCAGTGCTAAACCTAAGCCTATGAATTCGGGCACATGGAAATTCCTGCTTTGCTCCCATTCCATATCCCATAAACTCATCAGATGTATTGAAAGGGATGGTGCTTCCACTTCCTTTTTTTACGATAATTGGCTTCCTAGTGGACATATTGCTCTTACTCATGATGTTCCAGTTGGAGAGGAGCGGAAGCTTGTCAGAGATTACTGGTCCTCAGGCGGATGGAAAGAGGACCCCTCTATTAGAGATCTATAGCATATCCTTTGAGGAGTCTCACTCACGCATAGGAGCGATTCGGGGGAATGGATGGCCGCCCCACCTGCACATTTCATGATGCTTGGGAGGGATCGTGCATGATTGGGACCTCATTTCCCTACTACAGGTTGGTATGGTACAATATTCACATCCCAAAGATGGCAATCACCCTTCTTCGTGCATTCCATGGTAAGATCCTCACGAGAGATATTCTTCATAAATGGGGAGTCCCCTCTAGCCAGCATTGTGTGTTATGTAAGGATGAGGCTATAGAAAGAGTGGATCATCTATTTTTTGGATGCAGCTATTCCTGATACATTCTTTTCAGGAGCCTCCTAAAGCTTGTCTTCCCATCATCGGGCCCTCTCTCTTTAGCTGAGGTGGGTGTCCTCTTCCTTTCTTGTTACAACAAGAAGGGAGTGTTAGCATTTTAGCTAAAACAGTATTAGCATCCATGGTATGGCATATTTAGAAGCAGAAAAATAGTAGAATTTTTGAAGGTAAGGGTGTGGTGAAAACTACGCTGTTTGAGGCCATTGCAGCTGATGTCCAAATTGCCCTTCGAGATATTGATCGTGATCATCCATCGTCGGCTGCCCACTTTGCAAATTGGGGCTTTATAGACTCTTGACACTTGACTATTTTTTGTATACGGACTTTAATTTCTCCTTTTTATTTATTTTCCTTTTGTACCATATGTTTGGCTAGGTCGATAGTAGTTAATAGTGAGTGACGGCACTTGTGCCCTATCCCCTCTCTTCCTTCTATCCAATTAGTCCTCCTTTTGGGTTCTCGTATTGTTTTGATATGAATAAAGATACACACTTACTTGTCACACACACAGATATATAAATATATGTATATATATACACACACACACACACACACACACACACACACACACACACACACACACACACACACACACACACACACACATATATATATAGTGAAAAATGGAGGAGTGCAGACTGCGCTGGAAATTTTTCCGCGCTGTAAGTGATCTGGTTGCCCTACTTATTTTGTTTTTAAATTTTTTTGCAGTAGTTAGATAACTTGTTACTTAGCTCCCCTCAAAATTTCATGTCGATCCAACACCGTTTGAGCCTTCGTTCATCGCTTTCAAAAACGTTGCGCAAAATCTGGACAGTTTTGTGCAACATTTTTAAAATCGATGAACGGAGGCCCAAACGGTGTTGGGTCAAACTGAAATTTTGTGGGGATCTAGGTAACAAGTTTATATAACTACTTCAAAAAAATTTTAAAAAATATGTGTAGGGTTCCCAGATCGCTAACAACGCTGGAAACATTTCCAGCGCTGTCAGCACTCCTCCATTAACCACACACACACACACACACACACACACACACACACACACACACACACACACACACATATACATACATACACACATACACATATATATGTATATCTATCTATTATATATTTGACAGCGATTTTTGAATCCTAGGGCTGACTAGGACAAGCTGACTAGGACAAAGTGGTTGATAGATAGATGGCTAGGATTTGATCACGAGACATCAACGGTTGAAAATTCGTTAGGAAAAAAGGTGTATTTTGGGGGAGTTGAAAATTTAAAACTTGACAGAAAAACCGAACTTTTTTGGGTGAATAGCCCATTCCCAAAGTTCGAAGTTGGCGAGACTGATGTGGGACCGGCTAGAAAGAGAGAAGGTCTATGGGTGGGCTATCCTTCATTTTGGTGGTTTTCTTGAGGAGGGTTAGGGGGGAGAGAGACACGTCTCTATCATGCATCAGAGCTTGAAAAGTCACTACATCGGGCCACTCAATTCCTCAGCAAAAGGAAGTAGAAACCCTTTGGAGGTGACAAAAAAGCATCAAGTGCACGTCATATGAGTCGGAGGTGGAGGGCGTCACGGTAACACTGGGCTTCTCCTCGTCGGCAGCGACTGTTGATTCTTGATGTTTATTGGTTAGATCTCGGCCTGGAACCTGTTAGCTTCTCGGGTTGGTTAGATCCCGTTCTCTGTCTCCCTCTCCCTAACGCCCTCTTTCTCCCTCACCCGAACCCCCTCCCTCTCCCCTGCACTGTGCCCTCCCCCTCCCCCTCGCCCCCCTGCACAACCCATCAGCCCGCTTCAGAGCCGGTCGCTATCTGACCTAAGGCCACCATCAGAGCTGCTGCCACCCTCATGCGCAGTCGCAACCTGACATACAGTCCTGCCGCTGGTGAACCCCCATTAATGCTGACAGGTGTGGTGCCATCAAAGCTGTGCTGGAGCCCCTTTCCGTCTTCATCAAAAAAGAAACCCCATTCTTCATCAAAAGGAACTCCATTTCCTTCTTCATCAAAAGGGCGGAACTCAACCGGTAAGAGGTACCTCAACCTCATCATGGGATCCAACCTCACCGATGTACTCATCACGGGTATTTAGCACGTGTTTCTTTAAAGCTCGATTGATTTGGGTTCTGCCATGTTTTGATCAAATATTACTCAGTTGGTTTTTTTAATTTCTTCAATGTATGATGATTATGGGATCCAACCTCATCGATGTAATCATCACATGCATTTAGCCCGATTTTGAGGTTGTTTGTAGTCTCCAGAAGGAGTTGATGTCGCTCATGGTGACGTTTCGCTTCATGATATTGTTTAATTTTGGAATCTGAATTGATTGTTGATCTTGATTCATTAGTGATGATTTTGATCTTTGAAAGAGGGCATGTTTCATCGTTAGTTTTGGGGATCTCAGTCCTGTTACATTGGATTTATTTCTTCATATTTTTGTCAAATATGGTACTTTTGTTTCATTTCTTGAACAGTGTTGCTCAATAGGTTTGGTTGATCATTGAAATTGGTCTTATGTAATTGCTAAGCCGTTTTCAAGCTATTGATGATATGTAAATTGTTTGTTCCACAATATCCCCAATTTATACAAATTGGCAAGATGCATAAAGAAGAAAGCCTTGGAGGAAAAGATAGTAAGCAATATATAATGTTTATGACAAGCATGATTTTTTAAAATCCACATATTGATTAAGAAACAAGGTCATACAATCTTACGAAGAGTTATCTGCAGGTTATTGGGAGAAAGCATTCGAGCAAAAAATTCAACGAAACCCCCAATGAAGATGATTATATCATAGGAAATGTCCCGAGAACCACATTCTAAGCAGAAGCCATCCAATGGTGTTGCTAAGTTGATGGGGCTTAACATGTTGCCAGCGCAGCAATCGACTCCAACTGCAAGGAGTTCACAAGACAGTTATTTGCACAAGTCTCCATCTGGAGAATTTTAGAATTATTGGCAGCTTGTGAAGCTCGATTGATTTGGATTATTCCTACTTATTGGTGATTTTTGAAAGAGGGCATGCTTATTTGATTCAGTGATTAAGAATGCAAGTTTAAAGATGTGTGATTTGTCTATGGTTATGGAGATTTGATTTTTTTGACTGTTTGTTAAAAGTTGTGTGATTTGAATGATCAGGTGCCTGTGTATATAGCAGCGATATCTCCCAGAACATGAGAGGAAGCCTCGGTTCAGTTTGGTTGATTTTAGGGATATTGATCTTTTAAGATTTGTTGCTCGGTTAAACTAATAGCTGGTATATATATTTAAATTATAGGGAACACAAGAAGTAGTTTCTAGGGTTTTGTTGAAGAGTTCAAAGCAGCTGTTAGCACAACAAAGAAAGCATTTTCCCAGTGGAAGAATACTCCAGTCACCTCTCGGCAACAAATCATGTTCAAGATCCAAGAGCTCATTCGAAGAGATATGGTATTCTTTATTTTTTGTCAAAAAAACTATGTATAGAATCTTTAGTACCTATGTTATCAATTAGTAGTAGCATTTATGTATTTATGTTTATGAATGAAGGAAATATATATTTTGTTTATGAAGGAAACAAACTGAAGCTGGAGTGTTGGATCTGTCGTTAAAGAAAAGGTTCTTTCCTTTCTTTTTTCATCTTTGATTTTCTTTTTCAAGAACTAATCTTGACATGGAATTACTTCGTTTTTTTTTCTTATTCTCATTTTGCAGAAAATTGGTTCCCAATTTGGCGATTTTGTTTTCATCATCTGCGAATTGGGATATCAAATTCTTATTGTGAACCAGGTTTAATGAAAACAATTTGGATGGAAACAATACCTGTTATGCGAATACCAGGTATTATTCTTCGATTGTACATATCTGTCAATATTAAAAGATGATTCCATTTTCATCATCAGGTATTATTTTCCTCATCTGTTTTTGTGATCACAATAACCAAGGATAACAATTTGGTTATCACAAAAAAAACCCGCATCATCATCTATTTCAGATCACAAAGACCAGGGATAACAATTTGGATCATCAGATATTGTTTTCATCATCTGCTATGTGTATTTTTATTGTGATCTGAAATTTGATAATTTTTAAGCTGTCTTTTTATGTATGTTTATCAGGTGTTTAATGTAATGTATCAGAGAACAAAGACTTCATGTATTTAAATAACAAATCAATGTTTAAAATCAGACTTCTATATTTTAAAAGGTTGGCCTCTTTAATGGATGTTTAAGAACCATGTACAAGTAAAGATAGTATCTTATAGATTTGTAGCGAAAAAAAACCTGGTAGTGCTGAAAGTAAAAGAATGTGGAGCGGAATGTGGAGCAGATTCAGATATTTTGGATTTTTCATTACACACTTGCTAATGATGTCAGTGATCAGCAATAGTTAACTGGGGTCTAGGAGTACTTTTTGTCTTCAACCTCCAACTAAAGATTGGAAGTTTAGGAAACATAGAGTTGCTTTCAAGGTGTGTGAGAATTATTCAGCATTGGCAATGTGCATCACTAATAGTTGTCTTGGTGTTTTCATTGCAGGGTATTGGGTGTTTTAATTTTCAATGGAGTTGTCTTTTAAACCTTTCACATACACAAGGGCGTACCGTTACTTTCTTAAGATTCTGCTTGCCGCACCTGATGATGATGGATTGACAGATTGGGTAAGCTGGGTAAAGTCGCGCTTTCGAACTCTTCTTCTCAAGGTGAGATGTTATTTTATTTTCACTTCAATTATATTAGCATTTTTGTTGGCTGATTCCTCAAGATTGTGAAATCCTTACCATGTCCTTGCAGCTAGAGATGTTGCAGGGATACTGTGACCCAAATCCCACAGAATATGTGGATTGTGAAATCCTTATGTTTAGTTTTTAAAGCTAAGATAACAGCCATAATTAAGGTTCTTATGTTTATTTTTTTTGGATGTTCAACCCCTGGAACTTTATATAAAGGACCTTAGTTCTTTGGGCAAGAAACCCGACCAGCTGTGATGATTAATTGAGGATTCACGAAAGGAGAGGAATCGAGCAAATGGGTCAATATAGATAAGAATGTAAGTCAAACTACCAATATAATATTTGATCATTCCTTTCAATTGATGATCAAATTGGGGCTAACGAAAAATTATCATTTCAGATATTGTTCTAGAGATCTAGGCACAATTGGAACAAATCGATCTTGATAATGTGAGTATTCATTATCTGCTTTTGAATTTAGTGCAAGGAAACGAAGATGTATGATTATTCATTATCTACTTTTGAATTTAGTGCAAGGAAACGAAGATGAGTGAGTATTCATTATTTTGTTATCTGCTTATGTGATCTTATGTTAATTTGAGTACAAATACACAGGCAAGGTGGGCATATTTGAATGAACTTTGATCAGACGATTGAAAGTATATTAGCAAGTGACCCTAACTTAAACTACACACCGAGGTTGCTATCGATCAGGGCTACTACAACACTGCTTGATAACAGAGATGTGGTGCTCGCTCCCTGACAAACATGATACTTCTTCACCCAAGCAAGCTTGAGATTCTCCAGTTAAAGAAAAAACATGGATAGAAAGTTTCAAAATAAAATTTTGTGCTTTATTGGTTGACTTAACTTTTTGCATATAGAGAGGAAAGAGAAGTGAAAAATATTGAGTACAAGAGTCTATTATTGTCTGAGATTGGTTGCTAGCATCTTGCTTAGGCTAACTATAATTTGTTTCGTGAGGAATTAACTCAATATGCAATATGTCCTGCCAACTTAAACCTACACATTATACTTTCAGCCCTGCTGGTATCAATCGATGGTATTGTAGTCTACTGACAGGTCGACACCAATCATGGTGTGTCAGTGTGGCTGACGGAGAGCTTCTTTGTGGCAGCAGCGTGAATGGAAGAGCGTTTGGGCCTTAGAGAGCCAGCTTAATTGCGCTTTCAACAGGCTCTTTGAAACTTTTGGAGCTAACGAAAGGAGAGGAATCGAGGAAATGGGTCAATACAGATTTAGAATGCAAGTCAAACACCGATATAATATTTGATCATCCCTTTCAGTCGATGATCAAATTGGAGCTAACGAAAAATTATCATTTCAGATATTTTTCTAGAGATCTAGGCACAATTGGAACGGATCGATCTTGATAATGTGAATATTCATTATCTGCTTTTGAATTTAGTGCAAGGAAACAAAGATGTATGCGTATTCATTATTTTGTTATCTGTTTATGTGATCTTATGTTAATTTGAGTGCAAATACACATGCAAGTTGGGCATATTTTGAATGAACTTCGATCAGATGATTGACAATATATCAGCAAGTGACCCTAAATTAAACTACATCGAGATTGCTATCGATCAGGGCTACTGCCGCACTGCTTGATAACAGAGATGTGGTGCTCCCTCCTTGACAAACATGATATTTCTTCACCCAAGCAAGTTTGAGATTCTCCAGTTAAATAAAAAACAGGGATATAAAGTTTCAAAATAAAATTTTGTGATTTATTGGTTGACTTAACTTTTTTCATATAGAGAGGAAAGAGAACAAGAGGATGAAGAGGTTTTTGCTTGTGGAGTCCATGGGAGGAGCTGTGGTCCTCAGATTGCATGGAAAGATGCCATTTTTTGGGATGGAGCTATTTTGGTTGCTCCCATGTGCAAGGTTTGGCCCCTTCAATTTTTTTTTAAAAAATCATCATATTTCTTTAATTTCGCTCCCATGATGGCTCTACTTTAGTATTTAAGGTCATAATGAAACAAGTTACTTAAAATGATGGATAATTAATTTATTAACTCGCTCCAGATTGCTGAGGAGATGAGACCTCATCTAATGGTTGTCAGCGTTTTGACCAAACTGCGCAAGATCATCCCAACGTGGAAGATCATCCCCACTGAAGACATCATCGATTGTGCCATCAAGAATCCAGAAGGGAGAAAAGAGGTAAGACATTAAAATTCCATTTTAAACCATGTGGCCTTAATTAACGTAATTAATATTTAGTTATAATAATGGCAAATTTTCATGTACATAGCAATCCTTACTGTTACAAGGGCAAGCCTCGCTTGAAGACTGGCCATGAGCTTCTCATGGTCAGCTTAGTCATCGAGAAGAACCTACATCAAGTAAATATCAATACATTTTGCCATATTCATTCCTATCTTACTCAAACAAAGTCTCACATATTATTGAAACATGGGGGCATGCAGTGTGTATGTAAATTTTAACTAGAGCAGAAGTATTTGTAGAAAAAATAAAGAAGATGCATGAAATAAAGGCTTTCTTCATTTTTGTTGAATGGTCGAATACTATTTACATCAATTCATTGGATCCTTATTGAAGAATTTGGCACATCATAAGAGGGTTTATCTGTGCTGCCACAGAGTTCTATGTGGATGCCACATTAGCGTAGCACTTTCCCTATTAGAAGGAGGAATCCGCTAAGGCTAGGTACCTATAAATTTGGGTAATCTTCTTGATTAGACTTCTTAACCTGATAACTATGATGATATTGCCTTTTGATAATGAATCGGTTTGGTAGTCAACCTTCGGTGGTTGGGCTTAACGGTGATGATATTGCCTTTTTTGATAATGGACCTGTTTTGGAAGTTAACCATAGATGGTAAGGCTTTTTAGCAGCTGACATGAAGCTAATTTGTGAAGGATGAGACATAAGACAAAGATACATTATTTCATACATTATTTCGATTCACTCAATGTGTATGATTGCTAATTCTCTTTCCAGATTCATCAAACTAACATGTAGCCCTATGTAGCAATGAGATATCATAAATGGGTATCAACCCAAAAACTAAATATTTATCTACACATTTGGGGAAACCTATCAACTACAGTAACTATTTTGTTTTGCATGAAATGTTTTGTATGGATCCAATATGAAGTACATAAACACAGACTGCTCTGCATGGATCCAACATGAATCAAAAAAAGTTGTTCTTTTTACATTGCCACATACATGTATCAATCCAGATATACGCACACAGTTGATATGGGAATTTGGTGGGGATTTCAGAAAATTTTCTGTAACGGTCGCTTTCTGACCTTATGGATTTCTACATGCACGTAATTTTTCGTGCATGTACTTTATTTGGCTCTTTCTTGGTTTCGGTAAATATGATGTGATATGTCGTTGTGACCGTAAGGAAGTGTAGAATTTTATAGTAATTTTTGGGAACGTCATTTCATGGCTCGTTTTCTCGCAAAACAGCTTTGAATGGAACGACGTTTTGGTCTTTTGGCACCAATACTCAGTTCCCGATTTTACGATAATTTTAGATAGGTGTAGCATGCGATCGGACCCCATAGCCCCTACCTCTCGTCTTCACGATCGTCCCGGTATTTTCGGATTATTTTTCCGATGCCCGTAGTGGAAGATATCCCCTAATCAATTTTCCCCCGTTGATTAGTCGCTAACCAATTTGAAATTCAAATCTAAATCATATCCCTAACTTTGCTCCTACGTATCATGGGATATTATTCTACCACTAGAGACACCCTCCTTTTCCCCTATCTCCACTCTCCCTATCTCTATCTCTCTCACATTTAGCCAAAAACCAAAACCCAAATAGCAAAACCCTCCCTCTTCTTAAGGAAACAAACCCAGTCGCACTTCTCCCTCACGCAAACCCCACACACGTAATTTCCTTCATCAACTATGGCCACCCAAGACCACCGACGACCACCCCTGGCCGTCGGCAACTTCCCCCTTCCGGCCCCCTTTCTCTCTCCTCTGTTTTCTCTCTCTAAATAGCCCCCAAACACAAAGTAGCACAGATCTGGCCAACGGCCATCTTGCTCACGGCCAGCCGTCGGTCGCCATCATCGCCGGTGACCACCAACGCAAATTTGTTCCCCTTTGAACCCTCTCCGCTCTGTAACTTCCCTCACGCTCATAGCCCACCTGTAGCTCCGGGAATCCTCGTCGGAACACGTCGTATCGACTGTTTTTGACAGACATGGAAGCTGAACATCAATGCCGGCTCACGACCACTTTCGACCACCACCGGAATCAACTCCACCACCGTTGGCTTCGTCTTGAAGTCGTTTACCTTCTGCAATTTCCCATTGTCGCTTTTCATTGCTGGAATTCCGCTGAGATGCGCAACAACAAACGTTGCACGAATCTGTCCTCTCTGGCTTCTTACGGCCACCCGCCGCTGTATGCTCACGCCGTCAGCCACCCACCGGGCCGAGCATATTCCATTGGTCCTACTTCATCTACCGACTGCCCCCTTGGACTCTCGGAGTTCACGTGTGTTTCCGCACGCACGTACTTTTAGCCGACGTCATCGTTATCGTGAAGATCAGTTACGCTACTCACAACGGTAGGAGGATCGCTGTTAGATCGCTGATATTGCGCCACCACTATGCTGTCCAAAGGTACCTTGCTGCATTACCCATGGCCGAGGAGTTCCATACGACGCCGACGTTTCTCCATTCAGACCCGACTTCCGCTTGTTGGACGACGTCACGAGGTTGGTTTCCCTAATACGTAGCAAACCCACACCGTAGTTCAATCAAAACCTAAAATAAAATTTGGTCAACACGAACTAAAATTTATTTTATCATTTGTAAAATGTGGCCCACCTTAGGAAAGATCGACGAACGGACTATTTTCTGTGCACATAGGGTAGACGTCGATCTAGATTGAACAAACATCAAAAAACGTGACTTTTGACTGTGAGGGTAGTCCCGCCAAATTTAGAAACTAACCATAATAGGTTTGACCAAAAGCATGATCTGACATCACCGTGATACTGTTTCAGACGGACCATCGCCGACACGACGATTCGACGGGACGCCCCGGACAGACGACGCACTCGCCACCGTAGGTAAGTGTACTCACTTGTACCTTCGGCCATGTTTAGGCCTTAGACTTGTATAACTATTAAAATGTGAACAAAGAGAACTGGACGTGAAATGATAGCGTCCGGGACACTCCTTGACGGCTTAGACATGACGACGAAGTCTAAGCGCAACAACAACAACTGACACCTAAGGGTTTTCATGTGTGTGCATGCGTGTGAACCCCCTAGAAGAACTTTTCCCTACTTGTCATGTCGTGTCTTGTTATACATAGCCTACGGGAAACAAGGCACTCACTTGATAGAGTGAGTGATCCCTTGTACAGATACACAACCTGCGGCAATGAGATGCTCACCTAGCAGAGTGGGTGATCGTTGTTACGGAACACATACGTGAAGCTCGGCACCCACCTAGCAGAGTGAGTGTCCAGGCAGACTGAAAGGATAGAGGCTCTCACCTAGAAGAGTGAGTGGTCCTATACAGTAGTACAGTTTCAACTACGAGGCGTTCGTCGCTCACCAAGCAGAGTGAGAGATACGCTACCGACCGTGGGGATAGAGGCACTCACCTAGCAGAGTGAGTAGCCCTATATTGTCTTGTCTTGAGCACTTGGGTTTTGGGGTAGGGTTGAGCGTGCGCACGGGGAGAGGGTTTGATCCCACTCGAACCGTAAGGCGTGAACCCTTCGAGTCACACATGTCTTGTCGTGTCGTGTCGTGTCGTGTCTTGTCTCGTCTTGTCTTGACCCGTTTAGGTTAGTCCCGTAGTCGGTAGCACACGCTACGGCTACGGCTTGTCGTGTTTACTTTTCCTGCACCGTTTTACTTTCTTTAACTGCCATGTTATAATCCCAGCATGTTAATCAACCAGTAAACTGTTTCTTTAAAATAAAATACACTTGCAGTAGAGTCTAACATTTCTGTGTAGACTTTACCTGACATACAGTTTCTTTTCTCTTGGGTGCTGTACTCAGGTGTTGAGCCAGAGTTCGTGGACGAGGCAGACTCACCGGAGTACATGGAGCCCGAGGACGTCGACCCGGAGGACGTACTTTACGAGGACCAGACTTAGACGTTCCCCACCGTTGCGGACTTCCAGAGGTTACTACTTTTAGTTCAGGTGCGTAGCACCGTTTACTTTACTGCCTAGGTTGGGTGCTTACACTAGTAGTTTACTTTCTGCGTGTTGCCATGCTGGGCATTACTTCCTTTGTTAGACTCTTGTACTTCTGGATATCTTGATGGAATAAAATGAATGCATTTCCTTTCAGTACTTTCTGTTGTTACGAATTTTATAAATGCAAGAACCTGGAATTTTAAAATAGTACCCCCTACAGACGCTTATTGGGTCTGGGCTTCACAGCTCCGGCCCAAGCGGGCCTTAGTCACGTCTCGCTTCTGTCGTTTTGGGAAGCGGGGCGTGACAGGTTTTAGTGGTGGCCCATGCAGGTCTTGTAATTATAATAGTTCGTAGAAATAGTATTACTGGCATTCATTTTTATTGTCCAGTTATCGTGTACGAGTCTAATTTGTGTCTTTCTTGTCAATAGGATGGCAGGAAGACGCAATACCCAAGCCGGGAGCTCAACGGATGGTGTTCCGGGAGACCAGGGCGGTGAATTCCGTCAGTTTCTGGGCCTTATGAGAGAGATGCTGGGCATTCAACATCAATTGGTTCAGCAGTCCCATCAGGCTACCCGAGCCGTCCAGGCTCCACCGCCACCACCTGCCCCGAGAGCTGCTCCTGGAGTGAAGCAGTTCAATGAGCTTCAGTCGAAGACTTTTTCTAGGAAGGAAGGACCGTTGGGTGCTGATGAGTGGATCCAGAGCACCGAGGAGAAGCAGGTAGCTATGAAGATCCCTGATGATACCCGAGTTGAGATAGCGAAGATGTAGCTGATCGAGAATGCTAGGAACTGGTGGCGCATTGAGGAGAGCTGCCTGCAGAAGCCAGTGGAGTGGAAGACCTTCAAGTCGACGTTCAAGGAGAAGTATTTTCCGAAGGCAGCTAAGAGGGAGCTTTTGAGCCGATTTATGGATCTGAAGCAAGGGGACTTGACAGTCGATGAGTACGAGACAGAGTTCGAGATACTGAGTCGTTTTGCCCCTCATATGGTGAAGAAGGAGGAGAACCGAGCTGATCGGTTTCGTCAGGGACTGCGTCCAAAGATTCAGGCTTTCATGTCCTCAATAGATTTTTCGACCATGGGAGCTGTGCTGAATGCCTCCAGGAATCATGAGATCATATCGTGTCTACCTGACCCTCCAGCTGGTGGAGGAAAGCATCCCAAGGAGCAGTACCGGCCACCTGTTAGGCCAGCTATGAGACCGGTTCTGACAGTTCCTTTCAAGAGGCCAGTAGCACCTGCTCAGCATCAGATGAAGGGCCCATGCTTTTTCTGCGGCAAGCCAGGGCATCAGCAGAACACTTGTAGGAAGAAGTTGGGTTTGTGTCTGGCATGTGGAGCTGCCACACACGCCGTTATAGACTCCCCGAGGTTTCGCCATACTGAGGGTGGAGAACCAGCCCCACTACAGAGTAGAGCGCCTACGCCTACCCAGAGAGGAGCTGTTGTCCTTGGAGCATATGTCATGACAGCAGTGGATGGCGTCATTGCAGGTAACTCCATAGTTTTAGTCTTTCATATTATAGTTTAGTTTATTTTTGGCTGCTTATGTATGTTTAAAAACATTTTGTTTCCTTTCAAATCAAATCTTTAAAGTTTTGGAAATAGTCCATGAGATCACAACCCACCTATCTTCCCTCATCCATTACCACAACTCCACACGTTTTCCCACATGTTATTTTTTTATAAAAAATATGTCTTTGGCCTTAAAATTTCTTTCCTCTTCTTCCCTCTTTGAAGTGTTATGTTCATTGTTGTTATAGTATTAGAGCTGGTTATTATTGTTATAGGGTTATGTTTGCGGGTAGGCATAGGGTGAGATGAGATATGTCGTAGCGATGATTGGTTGATTTTGAACATAAGGATATTAGATTAGATTTCTTTGGATGAAAAGAATGAGGTGTTCAAGACTTATTTATAATACCGATGTGTTCCGGACACGATGGAGAATTCTGGTCGGATGAAATTATATGCGGGGAGATGAGAACTTATCAGACTTGAAACTTGGACGAGTGGTAGATAGGAGTAGCTACGGAATATAGTATGATTTAGAGTGGTCATGAGAATGAGTAGAACATTTAAAGCAACATGACTTGATCATTGAATTGACGTGAGACGACAATGGAAATGATGCGACATATTAAGACAGATGGGATGTTATGAAGACGGATTTTATATGATTGGGAGATTAGATGATAGGGGTAAGAATAGCTATGGTTCGATGGTTCATTGATCAAGGAGAATATGTTTATGAGTCGATATTATGGAGAATATATATTGAGGACGAGATGATTGTTAGTTTGTAGACTGTAATGTGGATCTATAGTTAGGTGCTAAGATATGGTTCTAGTTGTAGCATTAACCAGTGGAAAGACGAGTTATGATGGATTATTTGAGGAACGATGTTTGAAGCTATAAGATTAGCGATCATTATGTGGAATATGTGAATTATAGGCATGAGTGTATATAGATATTAATATTATTAGTATAAGTGATTTCGAGGACAGAATCATTTCTATGGTGGGTAGAATGTAACGGTCGCTTTCCGACCTTATGGATTTCTACGTGCACGTACTTTTTCGTGCACGTATTTTATTTGGCTCTTTCTTGGTTTTGGTATATACGATGTGATATTCCATTGTGACCGTAAGGAAGTGTAGAATTTAATAGTAATTTTTGGGAACATCATTTCACGGCTCGTTTTCTCGCAAAACAGCTTTGAATGTACGGGCGTTTTGGTCTTTTGGCACCAATACTCAGTTCCCGATTTTACGATAATTTTCGGTAGGTGTAGCATGCGATCGGACCCCGTAGCCTTGTACCTCTCGTCTCCACAATCGTCCGGGTATTTTCGGATTATTTTTCCGATGCCCGTAGTGGAAGATATCCCCTAATCAATTTTCCACCGTTGATTAGTCACTAACCAATTTGAAATTCAAATCTAAATCATATCCCTAACTTTGCTCCTACGTATCATGGGATATTATTCTGCCACTAGAGACACCCTCCTCTATCTCCGCTCTCCCTATCTCTATCTCTATCTCTCATTTAGCCAAAAACCCAAACCCAAATAGCGAAACCCTCCCTCTTCTTAAGGAAACAAACCCAGCCGCACTTCTCCGTCACGCAAACCCCACGCACGCAATTTCCTTCATCAACTCCGGCCACCTAAGACCACCGGCGACCACCCCTGTCGTCGGCCACCTCCCCCTCCGGCCCCCTTTCTCTCTCCTCTGTTTTCTCTCTCTAAATAGCCCCCAAACACAAAGTAGCACAGATCTGGCCACCGGCCATCTTGCTCACGGCCAGTCGCTGGTGACCACCATGGCCACTTTGTTCCCCTTTGACCCCTCTCCGCTCTACAACTTCCCTCATGCTCATAGCCCACCTGTAGCTCCAGGAATCCTCGGCGGAACACGCTATATCGGCTGTTTTTGACAGATCTGGAAGCTGAACTTCAACGCCGGCTCACAACCACCTCTGACCACCCCCGACATCAATTCCAACACCATTGGCTTCGTCTTGAAGTCCTTTCCCTTCTGCAATTTCCAGTTGTCGCTTTTCATCGCTGAAATTCCGCTAAGACGCACGATAACGAACGTTGCACGAATCTGTCCTTTCCGGCTTCTCACGGCCACCCACCGCCGTACGCTCATGCCGTCGGCCACCCACCGAGCCGAGCATCTTCCACTGGTCCTACTTCATCTACCGATAGCCCCCTTGGACTCTCGGAGTTCACATGTGTTGCCGCAGCACGTACTTTTAGCCGACGTTGTCGTTATCGTGAAGAACCGTTGCGCTACTCGCGACGGGAGGAGGATCGCTGTTAGATCGCTGATATTACGCCACCACGCCACTTTCCAAAGGTACCTCGCTGTAATACCCACGGCCGAGGAGTTCCAGACAACGCCGACGTTTCTCCGTTCAGACCCGACTTCCACTTATTGGACGACGTCACGAGGTTGGTTTCCCTAACACGTAGCAAACCCACACCGTAGTTCAATAAAAACCTAAACTAAAATTTTGTCAACGCGAACTAAAATTTATTTTATCATTTGTAAAATGTTGCCCACCATAGGAAAGATCGACGAACGGACTATTTTCTGTGCACATAGGGTAGACGTCGATCTAGACTGAACAAACAGAAAAAACGTGACTTTTGACTGTTAGGGTAGTCCCGCCAAATTTAGAAAAAACCATAATAGGTTTGACTATAAGCGCGATCTGAAAACGCCGTGATACTGTTTCAGACGGATCATCGCCGACCCGACGATTCGACGGGATGCCCCAGACAGACGACACACTCGCCACCGCAGGCAAGTGTACTAACTTGTACCTTCGGCCGTGTTTAGGCCTTAGACTTGTAGAACTGTTAAAATGTGAACAAAGAGAACCAGACATGAAATGATAGCATCCGAGACACCCCTTGACAGCTTAGACTTGACGACGAAGTCTAAGCGCAACAACGACAACTGACACCTTAGGGTTTTCCTATGTGTGCGTGTGTGTGGACCCCCTAGAAGAACTTTTCACTACTTGTCATGCCGTGTCTTGTTATACACAGCCTGCGGGCAATAGGGCACTCACTTGACAGAGTGAGTGATCCCTTGTACGTATACACAACCTGCGACAATGAGACGCTCACCTAGCAGAGTGGGTGATCGTTGTTGCGGAACACCTACGGGAAGCTCGGCACCCACCTAGCAGAGTGAGTGTCCCAGCAGACCGAAAGGATAGAGGCTCTCACCTAGCAGAGTGAGTGGTCCTATACAGTAGTACAGTTTCACCAACGAGGTGTTCGTCACTCACCTAGCAGAGTGAGAGATACGCTACCGACCGTGGGGATAGAGGCACTCACCTAGCAGAGTGAGTGGCCATATATTGTCTTGTCTTGAGCACTTGGGTTTTGGGGTGGGGTTGAGCGTGCGCAAGGGGAGAGGGTCGGATCCCCCTCGAACCGTAAGGCGTGAACCCTTCGAGTCACACGTGTCTTGTCGTGTCTTTTCATGTCTTGTCTTGTCTCGTCTTATCTTGACCCGTTTAGGTTAGTCCCATAGTCGGTAGCACACGCTATGGCTACGGCTTGTCGTGTTTACTTTTCCTGCACCGTTTTACTTTCTTTAACTGCCCTGTTATAATCCCAGCATGTTAATCAACCAGTAAACTGTTGCTTTAAATTAAAATACACTTACAGTAGAGTCTAACATTTCTGTGTAGACTTTACCTGACGTACATTTCCTTTTCTCTTGGGTGTTGTACGTCAGGTGTCGAGCCGGAGTTCGTGGACTAGGCAGACTCACCGGAGTATGTGGAGCCCGAGGATGTCGACCCGGAGGACGTACCTGACGAGGACCAGACTTAGACGTTCCCCACCGTTGCGGACTTCCAGAGGTTAATACTTTTAGTTCAGGTGCGTAGCACCGTTTACTTTACTGTCTAGGTTGGGTGCTTGCTTCAGTAGTTTACTTTCTACGTGTTGCCATGCTGGGCATTACTTCCTTTGTTAGACTCTTGTACTTCTGGATATCTTGATGTTATAAAATGAATGCATTTCCTTTCAGTACTTTCTGTTGTTATGAATTTTATAAATGCAAGAACATGGAATTTTAAAATAGTACCCCCCTACAGACGCTTATTGGGTCCGAGCTTCACAGCTCCGGCCCAAGTGGGCCTTAGTCACGTCTCGCTTCCATTGTTTTGAGTCACGTCTCGCTTCTGTTGTTTTGGGAAGTGGGGCGTGACATTTTCTGTATGGATATCATGTCGTATGAAATTTCATTTAGAAGCACAAAAATGCAGTATGAAGTTATCTCCGAGCTAAATAAAGTACATATCGTATGAAATTTTCATGTCTGTCAGTATCGTATCCGTCAGTATGAAGTATCTTCTAATTTCAGAAAATTTCATGAAGCTTCATGTCGTATGAAATTTCATTTAGAAGCATAAAATGCGATAACTATTTTTTTTGCATGATATTTTCTGTGTGGATCCAATATGAAGTACATAAACACAGACTGCTCTACATGGATCCAACATCGAAAATTTTCTGTATAAATATCATATCGTATGAAATTTCATTTAAAAGCACAAAAATGCAGCATAAAGTTATCTCCAAGCTAAATAAAGTAAATATCGTACGAAATTTTCATGTCCGTTAGTATCATATCCGTCAGTGTGGAGTAGCCTCTTACTTCAGAAAATTTCATGAATCTTCAAATCGTACGAAATTTCATTTAAAAGCACAAAAATGCAATAACTATTTTTTTGCATGAAATTTTCTGCATTGATCCAATATGAAGTGCATAAACACAGACTGCTCTGCATGGATCCAACATCGGAGGATCAGTAGAGAGACGCGACGATGAGGAGGATCGATGAGGAACATCGTCTTTGAGGGGTGGCTCCCGGGGAAAGGGGTGTGTGGCGCTCAATGAGGTGCTTGGGGTTTACGATCCCTCACTTGCCATCAAGCTCGAGGTTCATTTCTTTCTTTGGTGGGAGTTTTTAAAATTCTTCTATCTAAAAGTTTCGATCTTTGGTGTTTTTTTGATCTTTGGTGTTTTTTGATCGAGTTAGCTTTTGCCTTTTGGAAAGTTGTTGCTTTTGTTAGATATTTTTGTGCACGGTTTGGAGTTCACTTCTTTGTTAGATATTTTAAGTCATTTGATAAACCGGTAGGTCTGGATCTTGGAAACAAGAAAAATAAAAACCCCCTCCGATTTGAAACAGATACATTATTTCTCTTTTTCCTTTTGTCTATAACTTGAATGAGATTTTCTATTTATTTTTCATGCTATAAAACCGATGTCAACTGTTTGGAGTAAAGAGCATATGATTTTTTTTGAAGCATATACAGTTATCATACATGAACAGTCTGAGGCCTAATCTGTTGAAATGCAGGTCCAGAGAAAAGAAGGATCAACAACAACAGTTGAATCAACATCAGCTGAAGCAGCATCAACAGTGGGAAGGTGATGGCATCAGCTTTGACACAACAGCAACAACAACAAAAGAAAGGTGATGAATGAAGAGAGTTTTCCTGAGAAGACATTGCCAAGATTAAACACATCTAGCCTGAAAATGGAGTGAATACTCAAAATGAAATCTCTCTACTGTCTTTACATATTAGAAGAAAACAATTTTGTGAAAGCACTCTTATTTTGTTTATATCAGGGATTATAAGTATTGGAAGCCCTTTTTGTTTCTTTGGTTCTTTTGAGGTTGAGAGAGATCAAATATTATAGAATGTAAATTTTTGGCTTAAGATTAATGATTGGAATTATTACAAACTTTTTGCTTATATACTTATGTTTCATATTAGGTTTGTCCTTCTATCTTAAAGAGTTCATCAAATATTATGAAATTAATAGAAAATACCTCAAACTCTTCTCATTTATAATGAAATGGTTAAGATCACATCTCATAAAAATATGTGTGATGTTGTGATATTTATAAATGATTGTTATTATATACATGTAACTCATTCCTATTTCTATTAAACAAGTTTTTGAATGGGTTTGTTGACTAGGACAAAAGGTGTGTAAAAGGACAGTATTGATTGAATCTTGAGGAAACAATGTGTAGAGAATTAGAGTTAAAATTTGGGTGGGAGGGATTTTGTTGCAATGCATTCCACCATCTTTCGCAGATGCACAATACAAATTATTTTACTGACTCGGTTAGCTGATGAAGTCTACATATTTCAGCACATAATAGGTCGCCATCCCAACCACCATTAGCAGATAGAAGATGTCTGCGCTTGAGTTGTAAGAACCATTGCTACTGCTACAAAACATGTCGTCTTTAGGTGATTAGGTGATTAAAATAAGGCTCGTGCACGTGCTACAAAACATGTCTGCGCTTGAGTTTTCTAGGCTCAGATTGCTAGAAAACTCAATATAATCTGCGCTAATCCACGCTGACCCAGTATGTGTGTGTGTGTGTGTGTGTGTGTGTGTGTGTGTGTGTGTGTGTGTGTGTGTATTGGAAAGTTAAACTATTTTATAAACATGGTCAGGATGTACAAAGGTGGTGTTGGGATTTAGACGCAGTAGGATGGGGAGAGGACACAAGCATCGTCACCCATCACTAAATTATCCGTACCCCGCACACGAACCTTGACTAGAACTAGTACAAATCATCAGCTCGGTTAAAACCCAAACCACCCAAAGAAAACATGGTCTTTTCTTATCCATAGTCCATAATATCCCAATTGGATAGTATATTGCAAGCAACCGGGTCTTCTACGTCGGCCTTCCCCATCGCGAGCCTAACCTCATTTGCAATGGCCTCAAACAAGAGGGTTTTTGGTTGTGAGGAGTCCTCAAAAATTTGCATATTCTGCTCTTTCCAGATGTGCCAGACGATGGCCGCAATGACAGTATTTGCAAGATGGCTCACGGCTGACTTCTTCACAAAATGAGTAATGAAATAATCCCCAACCTCATGTAGCTTCAGCGCAATAGAATGAAGAACCCCCAGCTTCAGCAGGCTACGCTTCAAAATGTAGGAGGAGTATTCGCATTGAAAGAATAGATGGCCGGCCGTCTCAATGGCTTGGCCCTTACACATCACACAGTTTGCTGGGACAGAAGGGAGCCATTTAATCAAGTGCTCCTTGGTTAATAGTTTATCTTGGAAAGCTCTTAGCAGCATGATAGAGAATTTTGGAATGCGTTTCTTGTGCCAAACAATCGGGTGGTAGCAGAATTTTGGGCCATGTTGTCTAACACCGGTCCAAGCATTTAAAAAATCTGAAAGGCTCACCGGGTATCCATTCCCATCTATCATGACCCGAATGTAGTGTGTATTGTTGAAGAGCCGGCTGTAAGTGACGGATGTTAGGATCATCCACCCACCGCATCCCATCCCAATAGTCGCTGACTAACTTGTCGCCTTCTCCCAGGGGAATGTTGTGTAAATCCTTTAACGACCCACAATGGAGCCAGTTGTCATGCCAAAAGAGGGTGGAGTTGTCGTTGCACACCATCCCACGAATAAGCTTACTAGAGATACTTCTGCAATGGAGCAAGAATTTCCAGGTACCTGAATGAGTAGGTTTACCTTTAGTGGAGTAGAAGTGAGTCAATCCCCCATAGCTCTTTCTCATATGCTGTGCCTAAAGGCTATTACTTTTAAAAAGCTGCCAAGTCATTTTGATGCCAGCCGCAACATTGAGATCCTTAAGCTGCCGCAAACCAACCCCCCATCATCTTTGGGAGTACAGACATCTTTCCAAGCCCAGATTTTGGAGGCACCCAAAATGAATTTTCTACACATTGAGTTAATGGTGCGTAGGACCGTTGCTGGGATGCGATAAGCTTGCATCCAGAAATTAACCATTCCATAGATCACGGTTCTGACTAACTCAATTCGGCCAGAGATAGTTAGTAAGGAAGATGTCCAACCAGCAAGAGGTTTCTGACATTTATCCACCAATCTGCTATACATCGATGACTTGGGGTAATTATTGGAAAGAGGCAAACCAAGGTAGATGGTAAATGTAGTGGTATGCTTAAAACCCATAGAACCAGCTAGATCCAAAGGGTTCTTCGTTCCTTTACTGAAGATGGCAGAGCTCTTATCCCAGTTTACTTGGAGACCAGTAAAGCAAGAAAATTCATCCAACAAGTTGCTTAGTCCTTTAAAAGATCTGGCATTGGCACGGCAGAAGCCTAATAAATCATCGACGAACAGAAGATGGGAGATGGAGCCTGAATGCCTCATAGGGTGGATAGAGCGCGACGCCATAGCACGGTCCATGAGGATGGAGAAAGCCTCCAAGACCATTATAAAAAGATATGCGAATAGTGGATCACCTTGGCGCAGGCCTCTGTTCCAGCTAAAAAATCCATGGGGAGAGCCATTGATCATTACCGAAAATGTAGGAGTAGAAATACACTCTTTGATCCATTGGATAAATTTCCTACTAAAGCCCAACTGATGAAGAATGAAGTAGATGAACTCTCGATTTATACTGTCAAAAGCCTTCTTCAAATCCAACTTTATGCAAGCGCGTGATCCCATAGGATTGCTAAAATCCCGGATCTGTTCATGAGCAAGAAGAGCGCTATCAGCAAGCAGCCTGCCTTGAAGGAAAGCAGCTTGATTTGGCGATATCAGTTCATGAATTACTACCGTGATTCTGTTACAGATCACTTTGCTTATAGCTTTGTAAATCACATTGCAACAGGCAATCAGTATATAGTCCCCTAACCCACTAACATTTGCATTTCTTGGGAACCAGAGTACGGAAAATATGGTTTAGTTGCCTAAGCATGGACCCCGTTCGAAAGAAGGATTTTATCTCCTCCGTGATTTCCCCTCCAATAGTGCCCCAGTTTTGTTGGTAAAAGCTCCCATTGTAACCATCAGGCCAGGGGATTTGCTAGGATTCATTTGGAATATAGCCTCCTTAATTTCCTCAGACGAGATTCTCCTATCCAGCCAACATACAGCTCCAACAGTAAGTTTCCTTTTAGTAACCAACCTAGGAAATACATTCCAGTAATTATCCTGGTGGTATAGTGCTTTGTAGAAGTTTTGTGCAGATACCTTTAGCTTATCAAAAGTACCGTTCTATTCCCCGCCAGGCCCAATGAGGTGACCAAGGTTATTACGGCCTTGATGGGCCTTCATGGCAGTGTAGAAAAAATTAGTATTCCAATCCCCCAGATGTAACCAATCCTGACGACTCTTCTGCCTTAACATCTCTTCCTCCAACTCCAAATGGTCCGAGAGCTGCTGCGCCAAATCTCTCTCAATTTGCTGTAGATGTGGCCTTGTGTGAATGTCTGGGTTAGCTCTAACACTTTCTAGCATTCTACGGCAACTTCCAATTGCAGAGATGTGATCCTTGGACCAGGATTTTAATTTGGCCTTGAGCCTCTTTAATTTGGTAGCCACGCAAAGCAAAGGAGCACCATGCAAATGTTTTGCCCAGCTACTATCAATGATTTCCTTGCATCCTGCCATCCGCAACCAATGAGTAAAAAACTTAAATGTCTTTGGTTCGGAGGTTACCTTGGAATGGTGTCTGATCAGCATTGGAAAATGATCACTAGTAAGAGGGTCAAGGTATTCCACATAACCTTCTGAAAAATGAGAGAGCCATTTTACACAGCAAAGAACTCGATCCAGCTACGCCGCAATACGACCTCTTCCAACTCTATTATTGCACCAACTGTAGCGATTCCCCATGCTTTTGATTTCCAGTAAGGCACATGCATACAAGCAATAGTTGAGATCATCAGTGGAATGATAATCAATTTTCCTTCTGCCCAATTTGTCTAACGAGTAGCGAACACAGTTGAAGTCCCCTCCTACGAGCCACGCTTCATCCCGAAAACTTGCAGCATCAGCTTCCAATAATCCCCACAAACTTTGCCTTTCAGAATAAGAATTGGACGCATAAATTACTGTTAGGAAATTGCTATAGCCCCCTGCATTAGTACATTTACAAGACAGATGCTGTGAAGACACCGACACCATATCACATCGCCAAACTGAATGATCAAACGGAATGAGAATTCGCCCTCCTTTACTAACTTCAAAGTTATGAATCATCTACCATTTATTCTGGAGCAAATTCGCTTTCTCAGGGCCGGTTTTGAGCTTAGTTTCAAGCAGGGCTACTATTGATGGTTGCAGCTCTTTGATTCTATCCCTCATATCACGCCTCCTAGTACGATTGTTGATACCTCTAACTTTCCAAATTAGAATAGACATGGATTATTTATGTGAGGATGGGGGACGGGCATGAATGCCCAGCCGTGTGCTCTTCCTACTGCCCAAAGCAACTTGATGCTTCTTAGTTCCATTTGCATTAGAGTTTTTCTCAAGCCTTGCTAACTCCTCCTCCCATTCATCATTCTCATACGATAGCACAGATGGAAGGTCATCTATTATCGCATCCGTTGACTCCTGCCTATCCAAGATAATTCCCGAATCCATATCTCCACTCTTAGCTATATTTGAAGTTTTCACAGATGCATTGCAAGTATCCAAGGACTTCCTAATATCATGTGTATTTCTTTGCTCCAGCACTTCAAGCACAGAGCCCAGAGTACTTGTCTCAGTTTCCACAAATCCTATTCCCTCCGATGTATGGCCATCCTTCCGCACATCACCTGCATATTCCTTCACAGAATTTGGGGGGATTACATTTTCAACCTCTATATTGCTAACAGGATCTGTTGGAGCATTGGTTAGAATCTCTTCCTCCACATCTTTTTTATTAAAAGGTCATATGCCCTCCATTTCCTGGGCATCCATTTCCATCTCACATACAACTCCCTCTGCAATAGATGGCAGACTCTCTTCCTCCACATCTGTCATGCCCTGCTTCCCAAAACAGCGGAGGCGAAGCGTGACTAGGCCCGCTTAGGCCAGAGCTAAGGAGCCCTGACCCAATAAGTGTCTGTGTGGTACCAAGACAAAGGTACAGGTACCTGCATGTTAGTACAGAACAATAAAAGTACGAAAGGAAAGACATCACATTTTATTATTCCAACATATCATAAGTACCAAGTCTCAACGCCCGAAGGGCTACAACTGCAAGAAGGAAAATCTAACGGTGCAAGCACCTAACCTAACAATGAAACCAAAGGTGCTACGCACCCAAACTATAAGGAATGGATATCTCTGGAACTGCCCAATGCTTGAATCGATCCTGTGCAACTCTGAGCTTCTCCCTGATGCCTCTCACGACATCCACAGCTTCTACTATCATCTCCGGACCAAACAGCTCCCGATCTCCAACGTCATCCCAGCTCAGTGGCGATCGACATTTCCTCACATATAAGGCAGGAAACGGTACTATGCCAATGCTCGCCTGGTAGCTGTTGTTATAAGAAAACTCCATTAAATGGAGATGGTCCTCCCAAGATCCCTTCAAATTGAGTGTACAAGCTCGCAGCATATCCTCTAGTATCTGAATAGTCCTCTCGGACTGGCCGTCGGTCTGCGGGTGGTACGACGTGCTGAAACTCAGACTCGTACACAAATTCTCCTGTAGACTTCTCCAGAACTGAGATGTGAACCTCGAGTCTTTGTCAGACACGATGCTCACGGGGACCCCATGTAAGCGTACAATCTCCTGCACGCACACGGTCTACGTCACAACTAACTCAAAGAGGAAAAATTAAAGAGAAGTAGAAATGAAATTTTACCTCTAGATATTTCCTCGCCAAAACTTCAGTAGACTGGCCCACTCGGAAGGGAATGAAGTGCGCAGACTTAGTCAACCGATCAACGATCACCCAGACTGCGTCGTTCTGTTTCGGGGTCCGAGGTAAACCAGTCAGGAAATCCATCGTAATATGTTGCCACTTCCACTCTAGAATAGGAAGCGGTTGTAGCAATCCAGCCGTACGATGGTGCTCAGCCTTCACTTGTTGGCATATCAAACACTTGGCAACCCTCGGTGCCACACTCCTCTTCATGCCAATCCACCATTAATTCAGACGGAGGTCCTTATACATCTTGGTACCACCAGGATGTATAGAATAAGGCGAGCTATGAGCCTCACTCAAAAGCTCCTCCCGAACATCACCTGCTGGTACGCAGAGTCTGCTGTCGTACCGCAGCGAACCATCCTCATGAATCATAAACTCCGCACGTAGTCCAGCTTCAATCTGCCTCCTGATCCTCTGCAACTTCGGATCTCCTGCCTGTGCTGCCTTGATCAGATCCACGATCGTGGACTGAATCTGCAAATTCATGAAAGAATGAACTACACCAGGTAGGACAACTTCCAAATCCATCTCCTTCAGCTCCTGCTGAATCCTCCAGTCAGCAGTATGCATCATAGCAGTAGGAAGTCTACTCAAAGCATCCGGCACCACGTTCACCTTCCCTGGATGATACTGTAGATCTATCTCATAGTCAGCCAAGATCTCCAACCATCGTCTCTGACGCATGTTGAGCTCCTTCTGCGTGAATATGTACTTCAAACTTTTGTGATCGGTGAAAATCTTCTCGCTCTCACTCAGTAAGAAGTGCCTCCAAATATTCAATGCAAAGATCACCGCTGCTAACTCCAGATTGTGCGTCGGGTAATTCTTCTCGTGCATCCTCAGTTGACGAGAAGCATACGCGACCACATGGCCATGCTGATGCAGAACGCATCCTAGGCCCTTACCCGATGCATTACAATACACTTCAAAGCCTCCGCTCCGATCCGGTACTGCCAAAACTGGTGCTGTGGTCAACCTCACCTTCAAGATACAGAAAGCCTCCTCACAAGCATCAGACCACTGAAACTCCACATCCTTCCTCGTCAGCTTCGTCATCGGCTCAGCAATCTTCGAGAAATCCTTGATGAACCGTCGATAATAGCCTGCTAAACCAAGGAAACTCCTGATGTCGGACGCTGACTGCGAAGTCGGCCAATCTCGAACTGCTCTGACCTTCTCCAGATCTACAGATATGCCATCACCGGACACCACATGTCCCAGGAATTCGACTCTGCCCAGCCAAAACTCGCACTTGCTATACTTGGCGTACAACTTGTGTCGCCTTAGCGTCTCCAGCACTGTCTTCAGATGACAGCTGTGCTCCTCCTCAGACTTCGAGTAAATAAGAATGTCGTCAATAAAGATAACGACAAACTTATCCAGGAAGTCATAGAAAATCAAGTTCATAAGGTTCATGAACACAGCTGGAGCGTTGGTCACGCCGAAAGGCATCACCACAAACTCATAGTGCATGTACTTCGTCCGGAAAGCTGTCTTTGGAATGTCATCCTTCTTCACCTTCAACTGATGATATCCGTTCCTCAAATCCATCTTCGAGAAAACTCTCGAACCTCACAGCTGATCAAAAATTTCATCGATGTGCGGCAGTGGATACTTGTTCTTCACGGTGACATCATTCAATCCTCGATAGTCCACACACATCCTGCGGGACCCATCCTTCTTCTTCATAAGTAACACTGGTGCACCCCACGATGACATACTAGGGTGGATGAAACCCTTCTGCAACAGCTTAACTAGTTGCTTCCGCAGCTCCTCTAGCTCCGCGGGAGCCATCCTATACGGTGCCTTCGATATCGGCTGCACACCCGGCATCAGATCAATGCCGAACTCCAAAGCTCTGTCGGGTGGCAGACCCGAGATATCCTCCGAAAAGACGTCGTCGAAGTCTCTGACAACCGCTTGTCGGTCGATCTCCATCTCCATCTGCAACACTGCTAGTACTGGCACCTCCGGCTTAGCCCGAAATCTGATGGGCCCAAGTGACTTGTCTCTACTGCGGAACTCGAACTCCGGATGGCCTGGAATCCGAAATACCACTCTCTTGCTGTGATAGTCGATCGAAGTGTGGAAGTCTCCCAGCCAGTCAATGCCAAGGACGACATCGAAATGCGACAGATCGTGACGATGAAATCTGCAAATAACTCATCTCCACTGACCACTAGAGGAATTGTCACGACCCGCTTCCCTAAAATGGAGGCGAGACGTGAAAAGGTCCGCACGAGAGTGGAGCTGTGAAGCCCCAATCCCGATAAGCGTCAATAAAACATAAGCAGGTCCCTGTAACCACAACGGAACAACAATAATAATACAAGGAGAGACTGAAATAAAATCTCACATCTCATAAATTGTCCAACATGAAAATAAGTCCAACATCCAGAAAAGCCACCAGGCTAAAAGAAAAGAGTCTAAAGGCCCAGAACAAGGCCAACAAAAGCAACGACATAACAAAGTATAGGTGCTACGCACCGATAACAAAACAACTGTCTAACAAAAGTAAAACACAACGAATACACTAGGACTGGTCCCCGGTGTCCACGTACATGCGACGCGAACCATCCTTCTTCTTCACCAACAACACCGGTGCTCCCCACGGAGACACACTAGGATTAATATAACCCTTCTGCAAAAGCTCATCCAACTGCTTCCGCAACTCTTCCAATTCTGCAGGTGCCATACGATACGGCGCCTTCGAAATCGGCTACGCACCTGGAACAAGATCAATAGAAAATTCCAAAGCCCGATCAGGCGGCAAACCAGACATCTCCTCGGGGAAGACGTCGCCAAAATCTCGCACCACAGCTGGCCACTCCAACTCCATCTGCATAGCCACAGCCTCCACCGGCCTGGCCCGAAATCTGACAGGACCAAGCGAACTGCTACCACGACTGAACTCAAATACTGGATGTCCGGGAATCTCGAACACCACCTTCTTCCTCCGACAGTCAATCGTAGCATAGAAGCTCGCAAGCCAGTCCATCCCAAGAACTGCATCATAGTTGATGATGTCGTGGACAATGAAATCAGCAAAAAGCTCATGTCCACAGACCACCAACGAGCAAGAATTGCAACCACGATGCACCGAGACCACGCCATTCCCTGTAACGATATTCCAACTCTTGGAAAGAGGGGACGTCGACAAGGAATGCCTCTCCACGAAGCTCCGAGAAATAATGCACATCGATGCACCAGAGTCAAAGAGGACTCGTGCAGGAAATGTGCAAACCAAAACCACACCTAATCAATCAATTAGCAATCAAACCCTAGTCTAGCAAACAACCATGTTCAAGCAAACAACACAATCTAACAATCAAAACCAGCTAGGAAAGTAACAGCTAGATTGAGGATTACCTGCGATAACCTCATCCACAGCCTCGCTCTCCGCAGCGGTCATCAGAAAAGCCTGCCTCCTCGGTGGAACAGCCTGCCGAAAAGCCTGTCCCTGTGGAACAAGAGCTGCTCCACGACCAGCAGGAACAGACGCTCGCTACTGCAACGGCTGTGCTGCAACAGGTGCCCTCCGCAGCTGATTCGCATGCCGACAATCCTTCGCGACATGGGAAGCATCACCACAAACCAAACACTGGCCCAAAAACTTCCGACACTGATCCTTGATGTGGCCAGGCTTGCCGCAGAAATGGCAAGACTTCAGAATAGGCCCTCCTGGCCTCTTAAACTGAGCAGACTGATTAGGCCTGAATCCAGGTCTAACCACAGCTCTCGCCTGTTCCACAGGCCTCTTCCCAGCACCAACAATAGACCCCCTCCTCTGGTTCACGAGCAGCTCCTGCCTCTTGGCTGCTACTAGAACCTTCTGATAAGACTCCCGGTCAGAAGAGGTCACAAAACTCTGGAGCTCCGAAGCAAGTCCCTGCAGGAACCTCTGAGCTCTCTCCTCAGCGTCTTGCACCATCTTCGGTGCAAACCGACTCAGCCTCATGAACTCTTGGTGATACATGTCCACCGACGAGTTCCCTTGCTTCAAATCGATAAAACGCTGCAGCATCTCTTCCCTGGCAGCTTTCGGAAAGAACTCACCCTTAAATCTGGCCTTGAAGGTAGCCCAAGCTATCGGCTCCACCAACATCTTCTCTTCCGCATACCACCAATTCCGAGCATTATCCTTGAGCTGCCTCTTCGCCAAATCAACCCATCCAGCCGGGGTGATCTTGGCCATCTTCAGATTGTCCTCAATGTTCCGAATCCACTCATCGGCAGCCAGAGGACCCTCAGAACCATCAAAATATGCGGGACCCAGCTCCCGAAATTGCTTCGCTCCTGGCTCAGAGCGAGGGGCATCCAGAAGAGCCCGGGCAGCTCGAGCAAGTGGAGCATTCTGGACTTGCAGAAGCATGCCCTGCTGCACTTGCATCATCTGGAGCATCATCCACATCATCTCACCGCTGGTGGGTTCCCGCTCAGGCTCCTCATCATGAGGGAGTGCACCACTGCCCCCACCACGGGTGAATCGTCTTCCTGCCATCTAGTGACACAGAGAACGAATCAGATTAGACTCATAGCTTGCGACTCGGACGTCGAACTTAATTTATTGGACATTCTAATATTATTATCGTCATTCCAAAAATCGAAGTTACAGAAGGACCTGCATGGGCCACCAACAAAACCTGTCACGACCCGCTTCCCTAAAATGGAGGCGAGACGTGAAAAGGTCCGCAAGAGAGTGGAGCTGTGAAGCCCCAATCCCGATATGCGTCAATAAAACATAAGCAGGTCCCTGTAACCACAACGGAACAACAATAATAATACAAGGAGAGACTGAAATAAAATCTCACATCTCATAAATTGTCCAACATGAAAATAAGTCCAACATCCAGAAAAGCCACCAGGCTAAAAGAAAAGAGTCTAAAGGCCCAGAACAAGGCCAACAAAAGCAACGACATAACAAAGTATAGGTGCTACGCACTGATAACAAAACAAATGTCTAACAAAAGTAAAACACAACGAAGACACTAGGACTGGTCCCCGGTGTCCACGTACTCCCCGTCAAACACAAGCTTGGGCTCGACGTCAGCAAACACCTCGTCCTCAACAAGGTACTCAGGCTCAGGATCTAACATGTGTCACCCAAAAGGGGCACATGTCAGCAAGTCTAAAAGACTTGGGCAAGGAAACTGAAAGTAAGGCAACTAGCAACCTAGCAGTTATAGTATGCATGACATGGCTGTTATAACATGAGTGCACAATTAAGACATGGCAAGACAATTTGTACAAGAGAACAATCATCGGGACAAGACAAGAGTAGCCAAGCTACTATCAATCTCTATCAATTCACTATTCACGTTGTTTGTAGATGTTTACGCCTTACAGCTGAATGGTTTCACATTCGCTGATTAGCCGCTTAACAACTACCCCAAACCCAGAGTTTACGCCTTACCACTGCAGTTGCTGATCGGGCAGACTCCCAGTTGATTGGCCGCTTAACTCTTACCCCCAATACCCACACGTAATGGAGCCAGGGTCCCCGCACATGAGCTCAGCAAGTGAGCCGGGGTTGCACCGCACATGAGCTCGCATTCTTAAACATTTGGCGTAGGGGTGCACCTAGCCGGAAACAAGCAATTCGGGCATTGGCTATCAACCAACACATGGCCCGCTTCTGGAACACGAGCCAGGAACACAAGCATTTGTAGCGATGCTACGCAATCACAGAATCACTTCAAGGATGCAATGACATGACAATTAATTTGCGTACCGTTAATGGAAAGTAAACATGACATGGTAATTGTGCAACATGATATATGTCGGAACTAGCTTCATTGTCAAGCTAGTTCCCCAATTTGTGCCTAGGCGAGTATCATTTCGTTGCCTAGCCTCTTTTACGCCTACAACAAGCAAATGGCCTAAAACATGGCCTAAACCCTAAGTGGCAAGTTTCACTTGCCTAGCACCGGGGATGACGACCACTTCGTCACACGGATGCTAATCTACAGGGAAATAGCTGTTATGGGGAACAATCAACAAACAACATGAAATTTTATTAGGGTTTCATAAAAATACAAATAGGCTATGAAAACATAGAGGAATCGATTTCTTACCGAGAGGAGGCGGAAGAAACACTCCGGAGAACCCTAGGATCAGATCTGGAAAAGATTGGAGAAGTTTGGAGAACTAGGGTTTTGGGGGATTTTGGGGATTTGATGAAGATTTGGGGAAGATGAGAGGTAGATAGAGTGAATGGATGGTTTGGATGATGGATTTAGGGCTTGGAATGAAGGAATGAAGCTTGGAGGAAGATGGGGGCTCAATGGGGGTGATTTTAGGGTTTAGGGTCGAGTGGAGGAAGATGAAATCGTTTGGGATGGGTTTAAATAGGATGGGCTGGCGGCTGCCCAGAAATTAGGGTTTTAACACAGGTTAGTCGGTCAAAGAGCAACCACTGACCGACTAGTTTGGCAACTAGTCGGTCGGTCGACCAACACAGAACGACTAAGTGTAAACAGTAACTCCTAAACGAAAATCGGATTTAGAATTAGTCGGTCCATGAACAAATACTGACCGACTAGTTTAGCATCTAGTCGGTCGATGAACATTCTTAGACCGACTAAGAGTGAACAGTATTGATACTAAAATTTAGATGATGTGTTAGTCGGTTAAAGAAGCATTGCTGACCGACTAGTTTGCAACCTAGTCAGTCAACCAACGTTCTTAGACTGACTAACGATAAACAGTAACTCCTGAGAAATTTAGAAAGCCAACTAGTCGGTCCAAGAAGGATTGCCGACCAACTGGATTGTCATCTAGTCGGTCGGTGCCCCTTCTTATACCGGCTAATGAGCACAAAAAGTTCCGATACGGAGCGCGGGGCCCCGTGATCGATTCCTAAGACTTCTAGGCTTGATCTAATAGTAAGATACGACTGTTATGAAGTCCTTCACGAATGACATACTTCGAAATCGACAATCCTAAGGAAGAAACGAGAAAATACGACGAATCGATCGAAAATGAAAACTACGGAGACGAAAACCACACATGAGGAGAAAATCCGCCAAAACATATATTATATTATAATAAATCCAGATACAAGAAAAGCAGTCGTTACAAAAGGACGACGTTTAGCATCTGCCCAATGTTTAAAACGGTTCTGAGCAATTCTCAACCTCTCCCGAATATTCCTGACGATATCCACGGCCTCCACGATCATCTCAGGTCCCAACAACTCCCGATCACCAACGTCATCCCAACTCAATGGCGATCGACATTTCCTCCCATAAAAAGCGGCGAAAGGCGCCATGCCAATACTCGCCTGGAAGCTGTTGTTGTAAGAGAACTCCACCAGATGCAGATGGTCCTCCCACGAACCCTTGAAATCCAACATGCACGCCCTCAGCATGTCTTCTAAAATCTGAATCGTCCTCTCGGACTGGCCATCCGTCTGCGGATGGTACGCCGTGCTGAAACTCAGACGTGTACCCAAGCTCTTCTGCAAACTCTGCCAGAACTGAGATGTGAACCTCGTGTCTCTATCAGACACGATACTCACGGGGACTCCATGAAGTCGCACAACCTCCTGCACGATTCACCTTACATCACTATCCAAACTAGGAAAATTAAATAAAAACCACGACCCGCTTCCCTAAAATGGAGGCGAGACGTGAAAAGGTCCGCACGAGAGTGGAGCTGTGAAGCCCCAATCCCGATAAGCGTCAATAAAACATAAGCAGGTCCCTGTAACCACAACGGAACAACAATAATAATACAAGGAGAGACTGAAATAAAATCTCACATCTCATAAATTGTCCAACATGAAAATAAGTCCAACATCCAGAAAACCCACCAGGCTAAAAGAAAAGAGTCTAAAGGCCTAGAACAAGGCCAACAAAAGCAACGACATAACAAAGTATAGGTGCTACGCACCGATAACAAAACAAATGTCTAACAAAAGTAAAACACAACGAAGACACTAGGACTGGTCCCCGGTGTCCACGTACTCCCCGTCAAACACAAGCTTGGGCTCGACGTCAGCAAACACCTCGTCCTCAACAAGGTACTCAGGCTCAGGATCTAACATGTGTCACCCAAAAGAGTAAAGGGGCACATGTCAGCAAGTCTAAAAGACTTGGGCAAGGAAACTGAAAGTAAGGCAACTAACAACCTAGCAGTTATAGTATGCATGACATGGCAGTTATAACATCAGTGCACAATTAAGACATGGCAAGACAATTTGTACAAGAGAACAATCATCGGGACAAGACAAGAGTAGCCAAGCTACTATCAATCTCTATCAATTCACTATTCACGTTGTTTGTAGATGTTTACGCCTTACAGATGAATGGTTTCACATTCGCTGATTGGCCGCTTAACAACTACCCCAAACCCAGAGTTTACGCCTTACCACTGCAGTTGCTGATCGGGCAGACTCCCAGTTGATTGGCCGCTTAACTCTTACCCCCAATACCCACACGTAATGGAGCCAGGGTCCCCGCACATGAGCTCAGCAAGTGAGCTGGGGTTGCCCCGCACATGAGCTCGCATTCTTAAACATTTGGCGTAGGGGTGCACCTAGCTGGAAACAAGCAATTCGGGCATTGGCTATCAACCAACACATGGCCCGCTTATGGAACACGAGCCAGGAACACAAGCATTTGTAGCGATGCTACGCAATCACAGAATCACTTCAAGGATGCAATGACATGACAATTAATTTGTGTACCGTTAATGGAAAGTAAACATGACATGGTAATTGTGCAACATGATATATGTCGGAACTAGCTTCGTTGTCAAGCTAGTTCCCCAATTTGCGCCTAGGCAAGTATCATTTCGTCGCCTAGCCTCTTTTACGCCTACAACAAGCAAATGGCCTAAAACATGGCCTAAACCCTAAGTGGCAAGTTTCACTTGCCTAGCACCGGGGATGACGACCACTTCGTCACACGGATGCTACTCTACGGGGAAATCGCTGTTATGGGGGAACAATCAACAAACAACATGAAATTTTATTAGGGTTTTATAAAAATACAAATAGGCTATGAAAACATAGAGGAATCGATTTCTTACCGAGAGGAGGCGGAAGAAACACTCCGGAGAACCCTAGGATCAGATCTGGAAAAGATTGGAGAAGTTTGGAGAACTAGGGTTTTGGGGGATTTTGGGGATTTGATGGAGATTTGGGGAAGATGAGAGGTAGATAGAGTGAATGGATGGTTTGGATGATGGTTTTATGGCTTGGAATGAAGGAATGAAGCTTGGAGGAAGATGGGGGCTCAATGGGGGTGATTTTAGGGTTTAGGGTCGAGTGGAGGAAGATGAAATCGTTTGGGATGGGTTCAAATAGGATGGGCTGGCGGCTGCCCAGAAATTAGGGTTTTAACACAGGTTAGTCGGTCAAAGAGCAACCACTGACCGACTAGTTTGGCATCTAGTCGGTCGGTCGACCAACACAGACCGACTAAGTGTAAACAGTAACTCCTGAATGAAAATAGGATTTAGAATTAGTCGGTCCATGAACAAATACTGACCGACTAGTTTAGCATCTAGTCGGTCGATGAACGTTCTTAGACCGACTAAGAGTGAACAGTATTGATACTAAAATTTAGATGATGTGTTAGTCGGTTAAAGAAGCATTGCTGACCGACTAGTTTGCAACCTAGTCGGTCAACCAACGTTCTTAGACCGACTAACGATAAACAGTAACTCCTGAGAAATTTAGAAAGCCAACTAGTCGGTCCAAGAAGGATTGCCGACCGACTGGATCGTCATCTAGTCGGTCGGTGCCCCTTCTTATACTGGCTAATGAGCACAAAAAGTTCCGATACGGAGCGCGGGGCCCCGGGATCGATTCCTAAGACTTCTAGGCTTGATCTAATAGTAAGATACGACCGTTATGAAGTCCGTCACGAATGACATACTTCGAAATCGACAATCCTAAGGAAGAAACGAGAAAATACGACGAATCGATCGAAAATGAAAACTACGGAGACGAAAACCACACATGAGGAGAAAATCCGCCAAAACATATATTATATTATAATAAATCCAGATACAAGGAAAGCAGTCGTTACAGGAATCGATCGACATCCCATGTTCACAGTCACCACTCCGTTCCTTGTGGTGATGTCCCAACACTTAGGGAGTGTGTGGGTAGGAATGGAGTGCTTTGTTATAAACCTCCGGGATATGATGCACATGGATGCACCGGAGTCAAACAAAGCCAAAGTAGGGTGAGAGAACACAAGAATGGTGCCTAGGAAAACAAAGGGTCTAAGGTCACAACACTACCCTAGCAATCAAACAAACAAGCAACACTAACAAAACTAGCAATAAGGTCTAACTATGAAATGAAAAGACTAGATCAAGGAGTTACCTGCAATAACTCCGTCCAGCTCCTCAGTCTCAACAGCTGTCATGGTATAGGCCGGCCTCTGAGGCTACATTGCTCGCTGATACATCTGTCGCTGTGGCACCAAGGGTGGTCCACGAACAGTAGGTCCTCTCTGAACTGGAGTAGGCGTCCTCATCTGCAATGGGGCTGGTGCTCCAACAACAGCATTGCGGGCTCTCGGACAATCCTTCGCAGCATGCGAAGCATCTCCATAAAGTAGACACAGACCCAGCTTCCTCCTACAGTTGGTCTGAACATGTCCGGGCTTGCCGCAGAAATGGCATGGACCCTTGCTCTGCTGCTGCACTGGTGCTCCAGGTCTCTTGAATGGCACAGTCTGGACTGGCCTCATCGTCGGCCTGGCAGGTGGCCGGTACTGCTCTATAGGGCGCTTTCCCCTGTCCGCTGGAGTGTCAGGCAGGTGTGAAATCGTCTCATGATTCTTCGCAGCATCTAACACTTCACTCATAGTCGAGAAACTAGCAGAGGACATGGAAGCCTGGACCTTCGGACGAAGTCCCTGACGGAACCGCTCAGCTCGGTTCTCCTCATTCTTCACCATATGCATGGCAAAACGGCTCAGCATCTCAAACTCAGCCTCATACTTGTCGATAGTCATGTCCCCCTGCTTCAGATCCACAAATCTGCCCATCAGCTCTCTCCTGGCTGCCTTGGTGAAGTACTTCTCCTTGAACATGTGGCGAAAAGTCTTCCACTCCACCGGCTTCATGTAGACGACTCTCCTCAATACGCCACCAGTTTCGGGCAATCTCAGTCAGCTGCATCTTCGCGATCTCCACCCGAGTATCGTCTAGAATCTTGGCAGCTACCAACTTCTCCTCAATGCTCTGGATCCACTCGTCGGCACCCAGCGGTCCCTCCTTCCCAGAGAAGGTCTTCGGCTGAAGCTCGTTGAACTGCTTCACTCCTGGAGCAGCTCGCAGAGCAGGTGGAGGTGGAGGAGGTGCAACAGGTGGGGCCTGGGCAGCACGGTTGGACTGCTGCACCAGCTGATACTGCACCTCAAGCATCTCTCGCATCATGCCAAGGAACTGGCAGAACTCTGCAACCTGGTCCTCCGGACTGTCATCACTCGAATTCGAGGATCGAGTAATGCATCGCCCAGCCATCCTGTGTTCAGAAACGAAAACACAGGTCAGACTCGTACAATGTTTGGATATCAAAATGAATGTCCTTACTCTTACTGTTCTGTACTTGCAGAAAGATTTGCGACGTGGACCTGCATGGGCCACCACTAAAACATGTCACACCCCGCTTCCCAAAACAGCGGAGGCGAAGCATGACTAGGCCCGCTTAGGCCAGAGCTAAGGAGCCCTGACCCAATAAGCGTCTGTGTGGTACCAAGACGAAGGTATAGGTCCCTGCATATTAGTACAGAACAATAAAAGTACGAAAGGAAAGACATCACATTTTATTATTCCAACATATCATAAGTACCAAGTCTCAACGCCCGAAGGGCTACAACTGCAAGAAGGAAAATCTAACGGTGCAAGCACCTAACCTAACAATGAAACCAAAGGTGCTACGCACCCAAACTATAAGGAATGGATATCTCTGGAACTACAATGAGAAGTCTCTAGCTCTGGTCCTCCTCAGGATCGTACTCGGGATCAGCACTCTCTGGCTCCTCATCAACTGGCAAGTCAGTCTCCTCAACGTACTATGGCTCAATCCCTGATGTACAGCACCAAAAGAAGGAATTGTACGTCAGGTAAGGTCTACAAAAAGAGGTTAGACCAAACTGCAAGTGCACCAATTATTTAACAATGTTTTACTGGTTGATTAACATGCTGGGGTTATAACAGACGAACAAACAAAAGTACACGTAGCAGGAAAGTAAACACGACAAGTGGTAGTCGTAGCGAGTGCTACCGACTACGGGACTAGCCTACAGGTGTCAAGACAAGACGGAACATGGAGAGACAGACAGGACAAGACAAGACACGAAAAGGGTTCACGCCTTTACGGTTCGAGGGGGATCAGACCCTCTTGCCGCGTGCACGCTCAACCCTACCCCAAAACCCCAAGAATCGTGACAGGACAAGGGATCACTTGCTCTATCTTGACAAGTGCCCTATTGCTCTCTGAGCTGTGTATCAGTATAAGGGATCACCTGCTCTAGCTTGACAGGTGCCCTATTGCCCATCGGGCTGTGAATCGGTACAAGGGATCACTCGCTCTGGCTTGGCGAGTGTCCTATTACCCAGCGAGCTGTGCAAGACGAAGCGGGACATGTCAAGACGGAAGGGACATGACACAACAAAACAGGAAGGGTTGTACTAGGGTGTCCATAACTCACACACACGCATGTCAATCCTATGATGTCAAAATGGTTGTTGTTGGACTCAGACTTCGTTGTCAAGTCTGAGCCATCAAGGGAGTCCCGGACGCTATCATTTCACGTCCGGTTCTCATTGTTCCAAAATATCAATCCTAACAAGACTAAGGCCTAAACATGGCCAAGAACGCAAGTGGTACACTTGCCTACGGTGGCAGGTGCGTCGTCTTCCTGGAACGTCTCGTCCAAACGTCTCGTCGACGAAAGAACGTCTGAAAATCGTGACACAGTGACGGTGTCAGATCGCGATTCAATAATTCCTATTAGGGTTTTGTCTAGGTTATCGAGACTACCCTACTTATCAAAAATCATATTTTTGCATTTACCTTAATCGACGATCTATCCTATGTGCACATGCATAAAGTCCATTCGTCGATTTATCTACGGTCGTACAACGTTTTAAAGATCAACGGAAAATAAATTTAATTGATTAAAGTTGCTGATTTTAATTAGGTTTTGATTCATTTATGGTGGGGGTTTCTACGAGTTTAGGGAACCAACCTGATTTGACGATCGAGCGGAGATTCGGCGTCAGATCTGGAAAAGGTGGACGCTTTGTGTCGTCCGGAAGTTCCTAGGCCACGGGTAGCACAGCGAGGAACGTTGATCGTTGGTGGTGTCGTCGGCCTCCGTTGGTGGTGGCGAAGATCTCAGTGTCTCCCGGGGTCGTCGTCGCTAGAACTGAGGTTGGATCGCCGAGATGGATCTCGGAAAGGGAAACGAGATGGCGACCGGAGCTTGGCCGCAAGATTCAGATCTGGGGAGATGAGGGTTGTTGGTTGTGGGACAAATAGGAAGGAGAAGGAGAAACAGAAGAAAGAAAAGAAAAGAGATTGGAGGAAGAAGATGAAGAGAAAGAAAGGGGGGAAGGGTCTTGGAGGAGGTGGAGGCGCAAAGGAGGAGGAAGGAGTGGTAGGGAAAGAGAGAGAGAGAGAGAGAGAGAGAGAGAGATAGGTTGGGGAAGATGACAACTCAAAAAAATGAGGAGAAAAGAGAAACAGTCGCGCGTTTAAATAAGAGAACAAACGGCGGCTAGGTCAGAAATTAGGGTTTTGGGGTCAACTAGTCGGTTTGTGAAGGGCAGTCGACCGACTAGTTTAGAAACTAGTCGGTCGGTCATATAACTGTGACCGACTAAAAACAAATAGAGAACAGTGTCGGTACATGGTTGACAGATTTGGTCGGTCTGTGAAGGCTCATCGACCGACTAGTTTGTAACCTAGTCGGTCGGCCAGTGTTCATTGACCGACTAAAGGATGAAAGTGGTTGACAATAAGTATAGAAAATTAGTTGGTCTGAGAAGAAGGCCTAACCGACTAGTTCATCAACTAGTCGGTCGGTATTCGTTCTTAGACCGACTAATGATAAACAGTAACTCGACTGCATGAAATGATTCTAACTTAGTCGGTCTGCGAAGAAGTGTTGACCGACTAGTTTCACAACTAGTCGGTCGATGAATGAACTTAGACCGACTAAGCGTAAACAGTGACTCAGTGGAAAAGTAAAAGGGAAACTAGTCGGTCCATGAAGAGTTTCTGACCGACTAGAAGTAAAAGGGAAACACCTAGTCTTCAAATGAAGTGCGAAGCTTCGGGATGGGTTCTAGGGACTTCTAAGATGAGTCTGGCTCTAAGATAAGAGCGTCATGAAGCACGCTCAGCTCCAGATAGGGAAAAGGAATACGGAAAAGAAGAAGAGAGGAGATAAACAATCATATATATATATATATATATATATATATATATATATATATATATATATATATATATATATATATATATATATCATCATACAAAAACCAGCCGTTACATCATCTTTATTAATGCCCGAACTCATTCCCGCCTCCATAGGAGCAGTAGTTTCTTGAGCCATAACTAGCTTCTCCTTACCTTTTTTCCTCTAAAAACTTGTCTCCTTAACACCAAGTTGGATTGAATGGAGCTTCTCTCTGTCTGGGCACTGCTTTTCTGTATGTCCAAAGCATACACAACTGGGACACCGTGGGGGTTCCCCCTTCAATTTTCACTTCAATACAAAGCGAGGAGCCATCTTCCACCTCAACTCAAATAGATTTTTGAATGGGTTTAACAGCAGCAACCTCCACCAAGCAACGAGCATAAGATATTCTCTCAAGTTTAGCCGTTAATCTATCCATGCATAGTGGTCTTCCTATTAGAGAAACTATGGTATTTAGAATATCTCTTGTCCACCAGTTAAGAGGCAAACCATGGAGTTGAATCCACACAGGCACCGTAGATAGAATGTCTCTCTCATGTTTGACAGTGGAGCTCCATCGTTATAATACAACCAGCCTCCCATCAAATAGCCAAGCCCTCATGCAAAATTTTGTCGCAGTCATCCCCATCCTCAAATTTAAAGTAGAAGTAGCCATTCTCCCGACTATAGGTATTGACACGAGATTTAAGATTCCATAGTCTTTCGACCCAAGCACAAATTTGACCATAGAAAGGCACATCCCCTAACACATATCCCACAAGAGTATTTCTCCATTGTTCCTCGCCTTTAGCCACCATCGAACTTGCCAGAAAAGAAATTTCAGAACCATCCTCCTTTACCATAGGGGGAATGTAATTCATGGTGAGCTCATCATCATACGTCCTTGTGTTGGCACAAACGTCAGCCCAGGAAATTTTTTGCCCAGACGTGGAAATTTTCAGATCAGCAAGTGGCCTAACGGGCTTTTTGTCGAACACCCTGGGTGCACCCATCGCATGCCTGTTAATCTGGTTGCTTTGCTGGAATCCCCTACCTCCAGACACTCGGCTAGCTGTTGATCCACGAACTTGTCTTTGATTTGTCCCGATGCCGCCCAATCTTTCACTGGATCGTCTCCTGGTGACAACATTCCATCCATCTTCAGACGCCTTCTCGGACTGTTGTGATTTCGAGTTAATCCCTTCACCAATTGAGGTTCCTCCTATGCCGCGGAAAACACCAACCCCCTACGAGAATCGGTGGCAAGATCCCGCAGGAGTACTCCAGGATCCGCATCGCCGCCGGAGTCGCAAAACACCCTTCCTACCATCGCCATATATATATATATATATATATATATATATATATATATATATATATATATATATATGAGGAGGGATCAAATGACCCCCAAAAATAACCCCCAAAAAAGACCCCCTATCAAAAATCCTATGCCCCCCATTTTTTCGGAAGATCCGAACCGTTCATCTTGATCTCCCCCCTCTAAATACCTGACCAACCAATTTTCAAACTGATCCCATTTGTTTTGCCTGTTCATCCATCCGACCCAAATTTAACGGTTTCGCATGAACAGAACTTTTGCGAATGGTTGATGAACGGGTAAAACACATGGGATCGGGTTGAAAATTGGTGGGTCATGTATTTAGAGGATGGAGATCAAGATGAACGGTTTGGATCTTTCGAAAAAATGGGGGGCATAGGATTTTTGATAGGGGGTCATTTTGGGGGTTATTTTTGGGGGTCAGTTGATCCCACCTCTATATGTGTGTGTGTGTGTGTGTGTGTGTGTGTGTGTGTGTGTGTGTGTGTGTGTGTGTGTGTGTGTGTGTGTGTGTGTGTGTGTGTATATATATATATATATAAACAGATTGAAGCCTACCTCAGGCCGATTGCTTGCTGCAATGTTATATACAAAATTATTAGTAAAATATTGTGCAACAGATTGAAGCCTATTATTTCTGAATTAATCTCTCCTAATCAGGCTGCTTTCTTGAAAGATAGATTGCTGGCAGATTGCACCCTAATTGCACACGAGCAGATTCGTGATTTTAGTAATCCAATGGGATCCAGATCGTGCATTAAATTGGACCTTCGCAAAGCGTTTGACAGCGTTAATAGAGAATTCATCCTCTTCCTTCTGCACCAAATGAAGTTCTCCCATAGATTTATAAACTGGGTCACTGTATGTATTTCTTCCCCAATGTTCTCGGTTCTGGTGGAAGGTTCCCTAGTGGGCTACTTTGATTCCAATAGAGGTATTCGGCAGGGTGACCCTCTCTCGCCCTATCTGTTCGTACTTGTTATGGAAGCATTTTCGCTGCTTATGGTCCAAGCTGAAACATCAGGTGCTATTCTCCCGATGCGAAGGACTGGAGCTATCTCGCACCTCCTTTTTGCAGATGATCTCTTGGTCTTCTGCCATGCACATTCTCATTCCCTCAATGGTCTTAAAGATTTGTTAAATAGATTCAAGCTCTTCTCTGGTTTGTAGATTAATTGGGATAAAAGCTCGGCAATTTTTAGCAAAGGAGTGCGTAATGCTGGTAACCTCTCTGAAATTCTTGGTATTAAAATGGTTTCTAATTTTAATATATACTTGGGGCTTCCTCTTTCCTCAAAATATCCAAAAGCAAGGTTGTTCAATAGGCTCATTGATAAATGTAAAAAAGGCTTTTGGGGTGGTCTTCATCGCTCCTCTCTATTTCTGGGAAGATTGCTTTGGTGCAGTCGGTAATTTATGGTATGGTGGCTTTTTGGATGCAAGCGTATTGCCTACCACCTTCTGTCATCCGTACCATTAATTCTGCTTGCAGAAAATTTATTTGTGGGAAGCTTAAAGTTTGGGCTTGGAAGGACATGTGTATTCCAAAAAAGAAGGAGGGGTTGGGCTGAGATCTCTTGATGAATTAAATGTAGCTTCCGGTATTCGTCTCACCTGGAGAGTGCTATCTACTAAAGGTATTTGGGCAAAATATATGGGGAATCGCTATGGTGCTATAAAATATGGTTTTTATTTTACTAAAGCTAGACCTACTGATTCTGGGTCTTGGAAGTTCATATTGAAAAATCGAATCCATTCCCAAAAACTAATTACATGTGTTGTGAAAGATGGCAGTTCTACTTCTTTCTGGTTTGAAAATTAGCACCCAAAGGGGCCTCTGCATTTGTTACATGAGCCTATCCAAGGGAAGGAAACTGCAAGGGTTAGCGACTATTGGACTGGGACAGAGTGGAGCAACAGTCCGGATATACAGGGTGTACGGCATTTGCTCCATGGCATTACTCTATGTGAAGGGGTAGATGATTGGAACTGGGTGCAAGGGCCGGCTGGTTCACTTAGAGCTGCTTGGAGTGGCGTGCGGCCTACTTCATCCGCTTTTGCTTACTACGATTCGGTATGGTTCTCCCATAATGTCCCGAAATTTGCTTTGACTTTGATAAAGGCAATCCAAAACAAGCTGCCGACAAAGGAGCTTCTATCCAAAAGGGGGATTTCTACTGATATTTCTTGTGTTCTCTGTTCCTCTAACTCTTCAGAGAGCATCTCCCACCTTTTCTTTGAATGTGATTAGTCCAAATATATGCTTGCCAGGTGCCTCTTGAAGCTAAGATTTTCAGGTCCGATTCCAAGTACAATCCAGGGGATCTGTGATCTTTTTCATGCTACATACAGTAAAAAAGATCCTTTGAATGTGGTGGCTAAAAATTCCCTATCCTCCATAGTATGGCACATATGGAGGGAGCATAATAAGCGAATTTTTGATAAAAAATCCAAGGAGAAGACCGTGGTGTTTGAAGAGATGGCATATGATGTGAGAGTTTCCCTCAGACTCTTGAACTTTGATGAAGCTTCGGATCCCACCCCTCTCTCAAATTGGGGGCTTATAGATGCGTGATTTATACTACATCAGTATTGTAGTATTGTGTTATCAGTATTGTGTAGTTGTGTTTTGTTTTGTTATGAACTTGCATTGTACATATTGGGCCTAGCTATGTAATTGCGGTAGGTAGTTCTTAGTAGAGGGTGACGGCGCTTGTGCCATATCCCCTCTCTTTTTATTACCCACTAGTTCTTACTAGCTTCGATATTGTGTAACCTTTTTCCTGATATTAATATAAACTAACTATTACCCTTCATATATATATATATATATATATATATATATATATATATATATATATATATATATATATATATATATATATATTAAAACAGGGATGTTATCATGGGTTATTGGATAAGATTTTTTGGATAAGAGATATTGCATAATGGTTTGAATTGTGTTTGGGGGTATAAAAATGAGGGATGTTATCATGAGTTTTTGGATAAGAGATATTGGATAAGAGATATTGGATAAGGGTTTGAATTGTGTTTAGGGTATAAAAATGAGGGATGTTATCAAGAGTTTTTGGATAAGAGATATTGGATAAGAGAAATTGGGTAAGTGTTTGAATTTAGATAAGTGTTATCATGGCTATATGTTGACTAGGACATTTGGTAGGAATCTGGGGGGAATTTTGAAATTTAAAATTTGGTGTTTGAAAACATTTTGGTTTTTGAAATTTTAAGTTGAATACAAAATTTAAGGGGCCCCGCAACTCTCTCCTCTGCCAACACTCTCTCCCACCAAAATGTCTCCCCTATCCACACTCTCCCCCACAAGCACATCAGACCCAAGAGCAGCTCCCATCCAGATCCGGAGTGCGCTGCCCTCAAACCCTCAAACCCTCAACCTCTCTTCACAGCCAGAGCACGCTCTCAAGCCTTCACAGCCAGCAGACCACCATCATCAACCCCGCAGCTACCTCTAACGCTGCTAGCAAGTGGGCCCAGTCTTCATCGCATTAGGTGGTGACCTGATCACCTTCTGTTCTTCATGATCCATCGCAGTGGCAGCGGACTGGGGGACTTTGAGGTCGGCCGCGAGCTACACGGACACGTGATAAAGTGGATATGTGCAGAACCCATACGTATATTGGGTTTAAGGTTGATGAAGACATGCGCAAGGTGTTTGATGGAAGGGGCGAGCGGGACGTGGTGACGTGGACAACGATGGTTAGTGGCTACTTAAGGATAGGGAAGCTGGAGGAGGCAAGAGAGGTGTTTGATGGAATGCCTCAGAGGAGCTCGGCCTCATGGAATTCTATGATCGCAGGCTACGTGCAGGTAACAGTTTGAATGTCTATCTTCAATCAATGAAAATCACACGTTAACCCTGGGTTGTTCACTAAATTTTGCTTTCCTCAACTGATATCATGAATCCAGGAACAAATGCCATTACTGATGTGTTATTTTATACGTCTTAAGTGCTTAATCCTTTGTCTCTTGGATGTTTGCTGATATTTTGGAACTTTTGTAGGCAGTGAAACTCCTAGGAATATATTGGAGGCTCATTCAAACATCACATAACTATAATTTCATTCATGACAGCATTCGAGTGATTGCTTATTTTGTATAACTTATATTTTTATTGATTTAAAGTCATGCACTTTAATTCTCTCTTTGTCAAATCCTAATTTTAATTTGCATAATGGTTGTGCAAGCTCTCATGTTTTTGTTCTTCAATGTACTTCAATGTTAGTGTTTTCTCATGTTTTTCATTCACCACAAAAAATACTCTCTGCATAAAAATGACATTACTTCTATTTTGACATCATAGTATATATACACACACCTTGCTTTTCTGTAAAAATGACAAGAGATTGGGTTCATTTGAGCTGGAGATCATTGGGTTCGACCAAGATTTACCACCAAATTATGGACTTTTTTTTATTTCAATAAGGCCAAATGTTTGAACTTTAGCATCTTGAAACAATTTCTCTCATTTGGGTTGTTGGGATGTTGTTGGGTTCTTTCTTTTCTCTCCTTTTCCTTTGAAAACTAAAGTGAGAGTAGAAGAGAAAGGTAAAGTTTGTGTTGTAGTCTGTACTTTGAGATCCAAACACCTAATTGTGTTGTTGGAATTTGTAGGATGTTAATAACCATTAATCCTTCTACATCTTAATATATAATTGACCTCTTGGGTGCAATATCACTTTAGAGAGGAGCTCACCATCTACTGTTAATGGTGGTTTGGTGATGGAACCGAGCGAAGACCCAATGTACCATTCAGTTCACCCTTTGAGTTATATGTAAACCATCTCTATTTTCTTAATATGATACATGAATTAACTTTTAAAAATAAACATGGCAGCTGAAGTTATGGTTAAAGTATTTTTGGGGGAAACGTATTTTTGGCAGTATACGGTTTGAGGGAAACGTATTTTTGGCAGCTGAAGGTATGGTTAAAGTAATTTATCACTGAGCAGCATATGGTTTGTGAATGAGCAGCATACTATTGGGTTAAAAAATTTTATTTTATGGTACATATATCTTTTAGCACCGTCTTTTAATTCTTTTGAATAGTGATTTTTTGATGTATTAGTATGTTGAGCTAAATTTGATTTTGAATGCTAACTTTGATGATATGTGGATGATGGTTAGGAGTAAAGATAGGAGGATGATACGGGTTGAGGGAGAATTATTTTTGGCAGCTCAAGTTATGGTTAAAGTAAATATATCAACTGAGTAGCATACGGTTTGTGAAGGAGCAGCATATTATTGGTTTAAAAAATTTTGATTTTATAGTACATATATCTTTTAGCATAGTCTTTTAATTCTTTTGAATAGATATTTTTTTATGTATAATTATGTTTAGCTAAATTTGATTCGCAATGATAACTTTGATTATATGTGGATGATGGATATGAGTGAAGATTACTCTATGGAAGAGCATGAGTTCTGACAGATTTTGGAACAATTCCCCATTATTCAATCAAGAAATTTCTGCGTAATTTGATTCGTACTGAAGGTTACTTTGATTTTTTAGAGATTATTTTAACATTGCCAAGTGGAGGTTATTAATAGCAAATGGCAGATGTTTGAAGGAGCAGAGGAATATTTTTTGAAGCATGTACATTTATCAGGAATAAGTTGAGGCCGCATCTATTGAAAGGCAGGTCATCTTGACATACACAGTTATAGTGCACAATGTTAAATGTTAAATGTTTCGCAGGTTCAATGTTGCTCAAATTGAAATACATCACAATGTCTTAGTCCAGCTAGACATTTCTCATGTTACAAACAGGATGTTAAGTGGGATATATCACCTGAGAAATATCCTGGACAAATGTGTAACGGCCTGTTTCAATCGTACCTTCTTCGTGCACGTGCTTTTGATCGTGCACGTGTTTATTTTAGACTTTATTTGTTTTTGAACGTTTTTGTGTGATATGTCGTCGTGATCGTCTCTGAAAGTATTAGATTGCGAAACGACTTTGGAACGACATATCTCGAGTCGCTCTTCCGCGATACTAACTTATTTGACGTGACGTCGCGACTTTCTGTTTTGACGCGAGACGTTTCTATTTTTAGTTTCGTCCCTCGACGTCGAAATTTAGATCCGTCTTCTCCACACTCTTTCCTTAGTCATCTAGAACACACCAGAATTATTTTATAATTTTTGGACTTAATTTGACCTATTTTCTATTTTTTTGAAAGCTTTAAATAATTTTAAAACCTATTTTTATAAAAGTTTTAATTACAATAAAATTTCTATATTATAATAACGTATTAAAGAATTTTCTGGCAAATTTTCAGAATTTTTGGCCGCCCCAATTTCGTGTGAGGGAGAGGAGAGTAATTTTTAAGTAAATTAATTATTTTAAATTATTTTAATAATATTTTTCCGAACCCAAACCCTAACCCTAGCTCTAACCTATTTAAGTTAGCCCTAGGAAAAGTTATTTCGTCATAGCTCAAAACCCTAGCCGCCGTTTCATCTTCTAAAGCTTCGTCGCAACGTTGCGACGATCGCAACGTGCACGACCGACGGCCGCCCCCGCAAATCTCAGCGCACGACCGGAGCTGCTCCCCGCATCGCCGCTTGCAACGCTCCGCTGCATCGCCCCCGCTGTCGCCCGCTCTGACCGAGAGCACCGCTCGGTCAGACCGAGCGCCCGCTCCGCACAGCCGCTTGGCCCGCTCCGCTGCACCCCGCTAGCACTTGACCGAAGCCACTCCCCGCTCCGACCGAGAGGCCGCCCCGCACCCGCTCTCCGCTCCGCCTCGTTGCAAGTTGCAACGCTACAACTTGGCCCGCCCGCTCCGACCGATGGGATCAGTCGGTCTGACCGACGGATTCCTCCGCACCCGCCGCTGCAACCGAGCCCCCGCATCGCCAGTGCACGACCGAGAGCTTCTCTCGGTCTGACCGAGAGAAACCCTCGCACCGAGGGTGAACGACCGACGGCCTAGTGTCGCAAGTGGGTTTCTCCCACACCAACTTCTGTGGTGGGCCCCCCAAGTGCTCCTGAGGTGTTGTGGGCCCCCTTGGACCCCTAGCACTGCTATGGGCCCCACTTGGACGTGCTACTTCGCGGATTTGCCGTCTACGACGTTGCGACACGTCGTAGGCCTTCGTCGCAAGTTTGGACTTTTGGAGAATCGTTCGAGGACCAGATCTGAAGCTGTGGAGTGCTCCGATCAGACACGACATCCATTCTACGACAAACTCCGGTTCAGGTTAGTTCCCCGAAACTCGTAGAAACCCCCACAATAGCTGACTGAACCCTAAACTAAAAACCGTCAACTTGAACTAAATTTACTTTTCAGTTCCTGTAAAACGTTGTACGAACATAGAAAATCGACGAACGGACTAATTTGACGGTGCACATAGGATAGATCGTCGATTAGGTTGATACATCAAAAAGTGACTTTTGACGAATAGGATAGTCCCGAAAACCTAGAAACGAAACCTAATAGGACTTGATGAATTTGAGACCTGACATCGTCGCCGGGGCGATATTTCAGACGGACTTCTGCGGACGAGACGCTTGGACGAGACGCTTGGACGAGACGCTTCGAGAGGACGACACACTCGCCATTTCAGGCAAGTGTACCCACTTGCGTTTTTGACCGTGCTTTGTGCTTAGGTTGCTAGAACTGCTAGACTGTGAATGTATAGAACCGGACGTGAAATGATAGCGTCTGGGACGACTCTTGACGGCTCAGACTTGACGACGAAGTCTGAGCCTGACAACAACTTTTTTTTCATGCTGTAGGGCTATCATGTGTGTGCGTGTGTGTGGACACCCTAGAATAACCCTTCCCGTCTTGTCACGTCACGTCCCGTCTTGCACAGCCCGCTGGGCAATAGGGCACCCTTCGGGTGATCCCTTGTACAGATTCACAGCCTGCGGGCAATAGGGCACTCTCCAAGTTAGAGAGAGTGATCCCTTGTACGGATACACAGCCCGAGGGCAATAGGGCACTCTCCAAGCTAGAGAGAGTGATCCCTTGTACGGATTCTCAGCCTGCGGGCAATAGGGCACTCGCCAAGCTAGAGCGAGTGATCCCTTGTACGGATATCTTGTCTTGTCTTGTCTTGGGGTTTGGGGTTGGGTTGAGCGTGCGCACGGTAAGAGGGTCTGATCCCCCTCGAACCGTAAGGCGTGAACCCTTTCGTGTCTCACTTGTCTTGACCTGCCTTGCTTCCGTCACGTCACGTCTTGTCTTGACACCTGTAGGCTAGTCCCGTAGTTGGTAGCACACGCTACAACTACTACTTGTTGCGCTTTACTTTCCTGCTATGTTACTTCTCTTGTACTTGTTGTAACCCCAGCATGCTAATCAACCAGTAAAACGTTGTCTAAAAAGTTGATACACTTGCAGTAAAGTCTAACCCTTCTTGTAGACTTTACCTGACGTACAGTTCCTTTTTCTTGGGTGCTGTACGTCAGGTATTTAGCCAGAGTTCGTGGACGAGGCAGACTCGCTGGAGTACGTGGAGCCGAGGACGTCGTCATCAGAGCACGTGCCTGACAAGGACCAGACCTTGAGGTCTTTTAGTCGCCACTTATAGAGGTTATTACTTCCAGTTTTCTTTTAGATAGTCTGTTGCCATGCTTAGGCTTCTTTTTAGACTTTGTACTTGTTGGATATCATATCTCTAATTTAATGAATGCAAATTCCTTTTCTGTACTTTTGTTGTTTCGAACTATAAAAATGCAAGAACCTGAAAATCTTTTAAAATGGTACCTCTACAGACGCTTATTGGGTCCGAGCTTCTCAGCTCTGGCCTAAGCGGGCCTCGTCACGTTTCGCTTCCGTCCATTTTGGGAAGCGGGGCGTGACAGGTTTTAGTGGTGGCCCATGCAGGTCTTGCAAAAGTTCGGAACAATAAAGTACCGCATTCATTTGATATCCACGTACAAGTCTGAATTAGTTTCCAAGTCTTAGATAGTAGGAAGACTTAGGTAGACGTCCCAGGTTGATAGTCGGATGCCTTGGTTAAGATTTAGTCGTCCTCGTCCTAGACTATTTTAGCATCCCCATTTGATCCTGATCGTATTAGATATGTAGAGTCCTTCTTTTAGTTAGTCTTTCGCTCGGATCCATCGACTTCGGGCCCCGCAGAACGTAACCTTGATTCTCTTAGGAACCCCCCTCTTTAGATCCTGATTATAGTCTAGCTCATAGGAAGCCTTTGAGCTGAGTTATCCAAATCTTTAGACGACCCGATGATTAGAACCCTTGTCCTCCAGCATCCCTCTGATCCTTGCAAATTTTGTGCTATCGACCATAGAGTCCCATCGTGGCTCTTCACGATTCATATCTTAAGCGTAATCTTCATGCGATCATTTTTCCTTTCTCTCGACTCTCGTGATCGTTTCCTAACGATCATCACCAATCCTTCGAATCCCTTCCCTGACCAATTCTACCTTCTCTAAAATTATTTTCGACTTTCCTTATTAAGTTTTCGCTCCAGATTGATTTCTTTGAAAACCCCTATATTATATATTTAAAATTTGCTGTTTTGGATCGAGTTAAAACTTTTAATTGACTTGGAGCTTTCTGGGACGTAAAAATTTTAAGTCAATATCTCGCACTCGTTTTAAATCATTATTCCTCAAATTCAGTTTTATTTGCCTTGTTTCTAAAATATATATATTACTTTTATAAACTACACAATTTATTTCTACTATCTTGTACTTATTTTCGAATTTTTCCCTTTCCCAAAACCTGCTTCCTTTAAAAGTATTTACGAAATTCATTATTAAAATCTCCGCCCAATTTGACTTCTTTGAAAACTTTTTATTTAAAATTTCTTACTTTCGGTTGATTTAAAAATTCTTTCGCGAATTTTGAAACCTTTCGGTCGTAAAAGTTTTAAGTTACGACCTCGTACTTATTTTCGAATCAGTATCCATCGAATTTTAGTTTTAAAACTTTGTTATTATTTCGGGAATTCAATATATCATTTTTTTCTACCTACGAAATTATTTTAACCATTTACGTACGTACTTTAGAATATTTTTCTAAAACAAAGGGGGATTTTAAATTTCTTACATATAAACATCTCTATGTTCATCGTGCTCTTACTTCAAGAATTTTTGTTTAAGTTCATTTTCATTTACAAAACAATCGCTACCTCATCCCACTTTTATTTCCTTATTTCTTGTTTTCGAAACCCATTATTAAATTCTTCGCTATGTTTGACTTCCTTGAAAACCCTTTATTATATCTAAAATTTATTGCTTTTCGATTAAAAGTTCCTTCTTAGATTTTGAAATCTCCTTGGTCGTCAATTTTCAAGTTACTATCTGGAAATAATTTCAAATCGGTATCTTTCATATTTTCATTTTTAAAAACCGTGTTAACATTTTGATAATTCAATTTATATTTTTCTGGGCTACAAGATCTATTTCTAAATCACTTACCGTGCATACTTTTTAAAATATTTTTCCTAAACTAGGGGGAACTTCAATTATTTTATTACTATTATATCTGTTCTATGTTTCTCGTGACCACATTTCAAAACCTTTGTGTAAACTTATTTTTTTTCATTTGCAAAACAATCGTTTTACACCCAACCAACTACCTCCTTATCTTGCCTTATTTGACCTCTATCCTTCCGATCTTATTTCGGTCCGCTTTTGATTTAGTTTTCTTTCCTTCTTTTATCTAGACATTAGACCTTGTAGTTATCCATGCTATCTCCAGTTTAGGAGTAGGCCCTCTGGTAGGTGATGTCGTTGCAGTGCCTGAGTATAGGTAGAGTGTGTAGACCTGTATGAGTGTGTCATCTTTAGGATCCTGATGTTTGTCTCCTGTGTCTTGAATGTGTACTCAGTGTTAACCATGGTATACTGGAAGTTGTCTGAATGACGGTATTCATACTTATATGAATGGTGTCATCGCATGCAGATCCTTAGACTGAGTTTTAATTTTAATGAATGGTTTATCTTGGTTGTATGAGAATCATATCAAAACTTTGTTTTCTTTAAACCAAACCTTTAAAGTTTTTTTTTAAAAACTAGCTCACAAGATCACAAATCACTTAACCTCCCTCATCCATTACCGCAGCGCCACACGTTTTTCCAAATGTTTTAAAATATTTCTTTGGCCTTGAAGTCTCTCTTTCTCTTCTCTTCCTTCTTCCTTAAACAAAGATTTTCATGTTTATGATTGTTATATTGGGCCTAGCTATTATTGTTGTAGGATTTTGTTTGCGGGTAGGCTCAGGGAGTGAGATGAGTTTTATTCTGGCAATGATTAATTGATTTTGGGAACACGAGGATGATGGATTAGAATATTTTTTTTGGATGAAAAGAATGAACTGTCTCAGACTTATTTATAAAACCGAAGTGTGGTGGACTCAATGAGAATTCTGTTTGAATGAGATTAAAATGCGAGGAGATGATGACTTATCAGACTTGAGGCTTAGACGGGTAGTAGATAGGAGTAACTGCCGAGAATAGTATGAGTTAGGGTGATCATGAGATTGAGTAGAGCTTATATTAGCATTGAGACGGATTGATGAATTGACGGGAGAAGACTTTGAGAATAACGCGACGTGTGGAGATAAATGGATGATTAGGCAGTTGGACTTAATATTGGTTGGGATTAGTTACAGTGAGTAGGATGAGGGGTAATTCTGACAGATCAAAATATTTGGTGGATGAATTTATGGGGAGATACGACGAGAATGTAATGAAGACACGACGATTGCTGATTGGTGAAGGTATTATGGGATAGACAAATGTTTTGTCTTGGATTGGTGGATGACTAGAATCGCGTTTTTTTTGGAGATTTATTAATGTTGGGAAAATGTTTAGAAATTCAAAAGATATTAATGAGCGATGATGATGCTTAGTGGAGTGGTACGATATCAGAAGATGTTATTATTTCTATGAGAACATGGAGTTGGAAATTGGAACGGTAGTGATGGAACTATATATTAGGAGGAGAGTTTAGTCGTGGCTTTGCCCAGTGAAAAGATGGATTATGGGGTATTATTGAGGAATGTTGTTCGAAGTTACAGGATTAGAAATCTTTATGAGCAGATATGATAGTTGCGGGTACAAGGTTATGTCACGACCCGCTTCCCTGAAATGGAGGCGAGACGTGAAAAGGTCCGCACGAGAGTGGAGCTGTGAAGCCCCAAACCCGATAAGCGTCCACAATACATAAACAGGTCCATGTAACCACAAAAGAATAGCAATAATAACACAAGGAGAGACTGAAATAAAATTCACATCTCACAAATATTGTCCAACATCACAAATATGTTCAACATCCAGAAAAGCCACCAGGCTAAAAGAAAAGAGTCTAAAGGCCCAGAACAAGGCCAACCAAAGCAACAACATAACAAGGTATGGGTGCCACGCACCAATAACAAACAACTGTCTAACAAAAATAAAACGCAACGGAGACACTAGGACTGGTCCCCAGTGTCCACGTACTCCCCGTCAAACACAAGCTCGGGCTCGGCGTCAGCAAACACCTCGTCCTCAACGAGGTACTCGGGCTCAAGATCTAACATGTGTCACCCAAAAGAGTAAAGGGGCACATGTCAGCAAGTCTAAAAGACTTGGGCAAGGAAACTGAAAGTGAGGCATCTAGCAACCTAGCAGTTATAGTATTAAGTAATGACATGGCAGTTAAGCATGATGCAACAGTTTAAAAAGAGAAGCAAGCATGCACAATGTAGCAAAAGCTACCAAATCACTAATCACTTATCATTTAACACTTATCACTTATCACTTATCACTTATCACTTATCACTTAGTGCATAGAGAGTCCACCTGCTGGCCAGCTCGTGGCTCAGGCCGCTTATCTCTATCACTATTAATCACTTGTCACTGGTAAACACTTACTGCATAGAGAGTCCACCTGCTGGCCAGCTCGTGGCTCAGGCCGCTTATCTCTATCACTATTAATCACTTGTGCACTAGAGAGTCCACCTGCTGGCCGGAGTGGCGGATCAGGCCAACTCGGGGCTCAGGCCGCTTATCTCTTACCCCACCCATATGTGTCGAGCGTTGGGGTTTCCAACTCACTAAGCTCGCTTCTGGAACACGAGCCAGGAATATAATATTGTAGCGTGCGCTACGCAATCACGATGAATAATCACTATGCAAAGACATGAACAGATATTTGCGTACCGTTAATTTAAAGTAAACATGACAGTTAAAATGCAATGACATGAACATATTCGCGTACCGTTAATTGAAAGTAAACATGACATGGTAATTGTGCAACATGCTAAAAGTCGGAATTAGCTTCGTTGTCAAGCTAATTCCCCGATTTGCGCCTAGGCGAGTTTCATTTCGTCGCCTAGCCTCTTTTACGCCTACAACATGCAAATGGCCTAAAACATGGCCTAAACCCTAAGTGGCAAGTTTCACTTGCCTAGCACCGGGGATGACGATCAACCTCGTCACACGGATGCTATCTACGAGGAAATCGCTGTTTTGGGGGAGACAAACATCAAACACATGACATTAATTAGGGTTTCACCAAAATTATAAATAAGTTATAAAAACAACGGTAGATCGATTTCTTACCGGGAGAAGACGGAAGGAACACTCCGGGGAACCCTAGGATCAAATCTGGAAGAGATTGGAGAAGTTTGGGGAAACTAGGGTTTTGGGTGATTTGGGGATTTTGATGGGTTTTGATGAGATTTTGGGGAAGATGAGAGGTAGATAGGGTAGATGGATGGTTTGGATGATGGATTTAGGGCTTGGAATGAAGAAATGGTGCTTGGAGGAAGGTGGGGGATCAATGGGGGCGATTTTAGGGTTTAGGGTCGAGTTGGAGGGGAAGAAAACGTTTGGGTTGGGTATTTATAGGCTAGGCTGGCGGCTAGGGCAAAACTAGGGTTTACAGCACTAGTTAGTCGGTCAAAGAACAACCACTGACCGACTAGTTTGACAACTAGTCGGTCGGTCGACCAACGCAGACCGACTAAGTGTAAACAGTAGCTACAGGTGAAATTAGGATTCTAGAGTTAGTCGGTCCATGAACAAATACTGACCGACTAGTTTGGCAACTAGTCCGTCGATGAACGTTCTTAGACCGACTAAGAGTAAACAGTAACTGATACAAAAAATAATTTGATGAGTTAGTCGGTTCAAGAAGCATTGCTGACCGACTAGTTTGCAACCTAGTCGGTCAACCAACGTTCTTAGACCGACTAACGATAAACAGTAACTCCTGAGAAATTTAGAAAGCTAACTAGTCGGTCCAAGAAGGATTGCCGACCGACTGGATCGTCATCTAGTCGGTCGGTGGCCCTTCTTACACCGGCTAATGAGCACAGAAAGTACCGATACGGAGCGCGGGGCCCCGGGATCGATTCCTAAGACTCCTAGGCTTGATCTAATAGTTAGATACGACCGTTATGAAGTCCGTCACGAGCGACACACTTCGAAATCGACAATCCTAAGGAAGAAGCGAGAAAATACGACGAATCGATCGAAAATGAAAACTACGGAGACGAAAACCACACAAGAGGAGAAAATCCACCAAAACATATATTATAATATATAAAATCCAGATACATGAAAAGCAGTCGTTACATCCTCCCCAACTTAAGAAAAATTCCGTCCTCGGAATTTCCAAAACTCACGAGTCCGGAAACAAAAGTGGAAAACGCTCTCGCATCTCATCCTCATTTTCCCAAGTAGACTCTCCAGGTGAACCGTGTCGCCACATCACCCTCACAAGATTAACAATCTTGTTCCGAAGCGATTTCTGACGCCTGTCCAGAATCTGCACTTGATGCTGGTCATACGTCATATCGGGGCGAACGGTAATCTCCGAAAAATCCACCGCATGAGACGGATCGCTAATGTATCGACGAAGCTGCGACACATGGAAAACATTGTGAACTCCTTCCAAAGACGGCGGCAAGGCCAAGCGATAAGCTATCTCGCCAACCCTCTCCAAAATGTCAAACGGTCCAATGTATCGCGGGCTCAACTTTCCACGCTTCCCAAAACGAATCACACCACGATTCGGGGAAATCTTCAAGAACACATGGTCACCCGGCTGAAACTCCAAAGGACGACGTTTAGCATCCGCCCAATGCTTAAAACGGTCCTGAGCAATTCTCAACCTCTCCCGAATATTCCTGACAATATCCACGGCCTCCACGATCATCTCAGGTCCCAACAACTCCCGATCACCAACGTCATCCCAACTCAATGGCGATCGACATTTCCTCCCATAAAGAGCGGCGAAAGGCGCCATGCTAATACTCGCCTGGAAGCTGTTGTTGTAAGAGAACTCCACCAAGTGTAGATGGTCCTCCCACGAACCCTTGAAATCCAACATGCACGCCCTCAGCATGTCTTCCAAAATCTGAATCGTCCTCTCGGACTGGCCATCCGTCTGCGGATGGTACGCCGTACTGAAACTCAGACGCGTACCCAAGCTCTTCTGCAAACTCTGCCAGAACTGAGATGTGAACCTCGTGTCTCTGTCAGACACGATACTCACGGGGACTCCGTGAAGTCGCACAACTTCCTGCACGATTCACGTTACATCACTATCCAAACTAGGAAAAGGAATTAAAGACGGAGAGTAAAAGAATTTTACCTCCATATATCTCCTCACTAGCGCCTCAGTGGAATGTCCCACTCGGAACGGAATAAAGTGCGCAGATTTGGTCAATCGATCCACGATCACCCAAATCGCGTCATTCTGCTTCGGACTCCGAGGTAGTCCAGTCACGAAATCCATAGTGATGTGTTGCCACTTCCACTCCGGAATCGGAAGCGGTTGTAGCAACCCGGCCGAACGCTGATGCTCCGCCTTCACTTGCTGGCAAACCAAGCACTTGGCTACACTCCGAGCCACGCTCCTCTTCATACCATGCCACCAATAATTCAGACGAAGATCCTGGTACATCTTGGTGCCACCAGGATGCACAGAATACGGCGAACTGTGTGCCTCCACCATCAGCTCATCTCTGATATCCCCAGCAGGCACACACAACCTGGCTCCAAACCTCAGCGAGCCATCCTCATGAATCAAGAAGTCAGTCCGCAGACCGGCTTCCACCATCTCCCGAATCCTCACCAGCTTCGGATCCTCAGCCTGGCCAGCCTTAATCCGATCCACGATCGTCGACTGTACCTGCATGTACATCAACGAAGAAGCCTCCCCAGGAAGGACAATTTCCACTCCAGACTCGCAAAAATCCTGCTGCAATCTCCACTGCGAGGTCAAAATCATCACCGCTGGCAGCCTACTCAAAGCATCTGGAACCACATTCACCTTGCCAGGGTGATACTGCAAATCAATATCATAATCCGCCATAAGCTCCAACCATCGACGCTGTCGCATGTTGAGCTCCTTCTGAGTGAAAATATACTTCAAGCTTTTGTGATCGGTGAAAATCTTCACTTTCTCACTCAGCAAGAAGTGCCTCCAAATCTTAAGAGCAAACACAACGGCAGCCAACTCCAAATCATGCGTCGGATAATTCTTCTCATGAACCTTAAGCTGACGAGACGCATACGCCACAACATGCCCATGCTGATGCAACACACAACCGAGACCCTTGCCGGAAGCATCGCAAAAGATCTCAAATCCACCGCTGCGATCAGGCACAACCAAAATAGGGGCAGTCGTCAACCTCTCCTTCAGAACACCAAAAGCACTCTCACAATCACCCGACCAAACATAAGCAACATCCTTCCGCGTCAACCTGGTCATCGGCTCAGCAATACGAGAAAAGTCCTTAATGAATCGCCGATAATAACCAGCAAGCCCAAGAAAACTCCGAATCTCAGACGCAGACGACGGAACAGGCCACTCCCTGATGGCCCTAATCTTCTCGGGATCCACAGAAATACCACCTCCAGACACCACATGCCCCAGAAAAGCAACTCGATCCAGCCAAAACTCGCACTTCGAAAACTTAGCATACAACCGATGCTTCCTCAAAATCTCCAACACCGTCCTCAAGTGCGAGGCATGCTCTTCCTCCGACTTCGAATAGATCAGAATGTCGTCAATAAAGATAATGACAAACTTATCCAAAAAGTCGTAGAAAATCAGGTTCATAAGATTCATGAAAACTGCGGGCGCGTTAGTTACGCCAAATGGCATAACCACGAACTCATAGTGTCCATACTTCGTCCTGAACGCTGTCTTCGGAACATCTCCCTTCTTCACCTTCAACTGATGGTAACCACTCCTCAAATCCAACTTAGAAAACACCCTCGAACCTCCAAGCTGATCAAAAATATCATCAATGCGAGGCAACGGTTATTTATTCTTAATGGTCACCGCATTCAACTCCCGATAATCCACGCACATGCGACGTGAACCATCCTTCTTCTTAACCAACAACACCGGTGCTCCCCACGGAGACACGCTAGGATTAATATAACCCTTCTGCAAAAGCTCATCCAACTGCTTCCGCAACTCTTCCAACTCTGCAGGTGCCATACGATACGGCGCCTTCGAAATCGGCTGCGCACCTGGAACAAGATCGATAGAAAATTCCAAAGCCCGATCAGGCGACAAACCAGACATCTCCTCGGGGAAGACGTCGCCAAAATCTCGCACCACAGCTGGCCACTCCAGCTCCAACTGCATAGCCACAGCCTCCACCGGCCTGGCCCGAAATCTGACAGGACCAAGCGAACTGCTACCACGACTGAACTCAAATACTGGATGTCCGGGAATCTCGAACACTACCTTCTTCCTCCGACAGTCGATCGTAGCATAGAAGCTCGCAAGTCAGTCCATCCCAAGAACTGCATCATAGTTGATGATGTCGTGGACAATGAAATCAGCAAAAAGCTCATGTCCACAGACCACCAACAAGCAAGAATTGCAACCACGATGCACCGAGACCACACCATTCCCTGTAACGATATTCCAACTCTTGGGGAGAGGGGACGTCGACAAGGAATGCCTCTCCACGAAGCTCCGAGAAATAATGCACATCGATGCACCAGAGTCAAAGAGGACTCGTGCAGGAAATGTGCACACCAAAATCACACCTAATCAATCAATTAACAATCAAACCCTAGTCTAGCAAACAAGCAAGTTCAAGCAAACAACATAATCTAGCAATCAAGACCAAATAGGAAAGTAATAGCTAGAATGAGGATTACCTGCGATAACCTCATCCACAGCTTCGCTCTCCGCAGCGGTCATCAGAAAAGCCTGCCTCCTCGGCGGAGCAGCCTGCTGAAGAGCCTGCCTCTGCGGAACAAGAGCTGCTCCACGTCCAGCAGGAACAGACGCTCGCTGCTGCAACGGCTGGGCAGCAATAGGTGCCTTCCAAGGCTGCTTCAACCTCGGGCACTCCCTGAGAGCATGGGCGGGATCTCCGCAGGCGATACATTGCCCCAAGAACCTCCTACACGATTCCTTGACATGGCCCTCCTTGCCACAAAAATGGCAAGTCCTCTGAGCAGGCCCTACTGGCCTCTTAAACTGAACAGGCTGGTTCGGCCTGAATTCAGGCCTAACCACAGCTCTCGCCTGTTCCACATGCCTCTTCCCAGCACCAACCACAGATCCTCTCCTCTGGTTCACGAGCAGCTCCTGCCTCTTGGCAGCTACGAGAACCTTCTGATAAGATTCCCGGTCAGAGGAGGTCACAAAGCTCTGGAGCTCCGAAGCAAGCCCCTGCAGGAACCTCTGAGCTCTCTCCTCAGCGTCCTGCACCATCTTCGGCGCAAACCGACTAAGCCTCATGAACTCCTGGTGGTACATGTCCACCGACGAGTTCCCCTGCTTCAGATCGATAAAACGCTGCAGCATCTCCTCCTTGGCAGCCTTCGGGAAGAACTCACCCTCAAATCTGGCTTTAAAGGTAGCCCAAGCTATCGGCTCCACCAACAACTTCTCCTCCGCATCCCACCAATTCCTGGCGTTATCCTTCAGCTGCCTCTTCGCCAAATCAACCCATCCAGCCGGGGTGATCTTGGCCATCTTCAGATTGTCCTCGACGTTCCGAATCCACTCATCGGCAGCCAGAGGACCCTCAGAACCATCAAAATATGCGGGACCCAGCTCCCGAAATTGCTTCGCTCCTGGCTCAGATCGAGGGGCATCCGGAAGAACCCGGGCAGCTCGAGCAGGTGGAGCATTCTGGACTTGCAAAAGCACGCCCTGCTGCACTTGCATCATCTGGATCATCATCCGCATCATCTCACCGCTGGTGGGTTCCCGCTCAGGCTCCTCATCAGGAGGGAGCGCACCACTGCCCCCACCACGGGTGAAACGTCTTCCTGCCATCTAGTGACACGGAAAACAAATCAGATTAGACTCATAGCTTATGACTCGAACGTCGAACTTAGTTTATTGGACATTCTAATGTTATTATCGCCATTCCAAGAATCGCAGTTACAGAAGAGGACCTGCATGGGCCACCACTAAAACCTGTCACGACCCGCTTCCCTGAAATGGAGGCGAGACGTGAAAAGGTCCGCACGAGAGTGGAGCTGTGAAGCCCCAAACCCGATAAGTGTCCACAATACATAAACAGGTCCCTGTAACCACAAAAGAATAGCAATAATAACACAAGGAGAGACTGAAATAAAATTCACATCTCACAAATATTGTCCAACATCACAAATATGTTCAACATCCAGAAAAGCCACCAGGCTAAAAGAAAAGAGTCTAAAGGCCCAGAACAAGGCCAACCAAAGCAACAACATAACAAGGTATGGGTGCCACGCACCAATAACAAACAACTGTCTAACAAAAATAAAACGCAACGGAGACACTAGGACTGGTCCCCAGTGTCCACGTACTCCCCGTCAAACACAAGCTCGGGCTCGGCGTCAGCAAACACCTCGTCCTCAACGAGGTACTCGGGCTCAAGATCTAACATGTGTCACCCAAAAGAGTAAAGGGGCACATGTCAGCAAGTCTAAAAGACTTGGGCAAGGAAACTGAAAGTGAGGCATCTAGCAACCTAGCAGTTATAGTATTAAGTAATGACATGGCAGTTAAGCATGATGCAACAGTTTAAAAAGAGAAGCAAGCATGCACAATGTAGCAAAAGCTACCAAATCACTAATCACTTATCATTTAACACTTATCACTTATCACTTATCACTTATCACTTATCACTTAGTGCATAGAGAGTCCACCTGCTGGCCAGCTCGTGGCTCAGGCCGCTTATCTCTATCACTATTAATCACTTGTCACTGGTAAACACTTACTGCATAGAGAGTCCACCTGCTGGCCAGCTCGTGGCTCAGGCCGCTTATCTCTATCACTATTAATCACTTGTGCACTAGAGAGTCCACCTGCTGGCCGGAGTGGCGGATCAGGCCAACTCGGGGCTCAGGCCGCTTATCTCTTACCCCACCCATATGTGTCGAGCGTTGGGGTTTCCAACTCACTAAGCTCGCTTCTGGAACACGAGCCAGGAATATAATATTGTAGCGTGCGCTACGCAATCACGATGAATAATCACTATGCAAAGACATGAACAGATATTTGCGTACCGTTAATTTAAAGTAAACATGACAGTTAAAATGCAATGACATGAACATATTCGCGTATCGTTAATTGAAAGTAAACATGACATGGTAATTGTGCAACATGCTAAAAGTCGGAATTAGCTTCGTTGTCAAGCTAATTCCCCGATTTGCGCTTAGGCGAGTTTCATTTCGTCGCCTAGCCTCTTTTACGCCTACAACATGCAAATGGCCTAAAACATGGCCTAAACCCTAAGTGGCAAGTTTCACTTGCCTAGCACCGGGGATGACGATCAACCTCGTCACACGGATGCTATCTACGAGGAAATCGCTGTTTTGGGGGAGACAAACATCAAACACATGACATTAATTAGGGTTTCACCAAAATTATAAATAAGTTATAAAAACAACGGTAGATCGATTTCTTACCGGGAGAAGACGGAAGGAACACTCCGGGGAACCCTAGGATCAAATCTGGAAGAGATTGGAGAAGTTTGGGGAAACTAGGGTTTTGGGTGATTTGGGGATTTTGATGGGTTTTGATGAGATTTTGGGGAAGATGAGAGGTAGATAGGGTAGATGGATGGTTTGGATGATGGATTTAGGGCTTGGAATGAAGAAATGGTGCTTGGAGGAAGGTGGGGGATCAATGGGGGCGATTTTAGGGTTTAGGGTCGAGTTGGAGGGGAAGAAAACGTTTGGGTTGGGTATTTATAGGCTAGGCTGGCGGCTAGGGCAAAACTAGGGTTTACAGCACTAGTTAGTCGGTCAAAGAACAACCACTGACCGACTAGTTTGACAACTAGTCGGTCGGTCGACCAACGCAGACCGACTAAGTGTAAACAGTAGCTACAGGTGAAATTAGGATTCTAGAGTTAGTCGGTCCATGAACAAATACTGACCGACTAGTTTGGCAACTAGTCGGTCGATGAACGTTCTTAGACCGACTAAGAGTAAACAGTAACTGATACAAAAAATAATTTGATGAGTTAGTCGGTTCAAGAAGCATTGCTGACCGACTAGTTTGCAACCTAGTCGGTCAACCAACGTTCTTAGACCGACTAACGATAAACAGTAACTCCTGAGAAATTTAGAAAGCTAACTAGTCGGTCCAAGAAGGATTGCTGACCGATTGGATCGTCATCTAGTCGGTCGGTGGCCCTTCTTACACCGGCTAATGAGCACAGAAAGTACCGATACGGAGCGCGGGGCCCCGGGATCGATTCCTAAGACTCCTAGGCTTGATCTAATAGTTAGATACGACCGTTATGAAGTCCGTCACGAGCGACACACTTCGAAATCGACAATCCTAAGGAAGAAGCGAGAAAATACGACGAATCGATCGAAAATGAAAACTACGGAGACGAAAACCACACAAGAGGAGAAAATCCACCAAAACATATATTATAATATATAAAATCCAGATACATGAAAAGCAGTCGTTACAGGTTATATGGGTAATATTATTACTAGTGTGAGTGATTCCGAGGGCGGAATCATTTCTAAGGTGGGTAGAATGTAACGGCATGTTTCAATCGTACCTTCTTCGTGCACGTGCTTTTGATCGTGCACGTGTTTATTTTAGACTTTATTTGTTTTGAACGTTTTTGTGTGATATGTCGTCGTGATCGTCTCTGAAAGTATTAGATTGCGAAACGACTTTGGAACGACATATCTCGAGTCGCTCTTCCGCGATACTAACTTATTTGACGTGACGTCGCGACTTTCTGTTTTGACGCGAGACGTTTCTATTTTTAGTTTCGTCCCTCGACGTCGAAATTTAGATCCGTCTTCTCCACACTCTTTCTTTAGTCATCTAGAACACACCAGAATTATTTTATAATTTTTGGACTTAATTTGACCTATTTTCTATTTTTTTGAAAGCTTTAAATAATTTTAAAACCTATTTTTATAAAAGTTTTAATTACAATAAAATTTCTATATTATAATAACGTATTAAAGAATTTTCTGGCAAATATTCAGAATTTTTGGCCGCCCCAATTTCGTGTGAGGGAGAGGAGAGTAATTTTTAAGTAAATTAATTATTTTAAATTATTTTAATAATATTTTTCCGAACCCAAACCCTAACCCTAGCTCTAACCTATTTAAGTTAGCCCTAGGAAAAGTTATTTCGTCATAGCTCAAAACCCTAGCCGCCGTTTCATCTTCTAAAGCTTCGTCGCAACGTTGCGACGATCGCAACGTTCACGACCGACGGCCGCCCCCGCAAATCTCAGCGCACGACCGGAGCTGCTCCCCGCATCGCCGCTTGCAACGCTCCGCTGCATCGCCCCCGCTGTCGCCCGCTCCGACCGAGAGCACCGCTCGGTCAGACCGAGCGCCCGCTCCGCACAGCCGCTTGGCCCGCTCCGCTGCACCCCGCTAGCACTTGACCGAAGCCACTCCCCGCTCCGACCGAGAGGCCGCCCCGCACCCGCTCTCCGCTCCGCCTCGTTGCAAGTTGCAACGCTGCAACTTGGCCCGCCCGCTGCGACCGATGGGATCAGTCGGTCTGACCGACGGATTCCTCTGCACCCGCCGCTGCAACCGAGCCCCCGCATCGCCAGTGCACGACCGAGAGCTTCTCTCGGTCTGACCGAGAGAAACCCTCGCACCGAGGGTGAACGACCAACGGCCTAGTGTCGCAAGTGGGTTTCTCCCACACCAACTTCTGTGGTGGGCCCCCCAAGTGCTCCTGAGGTGTTGTGGGCCCCCTTGGACCCCTAGCACTGCTATGGGCCCCACTTGGACGTGCTACTTCGCGGATTTGCCGTCTACGACGTTGCGACACGTCGTAGGCCTTCGTCGCAAGTTTGGACTTTTGGAGAATCGTTCGAGGACCAGATCTGAAGCTGTGGAGTGCTCCGATCAGACACGACATCCATTCTACGACAAACTCCGGTTCAGGTTAGTTCCCCGAAACTCGTAGAAACCCCCACAATAGCTGACTGAACCCTAAACTAAAAACCGTCAACTTGAACTAAATTTACTTTTCAGTTCCTGTAAAACGTTGTACGAACATAGAAAATCGACGAACGGACTAATTTGACGGTGCACATAGGATAGATCGTCGATTAGGTTGATACATCAAAAAGTGACTTTTGACGAATAGGATAGTCCCGAAAACCTAGAAACGAAACCTAATAGGACTTGATGAATTTGAGACCTGACATCGTCGCCGTGGCGATATTTCAGACGGACTTCTGCGGACGAGACGCTTGGACGAGACGCTTCGAGAGGACGACACACTCGCCATTTCAGGCAAGTGTACCCACTTGCGTTTTTGACCGTGCTTTGTGCTTAGGTTGTTAGAACTGCTAGACTGTGAATGTATAGAACCGGACGTGAAATGATAGCGTCTGGGACGACTCTTGACGGCTCAGACTTGACGACGAAGTCTGAGCCTGACAACAACTTTTTTTTCATGCTGTAGGGCTATCATGTGTGTGCGTGTGTGTGGACACCCTAGAATAACCCTTCCCGTCTTGTCACGTCCCGTCCCGTCTTGCACAGCCCGCTGGGCAATAGGGCACCCTTCGGGTGATCCCTTGTACAGATTCACAGCCTGCGGGCAATAGGGCACTCTCCAAGTTAGAGAGAGTGATCCCTTGTACGGATACACAGCCCGAGGGCAATAGGGCACTCTCCAAGCTAGAGAGAGTGATCCCTTGTACGGATTCTCAGCCTGCGGGCAATAGGGCACTCGCCAAGCTAGAGCGAGTGATCCCTTGTACGGATATCTTGTCTTGTCTTGTCTTGGGGTTTGGGGTTGGGTTGAGCGTGCGCACGGTAAGAGGGTCTGATCCCCCTCGAACCGTAAGGCGTGAACCCTTTCGTGTCTCACTTGTCTTGACCTGCCTTGCTTCCGTCACGTCACGTCTTGTCTTGACACCTGTAGGCTAGTCCCGTAGTTGGTAGCACACGCTACAACTACTACTTGTTGCGCTTTACTTTCCTGCTATGTTACTTCACTTGTACTTGTTGTAACCCCAGCATGCTAATCAACCAGTAAAACGTTGTCTAAAAAGTTGATACACTTGCAGTAAAGTCTAACCCTTCTTGTAGACTTTACCTGACGTACAGTTCCTTTTTCTTGGGTGCTGTACGTCAGGTATTTAGCCAGAGTTCGTGGACGAGGCAGACTCGCTGGAGTACGTGGAGCCGAGGACGTCGTCATCAGAGCACGTGCCTGACAAGGACCAGACCTTGAGGTCTTTTAGTCGCCACTTATAGAGGTTATTACTTCCAGTTTTCTTTTAGATAGTCTGTTGCCATGCTTAGGCTTCTTTTTAGACTTTGTACTTGTTGGATATCATATCTCTAATTTAATGAATGCAAATTCCTTTTCTGTACTTTTGTTGTTTCGAACTATAAAAATGCAAGAACCTGAAAATCTTTTAAAATGGTACCTCTACAGACGCTTATTGGGTCCGAGCTTCTCAGCTCTGGCCTAAGCGGGCCTCGTCACGTTTCGCTTCCGTCCATTTTGGGAAGCGGGGCGTGACAAAATGTTAACTGTTTAACATCCTGGAAAAATGTTAAATGTTTGTAACGTGAGAAATATCCTGGACAAATGCTAACTGTCCAGCTGGAAATTTCTCAAGTGATATATGTCATGTTATATTTGAACAATTATCGATCACAATGTTCACTGTTAAATGTTTCTCAAACTTTCAAGCAGAGGAATATTTTTTGAAGCATGTACAGTTATCAGGAATAAGTCGAGGCATCATAAGGCAGGTCGATATAAGGCAGGTCATCTTGACATACACAGTTTTAGTGCACAATGTACCATGTTGTCAAGCTTTCGGGACATTATTGTACATATTCTTTTTGCTATGCAAACAAGCAACCTTGACATATATACACCACAATCAGGATACAAACACTATCAGTTGAGCAGTTGCGAGAGAGAATTTACGGTCAGTTTAAGAGGGCTCATGCTTCTAATTCTTTCTTGCTTTCCATGTTAATTGTAGTTGCGTGGGTAGTTTTGGTTAAGTAAACAAGAACACATGAACTGGATGACAGAGTAAACAAGCTACTGTATACACATTCAGAAAATTGCCATTGCATCTGTGCAGTAAAAAAAGAAAAAAATTAGAATAGAAAAGAACATGATCATATATGTATTCTCATGTGCAGATGCCAAGCTTTTAGTAAGTAGTATTTAAGGGGGTAAGGAGAGAATACCATGATCATATATGTATTCTCAAGACTGTCTTATCTTCTCTTTATTATATATTTCATTGATTCAATTAAAAAACTTTTTTTCATTGTTTATTTCTTGATCTACAGAATGAGGAGAAGTTTGTTTTTATTCATGTTATTTATTCATGCAAATTTGGGAGTTTTAAATAAAGTTCAGGTCACAAGTTGAGCAGAGATGGGTCCAAACAAACTTTACTGAATCTCAAACAACATTCATAGAAGGTATATTAACAGTACATGAAAATTTACACATTCTTTAGAATTTCATTTAATTTTACATGCCATTGGTGCATAATTTTACAGTTCCTTGAAAATTGGCATGCATCCGACGTACATGCTACGAGTCTGACAAGTTTATGCAAGTATTGTGTGACAGGAGTCCAACATGGCACATAACTTGCCGTTAATTGTATGCATAACTGACACTCTAAAGATTTCTCATGTGTTCCTTTGGTTTCTTTATGATTCTGTTCTTCCCTAAAGACTATTAATCTTTCACCCATCAGACCATTTATCATATGGAAGGTAACATGTAATAGTATATATTTAGAAACATACAAAGCAATTTGTGCATTCATGTCTTCTTTTAATTAACATACCAACCATTTATTACATTTTCTTCTTGATTTGTACTCACAGAATGGTGGATCATACTTGGAACATGCATGAGCCGGAGTTCATAAATTTGAAATCCAGGGACTTAACATTGGAACGGTTTTGTTGATGCTGGCCAAGTGGGGACATGTGGTAAAATCGGAGCCTTAGCTGATCAAAATGGTTCCAGTTTTAACCTAATGATGAAATCTGTCATGCTTTTGATCAACTTAACAGTCTGGATTAGCTGTAGAGCATCTAAAACTCTACCATGAATCAGGACAATCCAAAGCAGAATGTAAACAGGCAAAGTAGAATCTACAATAAAAAATTTCCTTTTTTTGTTAAAGGGGCGATTTTTTTAAAGTGTGACCAGGCTCCAATTTGTTCTAATTTCGACTTTTTGCTTTGGGTTTTTGTTGAGGATTGGAAACATAAGGTGGGCTTTTTTTATTTTGTTCCTATTGCAAATTTAAAAAGAGTGAGAAATTACTGGTTTATTTTTGTTTTTTAACATTCATTTACATTGCGAATAATTGATCAATGATAGATGACTAATGGGGTTGTTAGATCTCCCACCTGCTCTATTGATGATATGGTTTTGGTGTGCGTTTTTAAATACTTTGTAATGGGTTGTATTATTTGGATTAAATTGACTTTAAAGTCTACAAATATTATTTTACTAGCTACCTATAATTGTGCTTATGTTGCAATATTATTTCAGTTTGTGTGGACTTTCTTCTTTCTTTTTGCCTGCAGGATGAATGCATGCTCAGTTTGGAAATTTATTAATGGAATTCTAATGACCATATCAATTGGACATTATTACTTGGACATTGTTGCTTGACCATCAAATGTTAGGCTTAGTTCCCTTTCTCTCTGTACTTACAGGTGGTGTATGGCCACCCAGTTTTCTGATTGAGTATCAGGAATCTGGATTTGATACAAGTGCCAAATCCTGTAAAAGACTGGTTGTCCTTGGCCAAATCATTTGTTTATTGTCACAGGATGGAGTGCTGCCTGAAGTCATCAACCATGCTTTTTCCTGCTTCTTAGCATGGACCGAGGAAACATCATATGCTCAAGTTTTGCAACCGTAGACTAGGTGTTAACAATCAAATCCTATCTTTATTCGCTTCAGTTCTTTTGACCTCATTAATTCTCTTCTTGCATAAGTTGTCTTCTTACAAATTGGTTTACTTAAAAAGGAGAAAATTGACAGAGAGTAGTGATGTAAGAACTATTATAAATCCCAAAATGGAGCAACAAGAAATGGAGAATGCATGCTAATGGTGGGCTTAGTTCGAAGGTTCGTATGACTATATAATTAAATCTATATGGAATCAAGTTAGGTGGAAGCACATGGCACTGCAAGGTAGGTGGAAGCACAAATACATTGGCTCATTACTGATCTAAACTCATTTTCCCATATGTACATTTCTTTAAAGTTTTTCAAACATTTTTTTGCTTTGGAAGTGGCCTACCATACTTACCCCATATCTGAAGTATTGTGTATAAAAGAACAAATAACCCTTTTGTAAGAGCATGATTTTACACATGGATATGCTTTTTATACAAACAGATATTATACATGCTTACAAAATCCTAAAGTGAGAGCTTGGTAGATTCTAAAGTTGGTATGCTGCACAAAAATCCTACAGTTATAATATTTTGTTTGTATTCTAGAGCTTAGAAAATCCTAAAGTTATAATATTCTGCACATGGATATGCTTTTATACAAACAGATTGGTCATTGGTATGCTTTTATACAGGCTTACAAAATCCTAAAGTGAGAGGATGATTCTGCACATGGATCATCACTGCCCATTTGTAAGTGCCACCCATGAAGTATCATGTTTTCAAACATTCTCCATATCTAATTGTTCGTGGTCAGATAATTTTGATATAAACAGATATTATAAAGAAATTAAATTTGTGTGACTATATGATTCAAATTGCAGATATTTGTAATGTGGTTGGACTGTGTGACTTGCATCACCATGGACAGGAGGACAAGCTTCCTTGGTATCGCGGCAAGGTGAGAAATTGAGAGGAACTTGATTGTCTAATTCATAGAGAAAATTTGTAGTGTAGGCACTCTCTAATATTAGATATTTCTTTAAGCATGAGGAGTAAGTATAACAGGTTTCTTTAAGCATGGGGAGTAATCATGGGGAGATTAAGCATGAGGAGTAATTGTCTAATTCCATCATCTTTGTGATCTTCTTACTCCTGCTGCTGTTGTTCTTGCGGTGGTCCTTGGATTGGATATACCTTTCGTGGCTGTGTCAATAGTCTTAAAAGCAATATATGATTCTTTCAGGACATCAGTTAATCAGATTCCCAGTAATCTTTATGGAAATCTAATTTCTGAAAGTTTGTCAATCAACAGGACAAACTTGCAACAGGGAGTTCAAATTTTCTATGAGGCAGTCAGTTTTCCAGGAAATGATACTAATTTTTACTTCTACAGCAAGTTCATGCGTCATTAGGTGACTAAAATCTAATAAAATCTACCCCATAGAGAGCTTGGATCCTTTGCATGTCTTAGAAATTGAGGATCAGCCCCTCTGTAATCATTGTTTTTTAATAGAAGTTACAGACCCATCTATGTAAATGGCATCATTTATCCAAGCAACAAGATTGAATGCTAACATATCGTCTTTTAACATATATTCTCCATAATTTTGATACATGATAACATTTCAAACATGTCGTCTTTTAACATATATAATGCTTTTAGGCAGTGAAGCTAACATGCATAGACTGATTGAAAGATGGAAATATTTTTAAAATTCTTACACTGCTGACACTTCTCAAGATTGTAAACTCAAAATTGTTAATGATTGGTTTTCGATTTATTCTATCTTTCAGTTATATTTGGAAGTAACCAGTTATAGTCAATGAATTTGAAGGATGTATTTCAGTGAATGAAGATGTAATGTATGCTTCCTCGGGGACTCAAATTTCATGCTTTGATATTAAAATGGTAAATTGTTTTATTCTTTTCCCCGAAAATGGCAAGAAGCAACATGACATAATCTATGCTACCATTAATTCTATATTTAGTTAGCAAAGATTATTTTGAGAAATAAAAATAAATTTTTCTTGAAGCTGGGTGTAGGTGGACAAAAAAAATAGAGGAAAGGTCCAGTTCTTGGTCTTTTAGTTTGGGTTAGTGAGCATTCCAGGATATTTTCTATTCACCCAAGATCCTGGTCTTTTAGTATGCTAATGTTTTGGGTTAGTGAGCATGCCTGATGTAGAGTTTTATGAGTTGATAGTTATAAACCAAATGCAGCTCAAGAAATGGTTAAGGCAACTGGATGTATGCGGTTGAGAGTTTATATTTCTAGATTGGCTATTATTTCTGCGGGAGACTGCAATAAATGAACTGAAAAAGAGTGATCAAATGACATTAATAACAACAACATGACACCCCCATAAGATGAAAATAGAATGTGTTTACTGTTAAGTATTACCATATGGTGCATGTCATTTGGTGGTTAAAGCCGGACAGGAGGCGATATCTACTCAAGATCAGAGGGTCAGTACTGTCTGAGCTATTCTTTTGCTTAGTTGTCAACAAAATTGATTCTGTGTATTTCGAGTTTCTCACTTCCGTATTGATTTATAAATATTAAGTTGTTGATCAGATACACGTGTACTCAATGCATGAATGCTATATTATCATATAGGATGGAATTATGGTTGCAGTCATTCTTTAATTTTGGTTTCTATGTATTCGGAAGAGGGTTCCCAGAAATGCAGATTGCTTTGGTACGTCTAACAGAAATGGGTACATTGAACCATCAGGTACTTCCTTTATGAATTCATTTGCTACTTCTATCTTTATGAATTCATTTGCTGCTTCTATTCAACAAGTTCATGTATGTGCTGGGCACAATCTTTGTTTTGTTCAGATTGCTTTATGAATTCATTTGCTACTTCCATCAGGTATCTTTATGAATTCAGATTGCTTTGTTTTGTTGCTGCAGGTTGCTCAAGGCCTGTTAACTCGGCCATACTCATCTCACAACTTGGGATGCTGAGTGGGATCATGTTCCAAGTGTTATAAGGGCTGTTGGGCAGCTGGACTACTAACTTGATCAATATTTTGTATGTTGAGTGCAGAACTAGGAAGAACATACATAGAAGTTTGTTTGATAACCAATTGTTGCATTTATAGAAACCAAGCAAGGTATATTGTATTCACATGTAATTTAAGCTGCAAATTGTTATGTAAGCTGTAGATTGTTACGTAAGTTGGACATGTACATGTTGGTTTGAGTGATACATAAAAAATTCATACCTTTTGTTATGTACTCTGTATTTGGTACCACAAGAACTTTGTAGATTGATACATAAAAAGAACTCTGTATACTAAAATTCTGGATACAAAAAACTATTGATTTGCTACGTACTTTAGATTTGATACCAAAACTCTGTGGTTGCTAAGTACTCTACATTTGATACCAAACAAAAAGTGCAGTTCAAGCAAAATTAAAACATTTGCACAAAAACATTTCTCCATATAAATAAAAAAACTATACATGCAGATTTGCTATGTACTCAAGCTAATGTCTCCATATAAAAATTCGATACCAAAACGATGGCTTCATTATGGACTCCAGCTAATTTCATATAATTCCATATTTGGTACATGACATCAAAATCATGCCAGTAAATCAAGCAAAAATTTACTAAGCAATAATCAAGATCAAAATCATGCCAGCAACTTTCCTTCAAGATTTGTCAAAAACAGTAGATTTAACATTACCTTCAAGATCATATCAGTAAAATTTTCCAAATTTCCAAGCAAAATTTTAGAGTGACACCTAAAACTGCAGAGTGAAACAAGTGTTTCCCCAGAACAAACCCCAAAAAATTTTACCAATTAAATTGGTGAAGTTAAACCAAGTAAATTCCCAGATTTCCAAGTAAAATTTGTAGTGGTATCAAAAACTCCAGAGTGATACAAGTGTTTCTTCAGAACAAGCACCAAAAAATTTCCCTGCAAAGTACTTACCTAAAAGGTTGGAACAAACAAATTTGTGCATTAGATATGTAGCTTGCCAATGTACGCATACATAAAAATTCATACCTGTAGATTGGTGCCAAAAACTGTAAGTTTCAAGATTTTGCTAGCAAGCAGCTAAACCAAGTATGTGGAATTGAAGGAATATTGTCTCATACTGAAAGCAGATTTGGGGACTAAATTTTTTGGGGGACTAAATTTTAGGGGACAGAAATTGGTGGGGAAATTAAATAACAATTATTGTGCTTTAATAATTGTTGTTCGTATAAAATTAGGGGATTCAAGCATTGATGGGGAAAATTTTTGACTATCAATTTTTAAGGGTACTAAATTGTAACGACCACTTTTCGTGGTACGTTGTTCGTGCACGTGCTTTTGACCGTGCACGTGTTTATTTTAGGCTTTATTCGTTTGTGAACACTTTCGTGTGATATGCCGTTGTGAACGTCTCTGAGAGTATTAAATAGTGGCACTAATTCAGAACGACGTTTCTCGAGTCGTTTTCCCACAATTTAATCTTACTCGATGAGACGTGGCGATTTTCACTTTTGACGGGAGACGTTTCTATTTTTAGTTTCGTCGTCCGATGTTGAAATTGAGATCCGTCTTCTTAGTTAGCTCACTTTCGTCATCACGATCACCCCGATATTTATTTTATAATTTTTGGAGCTTATTTGACCACGTTTATAATTTTAGCAAGCTTTAAAATATTTTTAATAATTAATTTTTATATTAATTTCGGCCAAATAAAATTTATTTGAGTTTAAAACGTTTTAAAGAATTTTTGAGCCAATTTCCAGCTCATTTGGACCAAGTCAAATCCTTGGGTGAGTTGGAGAAGTTGAGATTTAAATTTTAAATTATTTTAAACTCCTAATCTCATTAGGATTAGCCCTAGACCTAGTCAACCCATCTACACTATATAAACAACCTCTAGGAAGACCTATTTTCGCAAGAAATTAACCCTAGCCTCTTCCAAAACCCAAATTTGACATTGCGACGATTCGTCGCAACGTTGCGACGAACAGCTGCCGCTCCGACCGAAGAAACGGCCTCCGTTCGCCCGCTCTGACCGATAGCCATCCCCGCATCCAAGCCCGCTCGCATCGCAGCACAGCCGCCCGCCCCGTTCCCCGTTTCGACCGAGAGAAGCCCTCGGTCTGACCGAGAGCTTCCCCCGCTCACGCCCCGCTCCGCACCGCTCGCATCGCCCGCTCTGTCGCTCCGCATCACCCCGTGTCTGACCGGGGCGCCCGCCCGCAGCGCCGCTCTCCGCTTCGTTGCAAATGTTGCAACGCTTTGTCGCCCGCAGCGACCGACCCGATCGCCTGCAGCGACCGACCAAACCCCCGCACCAAGGCCCCGCCGAACTACTGCACACCCCAAGCGCTGCAACCCCCGCATCCCTTGTGTCTGACCGACGGAGCTCCCCGCACCGAGGCTGTACGACCGATGGTCATACGTCGCAACCCCGTACCCGTCGCACCACTTGCCACCGTGGGCCCCCCAAGTTCTCCAGAGGTATTGTGGGTCCCCCAAAGGTCCCTAGGACTACTGTGGGCCCCACCTAGGTGCTTTCTCTCCGACAATTCGCCGTGCACGATGTTGCGACACGTCGTAGCCCGTCGTCGCACGTGCTAGCTTTGGAATCTGGAACCGTCGCCCCGGTTGATGCTCTGAATGTTCCAGCGAGGAAACTACATTGGAATCAGGACTTGGAGCGCGTTCTCTTATTCCAACCCGCGGCGTCGCTACCCGACGCCGGTGTAGCTTTCGCGTCGTCTTGAGGTAACGCTTTGCACCCCTAGGAACCCCAACCCAATGCATGCTAATCAAGACTAAAATCAGTATTTTCAAAGTATTTTAAATGTTTTAAATTCACTAATCAAGATTAATAATATGGACTTTAGGCCGGTGGACTTGTGCACGTAGGATAATTGTGATTTTTGGACTCATTGGACGGTGTGCTCAGACGTCGTACTTGCAGGCAAGTGAAACTTGCCAACTCTTGTGTAGGGCCATGTTTTTAGGCCACTTCCTTATTTTTAGCGTAAAAGAGACTAGTCAGTGAAATGATAGCTGGCTAGACGCCTACTTGATCTAGTTTGACAACGAAACTAGATCCGTCACCTAATTGATCTAGCTTGACAACGAAGCTAGATCCAACCCTTTAAACTTGTTGTTCATGCATACTAAACTGTCACGTTTACTTTCCTTATCTGTACGCACTTTTAACTGTCATGCATTGCATCTTACATGTCATCCCAGTTGATTGTTGCATTCGTAGCACACGCTACAAAACTTGTACTCCTTGAAAACTACTTCCGGGGGAAACGGGGGGAAACGGGCCTCATGTGTTGGTAAAAAGCCAATGCCCGGTTTCCCTGGACCGGCTAGGTGCACCCCTATGCCATACTTGTTAAAAACACTTCCTGGCTTGTGATCCAGAAGCGAGCATTCCCGTTCGGGGGTAAGGCCCTGGCTCGACACACGTGGAGGGGTAGGGATAAACGGTTACTTGAGCTTAGGAGTGGCCTGATCAGCCCTCTAGCCAAAAGACGGAATCTCTGTGCACGAGGTGCTTACTTTTCTTGTCTTGTACTTGTCTTGTGAATGATTCATGCAATACTTGTCATCCATGCCATGTTTAAATGCCATGCTCGTACTTCACTTTACTTTACCTTACCTGTTGCACTCATTACTTTAACTACCATGTCATTGCATCATGCTAGAACTGCTAGGTTGCTTTACTTTTCCTACTTTCAGTTTCCTTGCACAAGTCTCTTATAGACTTGCTGACATGTGCCCCTTGCTCTTTTGGGTGTCACATGTTAGACCTGAGCCAGAGACCGTTGCTGAGTACGTGGTGTTTTGCTGACGCTGAGTCTGAGTCCATGATTGCCCAGGAGGATTTTGGTGGACACCGGTGACCATTCTTTGAGTATTTGTTCAGCTTTATTTTGTTTTAGGCCTTTTGTTAGTTGTTGGTGCGTAGCACCTTTGTTTTGTACGCTGTACTTTTGTTGGCCATGTTTGGGCCTTTAGACTCTCTTTTATTTCAGCCTGGTGGCTTTCCTGCGATGTTGGAATTTATATTTATGGATATTCTGAGATTATTCTTGTGTCTCATTTCATTATTATTATCTTGTTTCGCTCGCGTTGCAAGGACCTGCAGTTTTAAATTTGATTGACGCTTATCGGACTTGCAGCTTTATAGCTTCAAGTCTGAGCGGACCTTCTCACGCTTCGCCTCCATATTTTTGAGAAGCGGGGCGTGACAGGTTTTGTTGGTGGCCCATGCAGGTCCGTCTTGCAATTGCGAACTAACGGAACAACGATACTAACGGAATGTCCATTAAATAAATTGCAACATCCGAGTCATAAGACCGGAGTCTAGTCGTTTTCTTACGACACTAGGTGGTAAGAAGGCTTAGTTAGACGTCTGTGCTTGCTAGTTAGAGGCCCTGATTGTAGTTAGACCGCCTTTTAGCAATCGATTTAATTGTCGTAGAAGTTACCTTAGTGGTCCTTGTTTACCCCTGTCTATATTAGACTTCTAGGTTTTCCTTTGGTCGTTCGCTTGGGTTCATCGATTTCGGACCAAGCTGAACGCTTTCCTTTACCGTCTAACCTTTAGAAGTCTTAGCGCCTAGTTCCCAATCTTTAGTTGGTCGACCGTAGGAGTTTCCCCATAGGCTCTTCTGATTCATATCCTAGGCGTATGTATGTTTGATCATCCGACCAATTTCCTTGCCTCGATTCACGAGATCGCCTCATGACGATCGCCGTCAATTTTCGAACATCTCCATTACGAACCTTGAATCTCCTGAAAGTATTTTTCGACTTCCTCCTTTCCGAAGTTTAACCTTGTTCCAAATTTTAATGCATATATACTCATATTTCATCCTCCTTCGTTGATTTAAAATTTTAAAAAAAAACTTTTGCCGGAATTTTGATTTCTAGCTTATAATCTTTTTCCAGCTTATGTTTTTCGTACTTATGTAAATGTGTTGTCCCCTCACATATTAATTTTATTCTGAACCGCACTTTTTCTTTGCCCAATTCGATTTATAATTTTCCTTCTTATTGTGTTATACGAATGATACGTCGTGTTTACTTTAATATACTTTCAAGACACATGGAATTTCAGTTTTCAGCTAGTTGGCTTTGCTCGTCGTTTTCGCTACTTCAGATTTTTGCAAAAATTACTATTTTCATAACCACTTCCTGACTTAGACCCCCGTGATTTGATTTTAAAGACTTGCTATTCGAACTTGATAATTCTTATAATAAGTCATTATTATTATTTTTCCGTGCACCATACATACTTTCAACCATTTTTATATTCATACCAGACTTGTTGTGCTCGTATATTAGGAACTTATGTAAATCAGTTTTTCATTTTTGGCAAACCCTAGTTCTCTAAAAGTAGTTTCAAAATGGAATATTCTAAATTTCCCATGGCCTAAAAGTTTTGAAGACATTTAACCTGAGTTTAAATTCTCCCGTTACTTGATTTCATTCTTTGACTTTCAAAACTTTTGACAACATTATATTAAATTACTAACGTATAAGATTTCTAAAACCTCGTCCTTAATATTCGTGTAAATGATTTTACTTTCTTTTACATTGATTTTATATAAACCAATAAAATACTTTCTCTTATTATGAATATTCGACTCAAACTTATTTCAACTCTCTTTATCGATCCTCAAAAATTTTATACAGAAGAGGAATTCCAATTTTTGCAGCACAACAGTTTTCAATTTTGCGTATTTTAGCTTATGCTATTTACCCTATTTTCCTTTCCCCCTCCTATATAAGCATCACTACATCTCCCTTTTCCCTCAACCTAAACATCACCTTTGAGTCAATGTTCGTCTAACCAAGCCGTCTCCTTGTACTCGTCCTATCTGAACTCGTGCTTATCGACCCTTCCCTCGCCACGCTCTCGACCTCCCTTGTTGCTTAGACTTTAGTGCCCGTCAATGTCTGTGTCAACTCTTAGTTGTTAGTAGACCCTTGGACCTTTGTGAGGTGTTGTAGTGCACGTACGTGAGCTTGAATGAGTACACCCCCCCATAGTATATTAATGCTTGCCTAATGTGTGATATATATATATATATATATATATATATATATATATATATATATATATATATATATATATATATATATATACTCGGAGTTATTCGTGATAGTATGAAGTTGTTGTGTGTTAGTAGTTATGGATTGTTGTGTGGATAGTTATATTATACTAGGGATGCCTGTGTATATAAGAGTTAGCATTGAAATATCTAAGTTGTGTATGCAGTTAGAGATACTTATAATGGTTGAAATAAATGATTGGTAAAGCTATGTGTATGTTAGTAGTGATAATAATAAGAGTACGTATGGTTAAGAGAGTAGGCTTATTGAGTGACCTATATACTAGTACGAGTGAGTATGTGCTCGTAGGTAGATATATATGGTGCTTATATGTAAGTAGTTATGTTTTGTTGCCTGAGTATATATGTGATATACATATGGTAGTAGGATTATAATCTTGATTGATGTTGCTTGCTCTTACGGGATGTTGCATGCGTGCATACCGTGAGGTATACACGACTATTGCACATCTTAATTATGTATGTGTGGATGTGTTAGTATACTAATTATAGGTAGTGGGCTATGGTGTGAATATATACATTATTTATGTGTGACTATACGGTGAATGTTTGTACTAGGGAGGGTATTATAAATATGTGGGTGCTGATGTCTGTAATGTTATTAATATGGTATATAATTAGATTGAACTATGTGGGTGTTATCTGACTAAATATTAAGTGTGATTGATTTATGGAATTTATATGGTTGTATTGGTAGATGTATATATATGGGAGTGGTATTGTTCTAGGTATGAATGTCGTGTTACGTATATAGAATATTCTGATATGTGTATTGAGTCTCACTCAAGCTTGAGTGAGTATACTCTAAGTATATTGAATGTATGTTTGTAGTTTGAATATAGCAATGCTTGATGTATGTATAGTGATAGCAGTGTTTGTGCCTGGTTGAGTTACGCACATGACTGTGGGTCGCTACACTAGTATATAGTTATAGGTGTTGGTCTTCTGGTATAGTTATTTACTAAGGACTTGCTTGTGTGCTAGCTAAACTAGGTGCATAGATGTGCTAGTAATATAATGGTATGAATGGTATGCGTAAATGAAATGTTAGCATGTATGGGTGTGCACCATGCACGGGTAAGTATGTTCTTAGTTATAGGTTTTGATGCCTATGATATATGTGGCGTGTCGTAAATACAGTTATAGGACCGTATGCGATGAGAATATATGGTGTACTATTTGCATGCATCTAATGACTATATATTGTGAAACTATAGTAGTGGTGAATATATATATATATAGTGAAACTGGATTTAAATAATGGTATGGTGTGACTACATGAGTTGATGTGTTGGATGTATACTAGGGAATATTAGAGGGTAGTATACCCTTGATGTTGTGCATATGTAGCTATCTATATGTAGAGCACTGATTGTGTTTGCTAAGTGTGAGACTATCCTTATATGAGTATCTGAAATATTGTTTGTGTTTAGGTAAGTAGTAGTTATGTAAAGGATGTATGTTTATATATATATATATATGATTGAAATACATGTATGAATTTGATTGACTATAATAGGTATAAGTGTATAACGTACGTGAATATAACGTACTATATATGATTGTGTTTGCTAAGTGTAGAAATATTCTTGCATCAAATCTTTTTTTAGATCGAGCTCTCTTCTTCGATCAGTGAACCACACTTTTTTGACCTTAGTCCCAAAGAATGACAAAGCATCGAATTTGGGGGATTATAGGCCAATTGCCTGTTGCAATGTCCTTTACAAGTTCATTAGCAAAATTATCTGTAACAGAATTAAAGTGGTCATACATGAGCCGATTTCTCCCAACCAAGCTGCTTTTTTAAAAGGCAGGCTTTTGACGGACTGTACCCTCCTTGCCCATGAACAGATTAGAGACTTCAGCAACCCTATGGGTAGCCGTGCATGTCTGAAATTGGATCTGCGTAAGGCTTTTGATAGTGTCAATCGGGACTTCATTCTTTACTTCCTGAAACAGCTGGGCTTCCCTGATATTTTTATTAGCTGGATTAAAGAATGCATATTTACCCCTTCGTTCTCAGTAATGATCAATGGAACCCCCCATGGTTACTTCTCTGGAAATAGGAGAATTCGTCAAGGTGACCCTCTATCTCCTTACTTATTTGTCATTACTATGGAAGCCTTCTCCATCCTGATTTCTAGGGCCATTAATTTGGGGATTATTCAACCCATGCGGCGTACTGGATCAATTTCCCATCTTCTTTTCGCCGATGATCTTCTTGTCTTCTGTCGGGCAAATACCAGATCCTTCATGGGCATCAAGAATTTACTGGATGAATTCTATGGATATACTAGGCTCCAGGTAAACTGGGACAAAAGCTTGGGTTTGTTTAGTAAGGGAGCTTCCAAAAAGAATGATCTTGCAAAGATGCTGGGGATCAAAATTGCTACAACTATTTCCACCTATCTTGGATTACCTCTTTCTTCTAAATATCCAAGAACTATTAATTATGGAAGGTTGGTGGATAAATGCAAGAAGAGGATGTTGGGTTGGAGTTCTTCATTACTTTCTATTGCAGGGCGGATTGAATTGGTGAGAACTGTGATTTATGGGATTGTTGCTTTTTGGATGCATGCATTTCACATCCCTGCCAATATCCTGAAAGTTATCTCTTCTATGTGCCGGCGTTTTATTTTGGGCTCATCTAGAGCGTGGGCTTGGGAAGATATTTGTAGACCAAAAGAGGAAGGAGGCAAAGGAATCAGGCTTCTAGATGATTTAAATGCGGCGGCAGGGCTAAAACTCACATGGAGATACCTGACTTCAGATAGCATTTGGGCTAAACATATGGGGGCGATATATGGGTCCAGTAAAAATTTCTTTGCGGCAACCGAGATTGCCACTCTGTCCGGAACTTGGAAGAGACTCCTAAATAGCCGCACCAACTCCTGTAGACTCATTCGCAGGAAGGTGAGGGATGGCCGTGAAACTCTGTTCTGGATTGACCCTTGGACGGATAGCGGGCCGTTGTACAAACTTTGCGACATCCCCTACGGCGCCGAAATGAAGACTGTCGCTGACTATTGGGTAGATGGGAATTGGAGCATGGACCCGGCTTTATCCAGCATTCGGGCACTGATGGCTCCTCAACGTTTGAAGGCGGGAGCTGATGAATGGACTTGGTTGCCTGGGGATAGATTTTGTTTCAAATCCGCGTGGGAGGGGATTCGTAAGCGTAGCAGCAAATTTCCATTTCACAAACTTATTTGGTATACCAGACACACCCCAAAAATGTCTATTACTTTGCTACGTTCATTTCAGGGAAAGCTTCTCACCCGGGATTTAATGAGTAGACGGGGGATGTCTACTTCGGCCGAGTGTGTTCTATGTGATGCTAGAAAGGAGGAGAACATAGACCATCTATTTTTAGAGTGCAGCTTCTCTAACTACATAATTAGCAGAGCCATGCTTAAGCTACGTGTCCCAACCCAGATTTCGCCAAGATTAAGCGAGATTGGGAAGCTCTGGCTACAGCAATTTGGAGGGAAAGGAGGATTGGACATTCTGGGCAAAACTGTGCTGGCAACCACGGTTTGGCATATTTGGAAGGAGCGAAACCGTCGCATTTTTGAAGGAGAGAAGAGAGGTAAGACCACCCTATTTGAGGAGATAGCCGCAGACATCAGAGTAATTTTATATGATCTAGAACCTTCAACGAATGATGAAGCTACTGCATTTTCCGTTTGGGGCTTTAGGGACTTGGGATGATTTTGGAGATTCCAATTTTGTTTGTATATATCACATTGGGAATAGCATTATTTGGGATGTGGGATTGATAGTGGGGAGTGACGACGCTTGTGTCCTATCCTCTCCCTATTGATACCATATGCCTAGATGTGCTATTATTGTAACTTGTATATTTGATCAATGAATAACAACGCTAACTTTCCAATATATATATATATATATATATATATATATATATATATATATATATATATATATATATATATATATATATATATATATATATATATACGTGTTGGTAGTATTAATGTTTGACTACCTAGTGCATATATAAGCACTTGTAATGACTATATCTGGTTGAATTATAATATGACTTGATTGGGGTAGTTATGTCACGCCCCGCTTCCCATTATACTTGGGAGCGGGGACGTGAGCGGGCCCGCTTGGGCTGGAGCGGTGAACTCCAACCCAATAAGCGTATGTGGACAAACCGTAATCAGGTTCTTGCATTCAAACTCGGAACAAAAAGGAAATTTCATTATCATTATATCGATGCCCAGATTTACAAGTACACAAATAAGGACAACTTGGCCATTAGATACAGAAACGCAAACAGAATTACACTTGAATATAAATACAACAAATATTATTCTTAAGCAGCGTTGCGAAGGCACGTTGTTCTCCAGCGGCAGATCTCAGCGTCTGGGCACCCTGGTCAAACTGCTCAGTCTCAAGCCTTGCTCCTCTGCAAATCTGTCTAATACCTGACGTATATTTCACAAGACAAGAAATATACGTCAGCGAGGGTCGCTCGGCAAGATTTAAAAATGTTAGAAATAAATGTCCCTCGGCAAGGTGATAATATAATTTTCAAAACTTAGGGGGGGATGAGAAACACAATATCATTTCAACAAGGTGAACATAGCATCAAATGGTCACAAGTGGTGTGAGCAATGTGTAATGTGCGAAGCAGTGAGCAGGCGAAGTGTAGTGTGCAAAGTAGTAACGCAACATGGTGTAGTATGTAAAGTAAACTGGCATGACAAGTGTGGTGTATACAATAATAGTCGTGACGGTGTAGTGGGTACAACAATATGTGTAGCAAGTGTGGTGTGTACAGCAAAAGTAGTGTCAAGCGTAGTGCGTACAGAAATGTGTATGGACAAGTGTGGTGTGCACAACAATAGTCAATCGTGACAATAATTTTAGTAGTTTACTCCATAGCATCAGCAGAGGTGAAGCGAAGGGTGCATCAATCAATAAATCAATCAATCTCCTATCTAGTGACAAAGCCCAGTGTCCGAGGGGGAGGTGACCAGCATCACACCCAAGCCAACGGGAGCTACCCGTGACTCTCTACTCACCGACCCGGCCAGGTGTCGGTCAAGTTCACCAATCGGGTGCAATCCAGCTTTCCAGCCTCTACTACACTAGACTACCCCACCCAAGTGTCCATAAGTCAATCTGTAGTTTAATGTTTGCCGAGTGGCAAAACATTCCGTAAATGGCCCGCGGGCCCAATATCCATATTGCCCGAAGGCCCAATAGTCCGTAACTTGCCCGTAGGCACAGTAGTCCGTAATTGCCCAAAGGCACAATATCACAATTCAATGGGGGGTGAACGATCCACAATTTAAGGGCACAACAAACAATGAGAGTGTTACGTGTATGTTATTTCGATAGCACTAACATTTGAGAACAAAACAACTAAACAAGTCATTGAGTCCGTTAAGCTTAAGCAGCATACTTACGAGTTGTTGATTAGCAATATTCAGTCCTCCCAACCACAAAATATAAGTAAAAACATATGGGTGAAAAATACTTGCGTCTTTGTAAATTGGAAGATGATAATATACTCGCGAGGGGTAAAAACTTGCATCTTTGAAAACAGTTGTAGGTGACGGTATACTTGCCTGAAAGGAGTGTTTCTGGTGTCCTGGTAATCACGGTGAGAGATGTGATTTAATCTGCGTCATTGATATTAAGCTATTAAGTCTGACTTATAAACCCTGAATAAGCTAACATATTACACTACTTACTTACGCCAGCTGAAAGTTAGAACACGTGTACGCACGTACGCACACTAACAAATAACCAAAGGTCGATATCCTTTAGTCATATTGGTTTGCACGATCAGTACACTGGTACACTGGTTGGAGTTTGCGTCCCCTATGACAAGGCAAAATATAAATGTCAATATAAACTTAGGGTGTTTAAGTGCAAGGCCACTGTTCAGGAAGAGAGAGAGAGAGTAACATTACTCTTTAAATTCGTTTTCCCCTTTTTTTGCTCTCATCCTCTGCAGGGACGATGGGGCGAAGGGCGAATCGGCGAAGGGCGGCGATGCAGCGAGACTCCACGGCGGAAAGGCGAGTATCCGGGCGGCGGGCGGTACTGATCGGAGCTCGGAGGCGGCCGTTCGAGCACGGGGCGACGACCAGACCTGGCGGTGGTCGCGAGATACGGTGGAGCTGCTTCAACACGGCGGATGTGGAGGTCGAGACGGCGGTCCTGGTACGGGGAACGGCGGATCTGAGGCTGGCGGCTTCGATCGAGGCAGGGCGGCTTCCAGGGCTTGGCGGGGCGGCGTTCGGTTGGGTTTCAAATGGGGCGAATGCCGGGAGGAGGTGGCGGAGAGGGGGAGGAGGAAGCTGATGCCGGCGGCGTGTGCTTGTGCGGGGTGGAGGGTGATGGGCTTGGAGTTGACGGAGAGGAGCCAGAGGCGGGGTGGGGCGGAGATCTGGGGGTTGCTGATGCGGAGGCGGCGAGGCTGGGATCCTCTGTTCCGAACAGAGGAACGGGGACGAAACAGGGGGTGGAGAGATGTGGAGATTTGGGTTTCGAAGAAGGCGAAGACGAGGTGGAGGCGAGGGAGAAGAAGGCAATGGCGTGAAGGGGAGTCGGGGTTGCCGTGAGGGGTGGACGGCGATGGAGGATCCGGTGTGAGATGCGATGGAGGCGGGTTGGTGTTGATGCGGGAGGTGGCCGTGGGTCGGATGCTCTGGCGCCGGCGGCGGGGTGATGCCGTTGGTCGGTGCATGGAGGAGGGCGAACGGCGGTTGCACGGGCGAGGGGCTGCTGCGGCGCTGGGGTCTCGGAGAGCAGGCGAAGGAGGGGAGGCGGAGGTCGATGATTGAAGATGGCTGCGAATGATGAGAGTATGGAGAAGGAAAGACGCCTGGGAGTTTTCATATTATACCCTAGGGGAAAAATAATTGGTGGAGGGAGAGGACAGCACGTGAAATGAGCTTATATATAGGCCTTAGGTTCCTATATGAAGAAAGGAGCAGGGTTCCAATAAAATAGGTTGCGTGTGGGGTGTACTGGGGGTCCTAATGGATTTAAAGTTTTCCTTTTTGAGTTTAATTTGTGTGCGTGAGTGCTAGGTACGGCCATGGGTGAGGGTGTTAAATTAGGAAGTATTTCGAAATCTTTTTAATAGGATCAATAGGGGAAATTTAGAGCTAATCAAGTTTTAGTTATTAGGCAGCAGAAAAGGAAGGGTTTGAAATAAAGAAATATTTTATGAGGTAAAATTGATTAGGGGAAAAATTAATATTAAGGGTTCAATAGGAAAGTTTTTAAATTCAAATAAAAATTCGTATTTAATAGTAATTATTAGAGAGAATTAAAAGCAAGCTAAATAGTAAGGTTTTTAAATAAAAACAATTAGAGGAAATAAAGGGGTTTGAATGAGTAAAATATTTCCCAAATAGTTATAATTTAATTAGGGCTATAAAAGAAAGTTCTTAAATAAATTTGAATTTAAATTTCAAAACCATTTGAAATTCTTAAAACATTTGAATTTTGAATAACTATTTATATGAAATCAAATAAAAACATATATATATAAATATAGCTACTTAAAATAAAATACGTATTAAGCATTTGAATTTAATTAAAATACGTTCGAAATTCAAATACGTACAAGATACGGAAAAATCACGAAACAGAATATACGAAGCAGAAATTCGTACCATTAAATACCGGCCGTTACATCCTACCCACCTTAAGAAAATTCCGTCCTCGGAATTTCTTAAGCTAGGTAAGATCAAGTAAAGGCCGATAGACGAAGGGTCACGGTAGCAAGGAAGGAAGGACAGATATAGGAAGGAAAACTTCCGAAATGAAGAGGGTCTAAGATCGGAACAATGAAACAACGCCTAGAATATAACAAAGGTGATAGACAAAAATGGTAACGGTAGAAGCGAAGGGTACGTCTAAGAAGCGGCGAAAGGATGAGCACATGATATAAATCACTAATTAGATGATAGGTCAGGGTTCAAATGTTACCGTTCATCGCTGGCTCGTCGTCACTGACTTCCGCGATGACCAAAGAGAACTTCCGTTGGACCCATCTCCGTTTCGAGTGTGGGGTCTACCTGCCAAGCTGCAAAAGAAACAAGATAACATTTGCGTACAATATCTATCTAGACAATCTGGCTAATAATGACATCCCTATTGTTTCGAGTAATTTTTAGAATGCACGACCTGCATGGGCCACCACTAAAACCTGTCACGCCCCGCTTCCCATTATACTTGGGAGCGGGGACGTGAGCGGGCCCGCTTGGGCTGGAGCGGTGAACTCCAACCCAATAAACGTCTGTGGACAAACCATAATCAGGTTCTTGCATTCAAACTCAGAACAAAAAGGAAATTTCATTATCATTATATCGATGCCCAGATTTACAAGTACACAAATAAGGCCAACTTGGCCATTAGATACAGAAACGCAAACAGAATTACACTTGAATATAAATACAACAAATATTATTCTTAAGCAGCGTTGCGAAGGCGCGTTGTTCTCCAGCGGCAGATCTCAGCGTCTGGGCACCCTGGTCAAACTGCTCAGTCTCAAGCCTTGCTCCTCTGCAAATCTGTCTAATACCTGACGTATATTTCACAAGACAAGAAATATACGTCAGCGAGGGTCGCTCGGCAAGATTTAAAAATGTTAGAAATAAATGACCCTCGGCAAGGTGATAATATAATTTTCAAAACTTAGGGGGGGATGAGAAACACAATATCATTTCAACAAGGTGAACATAGCATCAAATGGTCACAAGTGGTGTGAGCAATGTGTAATGTGCGAAGCAGTGAGCAGGCGAAGTGTAATGTGCAAAGTAGTAACGCAACATGGTGTAGTATGTAAAGTAAACTGGCATGACAAGTGTGGTGTATACAATAATAGTCGTGACGGTGTAGTGGGTACAGCAATATGTGTAGCAAGTGTGGTGTGTACAGCAAAAGTAGTGTCAAGCGTAGTGCGTACAGAAATGTGTATGGACAAGTGTGGTGTGCACAACAATAGTCAATCGTGACAATAATTTTAGTAGTTTACTCCATAGCATCAGCAGAGGTGAAGCGAAGGGTGCATCAATCAATAAATCAATCAATCTCCTATCTAGTGACAAAGCCCAGTGTCCGAGGGGGAGGTGACCAGCATCACACCCAAGCCAACGGGAGCTACCCGTGACTCTCTACTCACAGAGCCGGCCAGGTGTCGGTCAAGTTCACCAATCGGGTGCAATCCAGCTTTCCAGCCTTTACTACACTAGACTACCCCACCCAAGTGTCCATAAGTCAATCTGTAGTTTAATGTATATTCTTAAAACATTTGAATTTTGAATAACTATTTATATGAAATCAAATAATAACATATATATATATATATATATAAATATAGCTACTTAAAATAAAATACGTATTAAGCATTTGAATTTAATTAAAATACGTTCGAAATTCAAATACGTACAAGATACGGAAAAATCACGAAACAGAATATACGAAGCAGAAATTCGTACCATTAAATACCGGCCGTTACAAGTTACTAGAGCGACTAGCTATACTAGAAAGTCCGAGGACGGACTTTAATCTAAGGTGTGGAGGATGTAACGACCACTTTTCGTGGTACGTTGTTCGTGCACGTGCTTTTGACCGTGCACGTGTTTATTTTAGACTTTATTCGTTTGTGAACACTTTCGCGTGATATGCCGTTGTGAACGTCTATGAGAGTATTAAATAGGGGTACTAATTCGGAACGACGTTTCTCGAGTCGTTTTCCCACAATTTAATCTTACTCGATGAGACGTGGCGATTTTCACTTTTGTCGGGAGACGTTTCTATTTTTAGTTTCATCGTCCGATGTCGAAATTGAGATCCGTCTTCTTAGTTAGCTCACTTTCGTCACCACGATCACCCCGATATTTATTTTATAATTTTTGGAGCTTATTTGACCACTTTTATAATTTTAGCAAGCTTTAAAATATTTTTAATAATTATTTTTTATATTAATTTCGGCCAAATAAAATTTATTTGAGTTTAAAACGTTTTAAAGAATTTTTGAGCCAATTTCTAGCTCATTTGGACCAAGTCAAATCCTTGGGTGAGTTGGAGAAGTTGAGATTTAAATTTTAAATTATTTTAAACTCCTAATCTCATTAGGATTAGCCCTAGACCTAGTCAACCCATCTACACTATATAAACAACCTCTAAGAAGACCTATTTTCGCAAGAAATTAACCCTAGCCTCTTCCAAAACCCAAATTTGACGTTGCGACGATTCGTCGCAACGTTGCGACGAACAGCTGCCGCTCCGACCGAAGAAACGGCCTCCGTTCGCCCGCTCTGACCGATAGCCATCCCCGCATCCAAGCCCGCTCGCATCGCAGCACAGCCGCCCGCCCCGTTCCCCGCTTCGACCGAGAGAAGCACTCGGTCTGACCGAGAGCTTCCCCCACTCACGCCCCGCTCCGCACCGCTCGCATCGCCCGCTCTGTCGCTCCGCATCACCCCGTGTCTGACCGGGGCGCCCGCCCGCAGCGCCGCTCTCTGCTTTGTTGCAAACGTTGCAACGCTTTGTCGCCCGCAGCGACCGACCCGATCGCCTGCAGCGACCGACCAAACCCCCGCACCAAGGCCCCGCCGCACTGCTGCACACCCCAAGCGCTGCAACCCCCGCATCCCTTGTGTCTGACCGACGGAGCTCCCCGCACCGAGGCTGTACGACCGATGGCCATACGTCGCAACCCCGCACCCGTCACACCACTTGCCACCGTGGGCCCCCCAAGTTCTCCAGAGGTATTGTGAGTCCCCCAAAGGTCCCTAGGACTACTGTGGGCCCCACCTAGGTGCTTTCTCTCCGACGATTCGCCGTGCATGACGTTGCGACACGTCGTAGCCCGTCGTCGCACGTGCTAGCTTTGGAATCTGGAACCGTCGCCCCGGTTGATGCTCTAAACGTTCCAGCGAGGAAACTACATTGGAATCAGGACTTGGAGCGCGTTCTCTTATACCAACCCCCGGCGTCGCTACCCGACGCCGGTGTAGCTTTCGCGTCGTCTTGAGGTAACGCTTTGCACCCCTAGGACCCCCAACTCAATGCATGCTAATCAAGACTAAAATCAGTATTTTCAAAGTATTTTAAATGTTTTAAATTCACTAATCTAGATTAATAATATGGACTTTAGGCCGGTGGACTTGTGCACGTAGGATAATTGTGATTTTTGGACTCATTGGACGGTGTGCTCAGACGTCATACTTGCAGGCAAGTGAAACTTGCCAACTCTTGTGTAGGGCCATGTTTTTAGGCCACTTCCTTGTTTTTAGCGTAAAAGAGACTAGTCAGTGAAATGATAGCTGGCTAGACGCCTACTTGATCTAGTTTGACAACGAAACTAGATCCGTCACCTAATTGATCTAGCTTGACAACGAAGCTAGATCCAACCCTTTAAACTTGTTGTTCATGCATACTAAACTGTCATGTTTACTTTCCTTATCTGTACGCACTTTTAACTGTCATGCATTGCATCTTACATGTCATCCTAGTTGATTGTTGCATTCGTAGCACACGCTACAAAACTTGTACTCCTTGAAAACTACTTCCGGGGGAAACGGGCCTCATGTGTTGGTCAAAAGCCAATGCCCGGTTTCCCTGGACCGGCTAAGTGCACCCATATGCCATACTTGTTAAAAACACTTCCTGGCTTGTGATCCAGAAGCGAGCATTCCCGTTCGGGGGTAAGGCCCTGGCTCGACACACGTGGAGGGGTAGGGATAAACGGTTACTTGAGCTTAGGAGTGGCCTGATCAGCCCTCTAGCCAAAAGACGGAATCTCTGTGCACGAGGTTCTTACTTTTCTTGTCTTGTACTTGTCTTGTGAATGATTCATGCAATACTTGTCATCCATGCCATGTTTAAATGCCATGCTCGTACTTCACTTTACTTTACCTTACTCATTACTTTAACTACCATGTCATTGCATCATGCTAGAACTGCTAGGTTGCTTTACTTTTCCTACTTTCAGTTTCCTTGCACAAGTCTCTTATAGACTTGCTGACATGTGCCCCATGCTTTTTTGGGTGTCACATGTTAGACCCGAGCCAGAGACCGTTGCTGATACGTGGTGTTTTGCTGACGCTGAGTCTGAGTTCATGATTGCCCAGGAGGATTTTGGTGGACACCGGTGACCATTCTTTGAGTCTTTGTTGAGCTTTATTTTGTTTTAGGCCTTTTGTTAGTTGTTGGTGCGTAGCACCTTTGTTTTGTACGCTGTACTTTTGTTGGCCATGTTTGGGCCTTTAGACTCTCTTTTATTTTAGCCTGGTGGCTTCCTGCGATGTTGGAATTTATATTTATGGATATTCTGAGATTATTCTTGTGTCTCATTTCATTATTATTATCTTGTTTCGCTCGCGTTGCAAGGACCTGCAGTTTTAAATTTGATTGACGCTTATCGGACTTGCAGCTTTATAGCTTCAAGTCTGGGCGGACCTTCTCACGCTTCGCCTCCATATTTTTGGGAAGAGGGGCGTGACATAAATTCTTGGAAAAAACTAAATTTCGGGAGAACAAAAACTTTTGGAAAGTGAAAATTTGGTCGGGAGAACCCTAAAATTTTTGAGCAGAACTAAATTTGAAGGATACTAAATTTTGGGATGAACTAGGATTTTTGGTAGGAACTAAAGATGAGCTAAATTTTTGGAGGAACAAATATTTTGAGGGGGGGGATATCTTAAATGGCGTCGAAGGCACCCGCGCGCGAAATTTTTTTAAACTAATTTGTTGTTCCGCGCCGAAGGCGACCACTAGATTTTTTTACACTAATTTATTGTTCCGCGCCGAAGGCGCTCACGCCGAATTTGTTGTTCCATGCCGAATGCGTCCATGTCGCTAAATATTTTTACGCAAATTTGTTGTTTCGTGCAATTTTGACTGTGGAAATAATTTTTTGGGGAACAAAAATTTTGCGAGGGAAAATCTTAATTAAACCGTGCCCGCGGGCACGGGTTATGACTAGTATATATATATTACAAAAGAGGGATGTTTTTGAATCTTTGTCCCATGTGGCAATGTCACATCGCCACTTGAGACAACCTTCTTAAACCCAAAACCTAAAAAACACAAAACTCCACTCAACCCCTAAAAACACACCCAAAACCAAACACCCAAAATCACACCCAAAGAAAAAAACCAAAAACTCCAAGACATTACACACACTCAAACCCGACATTCTCATTTCCACCCGTTTTTGCACTCATCGAAACACCTGTTTAAAAAAATTGAAACCCAAAAAAAAACACAAGGAATGTGCAATCAAAGAGGCGGGCTGAGCTTTTTGGCCGTCCGTTGCAATTAACCCCTCAAGCACAGATCCGAATGAGCCCGCGTCGAATTTATTGTTCCTCACCGAAGGCGGCCGTGCCACTAAATTTTTTTAACGCTAATTTGTTGTTCTTTTAAATTTTGGTTGTAGAAATATTTTTTTGGGTACACAGATTTTGCGGGAAAAATTGTTTAATGCACCGTGCCTACATGCACGGGTTATGACTATCTTTATTATAATTGAGGGATGTTTTTGAATTTGTCTCATGTGGAAATGTCACATCGCCACATGGGACATACTCCTTAAACCCAAAACCCAAAAAAACCTAAAACATCACCAAACCAACCAAAACACACCCAAAACCAAAACACCCAAAATCACACCCCCAATCAAAAAAACCAAAAACCCCAAGACAACACACACACTCAAACCCACCCTTCTCATTTTCACCTGTTTTTACACTCACCAAAACACCCGTGTGGGTCCCGCGCTCTGATTGTGTGGGTTGGTTATTGGGTGTGTCCGTGCACCCTTTGTGCACGTGTTATTTCTGGTCTATCTTATAAATGAGGGATGTTTTGAATTCGTCACATATGTCAATGTCACATTGCAACATGGGACAAACACCTTAAACCCAAAACTCAAAAAAATCAAACCCCGCAAAACCCCCCCAAAACACACCCAAATAGAAAACACCCAAAATCATAACCCAATAAAAAACCAAAAACCACAAGGCAATACACACACTCAAACCAACTCTTCTCATTTTCACCCAGTTTTGCACTCATCGAAACACACGTCTGGGTCCCGCGTTCTGATTGTGTGTATTGGTAACTGGTTTTTAGAGTTGCCATGCAATTTGTGCACGGGTTAAAATACCTTTTATCCATCTTATTTACATGTTTGCTCCTCTTTTACCCCCGATGTTGCCGGCAAACACATCCAAAATTTTCGCTCTTTTTCTGTTACGTGCGTGTACCGTGCACTGTTCGTGGAGGTCGTTTTTACTCAGTGCACTTGGTGCATGGGTAATTTCTAGTATGTGTGTGTGTGTATATATATATATTGCAAGGTTATATATATATATATATATATATATATATATATATATATATATATATATATATATATATATGGGATTAATGGGTATCATACGCCATATGAGATAGGCTCTCATACGCCCTCTCACATAAAAAACCAAGTACAAGCCCACATGGGCTTGTACTTGGTTGTACTTGGTTGCTTTATGTGAGGGGGCGTATGAGAGCATATCTCATATGGCGTATAATAGCCCTTATTCTATATATATATATATACTAGTCATAACCCGTGCCCGCGGGCACGGTTGAATTAAGATTTTCCACCGCAAAATTTTTGTTCCCCAAAAAATTATTTCCACAGTCAAAATTGCGCGAAACAACAAATTTGCGTAAAAATATTTAGCGACATGGACGCATTCGGCATGGAACAACAAATTTGGCGCGAGCGCCTTCGGCGCGGAACAATAAATTAGTGTTAAAAAATTTAGTGGTCGCCTTTGGCGCGGAACAACAAATTAGTTTAAAAAAATTTATCGCGCGGGCGCCTTAGTAAATTTTTGCTTGATTTGCTGGCATGATTTTGATGTCATGTACCAAATATGGAATTAAATGAAATTAGCTGGAGTCCATAATTAAGCCATCGTTTTGGTATCGAATTTTTATATGGAGACATTAGCTTGAGTACATAGCAAATCTGCATGTATAGTTTTTTTATTTATATGGAGAAATGTTTTTGTGCAAATGTTTTTATTTTGCTTGAACTGCACTCTTTGTTTGGTATCAAATCTAAAGTACATAGCAAATCAATAGTTTTTTGTATCCAGAATTTTAGTATACAGAGTTCTTTTTATGTATCAATCTACAAAGTTCTTGTGGTACCAAATACGGAGTACATAAGAAAAGGTATGAATTTTTTATGTATCACTCAAACCAACATGTACATGTCCAACTTACGTAACAATCTACATCTTACACAACAATTTGCAGCTTAAATTACATGTGAGTACAATATACCTTTCTTGGTTTCTATAAATGCAACAATTGGTTATCAAACAAACTTCTATGTATGTTCTTCCTAGTTCTGCACTCAACATACAAAATATTGATCAAGTTAGTAGTCCAGCTGCCCAGCAGCCCTTATAACACTTGGAACATGATCCCACTCAGCATCCCAAGTTGTGAGATGAGTATGGCCAAGTTAACAGGCCTTGAGCAACCTGCAGCAACAAAACAAAGCAATCTGAATTCATAAAGATACCTGATGGAAGTAGCAAATGAATTCATAAAGCAATCTGAACAAAACAAAGATCGTGCCCAGCACATACATGAACTTGTTGAATAGAAGCAGCAAATGAATTCATAAAGATAGAAGTAGCAAATGAATTCATAAAGGAAGTACCTGATGGTTCAATGTACCCATTTCTGTTAGACGTACCAAAGCAATCTGCATTTCTGGGAACCCTCTTCCGAATACATAGAAACCAAAATTAAAGAATGACTGCAACCATAATTCCATCCTATATGATAATATAGCATTCATGCATTGAGTACACGTGTATCTGATCAACAACTTAATATTTATAAATCAATACGGAAGTGAGAAACTCGAAATACACAGAATCAATTTTGTTGACAACTAAGCAAAAGAATCGCTCAGACAGTACTGACCCTATGATCTTGAGTAGATATCACCTCCTGTCTGGCTTTAACCACCAAATGACATGCACCATATGGTAATACTTAATAGTAAACACATTCTATTTTCATCTTATGGGGGTGTCATGTTGTTGTTATTAATGTCATTTGATCACTCTTTTTCAGTTCAATTATTCCAGTCTCCCGCAGAAATAATAGCCAATTTAGAAATATAAACTCTCAACCGCATACTGACGTGCGTTTATATTTCATATATTCACGCACGTTTTCTTTTGTGTTTCCCCGTGTTTTTCGCCGTCTTTTATTCGTTTTCTTGTATTTTCTCGTTTTCTTTCACTTTTCTTTGTTTATCCATGTTTGCAGGAGGTTGACCACGTAGGGGACATTTAACGATGATATCTCAAGTCCCCGGAGCAACGGGAGGAGTCACGCGTGATCCAGGGGGTCAAACGTCGAAGAATTCATCTTTCAGCCCCTCACCCGGTCGGTTGGTCATCTCCAACCGATCGGGTGATGCACGCGTGCACCACCCGGTCTCAGCCGGAGCTCACATGGAAGTCACCCGACCAGTTCACAGACCGGTTCAGCGGGGGCCTGTTCTCTGTTTTTTCGAGCAAAATGCCAACCGATCGGGTGACTCTCACCCGATCGGTTCATCTGTAGCTGAAGATGAGGAGCTGAAGACACGGGCACCAAACCGATCGCTTCACCCGACGGCTTCAAGATCCAACCGGTCACTCAAGAACTCACCCGACCGGTTCATATGATCGGGTGAAAGCTCGCCGTTTTCTGTTATTATTTTGTAACGGATCAACCGATCGGTTGACTTGTCAACCGATTGGTTGATGCGAGAGTCTATAAATAGAACCCCTAGGGTTCCAGAAACGGGGAGCTGTGAGTTTTTTACTGTTTTCTCCCATTGTGACGGCTGTAATTGTTACTCTTTTGTAAGTTTTCAGATCTTTCTCAAATTTTAGTATTGTCTTAACTACTCTATTACTTCCGCATTACAATCGTCCGATTATGATTCCAACGGTTAATTTTTATTTAGATCGCTTTTTCATGGATTTTTGTGAGTAGTTCCCAAATCTGGGATTTTGGTGGAAACCCCTTCGGGGGCTCTTCCCGATGAGTCCATAGGGTTAGGAAATCGATAGGGGTTAGGAATCTAACGGTTACGTGGGGTGTTTCATTGTCATCGGCGGGAAAAAGACCGCCTTTGACCGTTGGGCCAAGGGGGAATAAACTTGGCGGTTGACTCCCTAGCCATAGCTCACACCCATAGCGTAGACGTCGAATCCTAGCACGCGGGAGCGGCAGGATGAGACGTTGGGAGTTATCGTTGCGGCCTTAGTGCTCCCGGGATCGATCAGTGTTAATGGACACGAGAGTGCCCACTGATAGAATCCGGGAAGTCCGATGTATCATCCTGGGCACCGACCGGAATATCGGGCCCATGGGACGCCAGTACCACTTTCAGAGGCAACGTCTCACCATTAGACCCTAATCCCGATCGCTATCCATACCCGTAGGCCGTATCGGCGAGAGTCTCTCGTCGGGTTGGAAACCAAAGTCCCAGGTTTTCTTTCTTGTTGTTCATACCCTTCATTTCTTTCCGTGACAACCATTTACTGATTCGGGCTAGCTCGCCCCTCGGGGTGATTTAGGTCCTACCTGACTCAAGCACAACCTCGCCTCCCTGAGTTCGATATACCCGCACCCTACACTAACCGTGCACTTGCGGTAAACCGACACCGCGCCCATACCGTAAACGGGGGCGCCGGTCAAGTTTATGGCGCAGTTGCCCGGGAGGCAACGTGTTTGTTATTTTAGGATCTCTTGAGCCCTCGTGTCTAGCTCACATCCCAACCTCGCGATAATTTTCGCATTCTCCTTTTTCTTTTTTTTATTTTTCTTATTTTTATTTCTTATTTTATCTGTTTCTTTCCCACTTGTCGCTTCACTGGTGTTTCTTGTTTTTCATGCGCAGGAGTTCAAGAAGTCTTGACGACTTGATTCCCCTCGATCCAGAGATTAACGCCACCCTTAGGCGTTTGGCCGCCGAGAAGCAAAGAAGAGAGGATCCCGAATCCATGGAGGAGAACACCTCGCCTCACAAGTCCCTGTTGGAGTACTCGATGCCATCCATCGAGTCGACTTCCGCCATCCGTTCTCCAGCTATTGCGGCCCAAAGCTTTGAGCTAAAGCCGTCTTTAGTGACATGGATCCAGCAGGACCAGTTTACGGGTGCACCCATGGAGAGCCCGATCGAGCATCTAGACTCCTTCTTGGAGAAGTGTGACACCTTCCGGATTAACGGTGTCACAACTGAGGCTATCCGTCTGAAGCTATTCCCCTTCTCTTTGCGAGACAAAGCCAAGCAATGGCTAAGGGGGAAGGACCCCAACACTTTCAACACCTGGGAGAAGCTCTCCAACGCTTTTCTGACGAAGTTCTTTCCTCCGGGGAAGACCATGAAGTTGAGGAGTGAGATCTCCTCCTTCTCCCAGGCCAGCCACGAGTCCTTGCATGAAGCTTGGACGAGATACAAGGAGATGCAAAGAAGATGCCCTCACCATGAGCTTCCGAAGTGGCAGATTATTAATCTGTTCTACAATGGGTTGAGGGATGACCTGAAATCTTCTATGGACGCCGCAGCTGGGGGTTCCTTCATGTCTAGGAGCGAGGAAGATGCCGGACATATTCTGGAAAATATGGCATCCAACAATGAGCGGTGGTGTGACGAGAGAGCCACACCAAGATCTGGGGGTATACACAGAGTCGAGGACATCGACAAACTTTCAAGCAAGTTCAACTTGCTTTCGATCCAGATCTCCGCACTAATGGTAGGAGCCGGTGGGGCCGGAACACAACAAATTTCAGCGGTAGAATCCGAATTCTTTGGGGAATTCGACGGTGGTGACATCTTACCACCGTTGGATCAGGCGAGCGCACTATTTTACAACCCCACGGAAAATGCGCCGTATCCGCCAAGGACCAATTCCAACCCGGTCTACTCTCCAAACAACCGGAACCACCCAAACTTCAGTTACCGGCCACTATTTCAGCCCTCGACGCCTCAGCGGCCGCAGCAACAAACATATCAGCCGGCTAGGCCACAGCAGAGTCAGGCTCAGCAGCAACAATTTCAGCAGCAACAATTTCAGCAGCAACCTCAGCAACAATTTTATGCCCCCAGGAATCAGCAGCCAATCCAACAGCAGCAGCAGTATGGCCAACAGAGGGCCGTCTCTCCAGTTGAGTCTCTCTTGACTCAATATATAACCAACCAGGAGAAGATCAACCAAAAGCTGGAAATGGGTCAGCGGACCCTCACGGACCAAGTAACCCAACTGGGGTTACAAGTGGCGAACCTTTCAAGGTCACAAACCAATTACCGCCACAACCGGAGGTGAACCCGAGGGGAGCAACCCAAACATCGGCACTCGTGCACGAGCACGCAAATGTGTCCGCTATTGTTCTGAGAAGCGGGACACAAATTCCTACTAGAGTGCCCCCTAGCAAACCGGAAGCACCATTGGTCGTTGAGAGACCGATCGAAAAATCAAACGACGCCGGTGCTTCGTCATCAAATCCTATGACTCCGGAGGGAGTCTCTGAAGAGGAGAAAAAGAAGAAGGAGGAAGGGAGCCCGAAAGTGTTCAAACCCGTTGTGCCATTTCCACAACGGTTAGCTCAGGCCAAAATTGATGAGAAATATGGCAAGTTCTTCGCCATGGTCAAGGACCTGAGCCTGCAAATCCCCTTCCTAGAAGCAATCGAAACAATCCCCTCCTATGCAAAATTCCTGAAAGATTTGGTGACGAGAGGGTCTAGAAAGGAGAAAGTAGTGTTGACGGCGGAATGTAGCGCTCTTATCCAGAGGGCAAATCCGCCGAAACTCAAGGACCCGAGGAGCTTCTCAATTCCTTGCACGATCGGGGCAGTAAAGATTCATCGTGCACTCGTCGATCTAGGAGCGAGTGTTAGTTTGATGCCCTTGTCGATGTATAAAATGATAGGAATGGGTGATTTGGAGCCCACCGGTATGACCCTACAACTAGCTGACCAGTCGATCAAATATCCGATGGAAATTGTGGATGACCTCCCCGTTAATGTAAGAGGGGTGCATGTGCCAGTGGACTTCGTAGTCATGGACATGCCTGAAGACGCACACACCCCCATCATCCTGGGACGGCCTTTCATGGGCACTGCTGGCGTTTTGATTGATGTAAAGAACGGAAAACTCTCTTTAAACGTCAGCGGAGAAAAAGTTGAGTTTGATCTGGGGTTGTCCATGAAGTACCCCGATCCCCCAGATGACCCTCGGTGTAATTCGCTGGAGGTAGAAGAAGAAAAAGCTACTGAGGAGAGCTCCTGGGAGATTCTCTTAAGAAACCCCCCCGATGACTTGGGGGATTCAGAGGATGGAGACGGCCCCAAGAACAAAGAAGCTGCTGGAAAAGCGAGTGCAGCAAGAACGACCCCCCCGGGTTCCCCAAGGCTCATCTTGCGAGGAGAACGGGGAAAGAGCCCCTGGACCTCACTAATGACGAGGTCCGGATCCTAAAGAAGATGGCGGGAATAGCCAACACGAAAGAGAAGCCCCCGGATCCCAAGAACAAGGGGAGGGTAGTCGAGCAAATATTTCTCCAGCCGCTGACTACTCCAAAGGCCTTCAGCTCCAATGAAGAAGAGATGCCGAACTTTGGGCATCACCCGTATCAACCACCGTGAACATCTCTTGCGGGCGTCGAGCCAACGACGTTAAACAAGTGCGCTTCATGGGATGCAACCCATGTTCTAAACTTTTCCCCATTTTTAGCGTTATTTTTGACTTTATTTTATCTACTTTTATAAATAAAATCAGCCGCGAGAACATCCGTTCAGGGACTTAGACAATCTGTTGGTTTTTACAGGAAACAAAGCCCCAACCGATCGGTTGATAACTCACCCGATCGGTTGGGATGTATCAGATACAAGCCGAAATCTGTCCCCAAATGAACCGATCGGTTGAGGAATAAGGAGACCAAGTGACAGACCGGGTGAGCTGGGGAGAACTCTCGGAAAATTTTTGGGGGATATCAACCGATCGGTTGAGTTCTAGCGCGATCGGTTGATGCGACCGGGTGAGCAGCCCTCAATTCTCAGGAAAATGAGTGGAGCGGCCAACCGATCAGTTGACAAGTCAACCGACCGGTTCACCTGTAGCAATTCTTCGGCAAGAAATTTCGACCTAACCGTCAACCGATCGGGTGACAAGTCACCCGATCGGTTCGACTTAAAACCCTATAAATACCCCAGACCGCCCATTCGATCCGCACTCAGCATTTTCGAATCCGGAACCACCGTTTCGCCTCTTCCTCGTGCGCCTGCCTTCTTTCTTCCCCAAAATCAACCTCGATCGTCTTTCCCCACCATCTCCCTACCCGTCCACCATCGATTTCTCTCCATTCTCCTCGATCCCACACACACACACAAAACCCTAACTTTCACCCATTCTCCCCAATATCGAAACTTGTTGAAGAAGTCGTCGCGGCTTCACAGCGTGCTCCTATCGCGTAGCATCGGGGCGTCTACGAGCAACGATCTTCATCTCATTTGGGTAAACTCGCTCCTTTCCTCAATTTTTATTTTTACCCCAGATATTCCATTTGCTCGTTGGCCGTATTTCGTGTTTGTGTTGATTCATTGTTCTTTTACACACACACACACACACACACACACACACACACACACACACACACACACACGCACACACACACACACACACACACACACACACACACACACACACGACACCCGCACAATGCCTCCCCGCCGTGTTAAACCCACCGACGCCAGCTCTTCGAACCCTAGGCCCACCCGTCGCGCTCGTCGTGCACAACCCCCCTCTCAGCCCACCACCTCCAACCCATCTACCCCCGATCAATACCAAGCCGATCGATTCACGGCCATGATCCTCCTAGCTGGGCAGGGTGGTCAGATAACTGAGGAGTCCGTCGACAGAGACCTACCCTTTCTTCAAATCTTCATTCGCCACACCATGAAGACCCACCCGACGTCTCCGAGCTCCACATTCCACCCCCCCACGACCCCTGGTCCACAGCGCAGGCCCCCGTCACCACCTCCAGAGGGTGGTGCCCCTGCTTGATCTTTCTTTCCCTCTTTTGCCCACCCATATTTGTGCCCATCTGTCTTTTCGGGGCCCTGCTTTGTCTCTGTCGGAGGGGGGGCCATTCGCGTGTCGCTTTCTGATTTCTACTTATTTGTTTTTGACTCCCCCTTGCATATCTCTGCATTTTATCGATCATATCATTTCGCTAGCACTGTATGGTTTAGCTTGGGGGACGTCTATTTTAGTGTGTTGTCGTGTTTTATTGTTTTTCTCACTTTTTTGTGTGTGCTTGTTTTTCCCATTTTTGAGTTTCGTGTCATGTGGTTTTGTTTTTAATTATATTTTCCTGTTGTTTGATTTTCGATTTTGATCTTTCTTTATTTTAAGTATCATCTCTATGTTTTCCTCTTTTTCATTTCTTTTTGTGTCGGTGCGTATTCCCCCATCTTCATTGCCCTCCCGTACTCACTCATATTGCATTGAGGGCAATGCAAACTTCAGCTTGGGGGAGTCGCACTGTGTGCGTCGTTTGAGTCCTTCTTTTTCGTTTTTTGTCTCGTTTTCACCGTGTTTTTATTTTTATTTTTTTTCTTTTCTTCTTTTTAGCTCTTTCTCCTAGAGATGAATCCTATGATGAATCGCCACAAAGTCACACACACCTAGCATTGCCTCGATAATCACACTCACTAACCCTAGGATTTCGAGTCCTCTTGCATTTCACGCATCGTGGGTCCACTTAGCTTTCTTGTGAGTCGTGCGTCGTGCCTAGCTATTTGATGTGCTTCTACTTGGTGATTTTACTTTATATACCTGTCCAGAAATGACCCCTAGATTATCATGCTTCGATTTGAATATGCGGTGTTTGTTTCAACTATATGCATGCAATATTTATATCGTGTATTTCAGTTCGCATGCGTCGGGATTCCACAACTAAGGACTAGGATAACCCATTTAGCCTATGCTCTATTTAGCGAGAATAGTTTCTTTTGCCCGAGTGTTTAGATTTCGACTTCTTTTTTGTTTTACTTGGTGCAAATCCCCTCGTCGTGTACCGTTCTCCCACTTGGGAGAGTGCACATGTGTATAGCCAAAAACCCAAAAATCCAAAAAAAAAGAGAAAAAAGAAAAGAAAAACCCAAAAAGATGAGAAAAGAAAGAAAGAAAAATTTTGTATAGCCGAAAAGCCAAAAAATACAAATGCCCAAAACCCAAAAAAAATTCCCGTGTGAATATTTTTTCCTACTTACCGAGAATAAAGGGAAGGCGAGAATTTGCACCGAGTGTTCTACTCCACATCATCTCAACCCCCATCGTTATCGAAAACACTTGGCTTAGGAACTTTTTAGCTAGTATCTAGGCTATAGTGGCGTGATTTCCTTAACCCTAGTTGTGGAGTCCCTGACGCATGATATGTTTCGATTCTCTCTATTCTCATGCATGCTTGAACTATATATTCGCCGCTTAATTCAATTCGAATCGATATTTGGGTCATATCTTGGATTTGTGTATATCGAGCCTCATAGCACATTGTAGAAAGCGACACCATTTGCTAGCACACGACTGCACTCACTCGCGCTTCACCACGTGGGCCCACGACACTTATTTGGACTCGTTTTTCCTAGGTTTAGTGGTGTGATTTGGCGTTTGCTTGCTTGGTGTGTCGTTTTTGATTTTGTTGGCTCTGACGGACGATCTAGGATTTAGAGTTTTCTTTTTCTTTCTCCCTCTCTATTTTTCCCCTCCGAGCTCCTACTCTCACTCGTCTTCCTCGATGACGAGGAAGAGTTCAGCTTGGGGGATTTTGACGTGCGTTTAAATTTCATATATTCACGCACGTTTTCTTTTGTGTTTCCGCGTGTTTTTCACCGTCTTTTATTCGTTTTCTTGTATTTTCTCGTTTTCTTTCACTTTTCTTTGTTTATCCATGTTTACAGGAGGTTGACCACGTAGGGGACATTTAACGATGATTTCTCAAGTCCCCGGAGCAACGGGAGGAGTCAAGCATGATCCAGGGGGTCAAACTTCGAAGAATTCATCTTTCAGCCCATCACCCGGTCGGTTGGTCATCTCCAACCGATCGGGTGATGCACGCGTGCACCACCCGGTCTCAGCCGGAGCTCACATGGAAGTCACCCGACCGGTTCACAGACCGGTTCAGCGGGGGCATGTTCTCTGCTTTTTCGAGCAAAATGCCAACCGATCGGGTGACTCTCACCCGATCGGTTCATCTGTAGCTGAAGATGAGGAGCTGAAGACATGGGCACCAAACCGATCACTTCACCCGACGGCTCCAAGATCCAACCGGTCACTCAAGAACTCACCCGACCGGTTCATATGATCGGGTGAAAGCTCGCTGTTTTCTGTTATTATTTTGTAACGGATCAACCGATCGGTTGACTTGTCAACCGATCGGTTGATGGGAGAGTCTATAAATAGAACCCCTAGGGTTCCAGAAACGGGGAGCTGCGAGTTTTTATTGTTTTCTTCCATTGTGACGGCTGTAATTGTTACTCTTTTGTAAGTTTTCAGATCTTTCTCAAATTTTAGTATTGTCTTAACTACTCTATTACTTCCGCATTACAATCGTCCGATTATGATTCCAACAGTTAATTTTTATGTAGATCACTTTTTCATGGATTTTTGTGAGTAGTTCCCAAATCTGGGATTTTGGTGGAAACCCCTTCGGGGGCTCTTCCTGATGCGTCCATAGGGTTAGGAAATCGATAGGGGTTAGGAATCTAACGGTTACGCGGGGTGTTTCATTGTCATCGGTGGGAAAAAGACCGCCTTTGACCGTTGGGCCAAGGGGGAATAAACTTGGCGGTTGACTCCCTAGCCATAGCTCACACCCATAGTGTAGACGTCGAATCCTAGCACGCGAGAGCGGCAGGATGAGACGTTGGGAGTTATCGTTGCGGGCTTAGTGCTCCCGGGATCGATCAGTGTTAATGGACACGGGAGTGCCCACTGATCGAATCCGGGAAGTCCGGTGTATCATCCTGGGCACCCCAAGCCCTCCAGAGTTGTTGTGGGTCCCCCATTGACCCCTAGCACTACTGTGGGCCCCACTACAGTGTTCTCATCGCCGATTTGACTATTTTGACGTTGCGACACGTCGTATCCCCTTCGTCGCATGTGCTAGCATTGGAATCTTGGTTTGTTGATCTGGTTGCTGCCCAAACTTGTAACGGTCGCTTTTCGATCGTATCTTCTTCGTGCACGTGCTGTTGACCGTGCACGTGTTCGTTTTTGACTTTGTTTGTTTGTGAACACTTTGGTGTGATATGCCGTTGTGAACGCCTCTGAGAGTATTAAATAGTGGCACTATCTTGGAACGACGTTTCTCGAGCCGTTTTCCCACAATTTAATCTTATTCGAAGAGACGTTGTGATTTTCGCTTTTGACATGAGACGTTTCTATTTTTAGTTTCGTCGTTCGACGTCGAAATTGTGATCCGTCTTCTTCGTCTTATTTCTCTCGCCGTCCCGGTCACCCCAGTATTTTCTTACGATTTTTGGACCTCGTTTGATCTACCTTCACTTTTTGGCCCAACTTACTGTATTCTTTTAAGCCCTAAGCTTCATTGCATTATTATCCCCCTAATAATATTATTTATATTACATATGACTTTTGGCTCAAACTTATTTTTCCCCACTAGGCCACAAACTCACGCAGGGATGAGGAGGTAGGAGTGATTGGGTTTTTATAGAGTTATTATCAATTTTCTTTATACTTAAGCCCCAACCCAACTGTGAAGCCCATGTTCACAACAGCCTATCCACCTTTCATTTATCACGTGACCCTACCTATTTAAAAATAGACCTAGGGCTTCTACATCTTTCACAACATTAGAGAAAGCCGCCGCCCTATAACCTATCTTTCACGCAATCGACCAACGCCGACCTCCCGCCCCATCGACTGGCCGCCGTGAACCGCCCAGGCCACCGGAAAAAGGCCCGCAATGTCGTTCTCTCGCACAGCCGCCTTGTATCAGCTGCCCTTCCTTGCTCCGACAACCAAGGCTCACGGCGAGGCCCTACTCCGGCGCTCCTCCCCTCAACGTTGATCTTTCCTTGAGCACCACCCGCCGCAAGTCAGGGCAGCTCTCCCCATGGATGCCAGCTTAGAACCCGCGGCCTCCCCTTGCTGGAGCAACTCGCCGGCCTCTCCCTCCTTGTAACCTCACGGCAGCACATCATCTCCGACGTCCCCCTCCTTAGGCCGGCCTACCCCGCCGTCTCCGTCCGTCAGCATGGCCTCCGCTGGCAACAAGAAGCAACGACCTGTGAGATATAGCTGTCTTTGCGTAAGTAGAACATATATATATAATAATAAATTATATTACCCTATAAGTGTTGTAACATCAATTGCAAGTTCAGAATCTGTACAATAGCCTGCAACATGTTAAACCATATTAGAGTTAATGTGTTAGTAATGTATTACTGCTAGAATTATATTAGTATTACTAATAACCACAGTAAGTTACATGTGAATAGTAGCATATGATTATTAGCTATATTGGGTATGTATATATATATACATGTAAACGATAGATATATTGTTATTTTTTAGATCTTATAGCCTTGACCTGATATGTCGTAACCTTCTGTAGCAGATATTATACATTTTCCCGGAAGCCGTAGAAACGTCTACCGGCATCCTACTCGCTGTTGGAATCTCGACTCGCTGATCTGGACACTGCCCGAGAATTGGCGAGCATGGAATCTTGTTTGGAATCTGGACTAGGAGCGCGATCTTTTATTCCAACCCCTGACGTCACTACCTGACGTCAGTGTAGCTCTCGCGTCGTGTTAAGGTATATCTGAACCGTAGGAACCCACACCGCATGTTAACAAGATAAAAACTGTGTTTTTACTGCTTTGTAACTCACTAATCCAACTTAATAATATGGGACTGTAGGCTGATTGTTGGACTGAGCGCAAGATCTCTGGACGTTGTGAATCTGTGACTGGAATTTGAGAACTGTGATACCAGCTGATTGCAGGCAAGTGAAACTTGCCAACTCTTGTGTAGGGCCATGTTTTTAGGCCACTTCCTTGTTTTCAGCGTAAAAGAGACTAGTCAGTGAAATGATAGCTGGCTAGACGCCTACTTGATCTAGTTTGACAACGAAACTAGATCCGTCACCTAATTGATCTAGCTTGACAACGAAGCTAGATCCAAACCTTAAACTTGTTGTTCATGCATACTAAACTGTCACGTTTACTTTCCTTACATGTACGCACTTTTAACTGCCATGCATTGTATCTTACATGTCATTCAAATTGATTGTTGCATCGTAGCACACGCTACAAAATACTTGTACAATCCGTGTTTCCGTGTTTCCGGCTAGGTGCACCCCTACGCCATACTTGTTTAAAACACTTCCTGGCTCGTGATCCAGAAGCGAGCATTACCGTTCAGGGGTAAGGCCCTGGCTCGATACACGTGGAGGGGTAGGGATGAGCGACCAATCAGCCTAGGAGTTGGCCCGATCAGCCACTCTAGCTGTAAGGCGTGAACTCTGTGCACGAGGTGCTTACTTTACTTTTCTTGTACTTGTCTTGTGAATGATTCATGTAATACTTGTCATCCATGCCATGTTTAAATGCCATGCTCGTACTTTACTTTACTTTACCTGTTGCACTCATACTTTAACTGCCATGTCATCGCATTCATGCTAGAACTGCTAGGTTGCTTTACTTTTGCCTACCTTCAGTTTCCTTGCACAAGTCTCTTGTAGACTTGCTGACATGTGCCCCTTGCTCTTTTGGGTGTCACATGTTAGACCCTGAGCCAGAGACCGCTGCTGGGTACGTGGTGTTTTGCTGACGCTTAGCCTGAGTCCATGTCTGCCCAGGAGGACTTTGTGGACACCGGTGACCATTCTTTGAGTCTTTGATGAGCTTTCTTTTGTTTTAGGCCTTTTGTTAGTTGTTGGTGCGTGGCACCTATGCTTTGTACTTTTGTTGGCCATGTTTGGGCCTTTAAACTCTTTTTCTTTTCAGCCTGGTGGCTTTTCTGCGATGTTGAAATTTATATTTATGGATATTCTGATATTATTCTTTTGTCTCATTTCATTATTATTATCTTGTTTCGTTTGTGTTGCAAGTACCTGCAGTTTTAAATTTGATTGACGCTTATCGGACTTGCAGCTCTGCAGCTTCAAGTCTGAGCGGACCTTCTCACGCTTCGCCTCCATATTTTTGGGAAGCGGGGCGTGACAAAACTATTCGAGCGAGGAATCTGATCTGGAAATTGGACTAGGAGTGTGTTCTTATATTCCAACCCCTGGTGTCGCTACCCGACGCCAGTGTAGCTCTCGCGTTGTGTTGAGGTAACGTTTTGCACCCCTAGGACCCCCCAATCATTGCCTGCTAAACAAGATAAAAATTGGTGTTTTAAATTGTTTAAATCACTAATTAAGATAATTTAAATTGGGAATGTAGGCTGGTGGGCTTGTGCACGTAGGTAGATTGGACTTTTGGACGGTGTATTCATATGTCGAGTTGCGGGCAAGTGAAACTTGCCTGTTGCTTGTTTAGGCCATGTTTTAGGAAACTTTTGTACCGTAGCGTAAGAGAGACTAGGCAGTGAAATGATAGCTGCCTAGACGCCTATTTAATCTAGTTTGACAACGAAACTAGATCCATCACCTGACTTGATCTAGCTTGACAACGAAGCTAGATCCAACCCCTTTTACTTGTTTTGTTCATGCTGCTATGTCATCCATGCATTTGTATCTGCCATGTTTAAATTCCTTATCTGTACGCATTTAAATTACAGCTTGCCATGTCATGACATCCATGCCTGATTGTTGCATTCGTAGCACATGCTACTATACTTGTACTTGCTTGTTCAGGCTAGGCACCTGCGTTGCAGGCACAACCCTATGCCAATTACACTTCCTGGCTCATGATCCAAAAGCGGGCCATTTGTGTTGGTCAAAAGCCAATGCCCGATACACGTGGAGGGATAGGGTTGAGCGACCACTCAGCGTAGAAGTGTGCCCATATAGCCACTTCAGCTGTAAGGCGTGAACTCTGTGCACGACATGAAAAACGTGACTTGTGATTGTTAGTAGTTTGCTACTCTTGTCATGCCATGCTTGATGCTTGTTGTACTTGTTTCTTTACCTGTTGCACTTATACTATGACTGACATGTCATTGCATGCTTTTTAGAACTGCTAGGTTGGCTTACTTTACTTTTAGTTCCTTGCACAAGTCTTTTGTGGACTTGCTGACATGTGTCCCTCTCTCTTTTGGGTGTCACATGTTAGACCCTGAGCTAGAGACCTTTGCTGAGGACGTGGTGTTCGCTGACGCCGAGCCTGAGCCCACGTTTGACGAGGAGGTTATGGACACCGGTGACCAGTCTTAGAGACTGTTCAGAGTTACTTCTGTTTTAGGTTGATGTTAGTTGTTGGTGCATAGCACCTTTACTTTCCGTACGTTGTACTTTTGTTGGCCATGCTTGGGCCTTTTAGACTCTTTTTCTTTCCAGCCTGGTGGCTTTTCTGCGAAGTTGGAACTTATTTATTATGGACATTCTGAGATTGAATAACTTTATATCTGTCTCTCTTTCCTTATTATTATTGTTGTTCTGCTTCGCATTTGCAAGGACCTGAACTCCGTTAAATCTAGACGCTTTACTGACTGGAGCCTCACAGCTCCAAGTCTGAGCGGACCTTCTCACGTCTCGCCTCCATTTTAGGGAAGCGGGGCGTGACATGTTTTGTTGGTGGCCCATGCAGGTCACTGCAACTGCGAATTATCGAAACAACGATAATAATTATAGAATGTCCATAAAATAAATTAAAACATCCAAATCGTAAGCCTTGAGTCTAATTTTTATCGTTTCCTATGTCTTAGGTGGCTGGTGGACGTGTTGCCCGAACATCCGTCTCAGCGTAGTAGGGAATCCATTAGATCAGGACTTTAGAAAGACTTAGTTCGACGCCTGTGCTTGCTACTTAGAGGTCCCTGATTATTAGTTAGACTCCATGCTAGAGATGACATAATCGTCTTAGGAGTTACCTTAGTGGTTCATGTCTAGCTCTGACCATGATAGACTTCTAGAATTCCTTTAGTCGTTCGCTTGGGTTCATCGATTTCGGGCCCAGCAGAACGTGATTTTAATTTCTCTTAGGACCCTTTCCAGAGATCTCTATTACATTTTAGTTCATTAGAGAGTCTTAATGTTAAGTTTCTCCTGATCGTCAGTCGACCCGGTAATTAGAACCTTGCTTCCACCATTTTTTTCCTGACCATTACACTTTCGTGTTATCAACCATAGAACTCCATCGTAGCAGTTTCACTAAATTATTTCCCTTCATATTTATGTTTTATTTGATTCACTTCCTTTCTTTTCGAATCACGTGAATCTACATGTCACCATCGTCTATCGTTGAAACTTCTCCATTACTATTCTGACCATTCGATGAATATTTTCAATGTTATCTATTTTGAATTTCTTTTCCAGTTTAAGTTATTTGAAAACATTCAACATGCATTTAAGACTCCATACATTCTCCGAATTTCGAAATTTTTTTCTTCTTTTCGCTAAAATCTTTAAAATTATTATCTTATCCAGACTATTAGTAGAGTCTATAAGACCGCGACTGATCCTGAAAGGTAATGGATGGAAAAAACAGCATGTCGTAATAATAATAAGAAAATTTTTTATTATATTCTTATTATTTTTAGTAATAATAATCCATATTTACTAACCTATGTTTTCCACACTCGCGTAATATCTTAATTTCTTCATATAATGACATTTCGATAATTCAAAATACCATTTCATCCTCTACTATATATAAACTACACAAGTATAATTCAACAACTTATTTTATTGACTCCTAAATATTTTCCTATGCAAACGAGAACTCCAACTTTTCAAGTATGGCCGTTTTATACTTTTAGTGTTTTAACTTATAACATTTACGTCCTATTTCCGGTAGCATATGAGAGTATCATTACATCTTTCTTTTCTCACCTAAACATTCACAATTATACCACTGATTCACCTAACCAATCTGGCTCCTTATCTTCGTCCTAGCTGAACTCGTGCTTATCGATCTTTCCTTCGTTACGCTTTGGATTTGGTTTCCTTCCCATTGTCTAGCCATTAGAGCTTGTCGTAGTCTGTGTCAACCTTAGTGTAGTTTGGTGGGCCCATTAGTATGAGTTGTTATGACGTTGTAGTGTATGCATATAGGTAGAGTGTGTGGACCCGTATGAGCGTGCTACCCTTAGGATATTAATAATTGACTCTTTTTTATGTATGTATAATAAGTGTTATTCGTGATATAAGTGTGAAGATGTATATATGGTGGGGTTATTATATATGTTCGGATAGCTATACCACTTTAGGGATGTCTGTATAGATAATGGAAATTGTATTGGAGTATATAATAGTAGTGTGAGTAGCTTGAAGACGCTTATAGACGCTTGGTATATAATATATTAGTAAGTCCTGTGTATGTTAGGTGTAATGGTAGTAGGTGTACTTATAGTTAATTGAGTAGGCCTTTTATATGACCTATATGTTAGTACGTGTGAGTGTGTGCTCGTACGTAGATATGTATTGTGCTTAAATGTAAGTAGTAATGTATTTGCTGCATGAGTATATATGTGATATACGTATGGTAGTAGGATTATAATTTTGATTGGTATTGCTTGCTTTACGGGATGTTGTATGCGTGTATACCATGAGGTATACACGAATATTGCATATCTTCAGTATGTATGGATAAGTAGATGTGTTGGTATACTAATTATAGGTAGATGGATATGGTGTGAATATATATGTTACATGTGTGTGACTATACGATGAATGCATGTATTAGGGAGGGTGTTATAATTATACGTGTGCAGATGTCTGTGATATTATATAAAGTGATTGAACTATGTGGGTGTTACCTGACTAGATATTAAGTGTGATTGACATTATGGTATGTATATAGTTATATTGGTAGGTGTGTATACATTGGAGTGGTATTGGTATATGTATAGATACCGTGTTACGTATATAGAGTATTCTGAAATGTGTTTTGAGTCTCACTCAAGCTTGAGTGGATATACTCTAAGTATATTTGTCATGCCCCGCTTCCCAAAAATATGGAGGCGAAGCGTGAGAAGGTCCGCTCAGACTTGAAGCTGCAAAGCTGCAAGTCCGATAAGCGTCGATCAAATTTAAAACTGCAGGTCCTTGCAACGCGAACGAAACAAAGATAATAATAATGAAATGAGACAAAAGAAACATCTCAGAATATCCATAAAATAAGTTTCCAACATCGCAGAAAAGCCACCAGGCTAAAAGAAAAGAGACTATAGGCCCAAACATGGCCAACAAAAGTACAAAGTACAAAACAACGGTGCTACGCACCAACAGCTAACAAAAGGCCTAAAACAAAATAAAGCTCAACAAGACTCAAAGAATGGTCACCGGTGTCCACCAAAATCCTCCTGGGCAATCACGGACTCAGACTCAGCGTCAGCAACACATCACGTACTCAGCAACGATCTCTGGCTCAGATCTAACAAGTGACACCCAAAAGAGCAAGGGGCACATGTCAGCAAGTCTACAAGAGACTTGTGCAAGGAAACTGAAAGTAAAGTGGACAACCTAGCAGTTCTAGCATGAATGCGATGACATGGCAGTTTAAAGTATGAGTGCAACAGGTAAAATAAAGTAAAGTACAGTACGAGCATGGCATGGCATTTACAAGACAAGTACAAGACAAGGAAAGTAAGCACCTCGTGCACAGAGATTCCGTCCTTTGGCTAGAGGGCGGATCAGGCCACTCCTAAGCTCAAGTAACCGTTTATCCCTACCCCTCCACGTGTATCGGGCATTGGTTTCTGGCCAACACATGAGGCCCGCTTCTGGACCACGAGCCAGGAAGTGTGTAAACAAGTATGGCGTAGGGGTGCACCTAGCCGGAAACGCGGAAACACGGATTGTACAAGTATTTTGTAGCGTGTGCTACGATGCAACAATTAATTTGGATGACATGTAAGATGCAATGCATGGCAGTTAAAAGTGCGTACAGATAAGGAAAGTAAACGTGACAGTTTAGCATGCTTGAATGACAAGTTTAAAGAGTTGGATCTAGCTTCGATTGTCAAGCTAGATCAATTAGGTGACGGATCTAGTTTCGTTGTCAAACTAGATCAAGTAGGCGTCTAGCCAGCTATCATTTCACTGACTAGTCTCTTTTACGCTAGGAACAAGGAAGTGGCCTAAAAACATGGCCCTACACAAGAGTTGGCAAGTTTCACTTGCCTGCAAGTACAACGTCTGAGCACACCGTCCAATGAGTCCAAAAATCACAATTATCCTACGTGCACAAGTCCACCGGCCTAAAGTCCATATTATTAATCTTGATTAGTGAATTTAAAACATTTAAAATACTTTGAAAATACTGATTTTAGTCTTGATTAGCATGCATTGGGTTGGGGGTCCTAGGGGTGCAAAATGTTACCTCAACACGACGCGAAAGCTACACCGGCGTCGGGTAGCGACACCGGGGGTTGGAATAATAGAACGCGCTCCAAGTCCTGATTCCAATATAGTTTCCTCGCTGGAAAGTTCAGAGCATCAACCCGGGCGACGATTCCAGATTCCAAAGCTCGCACGTGCGACGACGGCCTACGACGTGCGACGACGTCGTTCGCGGCAAGTCGTCGAAGAGAACACACCTAGGTGGGGCCCACAGTAGTCCTAGGGGCCTTTAGGGGTCCCACAATAACTCTGGAGAACTTGGGGGGCCCACGGTGGCAAGCGATGCGACGGATGCGGGGTTGCGACGAGTGGCTCTCGGTCGTACACAGCCGATGCGGGAGATTCCATCGGTCGGGCACTAGGGAACGGGCTGTGCAGCAGCGGGGGTCGGTCGCGAGCCTTGGTGCGGAGAGGTCGGTCGGTCGGTGCGGGGGATAGCACCGGTCGGTCGCTGCGGATGCGGGGGAGCGGGCGCTGCAACGTTGCAAGCGTTGTAACGTTGCGGAGGCGGGCGATCCGCTCGGTCAAGCGCTAGCGGATGCGGGCGACAAGGCGGGCGCTGAGCGGGGGCTTGCAGCGGTGCGGGGATGCGAGCGGAGCGGGGAAGCCTCTCGGTCTGACCGAGAGGAATCCTCGGTCGGAGCGGGGAGCGGGGGGTGGCGACAGCAGCGGGGTGCGGAGCGGCCGGGGTGCGGGGATGGCCTTCGGTCGGAGCGGGGGAACGGGGGCGATTCCTTCGGTCGTGCGGCTGCCGTTCGTCGCAACGTTGCGACGAATCGTCGCAACGTCCAATTTCAAGTTTGGAAGAGGCTAGGGCTAATTTCTTGCGAAAATAAGTCTTCCTAGGGGTTGCTTATATAGTGTAGATGGGTTGACTTGGTCTAGGGCTAAATCTAATAGGATTAGAATATTAAAATAGTTTAAAATTTGAATTAAAACTACTCCAACTCACCCAAGGGTTTGACTTGGTCCAAATGAGCTGGAAATTGGCTCAAAAATTCTTTAAAACGTTTAAACCTTAAATAAATTTTATTTGGCCGAAAATAATTTATAAATTAATTATTAAAAATAATATAAAACTTGTTAAAAATATAAAAGTGGTCAAATAAACTCCAAAAATTATAACATAAATATCATGGTGATCGTGGCGACAAATGTGAGCTAACTAAGAAAACAGATCTCAATTTCGACGTCGGACGACGAAACTAAAAATAGAAACGTCTCCCGTCAAGAGTGAGAATCGCCACGTCTCATCGAATAAGTGTAAATTGTGGGAGAACGACTCGAGAAACGTCGTTCCAAAATAGTGCCACTATTTAATATTCACATAGACGTTCACAACGGCATATCACACAAAAGTGTTCACCAACAAACAAAGTCTAAAACAACCACGTGCACGGTCAAAAGCACGTGCACGAACAACGTACAACGAAAAGCGGTCGTTACATCCTCCCCACCTTAGAATAAAGTCTGTCCTCGGACTTTCTAATATAGCTAGTCACTCTAGTAACTACCCCAATCAAGTCATATAATAATTCAACCAGGTATAGTCATTACAAGTGCTTATTTATGCACTAAGTAGTCAAACATTAATATTACCAACACGTATATACATTCACGTACGTATACACTTATACTTATTATAGTCAGTCAAATTCATACATGTATTTCAATCATATATATAAACATACATCCCTTATATAACTACTACTCGCAAAACAACAGTTCAGATACTTATATAAGGATAGTCTCACACTTAGCCAATACAATCATTGCTCTACATATAGATAGCTACCTATGCACAAACATCAAGGGTATACTACCCTCTAATATTTCCTAGTATACATCCAATACTAAGCACATCCACATAAGCAGTCACACCATACCATTTTTAAGTCAAATTTTACTATATCTAATATATATTCACTACTACCATATTTCATAATATATATAGTCATTCAAATGCATTCCAATATTTCACCATACATTCACATTACGTACGGTCCTATAACTGTATTTACGACACGCCACATATATCATAGTCATCAAGCCTATAACTAAGCACATACCTACCCGTTCATGGTGCACACCCATACACGCTAACATTTCATTTACGCATACCATTCATACCATTATATTACTAGCACATCTATGCACCTAGTTTTAGCTAGCACACAAGCAAGTCCTTAGTAAATAACTATACCACAAGACCAACACCTATAACTATATACTGGTGTAGCGACCCACAGTCATGTGCGTAACTCAACCAGGCACAAACACTTCTATTACTATACATACATCAAGCATTGCTATATTCAAACTACAAACATACATTCAATATACTTAGAGTATACTCACTCAAGCTTGAGTGAGACTCAATACACACATCAGAATATTCTATACACGTAACACGGCATTCATACATATACCAATACCACTCCATTATATATATATATATATATGCATCTACCAATACAACCATGTACATTCCATAGGTCAATCACACTTAATATTTAGTCAGATAACACCCACATAGTTAAATCAATTTATATACCATAATAATAACATTACCGACATCAGCACCCACATATTTATAATACCCTCTCTAGTACAAACATTCACCGTATAGTCACACATAAATAATGTATATATTCACACCATAGCCTACTACCTATAATTAGTATACTAACACATCCACACATACATAATTAGGATGTGCAATAGTCGTGTATACCTCACGGTATGCACACATGCAACATCCCGCAAGGGCTAGCAATATCAATCAAAATTATAACCCTACTACCTATATATATATCACCTATATACTCATGCAACGAAACATAACTACTTACGTCTAAACACAATACATACCCACATACGAGCACACACTCATACGTGCTAACATATAGATCACATAATAGGCCTACCCTCTTAACCATACGTACTCTTATTATTATCACTACTAACATACACATAGCTTTACCAATCATTTATTTCAACCAGTATAAGTATCTCTAACTACATACACAACTTAGATATTTCAACGCTAACTCTAATACACAAGCATCCCTAGTATAGTATAGCTATCCACACAAAAATCTATAACTACTAACACACAACAACTTCATACTACCACGAATAACTCCGAGTATACATATATATCACACAATAGGCAAGCATCAATATACTATGGGGGTATACTCATTCAAGCCCACGTACACAACTTAGGTACGTGCACTACGACACCTTACCAAGTCCAAGGGTCTACTACAACTAAGGGTTGACACGGACATTGTCGAGCACTAAGGCCTAAGCAATAAAGAGAGGTCGAGAGCGAAAGCGTGACGAGGGAAGGATCGATAAGCACGAGTTCAGATAGGACGAATACAAGGGGACGGCTTGGTTAGACGAAACATAGACTCAATGGTGATGTTTAGGTCGAGGGAAAAGGGAGATGTAGTGATGCTTATATAGGAGGGGAAAAGAAAATAGGGTAAATAGCATGAGCTAAAATACGCAAAATTGAAAACTGTTGTACTTCAAAAAAATTGGAATTCCTCCTCTGTATAAAATATTTGAAGATCGATAAAGCGCGTTGAAATAAGTTTGAGTCGAATATTCATAATAAGAGAAAATGTTTTATTGGTTTATATAAAATCAATGTAAAAGGAAGTAAAATTATTTACACGAATATTAAGGACAAGGTTTTAGAAATCTTATACGTTAGTAATTTAATATAATGTTGTCAAAAAGTTTTGAAAGTCAAAGAATGAAGTCAAGTAACGGGAGAATTTTAAACTCATGTTAAATGCTTCAAAACTTTAGGCTATGAAAAATTTTAAAATGATCAATTTTGAAACCTCTTTTAGAAAGCCATGGTTTGCCAAAAATGAGAAACAGATTTGCACAAGGTTCTTAATATATGAGCACAACAAGTCTGGCACGGTTATAAAAATAGTTGAAATTCAATTTGGTTTAGAATTTTTTTCTAAAAGCGTGTATGGTGAGCGGAAAGAAACTAATAGTAACTTAGTATAAGAATTTTCAAGATCGAATCAAATCAGGGAGGGTCTAAAGCAGGAAGAGGTTATGAAAATAGCAATTTTGCAAAAATCTGAAGTAGCGAAAATGACGAGCAAAGCCAACTTGCTGAAAACTGAAACTCCATGTGTATCGAAAGTATATTAAAAGTAAACACGATGTATTATTCAAATGGCATAAATAAGAAGGAAAATTATAAATCGAATTGGACAAACGGTTCAGAATAAAATTAATATATGAAGGGACGACACATTTGCATAGGTACGAAAATCATAGGCTGGAAAAATATTATAAGCTAGAGTTCAAAAATTCCCGACAAAAGTTTTAAGAATTTAAATCAACGAAGGAGTATGAAATGTGAGAAAATAATTGAGCAAATTTAAACTTATGGAAAAAGGAATCCGAGAAATACCTTTAGAAGATTTCAAAACTTGTAACGGAGAGATTCGAAAATTTGGCGATGATCGTCATGGGGCGATCTCATGAATCGAGGCAAGGAAATTGGTCGGATGATCAAAACATTCATATGCCTAGGTTATGAATCAGAAAAGTCTACGGAGAAATTCCTACGGTCGACCAACTAAAGATTAGGAACTAGGCGCTAAGACTTCTAAAGGTTAGACGGTAAAGGAATGCGTTCAGCTTGGTCCGAAATCGATGAACCCAAGTGAACAACTAAGGGAAATTCTAGAAGTCTAATATGGTCAGGGGTATACATGAACCACTAAGGCAACTCCTACGACGATCAATTGCTAGAAGGGGGTCTAACTATCAATCAGGGGCCTCTAAATAGCAAGCACGGACGTCTAACTAAGCCTTCTTATCACCGAGGGTCCTAAGAAAACAACTAGACTCAGGGCTTATGACTCGGATGTTGCAATTTATTTAATGGACATTCCGTTATTATCGTTGTTTCATTAATTCGCAATTGCAAGACCAGACCTGCATGGGCCACCAACAAAACCTGTCACGCCCCGCTTCCCAAAAATATGGAGGCAAAGCGTGAGAAGGTCCGCTCAGACTTGAAGCTGCAAAGCTGCAAGTCCGATAAGCGTCGATCAAATTTAAAACTGCAGGTCCTTGCAACGCGAACGAAACAAAGATAATAATAATGAAATGAGACAAAAGAAACATCTCAGAATATCCATAAAATAAGTTTCCAACATCGCAGAAAAGCCACCAGGCTAAAAGAAAAGAGACTATAGGCCCAAACATGGCCAACAAAAGTACAAAGTACAAAACAACGGTGCTACGCACCAACAGCTAACAAAAGGCCTAAAACAAAATAAAGCTCAACAAGACTCAAAGAATGGTCACCGATGTCCACCAAAATCCTCCTGGGCAATCATGGACTCAGACTCAGCGTCAGCAACACATCACGTACTCGGCAACGATCTCTGGCTCAGATCTAACATGTGACACCCAAAAGAGCAAGGGGCACATGTCAGCAAGTCTACAAGAGACTTGTGCAAGGAAACTGAAAGTAAAGTGGACAACCTAGCAGTTCTAGCATGAATGCGATGACATGGCAGTTTAAAGTATGAGTGCAACAGGTAAAATAAAGTAAAGTACAGTACGAGCATGGCATGGCATTTACAAGACAAGTACAAGACAAGGAAAGTAAGCACCTCGTGCACAGAGATTCCGTCCTTTGGCTAGAGGGCGGATCAGGCCACTCCTAAGCTCAAGTAACCGTTTATCCCTACCCCTCCACGTGTATCGGGCATTGGTTTCTGGCCAACACATGAGGCCCGCTTCTGGACCACGAGCCAGGAAGTGTGTAAACAAGTATGGCGTAGGGGTGCACCTAGCCGGAAACGCGGAAACACGGATTGTACAAGTATTTTGTAGCGTGTGCTACGATGCAACAATTAATTTGGATGACATGTAAGATGCAATGCATGGCAGTTAAAAGAGCGTACAGATAAGGAAAGTAAACGTGACAGTTTAGCATGCATGAATGACAAGTTTAAAGAGTTGGATCTAGCTTCGTTGTCAAGTTAGATCAATTAGGTGACTGATCTAGTTTCGTTGTCAAACTAGATCAAGTAGGCGTCTAGCCAGCTATCATTTCACTGACTAGTCTCTTTTACGCTAGGAACAAGGAAGTGGCCTAAAAACATGGCCCTACACAAGAGTTGGCAAGTTTCACTTGCCTGCAAGTACAACGTCTGAGCACACCGTCCAATGAGTCCAAAAATCACAATTATCCTACGTGCACAAGTCCACCGGCCTAAAGTCCATATTATTAATCTTGATTAGTGAATTTAAAACATTTAAAATACTTTGAAAATACTGATTTTAGTCTTGATTAGCATGCATTGGGTTGGGGGTCCTAGGGGTGCAAAACGTTACCTCAACACGACGCGAAAGCTACACCGGCGTCGGGTAGCGACACCTGGGGTTGGAATAATAGAACGCGCTCCAAGTCCTGATTCCAATATAGTTTCCTCGCTGGAAAGTTCAGAGCATCAACCCGGGCGACGATTCCAGATTCCAAAGCTCGCACGTGCGACGACGGCCTACGACGTGCGACGACGTCGTTCGCGGCAAGTCGTCGAAGAGAACACACCTAGGTGGGGCCCACAGTAGTCCTAGGGGCCTTTGGGGGTCACACAATAACTCTGGAGAACTTGGGGGGCCCACGGTGGCAATCGATGCAACGGATGCGGGGTTGCGACGAGTGGCTCTCGGTCGTACACAGCCGATGCGGGAGATTCCATCGGTCGGGCACTAGGGAACGGGCTGTGCAGCAGCGGGGGTCGGTCGCGAGCCTTGGTGCGGAGAGGTCGGTCGGTCGGTGCGGGGGACAGCACCGGTCGGTCGTTGCGGATACGGGGGAGCGGGCGCTGCAACGTTGCAAGCGTTGCAACGTTGCGGAGGCGGGCGATCCGCTCGGTCAAGCGCTAGCGGATGCGGGCGACAAGGCGGGCGCTGAGCGGGGGCTTGCAGCGGTGCGGGGATGCGAGCGGAGCGGGGAAGCCTCTCGGTCTGACCGAGAGGAATCCTCGGTCGGAGCGGGGAGCGGGGGTGGCGACAGCAGCGGGGTGCGGAGCGGCTGTGGTGCGGGGATGGCCTTCGGTCGGAGCGGGGGAACGGGGGCGATTCCTTCGGTCGTGCGGCTGCCGTTTGTCGCAACGTTGCGACGAATCGTCGCAACGTCCAATTTCAAGTTTGGAAGAGGCTAGTGCTAATTTCTTGCGAAAATAGGTCTTCCTAGGGGTTGCTTATATAGTGTAGATGGGTTGACTTGGTCTAGGGCTAAATCTAATAGGATTAGAATATTAAAATAGTTTAAAATTTGAATTAAAACTACTCCAACTCACCCAAGGGTTTGACTTGGTCCAAATGAGCTGGAAATTGGCTCAAAAATTCTTTAAAATGTTTAAAACTTAAATAAATTTTATTTGGCCGAAAATAATTTATAAATTAATTTTTAAAAATAATATAAAACTTGTTAAAAATATAAAAGTGGTCAAATAAACTCCAAAAATTATAACATAAATATCATGGTGATCGTGGCGACAAATGTGAGCTAACTAAGAAAACGGATCTCAATTTCGATGTCGGACGACGAAACTAAAAATAGAAACGTCTCCCGTCAAGAGTAAGAATCGCCACGTCTCATCGAATAAGTGTAAATTGTGGGAGAACGACTCGAGAAACGTCGTTCCAAAATAGTGCCACTATTTAATATTCTCAGAGACGTTCACAACGGCATATCACACAAAAGTGTTCACCAACAAACAAAGTCTAAAACAACCACGTGCACGGTCAAAAGCACGTGCACGAACAACGTACAACGAAAAGCGGTCGTTACAATATTGTTATATATGTCTGTGGTTTGCGTGTAGTACCATGAATATAGCGATGGATGATGTATGTATAGTGATAGGAGTGTTTGTGCCTGGTTGTGTTATGCACAAGATTGTAGGTCGCTATACCAGTACATAGTTATAGGTGTTGGTCTTGTGGTATAGTTATTTACTAAGGACTTGCCTGTGTGAACGTATGTGTGCTAGCTAAACTAGGTGTGTAGATGTGCTGGATATATTGTGGTGTGACTGGTATGTATGTGTGAAATGTTAGCGTGTGTGGGTGTGCACCATGCACGGGTAAGTATGTGCTTGGTTATAGGTATTGGTGACTATGGTATGTGTAGCGTGTTATGGCTATAGTTATAGGACCGTATGTGATGTGAATATATGGTGAAATATTTGCATGCATTTGAATGACTAAATAATTGTGAAATTATAGTAGTGGTAAGTGTATTTTAGATATAATAACATGATTTAATAATGAGTGGTGTGGTTACTCGTGTTGATATGTTGGCATTGGATGTACACTAGGAGATATAGGGAGTAGTGTATCCTTATTGTTTTGTCCATAGGTAGTTATCTGACGTGGAGTATTGCGATGGTATTTGCTGGTGTGAACTATTTAATTGGTTGTGAGTATGTGCACCGTAGTATGTTATAAGTGATTAATAGTTATGTAGGGATGTACGTGATTATATGCTGATTGGAATACGTGTATGATTATGAATGACTATGATAGGTATAAGTGTATAATGTGCGTGAATATATATTTACATGATAGTAATGTTAATGCTTGACTACCTAGTGCATATATAAGCACTTGTAATGACTATACCTGAGTGAATTATAGTGTGATGTGATTAGGATAGCTACTAGTCTAGCTAGAGTTATATTTATAGTCAGAAAGTCCGAGGACGGACTTTATTCTAAGGTGGGTAGGATGTAACAGCCGGTACCCACTATTCGTTATACGGCTGTGTGTATAGCAATTTTGGGTACCTGATTGGTTTTGTTGATTTGTGTGGGAGTCGTGTCGTTGAGTCGTTAGGGCCGTAGCACCTTGGTTGCATCCTTAGCAAGCCAACCCCGACGTGTGCCCAACTTGAAATTACTGTCGCCTTGGACCCCGTATCCTTTATACGCTTTACGTTCACGTAGTCTTGTTCGTGCACATATTTATTTTAGACGTTGTCTGTATCAGAACCCTATGGTGTGATATGTCATTGTGACCCTCTCTGAGAGTATTAAAATTGTGGTGTTGATTTGAAACGTCATTTCACGGGTTTTCTCCCACGATTTGACCTTGTTTGAAGAGACGTCATGATTTTCACTTTTGTCGCGAAGCTTTTCTATTTTTAATTTTGTTTCTCGTCGTCGAAATTGTGATCCGTCTTCTTAGTTACATTTCTCTCGTCCGTGCGGTCACCCCAGTATTTATCTTACGATTTTTGGGCTTCGTTTGACCTACTTTCACTTTTTGCTCAACCTAATATTGATTTAACCCTAGTATCATATGGCACTTATCCCCTATTATTTAATAATACTCTTAATCTTCCCCTAATTTTGACTTAGTCCTTTTTAACCCCCACTTGGCTGCACTCAAACCCACGCATGAGAGAGAGAGAGAGGGGTGTGGGTTCCTTTTATAATAGATAATAACTTTTCCTATACAAATAACCCTAGACCTAGTCCAACCTAGCCCTAGCACGTTTCAGCCCCTCTGCCCTATTAAATAGCACCTAGGTTACCCATTCTCCCAAAGCAAAACACCCCAGCCGTTAATTTTTCTCTCCTCAAATATTCGCACAGCCGCACCCCCGTTGTCACGACCCGCTTCCCTAAAATGGAGGCGAGACGTGAAAAGGTCTGCACGAGAGTGGAGCCATGAAGCCCCAAACCCGATAAGCGTCAATAAACATAAGCAGGTCCCTGTAACCACAAACGGAACAACAATAATAGCACAAGGAGAGACAGAAATAAAATTCTCATATCTCATAAATTGTCCAACATGAAAATAAGTCCAACATCCAGAAAAGCCACCAGGCTAAAAGAAAGAGTCTAAAGGCCCAGAACAAGGCCAACAAAAGCAACAACGTCACAAATTATAGGTTCTACGCACCAACAACAAAACAACAGTCTAAACAAAAGGGAAAACACAATGGAGACACTAGGACTGGTCCCCAGTGTCCATGTACTCCCCGTCAAACACAAGCTCGGGCTCGGCGTCAACAAACACCTCGTCCTCAACAAGTTACTCAGGCTCAGGATCTAACATGTGTCACCCAAAAGAGTAAAGGGGCACATGTCAGCAAGTCTAAAAGACTTGGGCAAGGAAACTGAAAGTAAGACGACTAGCAACCTAGCAGTTTTAGTATGCATGACATCGCAGTTATACATGAGTGGACAAGCAAGACAAGGTGAACAATAAGTACAAGCGAACAATTATCGGGACAAGACAAGAGTAGCCAAGCTACTAACAATCTCAATCAATTCACTATTCATGTTTCACGGTTGTTTATAGATGTTTACGCCTTACAGCTGAATGGTATATCATTCACGCTGATTGGCCGCTTAACACTACCCCAAAACCCAGAGTTTACGCCTTACAACTGCAGTCGCTAATCAGGCAGACCCCCAGTTGAATGACCGCTTAACTCTTACCCCATCCCACGTGTAAACAAGCCAGGGTCCCTGTACATGAGCCCAGTAAATGAGCCAGGGTTGCCCCGCACGGGAGCTTGTTTTCCTAGTTCACAATTCAATATCGAGCGTTGGGGTTAGCAACTCATTATGCTCGCTTCTGGTCACGAGCCAGGAAACACAAGTATTGTAGCGATGCTACGCAATCACGGGATCACTTAAGGAATGCAATGACATGACAATTAATTTGCGTACCGTTAATGGAATTTAAACATGACATGGTAATTGTGCAACATGATAAATGTCGGATCTAGCTTCGTTGTCAAACTAGTTCCTAAATTTGCCCCTAGGCGAGTATCATTTTGTCGCCTAGCCTCTTTTACGCCTACAACAAGTAAATGGCCTAAAACATGGCCTAAACCCTAAGTGGCAAGTTTCACTTGCCTAGCACCGGGGATGACGATCACGAAGGTTCCTCTCGCAGATGCTAATCTACGGGGAGGTCGCTGTTATGGAGAAACAATCATCAAACAACATGTAATTTCATTAGGGTTTCATAAAACATAGCGGGTTATGAAAACATCAAGAGATCGATTTCTTACCGTGAGGAGGCGGAAGAAACACTCCGGAGAACTCAAGGACCAGATCTGGAAACGAATGGAGACGTTTGGAGAACTAGGGGTTTTGGAGGATTTTGGGGATTTGTTGAGATTTTGGGGAAGATGGGAGGTAGAATGTGTTGAGGGATGGTTTGGATGATGGATTTTGGGCTTGGGATGAAGGAATAATGGTTTGAGGTAGAAGGGGGCTCAATGGGGGAGAAACTAGGGTTTTGGGTCGAGTGGAGGAAGAAGAAAACATTTGGGAGGGGTTTAAATAGGATGGGCTGGCGGCTGCCCAGAAATTAGGGTTTTAACACATATTAGTCGGTCAAAGAGCAACCACTGACCGACTAGTTTGGCAACTAGTCGGTCGGTCGACCAACGCAGACCGACTAAGTGTAAACAGTTACTTTTGAACAAAAATAGGATTTAGATTTAGTCGGTCGAAGAACAAATACTGACAGACTAGTTTGTCATCTAGTCGGTCGATGAACGTTCTTAAACCGACTAAGAGTAAACAGTAACTCGACTGTACAGAAGAACCAAGAATTAGTCGGTCTGAGTACAAAACTTAACCAACTAGTTTAACAACTAGTCGGTCGAAAGATGAACTTAGACTGACTAAGAATGAACAGTACTGATACTAAAATTTAGATGATGTGTTAGTCGGTTAAAGAAGCATTCCCGACCGACTAGTTTGCAACCTAGTCGGTCAACCAACGTTCTTAGACCGACTAACGATAAACAGTAACTCCTGAGAAATTTAGAAAGCCAACTAGTCGGTTCAAGAAGGATTGCCGACCGACTGGATCGTCATCTAGTCGGTCGGTGCCCCTTCTTACACCGGCTAATAAGCACCAAAAGTTCCGATACGGAGCGCGGAGCTCCGGGATCGATTCCTAAGACTCCTAGGCTTGATCTAATAGTAAGATACGACCGTTATGAAGCCCGTCACGAATGACATACTCCGAAATCGACGATCCTAAGGAAGAAACGAGAAAACGCGACGAAACGATCGAAAATGAAAGTTACGGAGACGATAACCATATATAAGGAGAAAATCCACCAAAACATATTTTATAATATAATAAATCCAGATACATTAAAACCAGTCGTTACATCCTCCCCAACTTAAGAAAAATTCCGTCCTCGAAATTTCCCAACACTCACGTGTCTGGGAACAAAAGTGGGAAACGCTCTCGCATCTCATCCTCATTCTCCCAAGTAGACTCTCCAGGCGAGCCGTGTCGCCACATCACCCTCACAAGGTTGACAACCTTGTTCCGAAGTGACTTCTGACGCCTGTCCAGAATCTGCACCGGATGCTGGTCATACGTCATATCGGGGCGAACGGTAATCTCCGAGAAATCCACAGCATGAGATGGATCGCTAATGTATCGACGAAGCTGCGACACATGGAAAACATTGTGAACTCCCTCCAAAGATGGCGGCAAGGCTAAGCGATAAGCTACCTCGCCAACCTTCTCCAAAATGTCAAACGGTCCAATGTATCGCGGGCTCAACTTCCCTCGCTTCCCAAAATGAATCACACCACGATTCGGGGAAATCCTCAGAAACACATGATCTCCAGGCTGAAACTCCAAAGGACGACGTTTAGCATCTGCCCAATGCTTAAAACGGTCCTGAGCAATCCTCAACCTCTCCCGAATATTCCTGACGATATCCACGGCCTCCACGATCATCTCAGGTCCCAACAACTCCGGATCACCAACGTCATCCCAAATCAATGGCGATCGACATTTCCTCCCATAAAGAGCGGCGAAAGGCGCCATGCCAATACTCGCCTGGAAGCTGTTGTTGTAAGAAAACTCCACCAAGTGTAGATGGTCCTCCCACGAACCCTTGAAATCCAACATGCACGCCCTCAGCATGTCTTCCAAAATCTGAATCGTCCTCTCAGACTGGCCATCCGTCTGCGGATGGTACACCGTGCTGAAACTCAGACCCGTACCTAAACTCTTCTGTAAACTCTGCCAGAACTGAGATGTGAACCTCGTGTCCCTGCCTGACACGATACTCACGGGGACTCTATGAAGTCGCACGACCTCCTGCACGATTCACGTTACATCACTATCCAAACTAGGAAAAGGAAATAAAACAGAGAGTAAAAAGAATTTACCTCCATATATCTCCTCGCCAGCGCCTCAGTGGACTGTCCCACTCGGAACGGAATAAAGTGCGCAGATTTGGTCAATCGATCTACGATCACCCAAATCGCGTCATTCTGCTTCGGACTCCGAGGTAGTCCAGTCACGAAATCCATAGTGATGTGTTGCCATTTCCACTTCGGAATCGGAAGCGGTTGTAGCAACCCGGTCGTACGCTGATGCTCCGCCTTCACTTGCTGGCAAACCAAGCACTTGGCTACACTCCGAGCCACACTCCTCTTCATACCATGCCACCAATAATTCAGACGAAGATCCTGGTACATCTTGGTGCCACCAGGATGCACAGAATACGGCGAACTGTGTGCCTCCACCATCAACTCCTCTCTAATATCCCCAGCTGGCACACACAACCTGGCTCCAAACCTCAGCGAGCCATCCTCATGAATCAAAAATTCGGTCCGCAGACCGGCTTCCACCTGCTCCCGAATCTTCACCAGCTTCGGATCCTCAGCCTGGCCAGCCTTAATCCGATCCACGATCGTCGACTGTACTTGCATGTACATCAACGATGAAGCCTCCCCAGGAAGAACAATCTCAACACCAGACTCACAAAAATCCTGCTGCAATCTCCACTACGAGGTCAAAATCATCACCGTCGGAAGCCTACTCAGCGCATCAGGGACCACATTCACCTTGCCAGGGTGATACTGCAAATCAATCTCATAATCTGACATAAGCTCCAACCATCGACGCTGTCGCATGTTGAGCTCCTTCTGGGTCAAAATATACTTCAAGCTTTTGTGATTGGTGAAAATCTTCACTTTCTCACTCAGCAAGAAGTGCCTCCAAATCTTAAGAGCAAACACAACGGCAGCCAACTCCAAATCATGCGTCGGATAATTCTTCTCATGAACCTTAAGCTGACGAGACGCATAAGCCATAACATGTCCGTGCTGATGCAACACACAACCGAGACCCTTGTCAGAAGCATCGCAAAATATCTCAAATCCACCGCTGCGATCAGGCACAACAAGAATAGGGGCAGTCGTCAACCTCTCCTTCAGAACACCAAAGGCACTCTCACAATCACCCGACCAAACAAAAGGTACATCCTTCCGCGTCAACCTGGTCATCGGCTCAGCAATACAGGAAAAGTCCTTAATGAAACGCCGATAATAACCAGCAAGTCCAAGGAAACTCCGAATCTCAGACGCAGACGACGGAACATGACACTCTCTGATGGCCCTAATCTTCTCGAGATCCACCGAAATACCATCTCCAGTCACCACATGCCCGAGAAAAGCAACTCTATCCAGCCAAAACTCGCACTTCGAAAACTTAGCATACAATCGATGCTTCCTCAAAATCTCCAATACCATTCTCAAGTGCGATGCATGCTCTTCCTCTGACTTTGAATAGATCAGAATTTCGTCAATAAAGATAACGACAAACTTATCCAAAAAGTCGTAGAAAATCAGGTTCATCAGATTCATGAAAACTGCGGGTGCGTTAGTTACACCGAAAGGCATAACCACGAACTCATAGTGTCCATACTTCGTCCTGAACGCTGTCTTCAGAACATCTTCCTTCTTCACCTTCAACTGATGGTAACCACTCCTCAAATCCAATTTAGAAAACACCCTCGAACCTCCAAGCTGATCAAAAATATCATCGATGCGCGGCAACGGGTATTTATTCTTAATGGTCACCGCATTCAACTCTCGATAGTCCATGCACATGCGACGCGAACCATCCTTCTTCTTTACCAGCTGCACTGGTGCTCCCTACGGAGACACACTAGGGTTGATATAACCCTTCTACAAAAGCTCATCCAGCTGCCTCCGCAACTCTTCCAACTCAGCGGGTGCCATACAATACGGCGCCTTCGAAATCGGCTGCGCTCCCGGAACAAGATCGATAGAAAATTCTAAAGCTCGATCAGGTGGCAAACCAGACATCTCCTCGGGGAAGACGTCATCGAAATCACGCACCACAGCTGGCCTCTCCAACTCCATCTGCATAGCCACAACCTCCACCGGTCTGGCCTGAAATCTGACAGGACCAAGCGAACTGCTACCTCGACTGAACTCAAATACCGGATGTCTGGGAATCTCGAACACCACCTTCTTCCTTCGACAGTCGATCGTAGCATAGAAGCTCGCAAGCCAATCCATCCCAAGAACTGCATCATAGTTGATGATGTTGTGGACAATGAAATCAGCGTAAAGCTCATGTCCATAGACCACCAACGAGCAAGAATTGCAACCATGATGCACCGAGACCACGCCATTCCCTGTAACGATATTCCAACTCTTGGGGAGAGGGGACGTCGACAAGGAATGCCTCTCCACGAAGCTCCGAGAAATAATGCACATCGATGAACCAGAGTCAAAGAGGACTCGTGCAGGAAATGTGCAAACCAAAACCACACCTAACAAGCAATTAACAATCAAACCCTAGTCTAGCAAACAACCATGTTCAAGCAAACAACACAATCTAACAATCAAAACCAGCTAGGAAAGTAACAGCTAGATTGAGGATTACCTGCGATAACCTCATCCACAGCCTCGCTCTCCACAGCGGTCATCTGAAAAGCCTGCCTCCTCGGTGGAATAGCCTGCGGAAAAGCCTGCCTCTGCGGAACAAGAGCTGCTCCACGTCCAGCAGGAACAGACGCTCGCTGCTGCAACGGCTGCGCTGCAACAGGTGCCCTCCGCAGCGGATTCGCATGCCAACAATCCTTCGCGACATGAGAAGCATCACCACAAAGCAAACACTGGCCTAGAAACTTCCTACACTGATCCTTGATGTGGCCAGGCTTGCCGCAGAAATGGCAAGTCTTCAGAATAGGCCCTCCTGGCCTCTTAAACTGAGCTGGCTGATTAGGCTTGAAACCAGGCCTAACCACCGCTCTGGCCTGCTCCATAGGCCTCTTCCCAGCACCAGAAACATGTCCTCTCCTCTGACTCAGGTTCAGCTCCTGCCTCCTGGCAGCGACCAGAACCTTCTGATAAGAGTCCAGATCAGAAGAAGACATGAAACTCTGGAGCTCCAAAGCAAGTCCCTGCAGGAACCTCTGAGCCCTCTCATCAGCGTCCTGCACCATCTTCGGTGCGAACCGACTCAGCCTAGTGAACTCTTGGTGGTACTGGTCCAGCGTCAAGCTCCCTTGCTTCAGATCAATGAAGCGCTGCAGCATCTCCTTCTTCGCAGCCTTCGGAAAGAACTCCTCGACTTAAAGGTAGTCCAAGCTATCGGCCCCACCAACATCTTCTCTTCCGCGTCCCACCAGTTTCGAGCATTATCCTTGAGTTGCCTCTTCGCCAAATCAACCCATCCAGCCGGGGTGATCTTGGCCATCTTCAAGTTATCCTCTATGTTCTGAATCCACTCATCGGCAGCCAGAGGACCCTCAGACCCATCAAAATATGCGGGACCCAGCTCCCGAAATTGCTTCGCTCCCGGCTCAGAGCGAGGGGCATCCGGAAGAGCCCGGGCAGCTCGAGCAAGTGGAGCATTCTGGACTTGCAGGAGCACGCCCTGCTGCACTTGCATCATCTGGAGCATCATCTGCATCATCTCCCAATTGGTGGGTTCTCGCTCAGGCTCCTCATCATGAGGGAGCGCACCACTACCACCACCACGGGTGAATCGCCTTCCCGCCATCTAATGACACAGAAAACGAAGCAGATTAGACTCATAGCTTATGACTCGGACGTCGAACTTAGTTTATTGGACATTCTAATATTACTATCGTCACTCCGATAATCGCAGTTACAGAAGGACCTGCATGGGCCACCAACAAAACCTGTCACGACCCGCTTCCCTAAAATGGAGGCGAGACGTGAAAAGGTCCGCACGAGAGTGGATCCGTGAAGCCCCAAACCCGATAAGCGTCAATAAACATAAGCAGGCCCAGAACAAGGCCAACATGAAAATTCTCATATCTCATAAATTGTCCAACATGAAAATAAGTCCAACATCCAGAAAAGCCACCAGGCTAAAAGAAAGAGTCTAAAGGCCCAGAACAAGGCCAACAAAAGCAACAACGTCACAAAGTATAGGTGCTACGCACCAATAACAAAACAACAGTCTAAACAAAAGGGAAAACACAACGGAGACACTAGGACTAGTCCCCAGTGTCCACGTACTCCCCGTCAAACATAAGCTCGGGCTCGGCGTCAGCAAACACCTCGTCCTCAACATGGTACTCTGGCTCAGGATCTAACATGTGTCACCCAAAAGAGTAAAGGGGCACATGTCAGCAAGTCTAAAAGACTTGGGCAAGGAAACTGTAAGTAAGGCAACTAGCAACCTAGCAGTTATAGTATGCATGACATGGCAGTTATACATGAGTGCACAAGCAAGACATGATGAACAATAAGTACAAGCGAACAATTATCGGGACAAGACAAGAGTAGCCAAGCTACTAACAATCTCAATCAGTTCACTATTCACGTTTCACGGTTGTTTGTAGATGTTTACGCCTTACAGCTGAATGGTATAGCATTCACGCTGATTGGCCGCTTAACACTACCCCAAAACCCAGAGTTTACGACTTACAACTGCAGTTGCTGATCAGGCAGACCCCCAGTTGAATGACCGCTTAACTCTTACCCCATCCCACGCGTAAACAAGCCAGGGTCCCTGTACATGAGCCCAGTAAATGAGCCAGGGTTGCCCCGCACGGGAGCTTGTTTTCCTAGTTCACAATTCAATATCGAGCGTTGGGGTTAGCAACTCATTATGCTCGCTTCTGGTCACGAGCCAGGAAACACAAGTATTGTAGCGATGCTACGCAATCACAGGATCACTTAAGGAATGCAATGACATGATAATTAATTTGCGTACCGTTAATGGAATTTAAACATGACATGGTAATTGTGCAACATGATAAATGTCGGATCTAGCTTCGTTGTCAAGCTAGTTCCTAAATTTGCGCCTAGGCGAGTATCATTTCGTCGCCTAGCCTCTTTTACGCCTACAACAAGCAAATGGCCTAAAACATGGCCTAAACCCTAAGTGGCAAGTTTCACTTGCCTAGCACCGGGGATGACGATCACGAAGGTTCGTCTCGCGGATGCTAATCTACGGGGAGGTCGCTGTTATGGAGAAACAATCATCAAACAACATATAATTTCATTAGGGTTTCATAAAACATAGCGGGTTATGAAAACATCAAGAGATCGATTTCTTACCGTGAGGAGGCGGAAGAAACACTCCGGAGAACCCAAGGACCAGATCTGGAAACGAATGGAGAAGTTTGGAGAACTAGGGGTTTTGGGGGATTTTGGGGATTTGATGAGATTTTGGGGAAGATGGGAGGTAGAATGTGTTGAGGGATGGTTTGGATGATGGATTTTGGGCTTGGGATGAAGGAATAATAGTTTGAGGTAGAAGGGGGCTCAATGGGATAGAAACTAGGGTTTTGGGTCGAGTGGAGAAAGAAGAAAACGTTTGGGAGGGGTTTAAATAGGATGGGCTGGCGGCTGCCCAGAAATTAGGGTTTTAACACAGATTAGTCGGTCAAAGAGCAACCACTGACCGACTAGTTTGGCAACTAGTCGGTCGGTCGACCAACGCAGACCGACTAAGTGTAAACAGTAACTTCTGAACAAAAATAGGATTTAGATTTAGTCGGTCGAAGAACAAATACTGACCGACTAGTTTGTCATCTAGTCGGTCGATGAACGTTCTTAAACCGACTAAGAGTAAACAGTAACTCGACTGTACAGAAGAACCAAGAATTAGTCGGTCTGAGTACAAAACTTAACCGACTAGTTTAACAATAGTCGGTCGAAAGATGAACTTAGACCGACTAAGAATGAACAGTACTGATACTAAAATTTAGATGATGTGTTAGTCGGTTAAAGAAGCATTGCCGATCGACTAGTTTGCAACCTAGTCGGTTAACCAACGTTCTTAGACCGACTAACGATAAACAGTAACTCCTGAGAAATTTAGAAAGCCAACTAGTCGGTTCAAGAATGATTGCCGACCGACTGGATCGTCATCTAGTCGGTCGGTGCCCCTTCTTACACCGGCTAATAAGCACCAAAAGTTCCGATACGGAGCGCGGAGCTCCGGGATCGATTCCTAAGACTCCTAGGCTTGATCTAATAGTAAGATACGACCGTTATGAAGCCCGTCACGAATGACATACTCCGAAATCGACGATCCTAAGGAAGAAACGAGAAAACGCGACGAAACGATCGAAAATGAAAGTTACGGAGATGATAACCACATATAAGGAGAAAATCCACCAAAACATTTATTATAATATAATAAATCCAGATACATTAAAACCAGTCGTTACACCCGTAGCCGCTCAGCCAGACCGGGGGTTTCCCCCGCATTCTCTCGGTCTGACCGAGAGCCGCCTCCGCATCCCGCACCGCTCCGCACCAAGTCGCCCACGCTGCCGTGTTGCAACGCTGCAACCCCTGTAGCGACCGAGAGCTACGCGCGGTCTGACCGAGAGCAAGCCCTGCATCGCCACTCCGCTCTGCACCAAGCCGCTCCACTGCAACCTCGTATTGGTGCAACCCTGCGTCCGCTCACCCCGACCGACCCGCTCTTCCGCATTGGCCCGCTACGATCGAGAGCCCCCGCTCTGCTGCAACCCGCTCCGCTGCAAGCCCGCACCCGTAGCACCTGACCGATGCCCCCGCTCGGTCTGACCGAAGGAATCCCCCGCTCCGCACCAATCCCCGCTCGTTGAAGCCCCCGCAGCAACCGACCGACCCAAGCGCCGCATTCTCTCGGTCTGACCGAGAGAATCACACGCACCGGCTAGCTGCGACCGAGGGACTTCGTCACAACTCCACATCCGTTGCACTGCATTGCAGCCGTGGGCCCCCCAAGCCCTCCAGAGTTGTTGTGGGTCCCCCATTGACCCCTGGAACTGCTGTGGGCCCCACTACAGCGTTCTCATCGCCGATTTGACTATTTTGACGTTGCGAAACGTCGTATCCCCTTCGTCACACGTGCTAGCATTGGAATCATGGTTCGTTGATCTGGTTGCTGCCCAGACTATTCGAGCGAGGAATTTGATCTGGAAATTGGACTAGGAGCGCGTTCTTATATTCCAACCCCTGGCATCGCTACCCTACGCCAATGTAGCTCTCGCGTCGTGTTGAGGTAACGTTTTGCACCCCTAGGACCCCCCAACCATTGCCAGCTAAACAAGATAAAAATTGGTGTTTTAAATTGTTTAAATCACTAATTAAGATAATTTAAATTGGGAATTTTGGCTGGTGGGCTTGTGCACATAGGTAGATTGGACTTTTGGACTGTGTATTCAGACGTCGGGTTGCAGGCAAGTGAAACTTGCCCGTTGCTTGTTTAGGCCATGTTTTAGGCCACTTTTGTACCATAGCATAAAAGAGACTAGGCAGTGAAATGATAGCTGCCTAGACGCCTATTTGATCTAGTCTGACAAGAAAACTTGATCTGTTACCTCACTTGATCTAGCTTGACAATGAAGCTAGATCCAACCCCTTTTACTTGTTTTGTTCATGCTGCTATGTCATCCATGCATTTGTATCTGCCATGTTTAAATTTCTTATCTGTACGCATTTAAATTACAGCTTGCCATGTCATGCCATCCATGTCTGATTGTTGCATTCGTAGCACACGTTACTATACTTGTACTTGCTTGTTCAGGCTAGGCACCTGCGTTGCAGGCACAACCCTATGCCAATTACACTTCCTGGCTCGTGATCCAGAAGCGGGCCATTTGTGTTGGTCAAAAGCCAATGCCCGATACACGTGGAGGGGTAGGGTTGAGCGACCACTCAGCGTAGAAGTGTGCACGTACAACCACTTCAGCTATAAGGCGTGAACTCTGTGCACGAAATGAAAAACGTGACTTGTGATTGTTAGTAGTTTGCTACTCTTGCCATGTCATGCTAGATGCTTATTGTACTTGTTTCTTTACCTGTTGTACTCATACTATAACTGTCATGTCATTGCATGCTTTTTAGAACTGCTAGGTTGGCTTACTTTACTTTTAGTTCCTTGCACAAGTCTTTTGTGGACTTGCTGACATGTGCCCCACTATCTTTTGGGTGTCACATGTTAGACCCTAAGCCAAAGACCGTTACTGAGGACGTCGTGTTCGCTGACGTCGAGCCTGAGCCCATGTTTGACGAGGAGTTTGTGGACACCGGTGACCAGTCTTAGAGACTGTTCTGAGTTACTTCTGTTTTAGGTTGATGTTAGTTGTCGGTGCGTAGCACCTTTACTTTCCGTACGTTGTACTTTTGTTGGCCATGCTTGGGCCTTTTAGACTCTTTTTCTTTCCAGCCTGGTGGCTTTTTTACGATGATGGAACTTATTTATTATGGACATTCTGAGATTGAATAACTTTTTATCTGTCTCCCTTTCCTTATTATTATTGTTGTTCTTCTTTGCATTTGCAAGGACCTGAACTCCGTTAAATCTAGATGCTTTACAGACTGGAGCCTCACAGCTCCAAGTCTGAGCGGACCTTCTCACGTCTCGCCTCCATTTTAGAGAAGCGGGGCATGACATGCTTGGTTTTAAAACTGAAACTATCGATGCAAGCAGATGACTGGTGTGCACTACCCATGCAGTTGGACAACTCACTAGACGTATGTTTAATGTACAACAGATGACTATTAGAATCAACGTGAGAAGAGATGACTGTTACAATAGATGAATGTTAGTTCTCGTGAAATTTTCAACCAACATTTCTCACTGTTAAGTCGACTGAAGTTCAAAAATTAGGCACCTGATTCACTGTTCAGTCATCTGGTCTGTGAACTACAGAGTGTAAGAACCTTGTGCTATGAGGAAAACACTAGAAGGGGGTTGAATAGTGTTTATAAAATTAAAAAGGAAATTACACCTAATTAAAATCCTTACCAATAATAATACAGAAATAATATGAAACAACAAATTGAACATTGTAAACACAATATGTTCAAGGGTTCGGATCATCCAAATCAAACCCGACTTGTTACTCGTAATCCTACCTCCGTATCACCTAGGATACCACCCGGATACTCAAGCTAGAACCTTAACTTGATACTTCCTTTAAATCATTTGTAGAAACCCTACAAGTGTAATCAATACAACTATTGATGTACTTGATTTCCATAACTTGGGATCAAGCAAACCACTCTCACAAACCGAGAACAAATCACAATAACGAAAGTTATGAAATATGAAATCACACTTACAAACTCCTATGCCTTGAAGTGTAGAACTTGAAGTAAGGAGTGAGTGGAGTCTGTTGATCTCTTCCTTGAAGAGAGAAAAGCCATTGCACTTGTCTTCACCAATGCTAAATGCTGAGAATTGATTCTAGTTCTAAGACAAGAGTAGATTTGGAGTTATATGACTTTTGGATTGAGATTGAGAGCAAGAGAGTTTGAGAGCTTAGATGAAATCAATGGAATCTTGGAGGGGCTCAATGAAATAGTAGAACCCTTATATATAAGCTCTCTTAAAACCCCCAATCATTTTCCCAAAACCCTCAACAGAATTCGTTGGGAAAGGCCCACCGGATTGAAAATACAGTCAGGACAGGCGACTGATGAGAACCAACAGGACCTTGATGCACCGTGTCAGAGGGTTGTTGAAAGTACAAACGGTAACTTACCACGTGGGACATGCGACTGTGTCACGCCCCGCTTCCCTAAAATGGAGGCGAGACGTGAGAAGGTCCGCACGAGAGTGGAGCTGTGAAGCCCCAAAGCCGATAAGCGTCAATAAAACATAAGCAGGTCCCTGTAACCACAAACGGAACAACAATAATAACACAAGGAGAGACAGAAATAAAATCTCAAATCTCAGAATTTGTCCAAGATTAAAAATTCAAGTTCAACATCCAGAAAAGCCACCAAGCTAAAAGAAAGAGTCTAAAGGCCCATAACAAGGCCAACAAGGACAAACATAAACAAAGTATTGGTGCTACGCACCGACAACAAAAACAATCTAAAACGAAGAACACAAGCAGCCTCTACGACTGATCGCCCGTGTCCTCGTACTCCTCAACAAATGCAGGTTCTGACTCAGCGTCAGCGAACACCACGTCCTCCGCAGCACTCTCAGGCTCGGGATCTAACATGTGTCACCCCAAAGAGTAAAGGGGCACATGTCAGCAAGTCTAAAAGACTTGGGCAAGGAAACTGAAAGGAAAGTACACTAACAACCTAGCAGTTATGGTATGATGCTTGACATGGTAAGTATAGTATGGAAGTGACAAGTAAAGAGAAGTACGAGTGGCAAGTAGCAAGTATGTCATGGATAACGAGTTTTACAAGTAAAACACGGACAAGTACAAGTCAAGTGGTTCATGTCAAGTGATCACGTCAAGTAAACATGTCAAGTAAACAAGTCAAGTAAACAAGTTGTGCACAGAGATTTCGTCTGCTGGCTACAGTGGCTGATCGGGCCAACTCGTAAGCTCAGGTGACCGCCTATCCCTACCCCTCCACATGTATCGAGCCAGGGCATTACCCCGAACACAGAATGCTCGCTTCTGGATCACGAGCCAGGAAGTGTATTTAACACGTATGGCGTAGGGTTATGCCTGCAACGCAGGTGCCTAGCCGGAAACAAGTAGATCGGTCATTGTCTATCAACCAACTCACGTGGCCCGCTTCTGGAACACGAGCCAGGAAACACAAGTATTGTAGCATGTGCTACGAATGCGACATTCAACATGGATAGCATGGATGACAATGAATTTGCGTACCGTTAATTAAAAATTAAACATGACATGGTATTACTTGTGCAACATGATAAATGACGGGTCTAGCTTTGTTGTCACGCTAGATCCTGAAATTGCGCCTAGGCGAGTATCATTTCGTCGCCTAGTCTCTTTTATGCCTACAACAAGCAAATGGCCTAAGACATGGCCCAAAACCCTAAGTGTCAAGTTTCACTTGCCTAGCACCGAGGATGACGATCACGAAGGTTCGTCTCACGTACGCTAATCTACGGGGAAGTCACTGTTATGGAGAAACAATCATCAAAACAACATTCATTTTTATTAGGGTTTTACAAAAACACAAATGGGTTATGAGAATATTAAGAGATCAATTTATTACCGAATCGTTAGCGAAAGAACGATGTCGAGCAAGCACGGCGACGGAAGAACGATCCGGGAAACTAGGGTTCAGATATGGAAATGGGGAGAAATTCTGGAGAAATGGGGTTTTGGGGATTTTTGGGGGTTTTCCGGCGACCTAGAGGTGGTGGCCGGCCTAAATGGAGAGGGAGAGGGGCTCTTGATAAAGGAGGAAGGCTAGGGTTAGATGGATGATGATTTGGGGAAGAAGGAGGCTCAGGAGAAATGAAAGAAGAAAAGAAAACCGTTTGGGGGGTTTAAATAGGCACAGCCGGCGGCTGGGTAAACCCTAGGTTTACGACAGTGATTAGTCGGTCAAAGAAGGGTTGTTGACCGACTAGTTTAACAACTAGTCGGTCGACCAACTGTGACCGACTAAATCCAAACAGTGAAAGTAGGGAAAAATCTGGGTAATGAATTAGTCAGTCTGTGAAGGCCCGTCGACCGACTAGTTTGCAACCTAGTCGGTCGGTGAGTGTTCATAGACCGACTAACGATAAACAGTAACTTAGGTGAAATTTACTGACAGAAACTAGTCGGTCTGAGAGCAAGTTCTGACCAACTAGTGGCGCATCTAGTCGGTCGGTGATTGTTCTTAGACCGACTAAAAGTAAACAGTAACTCATGTACAATTGATTCAATGAACTAGTCGGTTCCAGTAGAGTTCCTGACCGACTAGATCTCAATCTAGTCGGTTGGTCCCCCTTCTTAAAACAACTAAAGTGCACTAAAAGTGCCGAATCGAAGCGCGAAGTTGTTGGAAGATTCCTACGGCTTCTAGATCAACCTATCACTAAGATATGAGCGATATGAAGCTCGTCACGAATGACTTACTCCAAAACTCGATGATATAAGGAAGAAGCTAGAAATCACGACGAAACGAACGAAACCACACACGACGAAAATGGAAGCTACGGAGATGGAAAACCACACATAAGGAGAAAATCCACCAAAACATATATATAATATAAATAATCCAGATACATGAAAACCAGTCGTTACATCCTCCCCAACTGAAGAAAAATTTCGTCCTCGGAATTTCCCAATACTCACGTGTCCATGAACAAAAGTGGGAAACGCTCTCGCATCTCATCCTCATTCTCCCAAGTAGACTCTCCTGGCGAGCCGTGTCGCCACATCACCCTCACAAGATTGAAAACCTTGTTCCGAAGTGACTTCTGACGCCTGTCCAGAATCTGCACTGGCTGCTGGTCACACGTCATATCAGGGCGAACGTTAATCTCCGAGAAATCCACAGCATGAGATGGGTCGCTAATGTATCGACGAAGCTGCGACACATGGAAAACATTGTGAACTCCTTCCAAAGATGGCGGCAAGGCTAAGCGGTAGGCTACCTCGCCAACTTTCTCCAGAATGTCAAACGGTCCAATGTATCGTGGGCTCAACTTCCCTCGCTTCCCAAAGCGAATCACACCACGATTCGGGGAAATCTTCAAGAACACAAGGTCGCCCGGCTGAAACTCCAAAGGAAGGCGTTTAGCATCCGTCCAATGCTTAAAACGGTCCTGAGCAATCCTCAAGCTCTCCCGAATGTTCCTGACAACATCCACGGCCTCCACAATCATCTCAGGTCCCACCAGCTCCCGGTCACCAACGTCATCCAAACTCAACAACGATCGACATTTCCTCCCATACAGCGCGGCAAAAGGCGCCATGCCAATACTCGCCTGGAAGCTGTTATTGTAGGAAAACTCTACCAGATGTAGATGGTCCTCCCACGAACCCTTGAAATCAAACATGCACGCCCTCAGCATGTCCTCCAAGATCTGAATCGTCCTCTCGGACTGGCCATCCGTCTGCGGATGGTACGCCGTGCTGAAACTCAGACGCATACCCAAACTCTTCGGCAAACTCTGCCAGAACTAATATGTGAACCTCGTGTCTCTGTCCGACACGATACTCACGGGGACTCCGTGAAGTCGTACGACCTCATGCACGATTCACGTTACATCACTATCTAAACTAGGAAAAAGGAAATAGACACAGAGAGTAAAAGAATTTACCTCCATGTATCTCCTTGCTAGCGCCTCAGTGGACGGTCCCACTCGGAACGGAATAAAGTGCGCGGATTTGGTCAATCATCTACGATCACCCAAATCGCGTCATTCTGCTTCGGACTCCGAGGTAGTCCAGTCATGAAATCCATAGTGATGTGTTGCCATTTCCACTCTGGAATCGGAAGCGGTTGTAGCAACCCTGCCGTACGCTGATGCTCCGCATTCACTTGCTGGCAAACCAAGCACTTGGCTACACTCCGAGCCACACTCCTCTTCATACCATGCCACCAAAAGTTCAGACGAAGATCCTTGTACATCTTGGTCCCACTAGGATGCACAGAATACGGCGAATTGTGTGCCTCCACCATCAACTCCTCTCTAATATCCCCGACTGGCACACAAAACCTGGCTCCAAACCTCAGCGAGCCATCCTCATGAATCAAAAAGTCAGTCCGCAGACCGGCTTCCACCTGCCCCCGAATCTGCACTAGCTTCGGATCCTCAGCCTGGCCAGCCTTGATCTGATCCATGATCATCGACCGAATCTGCATAGTCATCAACGAAGAGGCCTCCCCAGGAAGAACGACCTCAACACCAGACTCGCAAAAATCCTGCTGTAATCTCTACTGCGAAGTCAAAATCATCACCGCTGGAAGCCTACTCAGCGCATCAGGAACCACATTCACCTTGCCAGGGTGATACTGCAAATCAATCTCATAATCCGCCATGAGCTCCAGCCATCGATGCTGTCGCATGTTGAGCTCCTTCTGAGTGAAAATATACTTCAAGCTTTTGTGATCGGTGAAGATCATCACTTTCTCACTCAGCAGGAAGTGCCTCCAAATCTTGAGAGCAAACACGACAGCAGCCAACTCCAAGTCGTGCGTTGGGTAATTTTTCTCATGAGACTTGAGCTGACACGAAGCATACGCCACAACATGCCCGTGCTGATGCAACACACAACCAAGACCCTTGCCAGAAGCATCGAAAAAGATCTCAAATCCACCGCTGCGATCAGGCACAACAAGAATAGGGGCAGTCGTCAATCTCACCCTCAGAACACCAAAGGCATTCTCACAATCACCCGACCAAACAAAAGGCACATCCTTCCGCGTCAATCTGGTCATCAGCTCGACGATACGGGAAAAGTCCTTAATGAAACGCCGATAGTAACCAGCAAGCCCAAGGAAAATCCGGATCACAGACGCTGACTGCGGAACATGTCACTCTCGAATAGCCTTGATCTTCTCGGGATCCACTGAAATACCATCTCCAGTCACCACATGCCCGAGAAAAGCAACTCTGTCCAGCCAAAACTCGCACTTCAAAAACTTAGCATACAGCCGATGCTTCCTTAAAATATCCAATACCGTCCTCAAGTGCGAGGCATGCTCTTCCTCCGACTTTGAATAGATCAGAATGTCGTCAATAAAGATAACGACAAAGTTATCCAAAAAGTCGTAGAAGATAAGATTCATCAGATTCATGAAAACTGCGGGTGCATTGGTTACACCGAAAGGCATAACCACAAACTCGTAGTGTCCATACTTCGTCCGGAATGCTGTCTTCGGAACATCTTCCTTCTTCACCTTCAGCTGATGATAACCACTCCTCAGATCCAACTTCGAAAACACCCTCAAACCTCCAAGCTGATCAAAAATATCATCAATGCGAGGCAACGGGTATTTATTCTTGATGGTCACCGCATTCAACTCCCGATAGTCCATGCACATGCGACATGAACCATCCTTCTTCCTCACCAGCAGCACCGGTGCTCCCCACAGAGACACACTAGGATTGATATAACCCTTCTGTGAAAGCTCATCCAGCTGCTTCCGCAATTCCTCCAACTCAGCGGGTGACATACGATAAGGCGCCTTCGAAATCGGTTGCGCTCCCGGAATACGATCAATAGAAAATTCTAAAGCTTGATCAGGTGGAAATCCAGACATCTCCTCGGGGAAGACGTCATCAAAGTCCCGCACAACCGCTGGCCTCTCCAGCTCCATCTGCATAGCCACAATCTCCACCGGCCTTGCCCAAAATCTGACAGGACCAAGCGAACTACTACCCCGGCTAAACTCAAATACTGGATGTTCGAGAATCTTGAACACCATCTTCTTCCTCCGACAGTCGATCTTAGCATATAAGCTCGCAAGCCAATCCATCCCAAGGATCGCATTATAGTTGATGATGTCGTGGACAATGAAATCAGCGTAAAGCTCATGTCCACAAACCACCAACGAGCAAGAATTTCTACCAAGATGCACCGAGACCACGCCATTCTCTGTAACGATATTCCAACTCTTGGAAAGAGGGGACGTCGACAAGGAATGCTTCTCCACGAAGCTCCAAAAAATAATGCACATCGATGCACCTGAGTCAAAGATGACTCGTGCAGGAAATGTGCACACCAAAACCACACCTAACAAGCAATTTAACAATCAAACCCTAGTCTAGCAAGCAATCTTGTTCAAGCAAACAACATAATCTAACAATCAAAACTAGCTAGGAATGTAACAGCTAGATTGAGGATTACATGCGATAACCTCATCCACAGCCTCGCTCTCCACAGCGGTCATCAGAAAAGCCTGCCTCCTCGACGGAAAAGCCTGCTGAAAAGCCTGTCTCTATGGAACAAGAGCTGCTCCACGTCCAACAGGAGCAGACGATCTCTGTTGCAACGGCTGTGCTGCAACAGGTGCCCTCCGCAACTGATTCGCATGCCGACAATCCTTAGCGACATGAGAAGCATCACCACAAACCAACCACTGGCCCAGAAATTTCCTACACTGATCCTTGATGTGGCCAGGCTTGCCGCAGAAATGGCAAGTCTTCAGACTAGGCCCTCCTGGCCTCTTGAACTGCACTGGCTGATTAGGCTTGGAACCAAGCCTAACCACCGCCCTGGCCTGCTCCATAGGCCTCTTCCCAGCACCAGAAACATGTCCCCTCCTCTGGCTCAGGTTCAGCTCCTGCCTCCTCGCAGCGACCAGAACCTTCTGATAAGAGTCCAGATCAGAGGAAGAAACAAAACTCTGAAGCTCCAAAGCAAGTCCCTACAGGAACATCTGAGCCCTCTCATCAGCATCCTGCACCATCTTCGGTGCGAACCGACTCAGCCTAGTGAACTCTTGGTGGTACTGGTCCACCGACGAGCTCCCTTTCTTCAGCTCAATAAAGCGCTGCAGCATCTCCTTCCTAGCAGCCTTCGGAAAGAACTCTTCATCAAACCTGGACTTAAAGGTAGCCTAAGCTATCGGCTCCACCAGCATCTTCTCTTCCGCATCCCACCAGTTCCGAGCATTATCCTTGAGTTGCCTCTTCGCCAAATCAACCCATCCAGCCGGGGTGATCTTGGCCATCTTCAAGTTATACTCAATGTTCCGAATCCATTAATCGGCAGCCAGAGGACCCTCAGTCCCATCAAAATAAGTAGGACACAGCTCCCAAAATTGATTTTCTCCCGGCTCGGAGCGAGGGGCATCATGGATTGCCCGACCAGCTCAAGCAAGTGGAGCATTCTGGACTTGCAGGAGCACGCCATGCTGCACCTGCATCATCTGAAGCATCATCTGCATCATCTCCCCATTGGTGGGCTCCCACTCAGGCTCCTCGTCATGAGGGGGCACGCTACCACCACCACGGGTAAATCGCCTTCCTGCCATCTAATGACACAGGAAACGAAACAATTTAGACACATAGCTTATGACTCGGATGTCGAACATAGTTTATTGGACATTCTAATATTATTATCGTTATTCCGATATTCGGAGTTACAAAAAAGGACCTGTATGGGCCACCAACAAAACCTGTCACGCCCCGCTTCCCTAAAATGGAGGCGAGACGTGAGAAGGTCCGTACGAGAGTGGAGCTGTGTAGCCCCAAACCCGATAAGCGTCAATAAAACATAAGTAGGTCCCTGTAACCACAAACGGAACAACAATAATAACACAAGGAGAGACAGAAATAAAATCTCAAATTTCAGAATTTGTCCAACATTAAAAATTTAAGTTCAACATCCAGAAAAGCCACCAGGCTAAAAGAAAGAGTCTATGTAACGCCCCGCTTCCCAAAAGACACCGGAAGCGAGAACGTTACACGGCCCGCTTGAACTGGAGCGGTGAAGCTCGAGTTCAATAAGCGTCTGTGATAAAAACACAGAAAATGGTCCTTGCATTTGCGTATCAGAACAACCAGAAAACATTTCATTAAATTAAATGGGCACTTCCAGAATTATTCGTACAGAAAGTAAAACAACAGGGCCTCAGCATGGCCAAAAGAAACTACAACCAAACACTAATCCTACTTCAAGGAACTGAACTAAAACTCAAAGCAATGACGGAAAAGAGACTCTAGTCTTCTGCAGAAAACGTATCGACGTCTTCGACAACTCTGGCTCTCCAAGTCAGGTGGTACTCAAACTCTGAACCTGACATACATCCACAAACATGAATGTATGTTAGCTAGGGGTCTGTAAGAAAGAGTTAGCATCCCGAGGCGAAGTATGTAACAAGTATATGAATTTTAGAAGCATTTAATATTTCAAAATGAAACGACTGCAGCAATTTAACGATTAACAATTTCGGTGCAGAAAGAAACAATCCTAGCATGCAATTCTAGTCGATGACAAGTTTATAGTTAAATTCTCGGAGTTCGTTAGCATTTCAAAATTCACGATGACCAAGTTAGCGTTCAATGTCCATGTCAAGAATTCACATCTAATCTAGGGTTCTCGCCTTTAGGTCGTGATGAGAAGGTCGTTCCTCTCACGGGGGCTTACCGTGATTGACACTAACCCACCGCGTCGGGTGGTGTTCTTGAGGAGAGTACCTTTCATACGCCCAGTGGCCGCTCAACCCTAACCCCACCCAAAAGTTTTGCCGGAACACGAGCCGGCCTAGTCGACTCACACGACATCACGAATTCACGATTCCGCCTTCGAGGCGCACGATTTCACGATGTCCAAACTGTTAAACATGTCAAGACTCACTGAATTTCATTGTTATCAAAATTAGTGTTTTATGGTGACAGTTCTGCAAAGCGGAAGCGGTTCGAACGACCGGTTCCGTAATTTCCAATAATGACGATTTCGTCCTTTTCGGTCAATTTGCTATAGAAAAAATTTCTTTCTCTAGTTGTTTGAATTGGGGATATATCGTATGATATACCGTTAGATCCCAATTTTCGTCCTAATTATTATGGTGTCACTTCCTACGTTATTTCACGTCACAATTTCAGGTCATTCAGCAATACAAGAAGGCGGCGAAAACGTGCCGAAACTTCTAAAAATTATAACAAATTATATACTTGCCTGTTTTTGACGTTCCTGGTGTCGTTGGAAACGTCTTGACGAATACTACGCTACGGAGGAGACGGTTCGCTGTTTTGGCCAAACATAAAATCAGATTAAGCTGTTTTAATCGTTCAACTTTTAATATGAATTATTTAAGCTTGCTATTTTATCGGTTAAGGTGTAATACCTATATAACCTTCAGTTAAAACTTAACTTATACTTAATTCAGTAACTACATTAATATACCCATGAACCGGGTGTTTTCTTATATAAAAAAAATAACTCCAACGAAAGAACAAACCCAACAATGGAACTGACGGCTAACTTATAACATCACTGACATGGTTTCAATAGGATGCTTCAATGAGACTGGGAGAAATAGGACTTGAGCTAAAAATATATCTATGCATGCCAAACATATATACATCAACCATCATATAACAACTCCCAACATATAAAACGTGTTGTAGATTAAGACCAACATATAACCCTAATAATAGAAATATGCAACTATAAAACACAATTATCAACTAACTCTACTGACTATATGATACAGCTAACATGATTAAAGGAGACACTTTTTCACAAGGACTCATTACTAACTAACCCTAACTTTATCAACTAACCTTTACAGAATGATCCCTAACACAATTATTGCTTAACTATGTGACAGAACCAACCTATGATTAAGTAGGGGATAACAACTTAAGCATGGATGTTTACTACTTTTGTTAAAACACAGTTTAAGTATAAAACTCTTGCTAACTACTCACCAAGCCTAGTTATTATAAACACAGTACTAACCTCTTGGGGATTCATACGGGTCTGTTCTTTGTTGTGCTTGCAGGTGGAGGATCGAGAACGTCGGTGGCTATCGGAATTGGGAAGTGCCGCCGGACGTGGTTCTGCGGCGTGCGTTGAAGCCTTGCGGTTGCCTTGGGCCGGTGTGTGTTGGGGATTGGCGGTCCCTTAGGGCACAAAAACTCTAGTCCCGTCCTAAGTCGGACGGAACATAGACACAAAAGAGAATTGCAGCGGAAGAAAAACAGTTAATCTAAAATTAACAAGCAGTTAAAACATTTTTAACTTAGCCCTAAGGTCCAAGACCCTATGCCAAGATCTATACCGACTTGGGATGGATCTGACCATTCAAAGAAGGATCTAGCCTACTGCGATTAAACTAAACTAATGCTAATAAAACTTTAACCACATACCCGGAATCTCAGCCCTGGAGCAGGCGAGATGTTCCGCGCCGTCTTCCGAGCTGCTCCCGTCCCACGCCGAGCCGCTCCTTGAACCACTCCCCGAACCGCTCCTCGAACCGCTCCGCATCCCGAGGTGATCAATCCCCGTGCCGCCGAGCCAACCACGCGCCGAAGAAAGTTTCACGCGAGTGAAACCTCCGCCAAGATTTCAGATCTAGAATCTGAACTCCTTTGTGGCTTTGCTAGAGCCCGCAGGAGTAAGGCAGAAATTTAGGGAGAAGAGAAATATTGATTGAAGCCTAGATCCGAGCGTGCTCCAACATTTACGAGAGCCGCTCAGATCTAGAGCTTGGGACGAGTTTTGAGAAAGGGGGGAGACCCCTATTTATATAGGCGGCGGACTCTCCCCTTTTCTCAAAATCCGATGTGGGACTAAATGATGAGTTAATTAAAATCAAGTTAGTTTACACTTCACAAAGTGCAAACTTCCGTGAATTTTAACTCACTCACCGTTGAGCTTCAGGATTGATACAACCTATCAATACGACAAGCGTTCAACCGTGATCGCATAGGAAAAAACGGTTCGTCAATCAGAGTTCGTTTGATCCTTCAATTGAGTGTCCAAAGATCAGCCCTAGGCTAGTTTTTCGCAAAAACTGAGCCGTCAAAAACTGCCCATTAAACCTAGGGTTCCACACCCAAAGGTGGGACCCACAAAACCTGCCCAGGCCTGAACCCGGGTGCAGCCCAGACCCGGACCTGGGCGCAGCCCAGGCCAGGCCTGGGCGCTACCCAGGCGCCAGACCTGGCGCCCTGGGCGCCCTGGCGCCCAGGGCGCCCTGGCGCCCAGGGCGCCCTGGCACCCAGGGCGCCTGGGCCGCCTGGGCCCAGCGCCCAGGGGCCCAGGCGGGGGCCTGGGCGCCCAGGTGGGCCCGCCTGGGCCTAGGCCCAGGCGCCCTGCTCCTGGGCCTGTGCCCAGGTGCTTGGGCGCCCAGGCCTGGGCGCCCAGGCCCTTGTTTGGGCCTGGTGCCCAGGCCTGGGCAGCCTGGGTCTGGTCTGCAGGCCAGACCAGATCCAGACTAATCTGGTCTGTCTGGTCTGGTCTGATCTGACCCTTTGGGCTGTTTTGAGCATAACTTGATCATCTGGTGTCCGATTTGGACGCCGTTCGAACCTGGGTCTAGACCGGGACATTCCCGTCTTACCCGTGAACTTTTCCTTGCATTTATATTATTAAATATTGTATTAAACAATTTAATACACATTTAATCGCTTTTGCATCAAATGCAAAATAATCCCTATCTAAGCTTAAATTACCATATTGCATCAAATGCAATTATCTCTTCTTTTGCATCAAATGCAAATATTCTCCCTAACTATTTTCTACCTATTACTAGACGAAGCGTTGCACTCTGTGTGAGACCCTACAGCCTGACCCTAACAACAGGTTGGGCTCGAAGCCCTATACGGCAGTGACCACGAGCAGTGGTTGCCGTCCCTGCTTCAGGAATCATCATTATGTGGTTAACTCATTGACATGAGTATTGTCGGGACCACCTGACTGTTTCCGTGATGAATTCCGTAGTTATAGTCTCTTCGTCTTAAATATGTCGTGTAGATCAAGTCTAGGGTACGATCAAACTGTCAACCCCAATAACTTGACTCCGGTTAGTTTCTATCGATCTTTAGTCAACTAATGTTGGACTTCTTCCAACATACTCTGCGAAGAGTTTTTACTAAAGACCGAACTAACTCTACGACACTAACTCCCATTGACCGGGAGAGACGAATCCTCTCTTGGTCATTACTCGCCTCGTACGTTTCAAGTGACACCCAATCAAAAGACCTTTCGACAGGCCTTGCCTCGAAACTAGGTCAGTTGATCTAAGTGGCACCGTTCATGCACAGGTCCGTCAAAATGACCTCAAGTCAAAAGACCAACTATCCTATCATCACTTAGAGTTATCACTGACAGATTGGTCAATATAACCATATGATAACTCTAGTGGATCGTTCAGTGAACTCATTCTAATGAGCACCTGTGTCTCGTCTTCGACTTCGCCAAGTCAAGCGATCATGAGATCATCGCCACCGCTAAACGGTGAAGACTAAGACACAATGGTCTATCCGATGTTTCGATATCCTTGTCTCGAAACATCTACGACCACGAACCATTTTAGACTTATGCTACAGACGGTCAAACGTTTCTCCATGATCGAGATACTCATCTCGATACACGTTTGACCTTGCATAAAGTCTCAGGACTTTACCTAAGTTGATATCTAATGTTAACTACATTACAATATAACTTAGATAAATTATTACCAAACAGCTTACTGTTATTTCGAACAAGATGTTTGTGCTATTCACACAGGAATAAATGGCCTTGAGGGCATCATATTCCTACATCTCCCACTTGCACTCAGGCCCATTTATCTCGGTATCTTATACCGTTTTTACACATAAGTTTTCCCGACTTCATGTGATAGAGCCTTCGTGAATGGATCTGCCAAAACCGTCTACACTATAGACTTAAGGGGTTTTTATGTTTGTGTTAGACCAACCATTTGAATCTCATTCAAATAATTCATTTGGTCTGTCGGAATCCATAATATTTTATTTTCCCTGGATCTTATCCAGTTCATCGTACCTTACGATAATAATTTTAGATTAGTTATTGGTCATTACAAATGGCTCATATTTATTTCTGATAAAGTATCAAACTTTTTGATTACTTTGTCAAAATATATGTTCCATCTATTTGATGATTCACATGTAATTTATACGCTCCCACTGACCTTGAAAACTATCTGGCTAATTCATATAAGTTGGTTCGTCTAAATCATATTTAGAAAAACGAACTTATAAGTGAATGCTCCAATTTTCGTGGTCAACTTGAGCGTTTACATCGAGCTTTGGTCCGAGTAGATCTGTACACATCTGTTGGCGAAACCGGTTTCATCATAATCCGTTTTAAAGAAATTAGGATGAAAACCGTTCTCGTCCAACATTATTGTACTTCACTATTTCCTTTTCTGCACCAATCTTTCAACTTAAAGATTTACTTACAGAAAGTGAGGAAACATTTTCCTTGGGCACGTAAACTAAATTCTCAAATTTATTTACGCACACGGACCTTCATCAAGTTTTAAATCGGAGTTACTACTCCGAATTTCATCCTAGAAGTTGACTAAGTCATCATCAGTTATGATGTCTAACTCGACAATTCGTCTCACGAGATTCGAGTATTTTTACAACTTCCTTACGATTGATTTATTGAATATATTATTGATAATGTCCTCATAGAACATTATTAAAACCTAGGCATTACTATCTGGGACTTAACCCAGAGGGAGGAGTTAACTCAGAGTCACTTATTTATGGATCACACCAAGTCTAACTAAGTGTGATTCATACCTTTTAACACTCTGATGTGTTAACAGACTTGACCTGAGAGAAAATCACATTTTCTTTTAATTACACAAGATTTTATGTAGCTAAGTATTTGACCATTCGATCTAATCGAATCAGTTTAAATACTTTAGTCATTTCGTTCTTTATTTTATCAGACTTGTGTTTCATCAAGAACACGTGTCTTAATAAAACATACGAATAACTTATTTTGGTTAATCTAGACTCGGGTACATCAGTATGTACTAGACTGAGTTCGACAACTCATTCTCCCACTGTCTTACAGATGGGGTTTGGCCATTGTATCTAAGAGGCTAAGACTCACAAGTGTCCGTAGACTTCATAATACGAGAGGTCAGACCCCTCTTTATGTGACTTGTGAAGCTTAATCTCTTGATACGGCCTAGTCTAATTTTACCATATAAGTTTGCTACTATCTTGTGTATTTATATATATCAACATTTAATATATATATATATAGTTATAACAAATTACTTAACATAAAACATTACTTCAGAAGCAATGTGACGACATTCGTCAAAATGTGTTAAACGTCTTTTGTATAACAATTTATTCTGAAATCGTGACATCAAAATATGTCACATTTTCATTTCCTCCTACTTATGCCTTTACTAATGATAAATTAAACTATTTAACTCTATTGACTTTCCGGAGTGCCTTCTTCCTTTTCTAAATCACATTTAGATATCAACAAAAATAAATAGATATGCAAGCAACTTATGTATCCAAACGCTTGAGCTTTGCAATCTTGAGTGTAGCTCAAGAAGTTGCTTGTCTCAAGATCCGGTTGGGATACATAGTCTTGCACCGCTCATGCACTCGTATTCGACTCAAACGGTTTAATCGAATTTTCGAACTTTGCGGATCAAAATTGTTTGTCCATACAACCTTGAGGGTAGCTCGACAAGTTGTAGGGAGAAACATACTTTGAATGTCCTATATGTTCAAGCTGCCTCATATAGAGACGAGTGACATGAAGCTTTAATTTATTTGTTGGACCCAGAACTTAATGAAATCATATTTCTTAAGTCTGTTCTTTAGAAGGTCATTTAATGTCAATGAGAATATAGTTTTAATTCTATCAATTAGAATTTAACTTGATATTCAATTAATCAACTTTTTGACCAGTTAACTAATCCCAATATTATCAATCGATTCTTTCGGTAAACATAGTCTTGCCCTAGTTTTAGCATATGTTCGATATTAAATATAGGTAGATTGGCTTTTATCTATCTATATCCTCCCACTATTTTTATGAACGTTTTAAAGCTTAATAACGAACGATTTAATCGAATTAAAAATAATGGGTAAGAGTTCCAACCACCTTGAGTCTAAACAACCTTGAGTGTAGCTCAACAAGTTGATTGACTCTGCGATCGGAAGATGACTCGTCATCGATCATATCGGATATGACTCTCTTAATCGGTTTTTGCCCCTAGCCATTCGTGATCATGAGTGTGCTCATCCAAATCACAATGTCTAGTCTAGTCGGACCCTTGTTTTCATGTCTAGCCTGACTTGCCCCTCAGCTCGGTGTATGCACGACACGTTGGTTAGGGTCAGGTCTTAGACTACATCTGGGCAGACTACATCCTTGACTAAACTTGCGCCGCCGCTCGGTGTATTCACGACAACGTCGGTTTGGGTCAAGTCAAGATGTCATCTTATGTATTTAAGAAGTTGGTTCCTATAAGATTGCCAGGTTACAGCTTGAGTGTATCTCAACAACTATAACGCGGGTCCTATAGTTACTAACCCCTAAAACAAGGAGGGCTACGGCTAATCTTGAAAAAGATCATTAACGTATTTGACTTAGATATAGTCCAGGGTGTCATACAATCATGATTCGCGACATTGCGGTCCAACGGAACTCAGCCAGGGAATTGACTAAGCCAGGATCACTACCCCTTGGACTAGCAAGGGTTGACCCAGAACTCTTAGCCAAGCACATTGACTGGATCATGGTCCATTGAATGAAGCTTGTCATTTTTGTATGTATGCGATAGACTAAACAGCTTTTATTAACAACTAATTAATCCTATCAACTAGTTGAATCCTTAAATTCAAATTTTTTAGGATTTGTTTAATAACTTTTATTAAGTCCTTATCAACTATAAGGTTCACGTGCTATCCTAATCGTTATTAGGATTTTAATAAATTTTATTAACAACGCTAGAAGCGAAGTCCTTTAATGAAAATTAATTATAACAATTAGAATTGAAAATTCATTTAAAGGACTACCCTAATCAGGAATTAGGTCTTAATATTGTTGTTAATGATTTATTAAAACATATCATGTCATTAAAATTCAAGTAATAAATTTTAATCATTTTTAATGGCTAACCTAAAGGGTTGTCTTGTGTTATCAAATAAGGGACAAGATTAACAAGCCATTAAAAAAAACTACACTAATTTATCGCATAAAGATAGTGCACAACTATTTAACATTTAAATATACTAAGTTTATCGCATAAACAATTTTTAGACTTTTAAAATCAGTTTTAAAAATATCTTATAAATTTAAAACATTGCTTTAAAAATTTTCCATGTTCAAAAATTTATCATATACAATTTTTAAACATCTAAAATATTTTAAACTTATGGCATAAATTTAAATCCTTAAAATCAATTTTAAAATTTATCACATAAATTTAAAAATACTATTTTAAAATTTCCATGCTTAAAAAATTTATCATATAAAAAATTTTAGGCATCCAAAATAATTTTAAACTTTTAAACATTTAAAATTAGTTTTAAAAATTATCACATAAATTTTAAAACGTTATTTTAAAATTTTCATGTTCAAAAATTTAACACATAGAATTTTGAACTTCAAAACATTTTTTAAAATTATCTAATAACTTTAAAAAATTTAAAAGTATTTAAAAAGCATTAATAAGTTTAATCAAATCGCAGTACCTAGATCGACTACGCAAACCTAGGCTTTGATACCACTGTTGGGGATTGGCGGTCCCATAGGGCACAAAAACTCTAGTCCCGTCCTAAGTCGGACGGAACATAGAAACAAAAGAGAGTTGCAGCGGAAGAAAAACAGTTAATCTAAAATTAACAAGCAGTTAAAACATTTTTAACTTAGCCCAAAGGTCCAAGACCCTATGCCAAGATCTATGCCGACTTGGGATGGATCTGACCATTCCAAGAAGGATCTAGCCTACTGCGATTAAACTAAACTAATGCTAATAAAACTTTAACCACATACCCGGAATCTCAGCCCTGGAGCAGGCGAGATGTTCCGCTCCGTCTTCCGAGCTGCTCCCGTCCCACGCCGAGCCGCTCCTTGAACCGCTCCCCGAACCGCTCCTCGAACCGCTCCGCATCCCGAGGCGATCAATCCCAGTGCCGCCGAGCCAACCACGCGCCGAAGAAAGTTTCACGCGAGTGAAACCTCCGCCAAGATTTCAGATCTAGAATCTGAACTCCTTTGTGGCTTTGCTAGAGCCCGCAGGAGTAAGGCAGAAATTTAGGGAGAAGAGAAATATTGATTCAAGCCTAGATCCGAGCGTGCTTCAACATTTACGAGAGCCGCTCAGATCTAGAGCTTGGGACGAGTTTTGAGAAAGGGGGGAGACCCCTATTTATATAGGCGGCGGACTCTCCCCTTTTATCAAAATCCGATGTGGGACTAAATGATGAGTTAATTAAAATCAAGTTAGTTTGCACTTCACAAAGTGCAAACTTCCGTGAATTTTAACTCACTCACTGTTGAGCTTCAGGATTGATACAACCTATCAATACGACAAGCGTTCAACCATGAACGCATAGGAAAAAACGGTTCGTCAATCGGAGTTCGTTTGATCCTCCAATTGAGTGTCCAAAGATCAGCCCTAGGCTAGTTTTTCACAAAAACTGAGCCGTCAAAAACTGCCCATTAAACCTAGGGTTCCACACCCAAAGGTGGGACCCACAAAACCTGCCCAGGCCTGAACCCGGGTGCAGCCCAGACCCGGACCTGGGCGCAGCCCAGGCCAGGCCTGGGCGCTACCCAGGCGCCAGGCCTGGCGCCCAGGGCGCCTGGGCCCAGCGCCCAGGGGCCCAGGCGGGCGCCTGGGCGCCCAGGCGGGCCCGCCTGGGCCCAGGCCCAGGCGCCCAGCGCCTGGGCCTGTGCCCAGGTGCTTGGGCGCCCAGGCCTGGGCGCCCAGGCCCTTGTTTGGGCCTGGGCGCCCAGGCCTGGGCAGCCTGGGTCTGGTCTGCAGGCCAGACCAGATCCAGACTAATCTGGTCTGTCTGGTCTGGTCTGATCTGACCCTTTGGGCTGTTTTGAGCATAACTTGATCATCTGGTGTCTGATTTGGACGCCGTTCGAACCTGGGTCTAGACCGGGACATTCCCGGCTTACCCGTGAACTTTTCCTTGCATTTATATTATTAAATATTGTATTAAACAATTTAATACACATTTAATCGCTTTTGCATCAAATGCAAAATAGTCCCTATCTAAGCTTAAATTACCATATTGCATCAAATGCAATTATCTCTTCTTTTGCATCAAATGCAAATATTCTCCCTAACTATTTTCTACCTATTACTAGACAAAGCGTTGCACTCTGTGTGAGACCCTACAGCCTGACCCTTACAACAGGTTGGGCTCGAAGCCCTATACGGCAGTGACCACGAGCAGTGGTTGCCGTCCCTGCTTCAGGAATCATCATTTTGTGGTTAACTCATTGACATGAGTATTGTCGGGACCACCTGACTGTTTCCGTGATGAATTCCGTAGTTATAGTCTCTTCGTCTTAAATATGTCGTGTAGATCAAGTCTAGGGTACGGTCAAGTTAGTTTCCATCGATCTTTAGTCAACTAATGTTGGACTTCTTCCAACATACTCTGCGCAGAGTTTTTACTAAAGACCGAACTAACTCTACGACACTAACTCCCATTGACCGGGAGAGACGAATCCTCTCTTGGTCATTACTCGCCTTGTACGTTTCAAGTGACACCCAATCAAAAGACCTTTCGACAGGCCTTGCCTCGAAACTAGGTCAGTTGATCTAAGTGGCACCGTTCATGCACAGGTCCGTCAAAATGACCTCAAGTCAAAAGACCAACTATCCTACCATCACTTAGAGTTATCACTGACAGATTGGTCAATATAACCATATGATAACTCTAGTGGATCGTTCAGTGAACTCATTCTAATGAGCACCTGTGTCTCGTCTTCGACTTCGCCAAGTCAAGCGATCATGAGATCATCGCCACCGCTAAACGGTGAAGACTAAGACACAATGGTCTATCCGATGTTTCGATATCCTTGTCTCGAAACATCTACGACCACGAACCATTTTAGACTTATGGTACAGACGGTCAAACGTTTCTCCATGATCGAGATACTCATCTCGATACCCGTTTGACCTTGCATAAAGTCTCAGGACTTTACCTAAGTTGATATCTAATGTTAACTACATTACAATATAACTTAGATAAATTATTACCAAACAGCTTACTGTTATTTCGAAAAAGATGTTTGTGCTATTCACACAGGAATAAATGGCCTTGAGGGCATCATATTCCTACAGTGTGATGCTGTTGTCGGATGGCGGCCTGGGGCATGGCGGAGGGGCTTGTGTGGGCGAGGTAGATGGACACGCGAGGGCTTGTGGGTTGCCGGATCGGGGAGGAGGGCACAGAGGAATAGGCGTCGGCGTCTGCAAGACTAGGGGGTGAGGCGGAGGATGGGTAGGCGGATGAGAGGGGCGGCGCGGCCTGTGGTTGATAGAAGAAGAAGGAGGAGGAGGGGAGAAGCACGGGTTGGTTGCGGCTGTGGAGAGGAGAAGGAGGGGAGTAGGCCGTGAGGGGGAGGATGAGGCCGGCATTGCGAGGCCGCGGGCTTTGAGTTGGCGAGGGGGATGTCGCCTAGCTCTCGTGCGAAGAAGAAGGAAGGGGCCACTGCTCTTTCGTGTGGAGGGAAGGACAGGGCGACGGATTTGTTTTTCGTTGCGTGGATTGGGAAGGTTAGGGCGGCTGTGAACGGCTTGGGGAAGAAAAGGTAAAGCTAGGGTTTTATAATATAACCTAGTACTTTAGTGTGCAGGGGGTTCAAAGGGTAGCATGTGAATAGGCTAGTTATAGGGTTTCTAAGAAATGATGGCTTGGGACAACACGTGAGAGTTGGTGCTAGTTTTTTTTAGGTCAGGTTTTGCTTTTGTTTGTTTTTTTTGTAAAGTTGAGTTGTTGCATGAAAAAAAAACCTGGGGAAGTTGGCCTGGTGCTCTATTTGTAGGGAAATAGCTAGGCCTAGGTTTAGTTAAATATTATTATTATTATTACTCTATTTTTTAGTCTCATACTCATGTACCTAGCTGTGTGCGTGAGTGTGGATCCGGGTGTAGGGTTAGAAACGTGTCTATTATTTATTTAGGAAGGAATTTGAAATGGCTTAAATGGATTTATTAGGTTTAATCAAGGCAATTGGAGCTAGTTAAGTCAATTTAATAATATGTTTAAATAGGATTTAAATGCGAAGTTTTTTTTAAAAAAAGTTTGAATTAAAAGAAATGCTCGAATTATGAAATTTGAATTTGAGATCTAAAACTAATTATGGGAAGAGATAATTTCATGATGGGTAAAAATAATAATAATAACTAAAATGTATATGGATTAGTAACCGAATATGGGTACGTGGTATGATAAGGAAGGCAAAAGTTTAAATGTCGAATTTGAATTTTGAATCAAAACTTTAAAACAATCTTTAAGAAGAGAATTTAAAAAAATTTACTAGAAAGTTTAAGAACAATAATAATAAGTATGAAGAAAGAATAGAAGTGGATACGGGTACGGGTACGGATGCGGATACGTTACGACTTAACTACGATTACGAAGAAGGATATACCGTACGAGATGGAAGCAAACTACGTATCGCTAAACCGGTCGTTACATCTTACCCACCTTAAAACGATTCCGTCCTCGGAATCTTATCGGCTAAGGTACCGAGAAAAACATTAGGGTAACACTCGCACCTCTCTTCTAATGTATACACACGATAAATAATCATATTCAAATAGTATTTCAAATACTAACATCCATACCAATAGTATTACCGCTGATAATACTAGTCAATGTCCATGCTAGTAGTGGTAACAATACGCATACACACATTACCAATTATGTATTAACATAACACGTCCAATATAATATCATCCTACAAATATAATCCAACTGATATTATACTCGAGTGAATAGTAACATTTTACTACACCACCACATCAATTTACTAGTTGTAATTACGACGTCACCTTGCACACTCGCATTATTACTGACACATAAAGTATTACCATTCATCTTATACGCTCACAATATATACTGATATAGTACCACACGCCATATAAACTTACCACTAATACAAAATACAATCATTCTTTGTTAATTAACACATACAATCACTATTACATACCGCATAATACCATATACACATTATAATACATACCACTACACGTATATACATGCACGTAATACCTTATGCCAAACTCAGATTTATACACGCCTTACTCATAGCACTAGAGTCGTCATAAACTACACACCTTAGGATCAAATCCGTTCTCAGACTTCCTTAAATAGGTCGACCTAGGGGTGAGCGGACTTAGACACTAAGATCATTCTATCCCGGTCATACATACTTTATAAGGAGACAAAATACGTCTACATGCATATACCTACTCATATATCACACATTTCCAAATACTTATACATGCGTTCATTTTATATACATATACATACTTACACTACTACACTCCAATCTCGTACCTATATAGGACATATATATACACACACCGGTATACACAACCATGGTAGTTTACATAGGGCTAGTATAACATTACATACATCCATATACGTAGTCACAACATATGACTATACATACTTCCTGGTATACACATGCTCATACATCATCCCGTAGGGGTAATATTATAATCTTACTATACATAAAACACACTTATCCATCCAATATATGTATATACATACATACCTATAACTAACCACATACATATCCCACACGAGCATACGCCAAACATATAAATCACACAATAAATCTGCACACACAACTTCATGCACACCTATCATCATACACCTAACTTGCATAACACTGTACTAGCATATAATTACAACCATTAACAAGTACGACTAAGGTACATATACTCTTAGTAACTAGCCAATACTAAATCTAACACGCACGTGTATTCCTATAGTGATATAGCTAATCGCTTGCCTAAGTATACATATAACACTTACTAATCTATACTCAACTATATACATATATCACACATTATCGTACACACACATACCACACAGTAGATAATCACACTATACTAATATACTAAGGGTAAGCTCACTCATACATGGGTGGTATATAGAGATTAGCATGTGCGGGTCCACACTCACTATCTATATACATGCACCACAACACCATAATCAAGCTAATGGTCCCACTATACTTAAACTAAAGTTGACATAGGGAAAGATAAGCTCTAATATGATAACTAAGCAAGGTGCAGGAATGGGGCAACGAGTTGATGTTGTGATGGACGGTTTCGAAGATGGTATGGTTAAGAAAGTAGTTTGGTTGGGTGACCAAAAATATTTATGAACCAAGGTAAGAAGATAAGGATGATGTGTGTGAAGATAATAACATCGTAAAATAGCGAACATATAGAATAAGTTAAAATGTAAAATGTGATTAGTCAACAATGAGTGAAGAGTAACATGGGCGTAGCGATGTAGTGCTTGTTTTACAAAATAAAAAAAATAGGTTTGTACAAGGAAAAGAAAGAAAAAAAACTTCTTTTCTTAGAATATTTGAAGACGATGATTATAAAATTGACACACAGGATTCTGAAGTTATATTTAACTTAGTAAAATATTTTAAAAGTATGCATCAATGACCGTTTCAAAATACTTTAGTAAGAAAAGGAGGTGACATTCGAACTAGCGACTTAGAAATAATCTTTTTTTTTAAAGTTCATTGCCTGAGGGAAAAATAGGGTAGTTATGTGAAACAGAAGTGTGAAAGATGTATGTGTGGAAGTCATTATATGATATCAACTAAGGGTCGCGTCAGAAGGGTTTCATAATCAAGTTAGGGTTTAAATCGACTGAAACGTAGAAAATCCAAGTAAAAGTTTTGACAGGGTTTTAAACTTAGCGAAGAATTCAATAGATGAGATATTGAAAATACTTTTTAGAAGGAGAGTTCAAGATTAAAGATGGCGGGTATGAAGAGTTTATGTGAATCGAGGACAGGGATCAGGTTCGACGATTGAAACTTAAGTACGATTGAGAAGTACTCCGTGGGTACGCTACGAGGGCTTCCTACGATCATTAACACAGAATTGTAATGATTAGGAAATAGTAAAATCAAGGGAAAATAATCATTGGGTCGACTAAGGTTTAGCACTAAGGTTCTTCACGAACTAGACTGCGATATGGAAGCCAAAGTAAGGGTTCGTTGAGGATCGCGATCGAGATCTCAGCTACAGATCTGGAATATCTTACGCCTCGAAGTATATTCCTTGCAGGCGTCTCAAGTTCGACTTGCACGGCAATGATCGCTACATTCGGTTGGGCCCTAGATTCAATAAATCTAAGCGAACGACTAACGAACTCAAAGGTCTAATAAGGTCAGAGCTGGATGATCAATCGCTAAGGTGACTCCCAAGATGATAATTTTAAGTCATGGCAAAGGGTGTCTAACTAACGAGCACGAGTGTCTAACTAACTCTTCCGACTATCCTGGTATTGGTCTTTCCTATCGTGCCGAGATGAGTAATTTTGTGTACGAACTAGTTCTGGATATTTTGGCTAATGAAAAGTGTTCTCATCGTTCTGAATTTCCGCAGTTGCAGGACCTGCATGGGCCACCACTAAAACCTGTAACGCCCCGCTTCCCAAAAGACACCGGAAGCGAGAACGTTACACGGCCCGCTTGAACTGGAGCGGTGAAGCTCGAGTTCAATAAGCGTCTGTGATAAAAACACAGAAAATGGTCCTTGCATTTGCGTATCAGAACAACCAGAAAACATTTCATTAAATTAAATGGGCACTTCCAGAATTATTCGTACAGAAAGTAAAACAACAGGGCCTCAGCATGGCCAAAGGAAACTACAACCAAACACTAATCCTACTACAAGGAACTGAACTAAAACTCAAAGCAATGACGGAAAAGAGACTCTAGTCTTCTGCAGAAAACGTCTCGGCGTCTTCGACAACTCTGGCTCTCCAAGTCAGGTGGTACTCAAACTCTGAACCTGACATACATCCACAAACATGAATGTATGTCAGCTAGGGGTCTGCAAGAAAGAGTTAGCATCCCGAGGCAAAGTATATAACAAGTATATGAATTTTAGAAGCATTTAATATTTCAAAATGAAACGACTGCAGCAATTTAACGATTAACAATTTCGGAGCAGAAAGAAACAATCCTAGCATGCAATTCTAGTCGATGACAAGTTTATAGTTAAATTCTCGGAGTTCGTTAGCATTTCAAAATTCACGATGACCAAGTTAGCGTTCAATGTCCATGTCAAGAATTCACATCTAATCTAGGGTTCTCGCCTTTAGGTCGTGATGAGAAGGTCGTTCCCCTCACGGGGGCTTACCGTGATTGACACTAACCCACCGCGTCGGGTGGTGTTCTTGATGAGAGTACCTTTCATACGCCCAGTGGCCGCTCAACCCTAACCCCGCCCAAAAGTTTTGCCGGAACACGAGCCGGCCTAGTCGACTCACACGACATCACGAATTCACGATTCCGCCTTCGAGGCGCACGATTTCACGATGTCCAAACTGTTAAACATGTCAAGACTCAATGAATTTCATTGTTATCAAAATTAGTGTTTTATGGTGACAGTTCTGCAAAGCGGAAGCGGGTCGAACGACCGGTTCCGTAATTTCCAATAATGACGATTTCGTCCTTTTCGTTCAATTTGCTATAGAAACAATTTCTTTCTCTAGTTGTTTGAATTGGGGATATATCGTATGATATACAGTTAGATCCCAATTTTCGTCCTAATCATTATGGTGTCACTTCCTACGTTATTTCACGTCACAATTTCAGGTCATTCAGCAATACAAGAAGGCGGCGAAAACGTGCCGAAACTTCTAAAAATAATAACAAATTATATACTTGTCTGTTTTTGACGTTCCTGGTGTCATTGGAAACGTCTTGACGAATACTATGCTACGGAGGAGAAGATTCGCTGTTTTGGCCAAACATAAAATCAGATTAAGCTGTTTTAATCGTTCAACTTTTAATATGAATTATTTAAGCTTGCTATTTTATCGGTTAAGGTGTAATACCTATATAACCTTCAGTTAAAACTTAACTTATACTTAATTGAGTAACTACATTAATATACCCATGAACCGGGTGTTTTCTTATATAAAAAAAATAACTCCAACGAAAGAACAAACCCAACAATGGAACTGACGGCTAACTTATAACATCACTGACATGGTTTCAATAGGATGCTTCAATGAGACTGGGAGAAATAGGACTTGAGCTAAAAATATATCTATGCATGCCAAACATATATACAGCAACCATCATATAACAACTCCCAACATATAAAACGTGTTGTAGATTAAGACCAACATATAACCCTAATAATAGAAATATGCAACTATAAAACACAATTATCAACTAACTTTACTGACTATATGATACAACTAACATGATTAAAGGAGACACTGTTTCACAAGGACTCATTACTAACTAACCCTAACTTTATCAACTAACCTTTACAGAATGATCCCTAACACAATTATTGCTTAACTATGTGACAGAACCAACCTATGATTAAGTAGGGGATAACAACTTAAGCATGGATGTTTACTACTTGTGTTAAAACACAGTTTAAGTATAAAACTCTTGCTAACTACTCACCAAGCCTAGTTATTATAAACACAGTACTAACCTATTGGGGATTCATACGGGTCCGTTCTTTGTTGTGCTTGCAGGTGGAGGATCGAGAACATCGGTGGCTATCGGAACTGGGAAGTGCCGCCGGACGTGGGTCTGCGGCGTGCGTTGAAGCCTTGCGGTTGCCTTGGGCCGGTGTGATGCTGTTGTCGGATGGCGGCCTGGGGCATGGCGGAGGGGGCTTGTGTGGGCGAGTGAGATGGACACGCGAGGGCTTGTGGGTTGCCGGATCGGGGAGGAGGGCACGGAGGAATAGGCGTCGGCGTCTGCAAGACTAGGGGGTGAGGCGGAGGATGGGTAGGCGGATGAGAGGGGCGGCGCGGCCTGTGGTTGATAGAAGAAGAAGTAGGAGGAGGGGAGAAGCACGGGTTGGTTGCGGCTGTGGAGAGGAGAAGGAGGGGAGTAGGCCGTGAGGGGGAGGATGAGGCCGGCGTTGCGAGGCCGCGGGCTTTGAGTTGGCGAGGGGGATGTCGCCTAGCTCTCATGCGAAGAAGAAGGAAGGGGCCGCTGCTCTTTCGTGTGGAGGGAAGGACAGGGCGGCGGCTTTGTTTTTCGTTGCGTGGATGGGGAAGGTTAGGGCGGCTGTGAACGGCTTGGGGAAGAAAAGGTAAAGCTAGGGTTTTATAATATAACCTAGTACTTTAGTGTGCAGGGGGTTCAAAGGGTAGCATGTGAATAGGCTAGTTATAGGGTTTCTAAGAAATGATGGCTTGGGACAACAAGTGAGAGTTGGTGCTAGTTTTTTTTTAAGGTCAGGTTTTGCTTTTGTTTGTTTTTTTTGTAAAGTTGAGTTGTTGCATGAAAAAAAAACCTGGGGAAGTTGGCCTGGTGCTCTATTTGTAGGGAAATAGCTAGGCCTAGGTTTAGTTAAATATTATTATTATTATTACTCTATTGTTTAGTCTCATACTCATGTACCTAACTGTGTGCGTGAGTGTGGATCCGGGTGTAGGGTTAGAAACGTGTCTATTGTTTATTTAGGAAGGAATTTGAAATGGCTTAAATGGATTTATTAGGTTTAATCAAGGCAATTGGAGCTAGTTAAGTCAATTTAATAATAGGTTTAAATAGGATTTAAATGGAAAGTTTTTTTTAAAAAAAGTTTGAATTAAAAGAAATGCTCGAATTATGAAATTTGAATTTGAGATCTAAAACTAATTATGGGAAGAGATAATTTCATGATGGGTAAAAATAATAATAATAACTAAAACGTATATGGATTAGTAACCGAATATGGGTACGTGGTATGATAAGGAAGGCAAAATTTTAAATGTCGAATTTGAATTTTGAATCAAAACTTTAAAACAATCTTTAAGAAGAGAATTTAAAAAAATTTACTAGAAAGTTTAAGAACAATAATAATAAGTATGAAGAAAGAATAGAAGTGGATACGGGTACGGGTACGGATGCGGATACGTTACGACTTAACTACGATTACGAAGAAGGATATACCGTACGAGATGGAAGCAAACTACGTATCGCTAAACCGGTCGTTACAGTCTAAAGGCCCAGAACAAGGCCAACAAGGACAAACATAAATAAAGTATTGGTGCTATGCACCGACAACAAAAACAATCTAAAACGAAGAACACAAGCAGCCTCTATGACTGATCGCCTGTGTCCTCGTGCTCCTCAACAACCGCAGGTTCTGACTCAGCGTCAGTGAACACCACGTCCTCCGCAGCACTCGCAGGCTCGGGATCTAACATGTGTCACCACAAAGAGTAAAGGGACACATGTCAGCAAGTCTAAAAGACTTGGGCAAGAAAACTGAAAGGAAAGTACACTAACAACCTAGCAGTTATGGTATGATGCTTAACATGGCAAGTATAATATGGAAGTGACAAGTAAAGGGAAGTACGAGTGGCAAGTAGCAAGTATGTCATGGATAACGAGTTTTACAAGTAAAACACGGACAAGTACAAGTCAAGTGGTTCATGTCAAGTGATCATGTCAAGTAAACACGTCAAGTAAACAAGTCAAGTAAACAAGTTGTGCACAAAGATTTCGTCTGCTGGCTAGATTGGCTGATCGGGCCAACTCGTAAGCTCAGGTAACCGCTTATCCCTACCCCTCCACGTGTATCGAGCCAGGGCATTACCCCGAACACGGAATGCTCGCTTCTGGATCACGAGCCAGGAAGTGTATTTAACACGTATGGCGTAGGGTTATGCCTGCAACGCAGGTGCCTAGCCGGAAACAAGTAGATCGGGCATTGGCTATTAACCAACTCACATGGCCCGCTTCTGGAACACGAGCCAGGAAACACAAGTATTGTAGCGTGTGCTATGAATGCGACATTCAACATGGATAGCATGGATGACAATGAATTTGCGTACAGTTAATTAAAAATTAAACATGACATTGTATTACTTGTGCAACATGATAAATGACGGGTCTAGCTTTGTTGTCACGCTAGATCCTGAAATTGCACCTAGGCGAGTATCATTTCGTCGCCTAGTGTCTTTTACGCCTACAACAAGCAAATGGCCTAAGACATGGCCCAAAACCCTAAGTGGCAAGTTTCACTTGCCTAGCACCGAGGATGACGATCACGAAGGTCCGTCTCACGGACGCTAATCTACGGGGAAGTCGCTATTATGGAGAAACAATCATCAAAACAACATTCATTTTTATTAGGGTTTTACAAAAACACAAATGGGTTATGAGAATATTAAGAGATAGATTTATTACCGAATCGTTAACGGAAGAACGATGTCGAGCAAGCACGGCGACGGAAGAACGATCCGGGAAACTAGGGTTCAGATCTGGAAATGGGGAAAAATTCTTGAGAAATGGGGTTTTGGAGATTTTTGGGGGTTTTCCGGCGACTTAGAGGTGGTGGCCGGCCTAAATGGAGAGGGAGAGGGGCTCTTGATGAAGGAGGAAGGCTAGGGTTGATGGATGATGATTTGGGGAAGAAGGAGGCTCAGGAGAAATGAAAGAAGAAAAGAAAAACGTTTTGGGGGTTTAAATAGGCACAGCCGGCGGCTGGGCAAACCCTAGGTTTACGACAGCGATTAGTCGGTCAAAGAAGGGTTGGTGACCGACTAGTTTAACAACTAGTCGGTCGGTCGACCAACTGTTACCGACTAAATCCAAACAGCGAAAGTAGGGAAAAATCTGGGTAATGAATTAGTCGGTCTGTGAAGGCCCGTCGACCGACTAGTTTGCAACCTAGTCGGTCAGTGAGTGTTCATGGACCGACTAACGATAAACAGTAACTTAGGTGAAATTTACTGACAGAAACTAGTCGGTCAGAGAGCAAGTTCTGACCGACTAGTTGCGCATCTAGTCGGTCGATGATTGTTCTTAGACCGACTAAAAGTAAACAGTAACTCATGTACAATTGATTCAATGAACTAGTCGGTTCTAGTAGAGTTCCTGACCGACTAGATCTCAATCTAGTCGGTTGGTCCCCTTCTTGAACCAACTAAAGTGCACTAAAAGTGCCGAATCAAAGCGCGAAGTTCTAGGAAGATTTCTACGGCTTCTAGGATCAACCTATCACTAAGATATGAGCGATACGCAGCTCGTCACGAATGACTTACTCCAAAACTCGACGATCTAAGGAAGAAGCTAGAAAATCACGACGAAACGAACGAAACCACAAACGACGAAAACGGAAGCTACAGAGATGGAAAACCACACATAAGGAGAAAATCCACAAAAACATATATATAATATAAATAATCCAGATACATGAAAACCAGTCGTTACAGACTGCTTAAGGTTGGACAGGCGCCTGACAAACATACATGCGCCTGTTAAACCAACAGCAGGCATCTGTGTGGTAATAGTGTGTAAGTTCAGAATTTCAAGAATTTGGGTAAAAAAAGTACATACGACTGATATGGTATACACAGACGCCTATGGCATGGGTAGGCGCCTATAAAGCGATAGACATGCGTCTGTATGCACGAACATGAAACTTGTCAAAATGAGAATTTTGTACAAGGATGGATATGCGGCTGTAATGGAGTTGACATGCACATATGCCATGGGCAAGCGGCTGTAAAACCAAAGACAGTCGTCTGCAAGTGCACAAGTGCGTAAGTTGACAAATTGGGAATTTGGACAAGATGATACAAGCGACTAATTAACAAGTCATAGTCGCCTGGATAATAGACAGGCGCCTTAGTTTATACAGCAGTCACCTGTTTAGAAGTTAAGAGTAAAAAACCCAGAACCCTATCAAAAGTGTGTGCATTTCAAACGACTGAAGAACAAAACACAAGCGCTTTTCAAGAGATAGGCGCCTGGATTTTGAGCAGCATTCGGATGTCATACATCCAAAATGCACAATGTAGGGATTTATGAATTATAGTCCTAGGAAATGGATTCTAAGGGTTTCCTAGGATAATGTGAGTGGTAAGAGTGTGCTCCAAGATAACTATACTACAAGGCTATAATCTAAGAGAAAGAACAAAAAGAATAAAAATATTTACAATGAGTTTAAGCTTCTTTTCTTTCTCTTGATTGAACTTGAAGTCTTTGAGTCTTCTTTCCTTGTCTTGATCACTCAATCATCTCTTTGAACTTTGATTGATCTTGATTTGTCATTCATTGTAATTGATCATCATGATTGGATTTGGTAATGAATTAACTGCATGGAGGGGATTAGTCACAAGTATTTATGTTTTCTCATCATCAATACCAAGTAGAGAGAAGTCAATACTCAACATTCTCCCCCCTTTTGGTGATGACAAATAAACATAAACAAAAATAAATAATTGTGATTAAAAATATTTACTCCCCCTATATAGATGCAATTCAAGTTAGACAATTTGGATATGGGCATCAAATGATCAATTAAACAAAGAGTATGATATGAGTGACATGGAATGAATGCAAAGTATTTGAAGTTAGGATTTCAGAATCCAATATTCATTATATCGTACTCCCCCTAAATCTAAGGATATATCAATATTAGATAATATATTATGTTTAGCTTCTAATTAGCACACAATTATGAGTTTGTTTATTTCTCTCCCCATATGGCATTATCCAAAAGTGGGAGTAGATAAACAACAACTAGTGCTAAATAAAATAGAAAAGAACATGGGAGTATAAAGAGTAGGATATGTATTAATGTGATGTCAAATGTGAAACAAGAATGCATAAAGGTGCATCACAAATATACTTATGCAAATCATAAAAAAAACATAGTTGACTAGAGGAAGAGAAGTTCAATAGCAACATTCAACATTCAATACATGTCAACATTCAACATATACATTTAAGAGCACAACGAAGACAGAAAAATTCACACAAGAGTACAATGAGCCAAAAGATCGCCATATATATTTATATACATATATACATATATATACATCTATAGATATACATATTGGTAAATCTTCATGTGAGAACATTTCGCACATGGCGAAAATGTTTTTAGTTTTTTTAAAAAAAATTTCAAAAACTCTTTTTTCCACCCTCATTATATGTTGTTATACCCCCCTCAAAAAATAATCGTTGAGAAATAATGTCATTTGCCCTTCGATCAAGGCATTTCATCAAATTCGCACGTTTTAAGCCGTTAAATTTGTAACGGGTGGTGGGTGCTCTAATCCCCAACGGGTTCACCCATTATTTTCTTGGGGTATATAATTGTATGGATTAATCATCACAAATTTTTTTTGGCTTCTGCCCTATCATGAGTTCTCACTATTACTGCCGAAGGATAGGAATGTGATCAGATTATAGGGTTTAGCGGTGAGACGTTGCCTCTAATAGTGGTACCTAGCGTCCCATGAGCCTGATATTCCGGTCGATGCCCTAGATGATATGCTAGGTCTACCCGGGTTCAAACAGTGGGCATTCCCATGTCCAACACCGCCCGACTCCGGAAGCACTAAGCTCGCAACGATTGCTCCCGACATTTCATCCAAGCCGTTCACATGCGCAAGGAATCAATGTCTACACTGGAGGTGAGCTGTGGCTAGAGAATCAAACTTTCGTTTTATTTCCACTTGGCTCGATGGTGAAAGACAGACTTTCTCCCGCCGATGAGAATGAAAAGCGCCCGTGTAACCATCAAAATTCCCATATCCTATCGGATCCCTAATCCTATGGCCGTTTTAGGGAGAACCCACGAAGGGTCTTCCACCAATGTCCCAGATTGAAGAACTACTCACTATTCATGGCATGAAATGCAATAAAACAGGTTATAGCCATTAGAATGGAAATCATGCAATAGATTACCCTAGCAAATAGTAGTATAAACGCAATATCAAAATATAGGAATGATCAAAGAACTTACAAATAGAATTAAATTCAGAGCAGCCAAAAATCCCTAAAAACTGCTTGAAATGGGGATTACGTTTCTGGGAAAACCTAGACCTATTTATACAATTTGGCAAGATGCCAGGGAATATTCCCACAAAAAGACAAAAATAGACATTCACCCGATCGGATGAGACTTCACCCGATCGGGTGAAACGACTGGAAATTTGGTCTTCAGCTTCTGATAAATCTCACCTGATCACTGAACCGATCGGGTGAGGTCTCGACTTCTTGAGCATTGATGCATTAACTATAGGTGACCCGATCGTTTGACAAGTCAACCGACCGGGTGAACTTTGGCTCTCAAAACAGCGTTCTGTGTCACATCCACCCGATCACTGAACCGATCGGGTGGATTTGCCTCATCCTCGGGACTGATACGGCCGCATGAACCGATCGGGTGGATCTGTTTACCCGATCGGTTGAGAGCTAATACATGGTTTATCTTGACGATTGGCTCTCAGGATCTCGTGCAACATCTCCCATTGCTCTGGGGACTCATGATGTTGACCGTGTATGTCCCCTGTGCTAGCAATATCCTGCAAAAGCACACAAACATAACTAAAGTAAGAAAATAAACTAAAAACACGAAGAAACGGATTCAAAACAACGAAAAACGACTGGAAATTACGGAGAAGACGTGCGTGAATATATAAAATATAAACGCACGTCAAAATCTCCCAAGCTGAACCCTTTCTCGTCCTCGAGAAAGATGAGTGAAAATAGAAGTTCGGAGGGGAAAATAGAAAGAAGAAATAGAAAAAGAAAAGGAAATCCTAAATTACCCTTCAGAGCCAAAGGAAACAAACACGACACACTAAGGAAGCACGCGAGAAGCATAGCATTATGCCCAGGAATACGAGTCCCTACTAGTGTCGTGGGTCCACACGGTGAAGCACGAGTGAGTGTGGTTGTGAGCTAGCAATCGGTGTAACTATCTAAATCGTGCAATCAAGCTCCATATACAAATATCCATGGAATGACCCAAATATCGAATCAATTCGAGTTAGCAGTGAATAATAGTTCAAGTATGCATGAGAATAGAGTAAGAATAGGAACACATCATATGTCAGGGACTCTACTGCTAGAAACTAGGAAATTGCCACACGATTGCCAAGATATTGCTAGAAAGCTCCTATGCCAAATATGTTCGAAAACGAAAGGGGTTGAGTAGGTTTGGAGGAGAGCACTTGGTGCAAATTCTCGCCTTCCATTTATTCTCGCCTTCCATTTTTGGGGGTTTTGATATTTGGATATATTTTTTTGGATTTTGGCTATACATATTCTTTCTTTTCTCCTCTCTCCTTTCTTCGTCTTCTCTTTTTTGAAGTGGGATAATGCGCATTCTCCAAAAGCAGGAGAATGATGCACTGGTAAGTGGCAAAATTGTGTACTCTCCCACGTGGAAGTAAAGTACATGACGAGGGGATTTGCCAAGTAAAGTAAAAAAGAATTTCAATTCTAAACACTTGGCAAAAGGAAACTTTTCAGGGATCAGAGCGTAATCAACATGGGTTATCCTAGTCCTATTGATAGAGTCCCGACACATGCGATTTGAAGCGTAAATATATAGATGATTCATGCATAATGAAGCAGAAAGTAGAGGCAATATACCGCATATTCGAAATTGAAGCATGATAGTCTAGGGGTCATCCAAGGATATGCATATAAAAAAAATAACAACGTAGAAGCACACCAACTAGCTAGTCACAACACACAACTCAACATAAAAGGCAAAGTGAACCCACGGAGCATAAAATGCAACAGAACTCGGCTTCCTAGGTTAGTGAAGATAGGTGTCGTAGCTCAGCTAAGTGCGTGTGTGGTTTAGTGGCAGTTTCATCATGCGGGATAATCTCTAGGAAAGAGAGGATAAAAGGATGGAAAAAAAGAAAAAGAAAAACATGACGAAAATGACTCAAAAACGAGGAAAAAGACACGACTGACGCACACAGTGTGACTCACCCAAGCTGAACGTTGCATTGCCCTCAATGTGATAGGATTAAATGCGGGAGGGCAACGAAAGATGGGAGGGAAGTACACACCGACAAAGAAACAGAAAAAACATGAAAAACACACAAAACGAGACGTAGAAAATAAAGAAAATAAATACCGAAACCAACTATACAAAAGACATACACACAAACACACAAAACAAGCTCACAGCAAACAAGTGACACGACCTCAGACATGGGAAAATCAGTCCGAGCAGCTATCGGAGGAATTGTAGAGAGATGGTGAAGTGGGAGGTGAGTAGTGGACGAACGATGATGGTGAGGACGATGGAGAAGGTGTGCCGACAGGAGAAGGAGGGCCAATGGGCTGGATCACAGGTGGATCGAGATTGATCGGTGGATCGTGGTGGATTAGGATGGTACCAGGTGAACCGGCATATGGGTGCCAATCGGGAGGATCCAAGGGTGGAAGATTTACTAGTGTAGTATACCATGGATCAGGATAGAATTCCTACGGTAAATGTGAAGTGCGAATGGGGATTCGCTCAACAGATGATCGTGGGAGGATAGCAAAAGGAATATTGTCAGGCCCATAAAGATAAACTGCACGATCGCGACCAAAATGAGTGAGCATTCCAATATCGATCAACTAGTCACGATCGATGCGGGTCCCACCCGGTAAAATTTGGAAGTCAGATGGTAACCTCAAAACATGACTGACAATAATAGTGATAATCCCACCACAACAAATAGATCCTGAGGTTGCACGGCTAATAGATAAAAGCTCATGGATTATCCAATGGGCGATGTTGATGGGTAATGGGTCATGTCCACGGAACCTGTCGTGGGACATTGCATATAGAAAGAAAAGCTCGTCCCTAGACACCGTGGAAGTATCCACATGGGAAAAAAATGGTGTTAACAAAGAGACAATGTGCGTAGCGGTAACACGTGTGTATAATATTGGAGGCGAGCGCCTCCGATGGAAAGGTGGGATAGTGGGTGAATCGTTGCCAAACGCCATCGTCCCGAAAGTATGAATAGATATCAGACCGATAATGAGTAGAACATTCAACGTAATGATCGAGGTGAGGGAAATTCAGCGAATTATTTAGCTCGACAGAAGTCATGGTAAAGTCGGCATTCAAAGCGTGGAAAGCGAATCCCCAATCGTACACTTCGAGCGAAGAGAGGAACTGGAGGGTGAGTTTCCGATGGGTTGGGACATAAGCACGAAGTAGAAAATCTCACCCAATGCAGTCGAAAAGTTTGTTGACGCCCCTCAAAAGTTCTAAAGATTTGAGCTTGGGGCGATCAGCCAAAAGGGTAGGTCGCATGGGGCGAGGAAGAAAGGCGTGCAGACGTGCAGATTGTTCCTCAGATTAAGGGTTAATGCCAAGGAATGATGGGGGAAAGGGCCGTGTAGGTAGTGTCTGTGTGACGATGATGCGGGTTCTTTTCCCTTCCTAGACATGGTAATGAAGTAGGAGAAGAACAATAACGTGGTGGATGGTGTCTAAGATGATGATAAAACAGATGTAGGAGGCAGACACAAAATTAAGATATTAAAGATGAGAAGAGAAATATAAAGATTGGAAAGAAGTTACCGAGCAATGATGCGACTCCAAGCTAGATGCACCCCTCAAAATGCCCTGGTAAAATGTGGAGAGCCCACCGCCACATTTCTCAGGTGGAACGGTTGGGTTTTTGGGTTTGGTGAAAAATGGGTTGGTAGGGTTAGGGTTTTGGTGGATTTTGATGTAGGGCTTAATAGAAGGAGATGGGGTTGTAGATGGGGTTCATGGTGTTGGGTAATGGTTGTGGGTTAATTTGGTGCCAAGAAATTGCTGGTGGGAGTCGAAATTGGTGTTTGGGTGTTGTGTCCCCTCTTTTTCTTCGAAATGGGTCGTGTGGGGAAGATGGGGGCTTTATTGGGATGCAGCGAACTGGTCGGGTGGAGTCCAACCGATCAGGTCACTGCATCGGGTGGGTTCCAGATGAGAAATGAAGCTACAGGTCACCTGATCGGTTGGGAGTTTACCCGATCGGGTGACCGACTCTTAGACAGTTCCCAGGTTACTGGAAAATATGACCCGATCATTCACCCGCTCGTCGGTTGTGTCACCTGGTCGGGTGATTCTTCCACAGATCCAAAGCTGTCCCTTCACAATCCTGCACAAAATTTCAAAATTCGCTAAGTTTCACAAGATGATCCCTCGAGCTGTAAATTTATACTAATATATACCAATCGGTTTTATTGAAGCAAGTAAAGGGTTAGAACATGGGTTGCCTCCCATGAAGCACTTGGTTATAGTCGGCAGCTCGACTCCTCAATTTGTGCTCAATGCGGATCCAAAGGATTCGCAGTGGAGCTGTCGATCGTCGAGTTACCGATCGGAGAGATTGCGGGCTCGCTGATAGTATAGTGCTTTAAGTGCTGCCCATTGACCTTAAATGGTTCTTCTCTTCCCATGATCTCAATGGCTCAATGTGGGAAGACCTTGGTGACACGGAAGGGTACCGACCCCTAGACTTAAGCTTTTCGAGAAAAAGCCTTAGTCTTGAATTAAATAGGAGAACTAAGTCTCCTTCCTTGAATTCTTTCTTCATGATATGCTTGTCGTGCCATCGGTTCAATTTCTCTTTATAGCTTCGGGCATTTTCATATGCGTTGAGCCGGATCTCATCAAGTTCATTTAGCTGGAGTTATCGGTGGCTCCTTACCTCTTTGGCGTTGAAGTTCAGATGTTTGACAGCCCTAAATGTTTTATGCTCCAATTCCATAGGCAAGTGCCATGCCTTCCTGTCACGGCATGTACTCACTATTCGTAATACGGCTGTGTATAGCAATTTCGGGTACCTGATTGGTTTTGTTGCTTTGTGTGTGAGTCGTGTCGTTGTGTCGGTAAGGTCGTAGCACCTTGGTTGCATCCTTAGCAAGCCGACCCCCGACATTTGCCCAACTTGGATTTACTGTCACCTTTGGACCTCGTATCCTTTGTATGCTTTTCGTGCACGTAGTCTAGTTCGTGCACGTATTTATTTTAGACATTGTCTGTATCCGAACCCTATAGTGTGATATGCCGTTGTGACCCTCTCGAAGAATATTAAATTGTGGAATTAATTTGGAACGTCATTTTACGAGTCGTTCTCCCACGATTTGACTTAGTTTGATGAGACGTCGCGATTTTCACTTTTGTCGTGAGGCCTTCTTATTTTTAGTTTCGTTTCTCGTCGTCGTAATTGTGATCCGTCTTCTTAGTTATGTTTCACTTGTCGGTACGGTCACCCAGTATTTATTTCATCATTTTTGGGCTTCGTTTGACCTACTTTCACTTTTTCCCCAGTTTGATAAGCGGCTTAATCTTAAGTATCACTTGGCATCTATCCCCAATTATTATTAATACTACTTTCAGCCATGTTGACTTAGCCCAGCCCATTTCATTCACCATAGCCGCACCCATTTGTTTTACCCCTGGAGAGAGAGTGGTTGAGAATCTTGGTCTTTTAATAATTATAATAACAAAATTCTAACCTAAAACAAATCTAATAACCCTAAATAACCTAATACTCATGTGACCCTACCCTAAAAGCAATAGCCTAGGGCTAAGAAATTTTCACAGCACAACAAAGCAACGCCCCTATACTTTTCTACACTCGAAAACCCCCGCAGCCGCACATCTCCCTCTAGACCCACGCACGGCGGCGAAACCCATTGCCGACGTGCCATCTCAATCTCCTCGACCTTCCTCCTCCCCACAGGCTGCCGAGGGGTCCCGCTGTTCGCCGGAATCTGCCCTAGCCATCGCAAAGTCTCGCAGCAGCAGTAGCAGGCCGCCGCCGCCGCCTCTGCCGTCACCGACCACGCCCACTGCCGCCGTGGGTCACCCCCTCTGGCCCTATGCGCTGCCGTGGGCCGCCCTCAGGCCGCCATTGCCTGGAAACAGCGAGCCATCTCGCTGTTTCGTGTTTTTACGATGATTCGACGTGTCGGATCGCCTCCCGACGTTCCCTCTCACTGTGGGATCTCTCCGACAGTCCTCTACCTCTCATAGGGGTGTTTTCTGATGTCACGATCATTCCCTACGACGCTCAACATCGTAGTCTTCGTGTACGTTGACCCGTTCGTCTCAGTTCATTGTTACAGCTTCCTGTGAGCCGTAAAACGTCTACCGATCACTTTGCTCGCTGTTTGGAATCTATTCACTGATCTTGACGCTGGTCGAGGATTGGAGATCGTAGAAATCTATTTTGGAATATGGAATTAGGAGCGTTTTCTTATTCCAACCCCTGGCGTCGCTACCCGACGCCATTGTAGCTCTTGCGGCGTGTAAGGGTAATTTTCTGATCACTTAGGACCCCAAACCAATGCATGCTAATCAAGATTAAAAACGATATTTTAGTTGCTTAATAAATCACTAATGAAGATAATTTAAACTGGGACTGTAGGTTGGTGGATCTGAGCACATAGGTAGATTGGACTGATTGGTCGGTGTATTCAGAACAGTTGATTTCAGGCAAGTGAAACTTGCCAATTTGTGCTTTAGGCCATGTTTTAGGCCATTCTCCGTTTTTAGCGTAAAAGGGACTAGGCGACGAAATGATACTCGCCTAGATGCAACTTTAAGATCTAGCTTGACAACGAAGCTAGATCCGTCACCCTGCCATGTCATTCAAGCATTATCTCATGTCACGTTTAATTTCCATACTTGTATGCTCATGAATTTTGCTATGCCATGCCTGTCACGTTTAAATTCCTTATTTGTACGCACATTAATTGTACCCCTGCCATGCCATGCATCCTAATGTCAATCCATGCTTGAATGTTGCATTCGTAGCACACGCAACTTATACTTGCTTGTTGAGTCTAGGCATCTGCGTTGCAGGCAAAACCCTATACCAAATACACTTCCTGTCTCGTGATCCAGAAGAGGGCTACATGTGTTGGTCAAAAGCCAATGCCCAAGTACACGTGGAGGGGTAGGGTTAAGCGATTACTTGAGCTTAGGAGTTGGCCCATACAGCCACTCCAGCCAAAAGGCGTACACTCTGTGCATGACGTGTTTACTTGACTTGTAAAAACCATGTGAATGTTTTAGTAGCTTTGCTACCCTTGTCATGTCATACTTGTTGCCATGCATACTTGTTGCACTCTCTTAATTGTTGCATTCATATCTTAAACTATGACCGGCCCCCGCTGGGCGCGCGTCTGCGCGCCGGAAGTGTGTAATGATGCGAACGGGGGCGTGGAGATTAAAATATTTGTAACCGCAAGCGCACGTTGTTGTAGTGTGTCTTGGGGGTCGAACACAGGGAGGCGAGGATGTGCTTGTGTCAAAGAGGATCAAAATCACCCCGTGGTCGAGCTAGCCCGGATCGAATGATGGGTTATCACGGTAAAGGAATGCAAGGTAAAGACAATATGAAGGGAAAACCCGGGACTTTGGTTTCCACCCCAACGAGCGACTCTCGCTGACACGGCCTACGGGTAGGATGGCGATCGGAATTAGGGTCTAATGGTGAGACGTTGCCTATGAAAGTGGTACCGGTATCCCATGGGCCCGATATTCCGGTCGGTGCTCAGGATGATACGCCGACTTCCCGGGTTCGATCAGTGGGCACTCCCGTGTCCCTTAACACTGATCGACTCCAGGAGCACTAAGCTCGCAATGATAACTCCCAACATCTCATCCTGCCGCTCCTGCGCGCTAGGATTCGACGTCTACGCTAAGGGCGTGAGCTATGGCTAGGGAGTCAACCGCCAAGTTTATTCCCCCTTGGCCCAATGGTCAAAGGCGGTCTTTTTCCCGCCGATGAAAATAAAACACCCCGCGTAACCGTTAGATTCCTAATCCCTATCGATTTCCTAACCCTATGGATGCATCGGGAAGAGCCCCCGAAGGGGTTTCTGTCAAAATCCCAGATTTGGGAACTACTCACAAATATTCATTAAAAAGCGATCTAAATGAAAATGGACCGTCAAAATCATAATCAGACAATAGAAATGCAATGGTAGTAAAGCAATTAAGATAATACTAAAGTTTTACAAAGATCCGAAAACTTACAAAAACTGGATGTCACGCACCGCTTCCCAAAAACGTGGAGGCGAAGCGTGAGAAGGTCCGCTCAGACTTGAAGCTACAAAGCAGCAAGTCCGATAAGCGTCAATCAGATTTAAACTGTAGGTCCTTGCAACACGAAACGAAACAAAGACAATAATAACGAGAAGAGACAAAAGAAACATCTCAGAATATCCATAATAATAAATCTCAACATCGCAGAAAAAGCCACCAGGCTAAAATAAAAGAGTCTAAAAGAGGCCCCAGCATGGCCAACAAAAGTACAAGGTACAGAAATAAAGTAATGGTTCAAGCACCGACATCTAACAGCAACCTAAAGCATAAGCAATACAAACAGTCTCTAAAACTGGCCTCCGGTGTCCACGAACTCCTCGACGAACGTAGGCTCAGGCTCAGCGTCAGCAACCACCTCGTCCTCAACAACTGTCTCTGGCTCAGGGTCTAACATGTGACACCCAAAAGAGCAAGGGGCACATGTCAGCAAGTCTACGAGAGACTTGTGCAAGGAAACTGAAAGTAGGTACAAGTAAAGCAACCTAGCAGTTCTATCATAATGCGATGACATGGCAGTTAAAGTATGAGTGCGGCAGGTAAATTAAAGTAAAGTAAAGTACGAGCATGGCATTTAAACATGGCATGGATGACAAGTATTACATGAATCATTCACAAGACAAGTACAAGACAAGGAAAGTAAGCGCCTCGTGCACAGAGATTCCGCCTTTTGGCTAGAGTGGCTGCGCGGGCCAACTCCTAAGCTCAAGTGATCGTTTATCCCTACCCTTCCACATGTATCGAGCCAGGGCCTTACCCCCGAACAGGAATGCTCGCGTCTGGAACACGAGCCAGGAAGTGTTTTATCTTATTGCCCTTGGGGTGCACCTAGCCAGACAAGGGAGTACAAGTACAAGTATTGTAGCGTGTGCTACGAATGCGACATTCAATGCATGGATGACATGACATGGCAAGTAGTAAAGCGTACAGGTAAGGAAAGTAAACGTGACAGTTTAGTATGCATGATTAAAAAGTTTAAGGGTTGGATCTAGCTTCGTTGTCAAGCTAGATCAATTAGGTGACGGATCTAGTTTCGTTGTCAAACTAGATCAAGTAGGCGTCTAGCCAGCTATCATTTCACTAACTAGTCTCTTTTACGCTAAAAACAAGGAAGTGGCCTAAAAACATGTCCCTAAGCAAGATTTGGCAAGTTTCACTTGCCTGCAAGTATCACGTCAGAGAAACATCGTCCAACGAGTCCAAAGTCACAATTCCTACGTGCACAAGTCCACCGGCCTACATCCGTTTTATTAATCTTGATTAGTGAATTCTAAAACATTTAAAATACTTTAAAAATACTGATTTTAGTCTTGATTAGCATGCAATTGGGTTGGGGGGTCCTAGGGGTGCAAAGCGTTACCTCAACACGACGCGAAAGCTACACCGGCGTTGGGTAGCGACGCCGGGGGTTGGAATAATAATATCGTGCTCCAAGTCCAGATTCCAATTAGATTTCCTTGCTGGAAGTTTCATAGCAATCAACCGGAGCGACGATTCCAGATTCCAAAGCTAGCACGTGCGACGACGGGCTACGACGTGTCGCAACGTCGTATGCAGCAAATCGCCGAAGAGAACGCACCTAGGTGGGGCCCACAGTAGTCCAAGGGACCTATGGGGGACCCACAATGCCTCTGGAGAACTTGGGGGGCCCACGGTGGCAAGCGATGCGACGGATGCGGGGTTGCGACGAATGACTCTCGGTCGTACAGCCTCGGTGCGAGGACTTTGCTCGGTCAGACATGTTCGGTGCGAGGCTTGCAGCGCAGCGGGCTGCAGTGGTGCGGCGGTTCCTTGGTGCGGAGAGTTTTGTCGGTCGGTGCGGAGGAATCGGTCGGTCGGTGCGGGCGACAGAACGTTGCAACATTTGCAACGTTGCAACGAAGCGGCGAGCGGTGATGCGAACTGGCGCCTCGGTCAGGCACGGGGCGATGCGGGGCGACAGAGCGGGCGATGGCTGCGATGCGGAGCGGAGCGTGAGTGGGGAAAGCTCTCGGTCAGACCGAGGGCTTCTCTCGGTCGTTGCAGACGAACGGAGGGGGCGGCTGTGCTGTGATGCGAGCGAGGCTTGGTGCGGGGGCGGCTAGCAGTCGGAGCTGGGGTTTTGGCTTGGTTTTCTAGGTCGGTGTGGCAGCTGTTCGTCGCAACGTTGCGACGAATCGTCGCAACGTCAAATTTGAGTTTTGGAAGAGGCTAGGGTTAATTTGTTGCGAGAATAGGTCTTCCTATGGGTTGTTTATATAGTGTAGATGGGTTGACTTGGTCTAGGGCTAAATCTAATAGGATTAGAAGTTCAAAAATATTTAAAATTTTAATCTCAACTACTCCAACTCACACAAGGATTTGACTCGGTCCAAATGAGCTGGAAATTGGCTCGAAAATTCTTTAATACGTTTAAAACTCAAATAAATTTTATTTGGCCGAAAATAATTTAAAAATTAATTATTAAAAATATTATAAAACTTGTTAAAAATATAAAAGTGGTCAAATAAACTCCAAAAATTATAAAATAAATATCGGGGTGATCGTGATGACGAAATTTAGCTAACTAACAAGACAGATCTCAATTTCGACGTCGGACGATGAAGCTAAAAATAGAAACGTCTCCCGTCAAAAGTGAAAATCGTCACGTCTCATCGAGTAAGATTAAATTGTGGGAAAACGACTCGAGAAATGTCGTTCCAAGATAGTGCCACTATTTAATACTCTCAGAGACGTTCACAACAGCATATCACACAAAAGTGTTCACAAACAAATAAATTTTAAAATAAACACGTGCACGGCCAGAAGCACGTGCACGAACAACGTACAACGAAAAGTGGTCGTTACATCCTCCCCACCTTAGAATAAAGTCCGTCCTCGGACTTTCTATCATGTCTAGTCACTCTAGTAACTACCCCAGTCATGCCACATTATAATTCAAACCAAGTATAGTCATTACAAGTGCTTATATACGCACTAGGTAGTCAAACGTAACACTACCAACACGTATATATATATATATATACACGTACGTCATTCACTTATACCTATTATAGTCAGTCAATTTTATACATGTATTTCAATCATATATACAAGCATACATCCCTTAGATAACCACTATTCGCAAAACAATAGTTCAGATACTCATATAAGTATAATCTCATTCTAGCAAATGCAATCGTTGATCAACGTATAGATAGCTACCTATGCACAAACAACATGGGTATACAACTCCCTAATATTCATCCAATACCAAACATCTCAACACATGTAGTCACTCCATACTATTTTAAATCAAGCTTCACTATATTTAATATATATTCACCACTACTATAGTTTCACAATATATATAGTCATTCAGATGCATTCAAATATTTCACCACCCATTCACATTACGTACGGTCCTATAACTGCATTTACGACATGCCATATATACTATAGTCACCAATACTTTAACTAAGCTCACACTTACCCGTGCATGGTGCACACCCATACACGCTAACATTTCATCCATATATATACATATATCTACCAATACAACCATATACATACCATAAGTCAATCACACCTAATGTTTTAGTCAAGTAATACTCACATAGTTCAATCACTCTATATACTATAATAATAACACAGACATCAGCACACGTATAGTTATAATACACTCCCTAATACATACGCATTCATCGTATAGTCACCCACGTGGAACATATATATTCACACCATAGCCTGCTACCTATAACTAGTGTACTAACACCTATTATTATTATCACACCTAGCATACACATAGTTTTACCAGCATATTGCTTCAAGCATTATAAGTATCTCCTAATTACATACACCCTATTAGGTACTCCCACACTAATTCTCATATACACAGGCATCTCCAATATGGTATAGATACCCACACACCAAACTATAACTACTAACATGCAAACAACTTCACACATCATGAATAACTCCGAGTATATATAACACACAATTAGCAACCATTAATATACCATGGGAGAGTACACTCATTCAAGCCCACGAACACAACTTAGGTACGTGCACTACGACAACATCACAAGGTCTAAGGCCCACTAGCAACTTGGGGTCGTCATAGTCATTGATGATCATTAAAGCCTAAGCAGTAGGGGGAGGTCGAAAGCGTGACGAGGGAGGGATCGATAAGCACGAGTTCCGATGGGACGACTAAAAGAAGACAGCTTGGTTAGGTGGAACAACGAATCAATCGTGAATGCTTAGGTAGAGGAAAGGAAGATGTAGCGATACTTATATAGGATGGAGAAAGGGAATATCATAAGCTGGAATATGCAATATTTGAAAACTGTCGTACTTCAAAAGTTGGAATCCCGTCAAAAGGAAAATTTGGAGATCGATAAAACGAGTTGTTCAAAATAAGTTTGAGTCGGATATTCATAATAAGAGAAAATGGTCTATTGATTTATATAAAATCATTGTAAAAGGAAGTAAAATTATTTACACGAATATTAAGGATGTGGTTTTAGAAAATATCATACGTCGGTAATTTTATATAAGTTTGGCAAAATTTTGGAAATGAAATTAAAGTAACTGAAGAATTTAAGCTCGTGTTAAACGCTTTCAAAGTCTTTAGGCCATGGAAAGAAAATTTAAAAGGATCAATAGTGGAACTACTTTTAGGGGAACCAGGATGTAAAAAAAAATTTAAAACTGGTTTACACAAAACTCTTAGCATACGTGCACAACGAACCTGGTACGGATAAAAGTAATTGAAATTCATTTTAGTCTCGAAATTTTTTCTAAAAGCACGTAGGGTGAGCGGAAAGATAATAACAATAACTTGGTAGTAGAATTATCAAAATTGATAGTAAAGCTTTAAAATCAAATCGTGAGGGTCTAAATCAGAAAGTGGTTATGAAATAGTGATTTTACAAAAATTCTGTAGTGGAGAAAACGTCGAGCATAAGTCGACTTGCTGAAAGCTGAAATCCCACGTGATTGGAAAGTATATGAATGGCATAAATTAGGAGGGAAAATTACAAGTTGAATAAAAGTATGGTTCAGAATAAAATTAGTATATGAAAGGAAAATGTATTTTCATAGATACGAAAGTGTAGGCTGAGAAAATACAGTAAGCTATTATTCGAAATTTCGACAAAAGTTTTTAAAAAGATTTAAATCAACGAAGGAGCATGAAGTATAAGTATATATACATATTAAAATTTGAACAAATTTAAAACTTAGGGAAAGAGGAAGTCAAAAAATACTTTCAGAAGATTCAGGATTTGTAACGGAGATGTTCGAAAATTGATGACGATCGTCATGAGGCGATCTCGGGAATCGAGGCAAGGAAAACGGTCAGATGATCAAAACATACATACGCCTAGGATATGGCCCAGGATACCTACGGAAAAACTCCTACGATCGCCCAACTAAAGTTTAAGAAACTTAGTGCTAGGTCTTTCTAAGGGGGCTAGGCGGTAATGAAATGCGCTCAGCTCGGTCCGGAATCGATGAACCCAAACGAACAACTGAAGGAAATTCTAGATGTCTAATATGGTCAGGGGTAGACAAGGACCACTAAGGTAATTCCTAAGGCGATTAAATCAATTCCTAGCAAGGAATCTAATTAGCAGTCTAACAATCAACCCTATTTTTTTGCAAACAATCATATGCAAGCAACCAAAGATAATTTAACAAGCCAGGACTTACTAAGGGAAGAAACAACTAGGTCGAGAGTTATCTGCGTTAACCTCATCCACAGTCTCGCTCTCCACCGCCGTCATCGGATAAGCCTGCTCCCTTGGCTGCATGGCCTGCTGAAAAGCCTGCTTCTGCGTAACGAGGGCTGGTCCACGACTTGTAGGTACAGGTGCTCTTTGCTGTAACAGCTGTGCAGCGATTGGTTCCTTCCAAGGCTGTTTAGTCTTCAGACACTCCTTCATAGTATGAGTAGGATCTCCACAAATCAGGCACTGGCCCAGCCTCTTCCTGCACTGTTTCTTCTCATGACCAATATTGCTACAATGATGGCACACCTTCCGACTTGGCCCAGTTACTGGTGCTTCCTGCTGTGGAATTCCCTCCGATGCTTTCTGCAATTGATTTGCATGCCGACAATCCTTCGCTGTATGAGTAGCAGCACCACAAATCAAACACTAGCCTAGAAATCTTCTGCACTGCTCCTTAATGTGCCCGGTCTTGCCACAGAAATAGCAAGTCTTCAGAGTAGGTTCGCCACCAACTCAAGTCTGTCGTCTTCTCGCCATCTAACGACATAGAAAACGAACAAAAATTTAGACTCAATAGCTTAATGACTTAGATGTTGTAATTTATTTAATGGACATTCTGTTATTATCGTTGTTCTGTTAATTCGTAATTGCAAGGTTGGACCTGTATGGGCCACCAACAAAACCTGTCACGCCCCGCTTCCCAAAAACGTGGAGGCGAAGCGTAAGAAGGTCCGCTCAGACTTGAAGCTACAAAGCTGCAAGTCCGATAAGCGTCAATCAGATTTAAACTGCAGGTCCTTGCAACGTGAAACGAAACAAAGACAATAATAACGAGAAGAGACAAAAGAAACATCTCAGAATATCCATAATAATAAATCTCAACATCACAAAAAAAGCCACCAGGCTAAAATAAAAGAGTCTAAAAGAGGCCCCAGCATGGCCAACAAAAGTACAAGGTACAGAAACAAAGTAATGGTGCAAGCACGCATATCTAACAGCAACCTAAAGCAAAAGCAACGCAAACAGTCTCTAAAACTGGCCTCCGGTGTCCACGAACTCCTCGACGAACGTAGGCTCAGGCTCAGCGTCAGCAACCACCTCGTCCTCAACAACTGTCTCTGGCTCAGGGTCTAACATGTGACACCCAAAAGAGCAAGGGGCACATGTCAGCAAGTCTACGAGAGACTTGTGCAAGGAAACTGAAAGTAGGTACAAGTAAAGCAACCTAGCAGTTCTAGCATGATGCGATGACATGGCAGTTAAAGTATGAGTGCGGCAGGTAAAGTAAAGTAAAGTAAAGTACGAGCATGGCATTTAAACATGGCATGGATGACAAGTATTACATGAATCATTCACAAGACAAGTACAAGACAAGGAAAGTAAGCGCCTCGTGCACAGAGATTCCGCCTTTTGGCTAGAGTGGCTGCGCGGGCCAACTCCTAAGCTCAAGTGATCATTTATCCCTACCCCTCCACGTGTATCGAGCCAGGGCCTTACCCCCGAACGGGAATGCTCGCTTCTGGAACACGAGCCAGGAAGTATTTTATCTTGTTGCCCTTGGGGTGCACCTAGCCAGACAAGGGAGTACAAGTACAAGTATTGTAGCGTGTGCTACGGCGACATTCAATGCATGGATGACATGACATGGCAAGTAGTAAAGCGTACAGGTAAGGAAAGTAAACGTGACAGTTTAGTATGCATGATTAACAAGTTTAAGGGTTGGATCTAGCTTCGTTGTCAAGCTAGATCAATTAGGTGACGGATCTAGTTTCGTTGTCAAACTAGATCAAGTAGGCGTCTAGCCAGCTATCATTTCACTGACTAGTCTCTTTTACGCTAAAAACAAGGAAGTGGCCTAAAAACATGTCCCTAAGCAAGATTTGGCAAGTTTCACTTGCCTGCAAGTTTCACGTCAGAGAAACACCGTCCAACGAGTCCAAAGTCACAATTCCTACGTGCACAAGTCCACCGGCCTACATCCGTTTTATTAATCTTGATTAGTGAATTCTAAAACATTTAAAATACTTTAAAAATACTGATTTTAGTCTTGATTAGCATGCAATTGGGTTGGGGGTCCTAGGGGTGCAAAGCGTTACCTCAACACGACGCGAAAGCTACACCGGCGTCGGGTAGCGACGCCGGGGGTTAGAATAATAATATCGTGCTCCAAGTCCAGATTCCAATTAGATTTCCTTGCTGAAAGTTTCAGAGCAATCAACCGGAGCGACGATTCCAGATTCCAAAGCTAGCACGTGTGACGACGGGCTACGACGTGTCGCAACGTCGTACGCGGTAAATCGCCGAAGAGAACGCACCTAGGTGGGGCCCACAGTAGTCCTAGGGACCTATGGGGGACCCACAATGCCTCTGGAGAACTTGGGGGGCCCACGGTGGCAAGCGATGCGACGGATGCGGGGTTGCGACGAATGACTCTTGGTCGTACAGCCTCGGTGCGGGGACTTGGCTCGGTCAGACACGTTCAGTGCGAGGCTTGCAGCGCAGCGGGCTGCAGTGGTGCGGCGGGGCTTGGTGCGGGGGCGGCTAGCGGTCGGAGCGGGGTTTTTGGCTTGGTTTTCTCGGTCGGTGCGGCAGCTGTTCGTCACAACGTTGCGATGAATCGTCGCAACGTCAAATTTGAGTTTTGGAAGAGGCTAGGGTTAATTTCTTGCGAAAATAGGTCTTCCTAGGGGTTGTTTATATAGTTTAGATGGGTTGACTTGGTCTAGGGCTAAATCTAATAGGATTAGAAGTTCAAAAATATTTAAAATTTGAATCTCAACTTCTCCAACTCACACAAGGATTTGACTCGGTCCAAATGAGCTGGAAATTGGCTCGAAAATTCTTTAATACGTTTAAAACTCAAATAAATTTTATTTGGCCGAAAATAATTTAAAAATTAATTATTAAAAATATTATAAAACTTGTTAAAAATATAAAAGTGGTCAAATAAACTCCAAAAATTATAAAATAAATATCGGGGTGATCGTGATGACGAAAGTGAGCTAACTAAGAAGACAAATCTCAATTTTGACGTCGGATGACAAAGCTAAAAATAGAAACGTCTTCCGTCAAAAGTGAAAATCGTCACGTCTCATCGAGTAAGATTAAATTGTGGGAAAACGACTCGAGAAATGTCGTTCCAAGATAGTGCCACTATTTAATACTCTCAGAGACGTTCACAACTGCATATCACACAAAAGTGTTCACAAACAAATAAAGTTTAAAATAAACACGTGCACGGCCAGAAGCACGTGCACGAACAACGTACAACGAAAAGTGGTCGTTACACTAGAAAATTACAGCCGTCACAAAATGAAGAAAACAACAAAAAATAACCAACTCCCGAATCTGGGAAACCTAAGGTTCTATTTATAAAAACGACATCACCCGATCGGTTGACAAGTCAACCGATCGAGTGAACCGCTTCACAAAATTACAGCGCAAAGTGGGGTTTCACCCGGTCAGGATGAACCGGTCGGTTGGATCTTGGAAGCGGTCGGTTGGATCTTGGTGCCGACCGGGTGAGGAGACCGGTTGGATCTTCGTGTCTTGGCTGTTGAAATTCGGCTACAGGTGAACCGATCGGGTGAAGGTCACCCGATCGGTTGGCAATCAGCTTCGAATTTCCAGAGACTTTGAGCTTTTGACCCGGTCACTGAACCGACCGGGTGACTTCTTGTAAGCTCCAAGCTGCGCCCGGGTGGTGCACGCGTGCATCACCCAATCGGTTGGAGATGACCAACCGACCGGGTGAGGGGCTGAAAGATGCAATCTTCGTCGTTTGACCCCCTGGATCATGTGTGACTCCTCTCGTTGCTCCGGGGACACATGATATCATCGTTTTCTGCCCCAAATGCCAGTAAACTCCTGCAAAACACGGAAAACAAGGAAAAGTGAAAGAAAACAAAAAAACACAAGAAAAACGAGAAAACGAATATAAGACGACAGTAAAATACGGAAAAACACGGAAGAAAACGTGCGTAAATATATGAAATATAAACGCACGTCAAACTACTATGTCATCGCACATTTTAGAACTGCTAGGTCGCTTTCCTTCTTTTAGTTTCCTTGCACAAGTCTCTTGCAGACTTGCTGACATGCGCCCTCGTCTCTTTTGGGTGTTGCATGTTAGTTACTGAGCCAGAGTCCGTTGCTGAGGACGAGGAGTATATTGACGTTGAGCCTGGGACCACTGTTGACGTGGAGTACGAGGACACCGGGGACCAGTCGTAGAGACTTCTTTTGGTGTTACTTTCAGCTTAGATCTTGTTAGGTTGTTGGTGCGTAGCGCCCTTTCTTTCTGTACATTTGATTATTTCTGTTGGCCATGCTTGGGCCTTTTAGACTCTTTTTAGCCTGGTGGCTTTTCTGTGATGTTGGACTTTATTTGTGGACATTCTGAGATTGGAATAATATTATCTGTCTCTGTTCTTTTATTAGTATTTTTGTGCTGTATCGCATTTGCAAGGACCTATGCTTGGTTATTCCAGACACTTTACAGACTGGAGCCTCACAGCTCCAAGTCTGAGTGGACTTTTCACGCCTCGCCTCCATTTTAGGAAAGCGGGTCGTGACAGGTTTTATTGGTGGCCCATGCAGGTCCCTCTTGCCACTGCGAATTATCGGAACAACGATAATAAAAAAATAGAATGTCCATTAAATAAACTAAAACATCCAAATCATAAGCCCTGAGTCTAATTTTTATCGTTTCCTGTGTCTTAGGTGGCTTGTAGACGTGTTGCCCGAACATCTGTCTCAGCTTAGTAGGGAATCCATTAGATCAGGACTCTAGTAAGACTTAGTTAAACGTCTGTGCTTGCTAGTTAGAGGTCCCTGATTGTTAGCTAGACTCCATGCTAGAAATTGATATAATCATCTTAGGAGTTACCTTAGTGGTTCTTGCCTAGCTCGGACCATATTAGACTTCTTGAATTTCTTTACTCGTATGCTTGGGTTCATCGATTTCGGGCCAAGCTGGACGCAGTCCATTACAGTCTAGACCCTTAGGAAATCTTAGCGCTAATTTTCCTAATCTTTAGTTGGTCGACCGTAGGAGTTCCCCGTAGAGTTTCATGAGTCATATCCTAGGCGTATTTTGTATAAGACCACGTGATCTTATTCTTGCCCTCGTTTCACGTGATCGCTTCATGGCGTCGTTAATCTTTCGAATTTTCTCCGTTGCAAATCTTGAATCCTTCAAAGTCAATTTCGATTTTCCCTTATTAAAAGTTTTCGCTTAGTTTAATTGTTGTTTTTAAAACCCTCTTCTTATGTATATAATTTCTCACTATTCGATTGAGTTAGAATCCATTCGTAGATTTTGGAGTCTATTGTTGTAATTTTTAATTACTATCTCGTAGCTATTTGCTAACCAATATTTCTCGCATTTTGGTTTTAAAACTTTATTACTATTTTGATAGTTCGATATACCATCTTTTTTCTAGACTACGAAATTCATTTTAGCCATTTACCATATATACTTTAGAATATCTTCCAAGATAAATAGAACTTCAATTATTTTTATATATATCAGTTCTTGGTTCGTTGTACTCATACTTTAAGATCTTTGTATAAATCAGTTCGTTTGGCAAATCCGGGTTTCTCTTAAAGTATTTTCAATATTATTTATTTGAAATTTCTCTTCAGTTTTAAGACTTGGAAAACATTTAGCATGAGCTTAAATTCTCTACACTATAGTTGATCTAATTTCAGTCTTTGAATTTCGAAACTTTTGCCGAAATTATTAAATTACTACCGCATAATATTTTCTCACCTATGTCCTTAATGTTCGTGTGAATGTTTTACTTCTTCCTTATAATAATTTTTCAATAAGCCAATAAACCATTTCCTCTTATTATGTATATGCGACTCAAACTTGTTTCAAACAACTCGTTTTATCGACCTCCAAATATTTTATACAGAAGGGGACTCCAACTTTGAAGTACGACAGTTTTCAATCTTTTTGTATTTTAGCTTATGTTATTTACACTATTTTTCTATATCCTATAAGGGTATTACTACATCTCCCTTTCCTCTACCTAAACATTCACAATTAAGTCACTGTTTCACCTAACCAAGCTATCTCCTTACCCTCATCTCATTTGAACCCGTTCATCCCGTTATCGTTTGCTATGCTCGTTGATTTCGGTTCCCCTTACCATTGCTTAGTCATCCTATTAATGCTTGTCATCGCCTGTGTCAACCTTAGTATAGTTTGGTGGGCCATTAGTATAAGTTGTGATGTCGTTGTAGTGTATGCATATAGGTAGAGTATGTGGACACGTATGAGCGTGCTACCCTTAGGGTATTAATAATTGACTCTTGTATTATGTATGTATAATCAGTGTTATTCGTGATATATGTGTGAAGTTGTATATATGGTGGTGTTATTATATATGTGTGGATAGCTATACCACTTTAGGGATGTCTGTATAGATATTGGAAATTGTATTGGGGCATATACTAGTAGTGTAAGCAGCTTGAAGATACTTGGAGATGCTTGGTATATAATATATTAGTAAGTCGTGTGTATATTAGGTGTAATGATAATAGGTGCACTTATAGTTAGTGAGTAGTCCTATTATATGACCTATATGTTTGTACGTGTGAGTGTGAGCTCGTGCGTAGATATGTATTGTGCTTAGATGTAAGTAGTTATGTAATTGCTGCATGAGTATATATGTGATATACGTATGGTAGTAGGATTATAATTTTGATTGGTATTGCTTTCTTTTACGGGATGTTGAGTGGGTATATACCATGAGATATACACGATTATTGCACATCTTAACTATGTATGGATAAGTAGATGCGTTGGTATACTAATTATAGGTAGAAGGATATGGTGTGAATATATGTGTTACATGTGTGTGACTATACGGTGAATGCATGTATTAGGGAGAGTATTATAATTATACGTGTGCAGATGTCTGCAATATTATATAAAGTGATTGAACTACGTGGGTGTTACCTGACTAAATATTAAGTGTGATTGACATTATGGTATGTGTATGGTTATGTTGGTAGATGTGTATACATTGGAGTGGTATTGGTATAGGTATAGATATTGTGTTACGTATATAGAGTATTTTGATATGTGTTTTGAGTCTCACTCAAGCTTGAGTGGGTATACTCTAAGTATATTGTTACGTATGTCTGTGGTTTGCGTGTAGTACCATGAATATAGCGATGGATAATGTATGTATAGTGATAGGATTGTTTGTGCCTGGTTGTGTTACGCACATGATTGTGGGTGGCTTTACCAGTATGTAGTTATAGGTGTTAGTCTTGTGGTATAGTTATTTACTAAGGACTTGCCTTTGTGAATATATATGTGCTAGCTAAACTAAGTGTGTAGATGTGTTGAGTATATAGTGTTATGAAGGAATGTTATATTAGCGTGTGTGTGTGCACCATGCACGGGTTAGTATGTGCTTAGTTATAGGTATTTGTAATTATGGTACATGTGATGAGTCTTGAATATAGTTATAGGACTGTATGTGATGTGAATATATGGTGAAGTATCTGCGTGCATTGGAATGACTACATATTTGTGAAATTCTAGTAATGGTGAACGTATACTAGATATATTGAACATGATTAAGTAATGGTATGGTGTGATTACATGTGTTGATGTGTTTGGTGTTGGATGTATACTAGGAAATATTAGGGAGTAGTATATCCATGGTTGTTTTGTGCATAGGTTGTTATCTACACGTGAAGTACTACGATTGTATTTGCTGGTGTGAACTATTTATTTGTTTGTGAGTATGTGCACCATGGTATGTAATAAGTGTTTAATAGTTATATGAGAATGTACGTGATTATATGAATGATTGAAATACGTGTATGAATTTGACTGACTATGATAGGCATAAGTGTATAATGTGCGTGAATATATAAATTTGTTAGTATTGTTAATGTTTGCCTACCTAATGCATATATAAGCACTTGTGATGACTGTACCTGGTTTGAATTATAGTGTGATGTAATTGGGATAGCTACTAGTCTGGCTAGAGATATATTTATAATTAGAAAGTCCGAGGACGGACTTTATTCTAAGGTGTGTAGGATGTCACGGCCTGTACTCACTATTCGTAATACAGCTGTGCGTATAGCAATTTCAGTTATCTGATTGGTTTTATTGCTTTGTGTGTGAGTCGTGTCGTTGTGTCGGTAGGGCCGTAGCACCTTGGTTGCATCCTTAGCAAGCCGACCCCCAACGTGTGCCTAACTTGGATTTACTGTCGCCTTTGGACCTCATATCCTTTGTACGCTTTTCGTGCACGTAGTCTTGTTCGTGCACGTATTTATTTTAGACTTTGTCTGTATCCGAACCCTATAGTGTGATATTCCGTTGTGAGCCTCTCGAAGAATATTAAATTGTGGAATTAATTTGGAATGTCATTTCACGAGTCGTTCTCCCACGATTTGACTTAGTTTGATGAGACGTCGCGATTTTCACTTTTGTCGTGAGGCCTTTTTATTTTTAGTTTCGTTTCTCGTCGTGGTAATTGTGATCCGTCTTCTTAATTGTGTTTCTCTTGTCGGTACGGTCACCCCAGTATTTATTTCATCATTTTTGGGCTTCGTTTGACCTACTTTCACTTTTTCCCAAGTTTGATAAGCGGTTTAATCTTAAGTATCACTTGGCATCTATCCCCAATTATTATTAATACTAATTTCAGCCATGTTGACTTAGCCTAGCCCATTTCATTCACCATAGCCGCGCCCACTTGTTTTACCCAGGGAGAGAGAGTGGTTGAGAATCTTGGGCTTTTAATAATTATAATAACAAAATTCTAACATAAAACAAATCTAATAACCCTAAATAACTTAATACTCACGTGACCCTACCCTATAAAGCAATAGCCTAGGGCTAAGAAATTTTCATAGCACAACAAAGCACGGCCCCTATACTTTTCTTCACGCGAAAACCCTCGCAGCCGCACATCTCCCTCTCGACCCACGCACGGCGGCTAAACCCATCGCCGGCGTGCCATCTCCATCTCCCCGACCTTCCTCCTCTCCTCAGGCAGCCGAGGGGCCCCGCTGTTCGTCAGAATCCGCCCTAGCTGTCGCAAAATACCGCAGCAGCAGCAGCTTGTAGCAGCAGCAGGCCGCCGCCGCCGCCGCCCGCGCCCCCTACCGCCGTGGGTCGCCCCCTCTGGCCTTCTGCGCTGCCGTGGGCCGCCCTCAGGCCATCATTGCCTGGAAACAGAGTGCCATCTCACTGTTTCGTGTTTTTACGACGATTCGACATGTCGTATCGGCTCCCGATGTTCCCTCTCACTGTGGGATCTCTCCGACATTCCTCTACCTCTCCTAGGGGTGTTTCCCGATGTCACGATCGTTTCCTACGACGCTTAACGTCGTAGTCTTCGTGTACGTCGACCCGTTCGTCTCGGTTCATTGTTACGGCTTCCCGTGAGCCGTAAAACATCTACCGATCACTTTGCTCGTTGTTTGGAATCTATTCACTGATCTCGATGCTGTTTCAGGATTGGCAATCGTAGGAATCTATTTTGGAATCTGGAATTAGGAGCGTTTTCTTATTCCAACCCCTGGCGTCGCTACCCGACGCCAGTGTAGCTCTCGCGGCGTGTAAGGGTAATTTTCTGATCACTTAGGACCCCCAACCAATGCATGCTAATTAAGATTAAAAACGTTATTTTAGTTTCTTAATAAATCACTAATGAAGATAATTTAAACTGGGAGTGTAGGTTGATGGATCCGAGCACATAGGTAGATTGGACTGATTGGTCGGTGTATTAAGAACAGCTGATTTCAGGCAAGTAAAACTTGCCAATTTGTGCTTTAGGCCATTCTCCGTTTTTAGGGTAAAAGAGACTAGGCAACGAAATGATACTCGCCTAGACGCAACTTTAAGATCTAGCTTGACAACGAAGCTAGATCTGTCACCCTGCCATGTCATTCATGCATTATTGCCCGTCACGTTTAATTTCCATATCTGTATGCTCATTACTTTTGCTCTGCCATGCCTGTCACATTTAAATTCCTTATTTGTACGCACATTAATTGTACCCTTGCCATGCCATGCATCCTAATGTCAACCCATGCTTGAATGTTGCATTCGTAGTACACGCTACTTGTACTTGCTTGTTGAGGCGAGGCACCTGTGTTGCAAGCACAACCCTATGCCAAATACACATCCTGGCTCGTGATCCAGAAGCAGGCTACATGTGTTGGTAAAAAGCCAATGCCCGATTACACGTGGAGGGGTAGGGTTAAGCGATCACTTGAGCTTTTGAGTTGGCCCGTACAGCCACTCCAGCCAAACGACGTAAACTCTGTGCACGACGTGTTTACTTGACTTGTAAAATCCATGTGAATGTTTTAGTAGCTTTGCTACCCTTGCCATGTCATACTTGTTGCCATGTCATACTTGTTGCACTCTCTTAATTGTTGCATTCATATCTTAAAATGCCATGTCATCGCAATTTTAGAACTGCTAGGTTGCTTTCCTTCTTTTGGTTTCATTGCACAAGTTCGTGTGGACTTGCTGACATGCACCCTCGTCTCTTTTGGGTATCGTATGTTAGTTGCTGAGTCAGAGTCTGTTGCTGAGGACGAGGAGTTTATTGATGTTGAGCCTGGGTCCACTGTTGACGTGGAGTACGAGGACACCGGTGACCAGTCGTAGAGACTTCTTTTGGTGTTACTTTAAGCTTAGATCTTGTTAGGTTGTTGGTGCGTAGCGCCCTTTCTTTCTATACGTTTGATTATTTCTGTTGGCCATGCTTGGGCCTTTTAGACTCTTTTTAGCCTGGTGGCTTTTCTGTGATGTTGGACTTTATTTGTGAACATTCTGAGATTGGAATAATATTATCTGTCTCTTTTCTTTTATTATTATTTTTGTTCTGTATCGCATTTGCAAGGACCTATACTTGGTTATTCCAGATGCTTTACAGACTGGAGCCTCACAGCTCCAAGTCTGAGCGAACTTTTCTCGCCTCGCCTCCATTTTAGGGAAGCGGGTCGTGACACTTCCCGTAGACAAGTCGATAAGGGGTCGTTCCGATCGGAGTCTTAAATATAGTTCGGTAGGCCCAGAGCGCATCTGAAAGCTTGGATGACCAATCCTTTCTAGAGCTAGCCACTATCTTCTCTAGGATGCTCTTTATCTCCCGATTCGGTGCTGCACTACGTACTTCTTCAAAAGGGCTTTAAATTTTTTCTCCATGAAATGGCTCCCTCCATCGCTAATTAGGACTCGAGGCACACCAAATCTCGAAAAGATGTTGTTTTTCAAGAATTTGGCCACTACCAGGGAATCATTTGTGAGGCTAGCTGTCGCCTCCACCCACTTGGATACATAGTCCACGTCCACCAAGATGTACTGGTTACCAGAGGAAGAGGGAAACGGCCCCATGAAGTCGATCCCCAAACATCGAAAATTTCAACTTCCAGGATGTAATGATGTGGCATTTCATTTCTCTTGGATATGTTTCCTATCCTTTGGCACTTGTCGCAGGCTTGGACATATGCATAAGTGTCCTTGAAAAGAGTCGGCCAATAGAATCCACTTTGGAGAATCTTCGACGTGGTCTTATAAGAACTTGCATGGCCTCCGCATTGTTGATGATGGCAATGAGAAATTATGTAGGTCGCCTCCGTTTCAGGAATACACCTCCGCATCACCCCATCGTTGCAAGTCTTGTATAGATAAGGGTCATCCCAGTATAATTTTCGAACTTCGTGAAAGAACTTCTTCTTTTGCTGATAGCTGACATTGTGGGGGTACAATGGCGCACATGAGATAGTTGGGAATGTCGGCATACCACAGATTCAAAACAGTAGAAATGGAGAAAAGATGCTCATCAGGAAGTGAGTCATCAATAGGAGTGGCATCCGGGTCTAAGGTAGATATCCTAGATAGATGGTCGGCGACGTCATTCTCCGGCCCTTTCTTGTCCTTGATTTCCAAGTCAAATTCTTGGAGAAGGAGAATCCACCTTATAAGACGCGGCTTGGCCTACTTCTTGCTCAAAAGGTACTTGAGGGTGGCATGATCAGTATGCACGATAACCTTAGCGCACACAAGATATGACCGGAACTTATCCATGTCGTGGATGACGGCTAGCAATTCCTTTTCCGTCGTCGTATAGTTCCTTTGAGCTTCGTCGAGGGTCTTGCTTGTATAGTAAATGACGTGCATACTTTTGTCCTTCCTTTGTCCCAAGACAGCCCCAACTGCATAGTCGCTGGCGTCGCACATCAATTCAAACGGTAGACTCCAGTCGGGCGGTTGAATCACAGGTGCGGAAATAAGGGCTTGCTTCAAGAGGCAGAAAGCTTCCACACACTTGTCATCGAAGATGAAAGGTGTATCCTTCACGAGGAGCTGAGTCAATGGCCTAGAAATTTTAGAGAAATCCTTTATAAACTGGCGGTAGAATCCCGCATGTCCTAATAAACCACGGACTCCCCGAAGGTTAAGTGGAGGCGGAAGATTTTCGATGACATCTACCATTGCTTTGTCCTCCTCAATCCCTCTTGAAGAGATAATGTGCCCCAGCACGACTCCTTCTTGTACCATTAAGTAGAATTTCTCCCAATTTAGAACTAGCCCTTTATCTTGTCATCTTTGCAGGACTTTAAGTAGGTTGCGGAGACACGGGTCGAACTCCGTTTCATAGACAGAAAAATCATCCATGAAGACCTCCATTATGTCCTGGGAGAAATCAGAAAAAATTGCCGACATCAATCTTAGAAATGTAGTCGGGGCATTGCAGAGCCCAAACGGCATCCTCCTATAAGCACAAGTCCCAAACATACATGTAAAAGTGGTCTTCTCTTGGTCATCATTGTGGATGGGAATTTTCAGGAAGCCAGAGTATCCAACCATGAAACAAAAATAGTTGTGCTTGGACAGTCTTTCAAGCATTTTATCAATAAAAGAGAGAGGATAATATTCTTTCCTCGTGGCTTTGTTTAATTTCCGGTAATCGATGCACATCCGATATCCGGTGACCATCCTTGTAGGTATAAGCTCATTTTTCTCGTTACGAATGACTGTCATTCCTCCCTTATTAGACACAACATGTACCAGGCTAACCCAACGACTGTCGGAGATAGGGTAGATAATCCCGGCCTGGAAAAGTCTAACAATATCCTTCTTGACTACTTCCATCATAATGGGGTTCAATCTTCGTTGTGGCTCATTGGAGGTGGCTTGTTCATCTTCAAGTAATATCCTATACAAGCAAAGCCCCAAGCTTACTCCCTTCAAGTCCTCAATTACATACCCGAAAACATTCTTAAATCTCTTTCTGAACATCAAGAAGTTTTGCAATCTGGTCTTCGGGTAGCGAGGAGTTCACAATGATCGGCTGCGTCGAATCCTCCCCCAAATATTCATACCTCAATCTCAGAGGTAACTCCTTCATCTCGACTTCGTGTGGTCCCGATGCATATTTATCAAGCTGTGCATCCTCCAATGAAAAAGCCTCTTCCCGGGTGTCTGGGATGCCAACATCTGGAGCTTCACTTTCAACCATTGGTTCGCAGGGCGAAGCCTTGCAAGGTGGTGAGGAGACCATAGTGGAAGGTTCTGGGTCCATCTCACGTGTATGATAACTATCCGGTAAAAAAGATTCAACATGAAAGCAAGTCTCAATAGTATATAGCTCTCCACCACTACCTCCAATTCTATCATGGTCCCAAACTTCAGGGTGCTCTATAGAGGACTGCAAGGAAAGGATAGATTCCTTCTCACCGCACTTGACAAGTCCTGCCAGATGATCCTTCAGACAAATCTCCCTATTAATGCGTAGATCACCCTCACTAAAGTCGGTATTGGGTATGTCAATAAGCACCACATCATCAGAAGGGAAAAGAAATGTCGTGTCGGGATGCTGCTGAATATCATGATTCTTCTTTTGATTTTCCACTGCAGCTGACAGGAAGGACTGGATCCTCGAGGTGCTTAGAGATTCTGCGAGACAATGGACCAAATAGCTGGCTCGGTGTGCATGTGCCCAGATATCATATGAATCGGCACACGACATTCTTTCTATAGAGTAGAGAACCTGTAAGAAAAAGAGAGAAAGAGGACTGCAACAATAGGGAACACGTTAATAGCTCAAGTTGGTCTACCAACCCTCTAAAACAAATATGTACAATATGTCCATGCAAAATTAAAAAGGGTGTAGAATGTGAAAATCATCACGGGGTAAGGATGTGAGCTAGTCTCAAGGATAACATGGTCCTAAATGTAACAAACATGTTGCCTTCCCAGCAATAGCGCCATAAAGCTTGACCGCCCGTCTGTTTGGAACTCAAATCGGGACGGGGATATTAGGATTAGAATTTGTAAACCGCAAGCACACGGTGTCGAAGTAAGGCTTAGGGGTCGATCACGGGGAGGCGTGTCTTATGCTTGGAAACATTTGGGAACCGGATCACCCGGTGGGTGAGCTAGCCAATTCTCTGTTTGGTTGTCATGATAGAAAACTGATGGAAAAGATGTAAAGGTAAAAAAAGGTACCTATGACCTTAGCTTCTGCCCTATCATGAGTTCTCACTATTACGGTCGAGGGATAGGAATGTGATCGGATTCTAGGGTTTAGCGGTGAGACATTGCGTCTAATAGTGGTACCTAGAGTCCCATAGGCCCGATATTCCGGTCGATGCCCATGATGATACGCTAGGTCAACCCGGGTTCGGACGGTGAGCACTCCCATGTCCAACACCGCCCGACTCCGGGAGCACTAAGCTCACAATGATTGCTCCCGACATTTCATCCAAGCCGTTCCCATGCGCAAGGAATCAATGTCAATGCTAGGGGGTGAGCTATGGCTAGAGAATCAAACTCCCATTTTATTTCCCCATGGCCCGACGGTCAAAGGCGGTCTTTCTCCTGTCAATGACAATGAAACGCGCCCGTTTAACTATCAAAATCCATATATCATATCGGATCCTTAATCCTATGGCCGTTTAAGGGAGAACCCACGAAGAGGCTTCCACCAATGTCCCAGATTGAAGAACTACTCACTATTCATGGCATGAAATGCAATAAAACAGGTTATAGCCATTAGAATGGAAATCATGCAATAGATTACCCTAGCAAATAGTAGTATAAACGCAATATCAAAATATAGGAATGATTAAAGAACTTACAAATAGAATTTGTAAGGATCGCCTTACCCTTGCAATACTAACAAGACACACTAGAGGGGGGTGAATAGTGTAATGGCAATAAAATTGTCCAATTAAAATTTAACTTGCAAATGCGGAATTATAAATGCAAGAGGAATTAAAAGGCACAATCAATCCAAACGCAAACACACAGTTTTACCCTGGTTCCCCAAACTTGGGTACATCCAGCCACACCAATATTCACTATATTCCCACACAGAGAAGTGAATACAAATCTCACTAGGAGATACCCCCACAAAGAGGATTTAAGCCCTACACAAGGATGCAACCAATCCTACACGAGGATCAAGACTCCCACACAGAGAATCACTAACTCCCACTCAGAGAATTAGGGTTAGCCCTACACTAGGACACTAAACTCCCACAAAGAGAGTTACTCCCACAAAGAGAGTTCCTAAGTCCCACAAAGAGACAACCTCCCACAAAGAGAGAATCCTAATCCCACAAAGAGAAATAGGAAAAAAAAATACAATTACACCAAGTAAAGTAAATACTCTTACCTATGCCTTGAGATGCTTACTCATGAATGGATGCAAGGCATGGAAGAGGATCTCTAAGTGTTTGGATATGCTTGAGAGCACTTGGATGATTTCCCTTGAGCTGGACTTCAGTGCATGAAGAAAGATGAATGCTCAATTGAGGGAAATGAGGGAGCTTGAGAGTTGCTTATTGATCTTTTGAGATTTTCTATAGAGTCAAGAGTTATCAAGTGATGTCAAAAGTTCTCAAGTGATGGCAGCAAACTCAAATATATAGGAACCCCATATAATGCCCTAAAACCCAAGGAAACAGACAAAGAAAGAATTCAGCAACGGGTAGAAACTGGGCGAAAACGACAGGAACAGTCGACTGATGATCAAAAAACAGTCGACTGATCAACGGCTAGAAATAATCCAACGGCTATAATATGAGCCAGGACAGTCGACTGATGAAGTCAATACAGTTGACTGACAAACATGACAGGCGCATGTTAATCATTCAGCAGGCGACTGTTGCAGGGGATGGATCGAAACAGAGAGCTGCACTCTTTCTCCAATTCTTCGCACAGGCGACTGATGTTAATAATACAGTTGACTGTCAAGACATCAGGCGACTGTATATTCTTTATCAGTCGTTTACTGTAAGAGATGGAGAAACAATAGAGAAATTCAGAGAATACACTTACGCTATATAGGCGACGGATGATCAATCTCCAGGAGACTGTAAACTGATCGACAGATGACCATGCGTAAAGCTCAAGTTTGAGTCAATTGAAATGTTAACTTGAGCTGTGCATGTCAGACGACTGTAGAAGGATCTACAGGTGACTGGAAATCACCCAGTCAACTGTGTTTCCTTCAGCAGGCGACTGACGGAAAGCCAGAGACTCCAAATGAGTCTTTGGACAGAGTGAACCTATTGGGTTGGATTTTATGATAATCCTAAAGCTCACTAAGATGGTTATATACATATGCATGAATGACTAAACCATCTAACAAGGCATTACATTAACCCTAGACTCAAAAGAGAGAGAACGAAATAAAGTAAAATACATAGATTACAATGCTTTCCTTAGAGTCTAAGTCTTCAATCTTGATGCCTTGATTGCTCTCCTTCATCTCCAAGATTTGGCACTCCTTGAGTCCAAGCTTTGGCTCTTCTCCACTTGATGTCCATCCTTGCACCAAGTGATTAGTCTCCAAGAAGGATATTCTTGAGATAAAACTGAGAGACTAAAACATGAGAGTCATTAGCAACAACATAATGTTGTGATCATCATCAAAATAAGATTGGTATAAAACACCAATACTCAACAATCTCCACCTTTTTGATGATGACACACATTATGTAAAATACAAAGTATTAAATCACAATGCAAATGAGCTCCCCCTACTTATATGCACCAAATAAACAATGAGCTACACAAAGGTAAATACTCATAATACCAACTAAAATCAAGGTGACATATAATAGGCATGGATTACATAAACCAATTGTAAATCAAATGTAAAATACAGTATAATGCAAACATGCAAGGTTTATCTAATCACATATATCTCTCCCCATAGATATATCTCTCCACATATGCATATGAATATATCTCCCCATATATATTTATATAATGCATATATCTCTCCCCCTTGACATCGTCAAAAAGGTGGACATCAAAAATATCCCCCTTTGTCATCTTAACCAAGATGTGACAATATGCAAGAAAAAAAAGATATGTATGATACCAAATTTAAAAATTTAGTGGGTATCAATTCACTATCCAATGCTCCTCCTAGATCATAGAAATGGTCAACTTTTGACTTCAAGGATCTAATACCAATTATAATTAATGGAGCCATGGGCCTAAAGTGTATCAAAGCAATAGATAAGGAAAAATCAAGCTTCAAAGATACACAACGAATATTCCCAAAAACAAATATATCATGAAACATGTTGGCAATATACAAGAGGTTTGGTTTGAGATCAAAACAACCAAATGTGAATAAAGATCTCAAATAACCTCTGTAATGAGAGTTAAAATATGACTTAAAATACTTTAAACATATAACATATTAACTCCCCATTGACATACACGTGAATCAAAAATGCATGCATGTCAACAAACCCCAAGGTCCCCATTTTCATGAAAAATAAGTTTGAAAATATTTTCAAAATCATGAAACACACACAAACAATGGGTATGCTAAAAATAAACATTCAAGCACAAAACCCATGCAAATATGCATATGTGTGAGGAACCTAAACATTAGGCAACCAAACCCAAGAGGAGTTTGATTTCCTAATGTAATCACATGAGGTGATCACATCCCTAACTAGAGAGTTGATGTAACTATCCCTCTCTTGCACACTAACCTTAGTGGGAATCCATAATCTCAAGGATTTCCTAGGCAAGGGTTTTGCCTTTGCAAGAGGGGGGGGATGTGGCATGCTTAAGTGTAGAAACGAATTTCTTGGCATGCAAAGAATGAGGATTTTGCTTCTTAGCAAAAAATGAAGTTTTTTCATTCTTCCTCATTACCTCGTGATCTACATGCTTCTTGTTGATGTTATTGTTGTACAAGAAAGCATGGTGATTCTTCTTAGGTGCTTTAGCAATATTTCTTATATTTGCACCATAAGAGGAATTAGAGGTGAGTTTGGGAACCACATTTTGAATATAACCCAAACCTCCTCTATGATTTGCCAGATGTTGTTTTTCTAACAAATAGTGGAGTGAATCCCTAGAATACACAAAGCTTATGAGCTTACGGGATTTCTCTTCACATTTCAACGTAAGTTGTTGAATGTGAGCATCTAAGCTATGATTCTGAGCAACAAGTTCTTCATTTGTAAGGCTCAATTCCTTAACTTGAGAGAGAAGTGTGTCTCTCTCACTAGTGTCACAAACATGCATTTCATCATGAATATTTACACTAGACGATTCTAAATCATGCACCCTACTCATAGCATTATCAAATTTATCTTTCATTTTATCATATGAATCGATGCACTTACTTGCCAAATTAGAGGCCACATTAAGGCGATATTCAAACTCCTCATAGGATGACTTTTACTTCGCAGCTTCCTCATCTCTTTCCTCCTTGCTTGAGCTTGATGAAAACTCTTCCCCATTAGCCATGAAGCAACATTCTTCTTCTTCATTTGATGTGTCCACATCAGAATCATCAAATGTACTAATAAGTCCCTTCTTTTGGTTCTTGACCTCAGACTTGGCTTTCCAATGTTTCTTCCCTTTACCCTTATAAGTATCTTTGGTGGGTTTGGAAGGGCATTTGGTAACAACATGACCTCTTCCACTACAATTGAAACAAATCAACTTGTTAGAATGAAAGGCAAACTTTGACAAAGATATACCTTGTTTGTCCTTGAGGAATGCCTTGAAATTCTTGAATTGTTTTGCAAGCTCGATGTAATCATCATCTCTAATATCATCATCTTCTTCACTTTGAGTTTCTTGATGGAACTTCTTTTTCCAATTGAATGACTCGTTCTCAACTTGGAGTGCAACCCCTTTTTCCTTCTCGGGCTTGGTTGGTTAGACTTCCTCCTTATGCTGAAGAAGCAATTCATGAGAAATCTCCAAAGTATGCCAAATACTGTTGGCCAATTTACACATAGAGATGCGATCGAACTCATCCGGAGTGAGGGCACAGTGGAGAACACACATAGCCCTAGGATTGACTCTGATCGAATCCTTCTCCGCTTTAGTTCTCGAGGCCGTGGGTGAAGTAGGCTTCTCAAAAGGCGACTCTATAATGTCCCAAAGGGCGTGACCCTTCAAGTAGGCCATCATCCTGATCTTCCAACTAGGGTAGTTGGTTCCGCTGAAGAGCGGGGGTCGAACGGTTGAGTGACCTTCTTCATGGCACGCGGATGTAGCGTTGAATTTCATAGTTGCAGTATGCTTTAACCTCGCTCTGATACAAATTGTAAGGATCGCCTTACCCTTGCAATACTAACAACACACACTAGAGGGGGGTGAATAGTGTAATGGCAATAAAATTGTCCAATTAAAATTTAACTTGCAAATGCAGAATTATATATGCAAGAGGAATTAAAAGGCACAATCAATCCAAACGCAAACACACAGTTTTACCCTGGTTCCCCAAACTTGGGTACATCCAGCCACACCAATATTCACTATATTCCCACACAGAGAAGTGAATACAAATCTCATAAGGAGATACCCCACAAAGAGGATTTAAGCCCTACACAAGGACCCAACCAATCCTACACGAGGAACAAGACTCCCACACAAATAATCACTAACTCCCACTCAGAGAATTAGGGTTAGCCCTACACTAGGACACTAAACTCCCATAAAGAGAGTTACTCCCACAAAGAGAGTTCCTAAGTCCCACAAAGAGACAACCTCCCACAAAGAGAGAATCCTAATCCCACAAAGAGAAATAGGAAAAAAATACAATTACACCAAGTAAAGTAAATACTCGTACATATGCCTTGAGATGCTTACTCATGAATGAATGCAAGGCATGGAAGAGGATATCCAAGTGTTGGGATATGCTTGAGAGCACTTGGATGATTTCCCTTGAGCTGGACTTCAAAGCATGAAGAAAAATGAATGCTCAATTGAGGGAAATGAGTGAGATTGAGAGTTGCTTATTGATCTCTTGAGATTTTCTATAGAGTCAAGAGTTATCAAGTGTTGTCAAGAGTTCTCAAGTGATGGCAGCAAACTCAAATATATAGGAACCCCATATCAAGCCCCAAAACCCAAGGAAACAGCCAAAGAAAGAATTCAGCAACGGCTAGAAAGTGGGCGAAAACGACAGGAACAGTCGACTGATGATCAAAAGACAGTCGACTGATCAACGGCTAGAAAATATTCAACGACTATAATCTGAGCATGACAGTCGATTGATGAAGTCAATACAGTCGACTAACAAACAGGACAGGCGCCTGTTAATCCTTCAGCAGGCGACTGCTGCAGGGGATGGATCGAAAAAGAGAGCTGCACTCTTTCTCCAATTCTTCACACAAGCGACTGATGTTAATACTACAGTCGACTGTCTAGAAATCAGGCGACTGTATATTCTTCATCAGTCGTCTGCTGTAAGAGATGGAGAAACAACAGAGAGATGCAGAGAATGCACTTACACTATATAGGCGACTGATGACCAATCTCCAGGCGACTGTAAAAATACAGGCGACTATAAACTGATCGACAGACGACTGTGCGTAAAGCTCAATTTTGAGTCAATTGAAATGTTGACTTGAGCTGTGCATGTCAGACGACTAAAGAAGGATCTACAGGCGACTGGAAATCACCCAGTCGACTGTGTTTCCTTCAGCAGGCGATTGACAGAAAGCCAGATACTCCAAATGAGTCTTTGGACAGAGTGAACCTATTGGGTTGGATTCTATGATAATCCTAAGGCTCACTAAGATGGTTATATGCATATGCATGAATGAGTAAACCATCTAACAAGGAATTACATTAACCCTATACTCAAAAGAGAGAGAAAGCAATAAAGTAAAATACATGGATTACAATGCTTTCCTTAGAGTCTAAGTCTTCAATCATGATGCCTTGATTGCTCTCCATCATCTCCAAACTTTGGCACTCCTTGAGTCCAAGCTTTGGCTCTTCTCCACTTGATGTCCATCTTTGCACCAAGTGATTAGTCTCCAAGAAGGATATTCTTGAGATAAAACTGAGAGACTAAAACATGAGAGTCATTAGCAACAACATAATTTTGTGATCATCATCAAAAAAAGATCGGTATAAAACACCAATACTCAACAGAATTAAATTCAGACCAGCCAAAAATCCCTTAAAACAGCTAAAAATGTGGATTACATTTCTGGGAAAACCTAGCCCTATTTATACAATTTGGCAAGAAGCCAGGGAATATTCCCACAAAAAGACAAAAATAACCATTCACCCGATCGGATGAGACTTCACCGGATCGGGTGAAACGACGGAAAATTTGGTCTTCAGCTTCTGATAAATCTCACCTGATCACTGAACCGATCGGGTGAGGTCTCGACTTCTTGAGCATTGAAGTAGTAGCTACATGTGACCCGATCGGATGACAAGTCAATCGACCGAGTGATCTTTAGCTCTCAAAACAGCGTTCTGTGTCACATCCACCCGATCATTGAACCGATCGGGTGGATTTGCCTCTTCCTCGAGACTGATACGGCCGCATGAACCGATCGGGTGGATCTGTATAACCGATCGGTTGAGAGCTGATACATGGTTTATCTTGACGATTGCCTCTCAGGATCTCGTGCGATATATCTCATTGCTCCGGGGACCCATGATGTTGGCCTTGTATGTCCCCTGCGCTAGCAATATCCTACAAAAAGCACACAAACATAACGAAAGTAAAAAAGGAACTAAAAACACAAATGAACGGATTTGAAACAACGAAAAACGAAGGGAAATTACGGAGAAGACGTGTGTGAATATATAAAATATAAACACACGTCAAACATCACAACATGAAGTAAACGCAACCAAATATCCATACAAAAAGAAATACTAACACCACGTCATACTTCACCACGTCAAACCCTAACAAAAAACAAACTAAAACCTATGGTGAGATACCTCCAAAATGCATCAAGGATCTAGCTGGACGAACGTGGAGGAGGCCTCAGGAGCTCTCATATCTACAGTGTAGTCCTAATCACCATCTCTGAGGTAGAAGCAGACGCAGCAGGAGTCTGGACAGTATGGGTGATAACATGAGTGGCCTTAGTAGGCCTAGCAGCAACAGAGGGAATATCAACAGTAGGAATCTAAGTGACATTAGTAGGAGGATTCTGGGTGACATCATCAGGAGGAACAACAGTTTGAGTATCAGTAGGAGGAACATCAGCATCCTCAGAAGGGTGCAATAGGGAATGAAGGGAGGAAGGCACTGGTAAACCCTGATGCTCAAAGGAAGTGCTGAGCATCTCTAACTTTAGTTCACCTTCCTATCAATCTGGATAAAGAAGGGGTCCAGAGGTGTTGGAGCTGATGAAGAAGAAGGAATGGAAGTGACAACTGGTGGTGCGGAAGAGGAGGGCTCAGAAATAGCTTTCCTCTTCTTGGCTGCAATCTGTAGAGCTGGAGAGGACTTCAGCTTAGCAGACTCATCCAAGAGAGGATCCAGGGGAAATGACTCATAAGAAGCAAGATCAATCTTGAAGTGAAGAAAAACGAGGATCAAAATGCAGCTGTATGGGAGGTGAACAAAGTAAGGGTGATCTCAACATGGTCCAGCATATCCAAGGTGACTCCAGCCTAATTTACATCCATGCCAGAATGGATGGAATACATGCAGTTTAGGATTTCATGAGATGGTTGATCTGTAGATCCATACTTTGGGAGGATATAATATTTTACAACATGGTGGACTGCCCACCCTTGTTTGGAGAACATGCTAGTCTTCACCTCCGTGGTGTGAATAAGAGGAACTACTCTAAACATATCCCGAAGAACGGTTTGATCAAGGTCAGAAATTTTGAAGATGCTAATATAGCTAAAAGAGACCTTGAAGATGGAATACCAAGGATGGTACCTAGAAGCTTGGGGTCTAGCTTGATGGAGGTCCTTTGAACTAGAGTATCAATAATACCAGTTTCTCTATACTCACCACGAATGCGGCTTGCGTAAAAGAGTTTGATGAGCTTGGTGTATGGCTTAGGTGATTCAGCAGCTGAGTAACGAAAAAGATCAATCAATTTGGTCTGGGTCAAGAGCTGAGATAGATTTTCAGCCTGAAATGCCGAATAGACAATGAACCTCTCTTTCAATAACTTGACATTCAAAAGAGCATTGAATTTCCCTAAACACTTGTCATCATAATAAGTAGGGCTAGAGGCATACACTGCAGTTGAAGGAATTGTTTCAGGATTCAGAAGAGCATGAGGTTTAGGGTTAGATGGTTCGGCCTGAGCTTGGGGAATATGTTCAAGAGATGGAGTATGAGCAGGAGGTTGTTTGTGCTTATGGAGAAGTGGATCAGGTTCAAGTTCACTAGCCCATGATTCATCGAAATCAGAGGGAGAAGTAAAAACATGGGAATGAGACCTAGCTCGTTTCATACAGGGTTCGGTCGGAGCGGGGTTGAGAACCCTAATTTTATCCTACCTAGGCTTCCTGAGGGATAATGGCTTAGCCTTAGAAGATGATCCGGGCTTAGGTCCCATTGAATTATGAAATGCAAACAACCTAGGTTCTATGGCACAAAATTGAAGAGAACTAGTAGAGTTTTAAACCTAGACAGAGGAGGAGACTGAAGGAGGACTCAGGGCTGATGGACAGAGGAAGTCGACGATCAGATAACTTCGTTCATCGGAGAAATAGATTAGATGGGCTCTCTAACTGCTCGAGCAAAGTGTGAGAGACGTTTGAATCAGAGGAGGGAGGGGGGAGAGAGTGAGATAGAGGAGTCAAGCGGGCCTATAAGTCAATCGACGGATTGATGTGAGTTGTTGGATAGAAATAAACGGCTGAGATTTAGCTTTCAAACCACCAAATAGCTCAGAAAGGCGACTGATACACTATGTGTAGGCGAATGTCAAGCCTTGAATCAAAATGACATAGCAGAAGCATAGGCGCCTGTAAAAGAAAACACAGCCACCTGTCGATGGTCATGTGCCTGTGAAATGACTTACAAGGGCCTGTCAGCAGACAACAAATTTAGACAGAAAGATCATTTCTCGGGAAGATCCAGGCAGACGCCTGATGACAAAAACTCAGTCGCCTGAGAGACAAACTATCTGCCTGTATATTGAACATCAGTCACCTGACTGAAAGAAGTGAATTCGAGACATGATTAGAGGGTTTGGGTAGGCGTCTGATGAAGGATACACATGCACCTACCCTGGTTCTCAACTAGGAATAAGGCAAAAATTTGTGAAATGAGTTCTCTCACTATTAAACCTATACTCTAGACAATCTAATCACATCAACATACATTCATAATCATATAACTAACAGACATATAAAAGATATCAATATAATTATGAATTCATCAAATTCTCCAATAAATCACATAGAAATCATAATGAGAAAATAGACACATTGGAATTTAGAGATGAAAATGATCAAATAAACACAAAACATGGTATATCATATGAAAATGAAGTCCTAGATTTCAGATTCACCCATTATCCCTAATTCTCCACGCAACCTCACAAATGAATCTTCTTTAAGAGTTTTTGTGAAGATATCGGCAAATTGATTTTGGGTTTCAATGTACTCTAGAATGATGTCCTTCTTAGCTACATGATCATTTATAAAATATTGTCTCACATCTATGTGTTTGGTACGAGAGTGATGTACCGGATTTTTAGAGTGGCATGTTGAACTTTGGTTATCAACCAAGATGGGGCAAGTATCACAATTAATACAATAATCTTTAAGTGTGTGTCTCATCCAAAGAACTTGTGCACATACAAGACCCGTGGCAATATATTCCGCTTCGGTCATGGACAATGATACAGAATTTTGCTTCTTGGAAAACCAAGAGATAAGAGAATTTCCTAGAAAATGGCAAGTGCCACTTGTATGCTTCCTATCGGATTTGCATCTAGCAAAAATCGCCATCACTATATGAAATTAACTCATATGTGCTAGGTTTAGGATAAAGTAATTCATAATCTAAAGTTCGATCTAGATGAATGTCTGTATCTTTTCCATTTTCATCCTTGTGAAAATGTGTAGTTGTACTCATGGGAGTTCTTTTGCTTGAAGACGATTCCATCCCTAATCACTTGATTAGCTCCCCGGTGTACTTTTTTTAATGGATGAAGATGCCATCCTTCAATTACCAACTTTGAAGTCCTAGAAAATAGTTGAGCTCACCCATGTGGTTCTTCTAAAATTCATCCTTAATAGACTTCGAAAATTCTTGGCAAAGATCATAGTTAGTAGATCCAAAAATTATAGCATCTACATACACTTGAATAAGAAGAATTTCATTTTCATTATACTTAGTAAAAAGAGTAGAATCAACTTCATCCAGTTTAAATCCCAAATCCAAAAGAAAGTTTTTAAGGCAATCATACCAGGCCTTAGGAGCTTTTTCCAACCCATATAAAGCTTTCTTAAGTTTAAACACATGGTTTGGAAATTTTTCTTGAATAAATCTGAGAGGTTGAGAAACATATCATTCTCTAATAACAATACCATTTAAAAATTGACTTCTAACATCCATTTGGTATAATTTGCAATTTTAATGAGATGCAAAAGACAATAATAATCTAATAGCTTCTAACCTAGTTACCGGAGCAAATGATACTTTGAAATCAATACCTTTTTCCTACCGGTAGCCTTGAGCTACTAACCTTGCTTTGTTTCTTGTGACGACTTCGTTCGCGTCCATCTTGTTTTTGAACATCAAATTAGTTCCAAGGACTTGATGTCCACTTGTTAGAGGAACAAGCTCCCAGACTTCATTCCTTTCGAATTGAATGATTTCATCTTCAATTACCACGATCCAAGCGCTATCTTCAGATGCTTCTTGAATGTTCTTTGGCTCAATTGTGGAGACAAAGGTGCAATGAGTGAATTCATTACCCCTTGATCTTATCCGGACACCCACTCCAATATCTCCAATAATATGGTCATGTGGGTGGTTACGAATGTTTGGGTACGCTTTGGGTACTCATGGATCACTAGGAACAATCTCAAAATTTTTATTAGTAGGGTTAGTCTCGATAACATCATCAATTTTAATATTATTAAATGAATCACACAAAACTTCTAAACTATCATCATGAACATGAGGCAAAACAAAATATTCATTAAATGAAACGTGAAGTGATTCCTCAATTGATGACGTGTTCTTGTCGTATATCCGGTAGGATTTGCTATATGTGGAATATCCAACATAAATCCCTTCATTAGATCTTGGATCAAATTTATCAAGATTACCATATGTGTTCTGAATAAAACATTTTGAACCAAAAACACGAAACTATTTTACTTGCGGCTTTTTATCATAAAATATTTCGAAACAATGTTTGTTCATACGGGCCCCACTAGGTTCCTATTGAGCACATAACGTGCCGTATGCACCACTTCCGTCCAAAATTGAAATCCAAGATAACTATCATGGAGCATTGTGCGTGCACACTCAATAAGTGTTCTATTCTTTCTCTCAACAACACCATTTTATGGTGGTGTGCGATGAAATGAATAGTTGTGAGTTATTCCGTGTTCATCACAAAACTTAGAGAAAAGCTCATTCTCAAAATTCCCTCCATGATCACTATGAATAATGATAATGGTGGTTCCTAAGAGATTTTGAGTTTTCTTTGCAAACTTTATAAATTCTTCAAAAGCTTCATTTTTAGTAGATAGAAAATATACCCATGTAAATCTATAAAAGTCATCAACAATGACTAATCCCTAATGTGCATTACCTAAATATTTGTCAATGTCGCTTTTCGATCGTGTGTTTTCTACGCATACTTTCTTTTCGTACGCGTATTTATTTTGACCTCTTCTTGTATTCCAAATATACGATGTGATATGTCGTTGTGACCCTCTGAGAGAGTACTTATTTGGGCAATTATTTGTGAACGTCATTTCACGGGTCGTTCTCCCCTAAAACAACTTTGTTTGAAGGGGTGTCGTACTTTAGACTTTGTCGTTTGATCTTTTTATTTTTAGTTCCATTTTCTGTGAACCTAGCACGTGACCGGCCATCGTAGTCTCGACCCTCTTGCCGACACGGTCATCCCGGTATGTTTCTTAAAATTATCGGACACCGCTAGACCAACATTTTCACCTAATCACTTTCTAATCTACTTAGCCTAATTAATTTGAATTACAAATAACCCTAATTAAATATATAGGTTTAATATGTATCATGTGTAATATTTCCCTAGCTAATGACACCCTAAGTCTACCCCCACTCTCTCACATCTTCTCCTCTTATCAACCTAGGTGCACCCCCATTTTAAACCCCAAATAGAAAATCATCTCTATTAGAACCGAACCAAGCCTAGGGTTTTGGGATCTCATGCATCAGCCACCACCAACCCATATAACCCACGGCCTACACCCACCCATCGCGCCGTCGGCCACCTCTGCCCCTTGCTCCGGCCACCCTCCTCCATGCCAACAACCCTTCCTCCTCCTCCTCTAAGCCGTAAAACACCCACATACTCTTATATAAAAACTGTCAAGCCCCCTCTCAAAAAACCCACTGCCAACACCTCTTGGCCGTCGCCGGCCACCTCCTGCCACCAGCCACTGCCCAGGCCGTCCCCCTACTCCGTTCATCCTCCTCCATGGCAAAAACCCTCCTCCACCCTCAAACCAAACCGCAACACTCTTCCCTCTCCCATTAAAAACTGTCTTTTGCTCAAAACTGTCCTTTACCCATCCGAAACTCATGCCCAGCCCCTTGTAGCCGCCGCCGGCCACCCACGTCAGGCCATCCACCTCCCCTAGTATCACCGTAACATACACATCTCCACTTGGCCGCAACCCCCTTGGTCAAAACCCCAAAAACAGCCCCCTAGCCGATAAAAACTACCGTTAGCCCTATAAAAACTGCCGCACAACCTCCTTGCTCGATGTGCCGTTGTCACGCACCCCTCGATGGTAGCCCAGATCCACACGGCTGTCCCCTAGGCCGTAAGATCCTTGCACGGCCTTCCTATGCCATCGACGTTCGTGTTGCTTGTCGCTGTTTGCGCGTCGTGCTACCATGGTCGCTAGCTGTCCGTCGTACCCTTGCTCGTTGCCGGAGTCCAACCCCTGACGTTGCTACCCGACGTCTGTGTAGCTCTCACGTCATGTTGAGGTAAATCTCGAACCATAGGAACCCACACATCGCATGCTAAACAAGATAAAAGACGTAATCTTTATTGTGTTGGTTAAATCACTAATCGAACGTTAATAATACGGGACTGTATGTTGGATCGTGGACTGAGCACATATGTAGATCTGGACTGTTGATCTGTGATTGCACAACGTCTCTTTAAGGCAAGTGTAACTTACTCGGTTGTTGTTGTAGGCCATGTTTAGGCCATTTTGTGAATTTTTGCAAAAGAGATTAGGCGGTGAAATTATAGTCGCCTAGACGACCATATTTGATCTAGCTTGACAACGAAGCTAGATCAGACACCATACTAGATCTAGCTTACCAACGAAGCTAGACCGACACCATTGCAATGTCATTTCATGCGTGTTTATTTTGATATAACGGTACGCAAATCAATATCTGCTCATATTGCATGTCATTTCATGTTTGTCGTGATTGTGTAGCACACGCTACTATTGTAATGTAAGCTGTGGTGAGTAGGATCTTGACTCCTACATCATGTAGTGAGGCTAGGCACCTGCATGCCTGGTACAACTCTATGCCAAACACACTTCCTGGCTCGTGATCCAGAAGATGGGCGCCGGTCCATACACACGTGGAGGGGTAGGGTTAAGCGATCACTCTGCATAGAAGTGTGCCCGTACAGCAACTTCAGCTGAAAGGCGTAAACTGTATGAGGATATATGCACATAAGGCGATTTATCTAAGTATACATCTTGTTAATAGAATACATGGTGTCCATTATCCGAAGTAAGAATTCATTTGATGAATATACTTAGATAATGTCCACAGACTTATAGTTAGGTCCTTACGTATCCAGATAAGATCTCGATTATGAGTAGTAAGCGACCGTATAGAAACGTAAGTCTTAAACGGTTCGTGGTCATAGATGTGTCGAGAACTGGATATCAGCACATCGGAGAGACCACTGTGTCATTGTCTTACCTTAGGGTAATGCTGGTCTCATAGTCATTCAACTTAGTGAAGTCAGAGACGAGACACAGGTGCTCATTGGAAAATGAGTTCACTGAAAGAACAACTTAGAGTTATTAAATGGTTAACTTTAACTAAACTGTCTATAATAACTCTAGGGTGATGATAGGAAAGCTGGTCCTTAAGACCTGAAGTCATTTGTACGAACCTGTGAGCGAACGGTGTCGCTTAGACATATGATCTAGCTTCGAGGCTAGGCCTGCTGAATGATCTTAGGTTGGGTTGCACCTGAAGCTCTCGAGGCGAGTAGATGACTAAGATGTGATTCGTCTCTTCCATTGAAGGGAAGTTAGGGTCACAGGCTCCGTACGGTCTTTGTGTTAATCCTCGGTCGGGGTACGTTGTAAGATGTACAATGTGTATACACACTAAGACCGCTGTATACTGACCAATGTTGTCTAATAGGATTGACAGTAAATCATACCCTAGGCCAACAGGGACACAGTCGTGACGAAGGGACTATAGCTAATGGTATTCATCACTGACACAGCCAATGTAAACCCAACGATACTTTGTCAATGGGTCGAGCATGTTATGATGATTCTGAAACATGGACGACAACTACTGCTCGTGGTGACCGTCGTCTAGGGGTTTCGAGCACCAACCTGTAGTAAGGTCAGGCTGTAGGGTATCACACCGAGTAGCATTCGTGTCTTAGAAATAAGAAGATCAATAAAATGAATTCATAATATGAAATGGAATAGTTAGATGTTCACAAGCCAGTTGTGAGGCTAAGTTGTAGAAGCAATAGAGACATTGTTGCATTTGATGCAAACAAAGATTAAACGTGTCGTAAATTGGTTACGAAAATATTTGTAGGAACAAAAGATTTGGAAAGGGTTACCTGATTGATAGGATTGTCCCGGTCTAAACACAGGTTCAAACCGCATCCAAATCAGAGCTCAAACGAACACAGAAACATAAAAACAGTCCGAGGCAAAGTGGGTTAGACCCACTTGGTCTTACGGGCACATCTGCAATGTGTAAACGGGCACCCGCTCGCTACTAAAAGGGCATGGCCTGATGCGATAGCGGGCACGGCCCACTGGTTGCAGTGGGCACGTGCCCGCTGTACAGCGGGCTCAGCCCGATGCAGCAGCGGGTGCGGATCGCTGGTTGCAGCGGGCCAGCGCCCACAACACAGCAGGCTGGCACGCCCGCCCTCCTTGCCTTGGGCAGGCGCACCTGCTAAGCCTAGCGGGTGCGCCTACAACTTGAGTTGTTGGGTTTTTTTGAAACCCCACCGTGACGGCTACGAAAATCGATTTTTTGCCCATCTTTGGGCAATTGTTTGAGGGGTCAAACGAAGTCGAAATTCATCGCCGTTCATTCCTACGTATTCAACATTCGAAGCCCTTCGAATTGATAGCTTGTTTGGTGTCTGAAGTTTAATGAATAAAGAGATTTAATTCGTTGAAGTTAGCCTTTATGAAAGTCTTACTAAAACATCACTTAAGCTAAATTAGCTTAATTAATTTCTCCTCAATTTGACAATTGTCCCACATTGCTCGCAACGAAAAGATAAGTGCCGAATCCCTATATAAATAGGGATGCACTCTCTTCGTTCAAAAATACACCAAGTCCTCGATCGAGTAGCTCCGGATTTTAGAGCAAGCTCGTTCTACGACAAAACAATTCTCTCTCTCTCTCTCTCTCTCTCTCTCTCTCTCTCTCCCTATTCTCCCGACTAGTCCTAGCAAGACTACGCTGGGGCTTTGGATTCGGATTCAGACGCCTAAGATGCGGGTCTACTCAAGTGAAACCTTCTACCGTGTGTGATCGGCTTGGAGGTGGGAGTCGGCTCGGGCAGATCGGTTCGAGGGTGCGAGGTGGCTCAGGTGGATCGAGTCAAGGCGGTTCGGCTACGAGGATCATCAGAAGATGGTGCAGTACATCTTGCCCGCCTCAGGGTCGAGATTCCGGGTATGTTCTCTAAGTAATTTTAGTGTAGTTTAATTTCATCGCAGTAGGATAGATCCATCTTGGGTTGGTCAGATCCACCCCAAGTTGGTATAGATCGGGCTAGGTTCTGGCTCCCTCAGGGCCTAGCTAAATTGTTTAGCTAAATATTTTTAATTTTCAGATGCGCTTTGTAGCCTCTGTGGTCCGTCCGACTTAGGGCGGACACAGATCCGATCTCTAAAGGTCCGCCAAAACCTCGACAGTGGTAACAGAGCTACGTTATGCATCTGGATCTATTTTAGTGACGATTTTAAATTCTTTGAATTGCTTGTTTTGAACATATGGACATTTTATCTTTATGTTAAAATTAGTTTAATATTTTTTTTTAAAATTGTTTTGTAACATGAAAAAAAAATTGGAGGACGTTTTTAAATTTTATGTGATAAATTTAATAGGCATTCTTTGGTTAAATGCCTTTTAAATTTTTATTTTATGAGATAAAATAATTTTAGTTAGGATATAATTTTTTTTTAAGTTTATGTAACAGTAAGGAATTTTTTTGGTTTCATGAGATGATATTTAAATTTCTTTTAGTCGCATAAAGATTGATAGTTTTAAACTTTATTTGAAAGTTTTAAAATTAATTTCGAACTATTTTAAAAGGGTTTTAAAATTGTTTTAATGTATATGTAACATAAAGAAACTTTTATTCCCATGAGATGGAATTATAAATTTATTTCTTTTAATTACATATAGGTTTCAAGATTATTTTATGTGATATTTTAACCTTAGAAATGTATCGTTAAAATTTTTAATGCTTAGGTTTGAAGTTAAAATTATTTGATAATTTTATGAAACCTAGTTTTATGTGATAAAAATGCTTCAAGCTTTAAAATTTTAGTTCTTTAAATTTAAGTGTTAAATTTTAGATTTGTAAGTTATTTAATTATGTAGATAATTTTAACTTGCAAGTTCTCATTGTATGTCACTTTAATTGAACCTTTAATTTATGTGAATAAATTAGTTGGTTTATGTTTTAATGGACATGATGAATAAAGTATTCATGAACCCTTTAGGTTAGCTATTAACTGATTAAAACTTTATAAGATAAAATTTTAATGACTAGTGACATGCTATGTTTTAAATAAACAAAAACAACATCGAAACCTAATACCAGATTAGGGTAGTCCCTTTTGATTGACAATCATTAGAATAAATCTTTTAAATGATGATTATCATAAAAATACTATTTTGAAAAATGTTGTTATTGTCTTATTAAAATCCTAATTAGATTGGGGTAGCACGATGAACATATGAACCTTATAGTTGATAAGGATCTAATAAAAGTTGTTCAACAAATCCATAAAATTTTCGAATTTTAGGATCCACTAGTTGATAAGGATTAACTAGTATTAATTAAAGGCCATTTAGTTGATGGATGAACATATAATTGATGAACCTCCTTCAATGGATCATGATGTCGGTCAATGTGCTTGGCTAAGTTTGCTGGACCACCCTAGCTAGTCTATGGGCCGAGTGGTCATGGCTTAGTCAATTCCCTAGCCGCGTCCGCTGGACCGCAAGGAGACGAATCATGACTGTGTAAGTCCATTGACTATACCTAAGTCAAATACGATATAATCTTGTTCAAGATAAATCGTAGCCCTCCTTATTTTAGGAGTTGGTAACTATAAGACCCGTGTTACGGTTGTTGAGCTACACTCAAGCTGTGACTTGGCAATCTTATAGAAACCGATTTCTTGATAACATCTTGACTTGACCCAAACCGTCGTCTCGTGCATACATCAAGCGCCGGTGTAAGTCTAACCAAAGATGTAGTCTAAGACCTGACCCAAAACGTCGTCTCGTGCATACACCGAGCACCGGAGCAAGTCAAGCTAGACACGAAAATATGGGTCCGACTAGGCTAGCCATTGTGATTTGGATGAGCACACTCATGATCACAAATGACTGGGGGTAAAAATTGATTGGGAATCATATTTAATATGATTGACGATGAGTTCGTCGACCGACTGCAGAGTCGGACAACTTGTTGAGACACACTAAAGGTTGTCAAACTCAGGGTAGTCGGATCCCTCTCTCACAAATGTTATTATAAAATAAACTATTTATTATTATGGCTTTAATAAATTTAGTGGGAGAATATAGTTTTATTAAAAACCATTGAAACTATACAACGAACATATACTGACTAAAGTATCTACTAAATTGCAGAATGGATTCGGGTCTTAAGTATATGGTAGAGAAGAACGTGCGCGATAGAACAAACTATAAGGATTGGCTTAGAAACATTAAGTTAGTCCTTTCTCTAGCCGGGAATTGGATACGTGTTGTTCGAGGATGCTCCGGAGAAGCCTGATGACGATGCGAACTACGAGGAAAAGGAAGCCTATAAGCTATACCAGAGGGATGCAGAGAAGACCAGGTGCCTTACTCTAGCTTCGATGAATAACGAACTGCAGAGGAAGCATGAACATTTGGATGTTCAAAGTATGCTTCTGAAAGCACAAGAGTTATACGGCAAGCGGTCTAGAGCTGCCAAGTTTGAAGCCAAGAGCAATCTCTGGGGCACAAAGATGGAGACAGGGCCCATACAAGATCATGTCATTAAGATGATCGGGTACGTGGAAAATGCCGCCCAGTTGGGTTTTTTCCTGGATAATGAGATGTCCGTGGACATTATCCTTAAGTCTTTAACCCCGGCCTTCAATCCTTTCATTACTGGTTTCATAATGAACAGTATTGAAATGGATCTTCCTGGTCTCCTCAACATGCTTAGGCAGTTTGAGGAAATTGAGAAGAAACCGACTGCATTGGTTGTTGGCTCTGCTTTTTCAGACCAGCCGAAAGGGAAGGGTAAGAAGAGGCAGGTCCCACCACCTGCCAAGGCGAAGAAGGGGAAGAAAAAGACGAAAGGGGCCTCGTAAAAATATGAGTGCTTTCACTCCCATAAGATGGGCCATTGGAAGAGGAACTGCAAGGTTTACCTTGCAGAAAAGAAGAAGGGGCATACTGATGCCTCTACCTCAGAAACAACAAATTAAATTCAATAAAGCATAATTATTTCCATAAATGCTTTATCTCATAGTATGAGATACTAAGACATCTGTGTAATGTATACAGGTGACTGATATGAAGCAGAGGTTGGAAGAAGTTTCGAGGACGGTCGGCATCTGAGCAAACGTTGCTGCTAGGGCCGTGCAAGGACTACAAAGCGACATGATGAAGAAGGAGCAGATACTTATTTTATTTTATGAATAAAATGTATCATTCCTTAAAGTTAAAACAATGATTGAGTGTTTAACACTCAAGGTTTATTTGATAAAAAAATTATGATTCATCTTTATGAATCCGTTGTTTGAATAAATGTCTCGGGAAATGTGCGTTCCTTTGAAATTGAAATTTGCTGAGAATGGCTTAAATTTCTGTGAATGTGGCTATCTAAATGGGTTGCATAAATTTCGAATCATGATGCAAAGCTTCAGAAAGTTTTGATTGTTTGAAGCTGACTTAATGTTATAGCCAGTCGATATTTAAGTATAAGTTCCAGGAGCGTATAAATTGTGTGGATCACAATTATACACCTATTAAGATTAATTCTTAATGAACTACATTTTATTCTTAAAGAGTTATTATTAAATGTAGTTAAGGGGAAAAGTACAGTGTAGGAATTTTGACTGAGTAAGTCAATGTCAAGATTCCTTAAACCGATTTTGATATTACTCATTCGTCAAACCCAACCTCACACTAGTAAGTTCCATCTAAGCACATATCAAATGGTTATGCTCTTCATATATATATTCTAAATATTATTTGGATATATAATTGAAGTACTTAACCAGATAATTCTTAAAGTCGGTGGGAGCTTGCTCATATACTTAGTTCCGGTTTCTCGGACTAAGTAAAAAGGTTTCCAAACTTATTTGAATCATCTATATAAAACATTGAATCAGAATAGTTTTAATTCAATAGAATATATAGAGACTTAGGGTGGCATGTATGTACTTGACATATTGACACAAGAAAAGTGGAATGAGCTGAGACTAACTTATAGAAATATTAGACCCTACATCTAGATTATATGAGCTAATTGTTAGCTTTACAAAGAAAGGAAAATTGATCGAAGTCATTTTTCAAGGATCAACCTTGTGTGATCAAGAGATGTATAATTCATAATCCATTAAAACACATTATAGATACTCATTAGTAAATCCACTCTTAGGTTTGTCATATAAATGTCAAAGTTACTGATATGCTATAACGGTATGAGATACCGAGATAAATAGCCTAAGTGCAAGTGGGAGATGTATGAGGATATATGCCTATAAGGTAATTTATCCTAACTATACGTCTTGTTAATAGAATACATGGAGTCCATTATCCTAAGTATGAATTCATTTGATTAATATACTAAGATAATGTCTGTAGACTTATAGTTAGGTCCTTACGTATCCAGATAAGATCTCGATTATGAGTAGTAAGCGACCGTATAGATACGTAAGTCTTAAACGGTTCATGGTCATAGATGTGTCGAGAATTGGATATCGGCACATCGGAGAGATCACTGTGTCTTTGTCTTACCATAGGGTAATGAAGATCTCATAGTCATTCGACTTAGTGAAGTCGGAGACGAGGCACATATGCTTATTGGAGAATGAGTTCACTGAACGACCAATTTAGAGTTATTAAATGGCTAACTTTAACTAAACTGTCTATAATAACTCTAGGGTGATGATAGGTAAACTGGCCCTTAAGACCTGAAGTCATTTGTACAAACTTGTGAGCAAACGGTGTCACTTAGAAATATGATCTAGCTTCGAGGCTAGGCTTGCTGAAAGATCTTAGGTTGGGTTGCACCTGAAGCTCTCGAGTCGAGTAGATGACTAAGATGGGATTCTTCTCTTCCGTTAAAGGGAAGTTAGTGTCACAGGTCTTTGTGTTAATCCTCGGTCGGGGTACGTTGTAAGATGTACAATGTGTATACACACTAAGACCGCCGTATACTGACCAATGTTGTCTAATAGGGTTGACAGTAAACCATACCCTAAGCCAACAGGGACAGTCTTAACGAAGGGACTATAGCTAACGGTATTCATCACTAACACAGCCAATGTAAACCCAACTATACTTTGTCTATGGGTCGATCAAGTTATGATGATTCTAAACAGTGATGACAACTACTGCTCGTGGTGACCGTCCTCTAGGGATTTCGAGCCCCAACCTGTATACTGACCAATGTTGTCTAATAGGGTTGACAGTAAACCATACCCTAAGCCAACAGGGACATAGTCTTAACGAAGGGACTATAGCTAACGGTATTCATCACTAACACAGCCAATGTAAACCCAACTATACTTTGTCTATGGGTCGATCAAGTTATGATGATTCTAAACAGTGATGACAACTACTGCTCGTGGTGACCGTCGTCTAGGGATTTCGAGCCCCAACCTGTAGTAAGGTCAGGCTGTAGGGTCTCACACTGAGTAGCGTTCGTGTCTTAGTAATAGAAAGACCAATAAGATAAATTCATATGATGAAATGGAATAGTTAAATGTTCACAATCTAATTGTGAGACTAAGTTGTAGAAGCAATAGGGACATTGTTGCATTTGATGCAAACAAAGATAAACCGTATCGTAAATTGGTTACGACAATATTTGTAGGAACAAAAGCTTTTAAAAGGGTTACCCAATTGATGGGATCGTTCCAGTCTAAACACAGGTTCAAACCGCGTCCAAATCGGAGCTCAAACGAACACAGAAACGTAAAAACAGTCTGAGGCAAAGTGGGTTAGACCCACTTGGGCTTACAGGCCCATCCGCGAGGGGTAAACGGGCGCCTGCCTGTTACTAAGCAGGCACGACCTGCTGGTTACAGCGGGCGTACGCCCGCAGCAGCAGCGGGCCAGCACCCGCAGCACAACGGGCCAGCGCCCGCTGCAGCAGCATGCACGCACCCGCTGCCCAGCAGGCTGGCATGCCCGCCCTCCTTGCCTTGGGCGGGCACGCCCACTAAGCCTAGGGGGCGCGCCCGCAACTTGAGTTGTAGGGTTTTTTTTGAAACCACTCAGTGACGGCTACGAAAATTGATTTTTTGCACATCTTTGGGCAATTGTTTGAGGGGTCAAACGAAGTCTAAATTCATCGCCGTTTGTTCCTACGCGTTCACCATTCGAAGCCCTTCGAATTAATAGCTTGTTTGGTGTCTGAAGTTTAATGAATAAAGAGAATTAATTCGTTGAAGTTAGCCTTTATGAAAGGCTTACTAAAACTTCAATTAAGCTAAATTAGCTTAATTAATTTCTCTTCAATTTGACAATTGTACCACATTGCTCGCAACGAAAAGAGAAGTGTCGACTCCCTATATAAATAGGGGTGCACTCTCTTCGTTGAAAAATGCATCAAGTCCTCGATCGAGTAGCTCCGGATTTTAGGGCAAGCTCGATCTATGACTAAACTATTCTCTCTCTCTCTCTCTCTCTCTCTCTCTTCTTCCTATTCTCCCGACTAGTCCTAGCAAGACTATGAAGGGGGTTTGGATTCGGATCCAGACGTCTAAGATGCGGGTCTACTCAAGTGTAACCTGCTAGCGCGTGTGATCGGCTTGGAGGCGGGAGTTGGCTCGGGCAGATCGGTTCGAGGGTGCGAGGCGGCTCGGGTGGATCGAGTCAAGGTGGTTTGGCTACTAGGAGCGTCAGAAGACGGTGATGTACATCTTGCCTGCCCCTAGGTCGAGATTCTGTGTATGTTCTCTAAGTAATTTTAGTGTAGTTTAATTTCGTCGCAGTAGGATAGATCCCACTTGGGGTGGTTAGATCGACCCCAAGTTGGCATAGATCGGGCTAGGTTCTGGCTCCCTAAGGGCCTAGCTAAATTGTTTAGCTAGATAGTTTTAATTTTCGGATGCGCTTTTTACCCTCTGTGGTCCGCCCGAAGTCGGGCAGGCACAGATCCGAGCTCTGATGGGGGCGGACACAGATCCGAGCTTTGAGGGTCCGCCAAAACCCCTACATAAACCCTGTGCACATCGTGAATACAAGTTAATCGTGAAATCGTGAATATTGTTTAGTAGCTTTTGCTATAACGTGTCATATCATGCACATGTTTAAACTGTTGCATTCCTTAAAATAACATGCCATGTCATTTTCATTATTTTAGAACTACTAGTTGTACTCTTTGCTTTTACATTTCCTCGCACAGAAATCTCCCTTCCCTTTTTGGAGATTTTTTGCTGACATGTGCCCTTTTCTCTTTGGGTGTCACATGTCAGGTTTAGAGTCTGAGTTTGTTGTTGAGGACGTTCAATTTGCTGACGTTGATCCCGAGGCCTTTGCTGACGCCCAGTTCAAGGACACCGGAGACCAGTCCTAGTCTCAGCAGGAAGCTTTTGTAGTTGATGTTTACTTTCCTATGTTGTTGCTGTTAAACTCTTCGGTGCGTACCACCGTATGTCTTTTCTTTCGTTTCGGCCATGCTTGGGTCTTCTTTTCAGACTCTGTACTTTTCTTTTATGACTATATGTGTATGTTGGATGTTATGTTGGAATTTGGTTAATCTTAAAACTGCTTTAAACTATTATTGTTGTTGTTTCTTATGCAATGCAAGAATCTGCAATTGGATGTATACACAGACGCTTATTAGACTGTAGCTTCACAGCTCCAGTCTGAGCATACCTCTTCGCGTCTCGCCTCCCGTTTTTGTGGTGGCCCATGCAGGTCATTGCACCTGCGAAATATCGATAATAATAAAAGCATCCATTGAAACATTCGAACATTCAAGTCATAAAATTTGAGTCTAATCTGAACGTGTTCCTTATCTTAAATGGCTGGGAGATGCATTACCCGAGCTGGTGGTGGATCAGGAGCTGGAGCTGGAGCTGATGGAACTGATGGATACCGTACCATTCTTGAGATACTGTGGATGATGCAGCAGATGATGCACGTACAGCAGGGCATGCTTCAGAATTCCCCTTAATTCGAGCTTGGAACGAAGAAGTTTCGGGAGCTGGGACCGACGTACTTCACTAGGTTAGAAGGGCCTTCGACTAAGGATGAATGGATGAAGAACACTGAGGACAACCTACTTCTTTTGAAGGTTGACCCACTGGATGGGTCGAATTGGTGAAGAAGCAGTTGAAGGACAATGCCCATAGTTGGTGGGAATATGAGGAACAGATTCTGGTGCGGCCTATCTCTTGGGCCAGTTTCAGAGCTAGATTTGATGAGGAGTTCTTCACTCGAGCTGCCAGGAGGGAGTTGATGTAGCGGTTCATCAACTTGATGTAAGGGAGTCTAACGGTGGATCAGTACCACCAGAAGTTCACCAGGTTGTGCCGCTTTATGTCGAATTTGGTGCAGACCACCGAGGATCGAGCTCAGGGATTTCTTCGGGGTCTTTCCTTGGAACTACAGAGTTTGATGTCTTCTTCGGACTTGGACTCGTACAAGAAGTTGTCGATAGCTACGAAGAGGCATGAGCTGATTGCCAATCAGAAGATGCTACAGTTTTTAGGTGCAGGGAAGAGGCCTATGGAGCAGGCCAGAGCTGTGGTCAGGCCTGTGATGAAGCCTAATCAGTCTGCACAGTTTAAGAGGCCAGGTAGGCCTAGTCAGAAGAAGTGCTATCACTGCGGCAGAGTTGGTCATGTGAAGGAGCAGTGCAAGAGGATTCTGGGCCAGTGCTTAGTTTGTGGCAACATCACGCATTCATTGAAGGATTGCCCGCGTGCTCGGCAGCAGCCGCAGCAGTGACCGATGCCCCGTTTACGGTTTGGGCGCGGTGTCATTTTACCGCAAGTGCACGGTTAGTGTAGGGTGCGGGTTTATCGAACTCAGGGAGGTGGATGGCTTGAGTGGGTACTAGCCTCGCCTAGGTTGTGTGCTAGCTACGCGGATAATGTGGGTGAAGTGTAGAAATATAGAGAAGAAATAATAAAAGACACGAAAAGAATTCCCGCAAACACGGGCTAGAGCACTCATGACACTTGGCATTTGACTTGATCCAGGGTGAGACATTGCCCCCAAAAGGTGGTACCTAGCGTCCATGGCCCGATATTCCGGTCGGTGCCAAGCACGCTAGGCCTACCCGGTTCCGGACGGTGGGCACTCCCGTGTCCATTAAAACCTTCCGTAACCGGGAGCATTAAGGCCATAATGATATCTCCCAACACTTCGTCCAAGCCGCTCCCGCGCGCGAGGACTTGATGTCTACGCTGGGGGCGTGAGCTATGGCTAGGGGTCAACCGCCAAGTTTATTCCCCCTTGGCCCGACGGTCAGAGGCGGTCTTTCTCCCGCCAATGACAATGAAACACCCCCGCGTAACCCTAATGGCCAAATAGGTCGAATGTGATTTCTAGCGATACATCGAAGCGGATCTTGACTGGACAAGCACCGGACCCCAACCCCCAACACATCTAGTGTGTTGTCGTACGAATTGGACCCAGATCGCTAGAAATCCCCATTGACACATTTCATCGAACACGTGCCATGCAACCAAGTCTAATGTAAATTTCCAAGCAACAATCCTACCCTAACCCATATTAGGGTTCATCAAAACTACTCAATGGTGAATAACATAAAAACAAACAACACCAAAGACATATAAACTTTCACCATCAAGCAAACTAAACACAATACAAACAATGGAGAAAAAGAGAGGAAAATACTTATGTTGAGTGAATCGTCAATCCAATACAAGACTTATTGAACAAAAGACCTAATCTAAACTAACCTAGAACTCACAAGAGAAGGGGGGGGGGGGCAAAAAGCCCTAAAAACTCCAGGAGATCCCCCTCAAGTCGGCCAGCCTCGTGTATTTATAGCCCCACTTCAGAACCCTAATGGTCCGGGTCCAAACCCGCAGAAAAAACGCCACCCGATCGGTTGACAAGTCAACCGATCGGGTGATCTATTACAAATAATAAACAGAAAACGGCGGAGGTTCACCCGGTCAGATGAACCGGTCGGGTGAGTTCTTGAGTGATCGGTTGGATCTTGGCGACGTCGGGTGAAGCAATCGGTTTGGTGCCCGTGTCTTCAGCTCCTCATCTTCAGCTACAGATGAACCGATCGGGTGAGAGTCACCCGATCGGTTGGCATTTTGCTCGAAAAGACAGAGAACAGGCCCCCGCTGAACCGGTCTGTGAACCGGTCGGGTGACTTCCATATGAGCTCCGGCTGAGACCGGGTGGTGCACGCGTGCATCACCCGATCGGTTGGAGATGACCAACCGACCGGGTGAGGGGCTGAAAGATGTATTCTTTGACGTTTGACCCCCTGGATCACGCGTGACTCCTCCCGTTGCTCCGGGGACTTGAGATATCGTCGTTAAACGTCCCCTACGCGGGCAATCTCCTACAAACATGGAGAAACAAAGAAAAGTGAAAGAATACGAGAAAATACGAGAAAACGAATAAAAGACGACGGAAAATACGGAAAAACACAAAAGAAAACATGCGTGAATATATGAAATATAAACGCATGTCAAAATCCCCCAAGCTGAACTCTTCCTCGTCCTCGAGGAAGACGAGTGAGAGTAGGAGCTCGGAGAGAGAAAATAGAGAGAAAGAGAGAAAAAGAAAACTCTATATCCTAGATCACCCGTTAGGGCCAACAAAATCAAAAATGACACAACAAGCAAGCGAACGCCAAATCACATCACTAAACCAAGGAATACGAGTCCAGACGAGTGCCGTGGGCCCACGCGGTGAAGCGCGAGTGAGCGTGGTCGTGTGCTAGCAAACGGTGTCACTATCTACATTGTGCAATAAAGCTCGATATACACAAATCCAAGATATGACCCAAATATCGATTCGAATTGAATTAAGCGGTGAATATATGGTTCAAGCATGCATGAGAATAGAGAGAGAATCGAAACATATCATGCGTTAGGGACTCCACAACTAAGGTTAAGGAAATCACCACACTAAAGCCTAGATAATAGCTAAAAAGTTCCTAAGACAAGTGTTTTCGAAAACGATGGGGGTTGAGATGATGTGGAGTAGAACACTCGGTGCAAATTCTCGCCTTCCCATTATTCTCGGTCGATAGGAAAAATATTCACACTTGAAATTTTTTTGGGTTTTGGGTATATGTATTTTTTTTTGAATTTTGGGCTATACAAAGTTTTTCTTTTCTTTTCTTTTTGGGTTTTTCTTTTCCTTTTTTCTATTTTTTTTGGATTTTTGGGTTTTTGGCTATATACATGTGCACTCTCCCAAGTAGGAGAACGGTACACGACGAGGGGATTTGCACCAAGTAAAACAAAAAAGAAGTCGGAATCTAAACACTTGGGCAAAGGAAACTATTCTCGCTAAATAGAGCTTGGGCTAAATGGGTTATCCTAGTCCTTAATTGTGGAATCCCGACACATGCAAAACGAAGTACACGATATATATAAATATATAGCATGCAGAAGCAGACATGGGAAATAAATACCGCATATTCAAATCGAAGCATGATAATCTAGGGGTCATTCCCTGGACAGGTATATAAAGCAAAATCACAAAGTAGAAGCACACCAAACAGCTAGGTACGACGCACGACTCACAAAAAGCTAAGTGGACCCGCGATGCATGAAATGCAAGAGGACTCGATATCCTAGGGTTAGTGAATGTGATTATCGAAGCCGTGCAAGGTGTACGTGTGATTTTCGTGGCAATTCATCATCGGGTTCATCTCTAGGAGAAAGAGATAAAAAGAAGAAAAGAAAAAGAAAAAGAAAAACACGGAGAAAAACGACTCAAATAACGAAGGAAAAGAGACAAATGACGCACGAAGTGTGACTCCCCCAAGCTGAAACTTGCATTGTCCTCAATGCAATAGTAGTGAATACGGGAGGACAATGAAAATGGAGAAATAAAGAGACTGACCGACGCCCCGTTTACGGTTTGGGCGCGGTGTCGTTTTACCGCAAGTGCACGGTTAGTGTAGGGTGCGGGTATATCGAACACAGGGAGGTGGATGGCTTGAGTGGCTACTAGCCTCGCCTAGGTCGTGTGCTAGCTGCGCGGATGATATGGGTGGAAGTGTAGAAATAAAAGAAAGAAATGAAAAAGACACGAAATGAATCCCCGCAAACACGGGCTAGAGCTCTCATGACACTTGGCATTTGACTTGACCCAGGGTGAGACATTGCCCCAAAAGGTGGTACCTAGCGTCCATGGCCCGATATTCCGGTCGGTGCCAAGCACGCTAGGCCTACCCGGTTCCGGACGGTGGGCATTCCCATGTCCATTAACACCTTCCGCAACCGGGAGCATTAAGGCCACAATGATATCTCCCAACACTTCGTCCAAGCCGCTCCCGCGCGCGAGGACTCGATGTCAACGCTCGGGGCGTGAGCTATGGCTAGGGAGTCAACCGCCAAGTTTATTCCCCCTTGGCCCGACGGTCAGAGGCGGTCTTTCTCCCGCCAATGACAGTGAAACACCCCCGCGTAACCCTAATGGCCAAATAGGTCAAATGTGATTTCTAGCAATACATCGAAGCGGATCTTGACAGGACAAGCACCGGACCCCAATCCCCAACACATCTAGTGTGTTGCCATACGAATTGGACCCAGATTGCTAGAAATCCCCATTGACACAATTGATCGAACACATGCCATGCAACCAAGTCAAATAAAACAACCCAAGCATCAATCCTACCCTAACCCGTATTAGGGTTCATCAATACTACTCCATGATGAAAAACATATAAACAAACAACACAAAAGACATACAAACATTCATCATGAAGCAAAAGAAACACAATACAAACAATGGAGAAAAAGAGAAAGAAATACTTATCTTGAGTTTGAACCTCCAATCCAATACAAGATTTATTAACAAAAAGACCTAATCTAATCTAACCTAAAGCTCACAAGAGAAAGGGGCAAAAGCCATAAAAACTGAGAAGAGATCTCCCTTCAGTCGGCCAACTTCGAGTATTTATAGCCCCACTTCGAAACCCTAATGGTTCGGGTCCAAACCCGCAGGAAAAGCGCCACCCGATCGGTTGACAAGTCAACCGATCGGGTGATCTATTACAAATAGCAAACAGAAAACGACGGAGCTTCACCCGGTCAGATGAACCGGTCGGTTGAGTTCTTGGGGTGACCGGTTGGATCTTGGAGCCGTCGGGTGAAGCGATCGGTTGGACGCCCGTGTCTTCAGCTCATCTTCTTCAGCTACAGATGAACCGATCGGGTGAGAGTCACCCGATCGGTTGGCGCTTTGCTTCGAGAAAACAGAGAACAGCCCCCGCTGAACCGGTCTGCGAACCGGTCGGGTGACTTCTTTGTGAGCTGCGGCAGAGACCGGGTGGTGCACGCGTGCATCACCCGATCGGTTGGAGATGACCAACCGACCGGGTGAGGGGCTGAAAGATGAATTCTTTGGCGTTTGACCCCCTGGATCACGCGTGACTCCTCCCGTTGCTCCGAGGACTTGGGATATCATCGATAAACATCCCCTACGTGGTCAATCCCCTGCAATCATGGATAAACAAAGAAAAGTGAAAGAAAACGGGAAAATACACGAAAACGAATAAGAGACGGTGGAAAAACACGAAGAAACACAAAAGAAAACGTGCGTGAATATATGAAATATAAACGCACGTCAAAATCCCCCAAGCTAAACTCTTCCTCGTCCTCGAGGAAGACGAGTGAGAGTAGGAGCTCGGAGGGGATAAATAGAGAGAAAGAGAGAAAAAGAAAACTCTATATCCTAGATCCCCCGTAAGGGCAAACAAAATCAAACACGCCACACGAAGCAAGCATACGACAATACACAACACTAAACCATGGAATGTGAGTCCAAACAAGTGTCATGGGCCCACGCGGTGAAGCGCGAGTGAGCGTGGTCGTGTGCTAGTAAACGGTATCACTATCTACATTGTGCAATAAAGCTTCATATACACATATCCAAGATATGACCCAAATATCGATTCGAATTGAATCAAGCGGTGAATATATGGTTCAAGCATGCATGAGAATAGAGAGAGAATCGAAACATATCATGTGTTAGGGACTCCACAACTAGGGTTAAGGAATTCACCACACTATAGCCTAGATAATAGCTAAAAAGTTCCTAAGCCAAGTATTTTCGAAAACGATGGGGGTTGAGATGATGTGGAGAAGAACACTCGGTGCAAATTCTCGCCTTCCCTTTATTCTCGACAAGTAGGAAAATATTCACACTGGAATTTTTGGGTTTTGGGTATTTGTATTTTTTTTTGGATTTTTTGGCTATACATATATTTTTTCCTTTTCTCTTTTGGTTTTTCTTTTCTTTTCTCCCTTTTTTTTGGATTTTTGGATATTGGGATATATACATGTGTACTCTCCCAAGTGGGAGAACGGTACACGACGAGGGGATTTGCACCAAGTAAAACAAAAAAGAAATCGGAATATAAACACTTGGGCAAAGGAAACAATTCTCGCTAATTAGAGCATGGGCTAAATGGGTTATCCTAGTCCTTAATTGTGGAATCCCGACACATGCGAAATGAAGTATACGATATATATAGCATGCATATAGAAGCAGACATTAGAAGCAAATACCGCATATTCAACATCGAAGCATGATAATCTAGGGGTCAACCAAGGGTAGGTATATAAATCAACATCACAAAGTAGAAGCACACTATAAGCTAGATACGACACACGACTCACATAAAAGCAAAGTGGACCCACGAAGCGTGAAATGCAATGGGATTCGGCTTCCAAGAGTTAGTGAGTGTGATTATCTAGGCCATACTAGGTGTGTGTGCAGTTTGTGGCAATTCATCATATAGGGTCATCTCTAGGAGGGAGGACAAAAGAAGAGAAGAAAAAGAAAAAAAAGAAAAAGACGGAGAAAAACGACTCAAATAGCGAAGAAAAAGGGACAAATGACGCCCGAAGTGCGACTCCCCCAAGCTAAAACTTGCATTGTCCTCAATGCAATAGTAGTGAATACGGGAGGGCAATGAAAATGGGGGGGAGTTGTGCACCGACACAAAAAATGAAAAACACGAAAAACACATGAGAGAAACTAAAAAATAAGACACACGAAAACATGCACATAAATCGATTTCCCCCAAGCTGAACATGACAATGCTAGCAAAATGATATGATCAATGTGATGCAGAAATATGCTCGGGGAAAATCGGAAAAGAAAGAAATCAGAATGCAGGAGAGACAGTCTGCTCGTTCTCCTCTGAAGAGGATGTGGGGTGAAATGATAGAAGGGCACGACATGAAGGGTTATTATGATGCAAAAGCAAATCCTAGATACGCTCCCCTTGCTAATGAGAGGAGACGAGATTATTCAAATCTAAACTAGAAAGCGGTAAATTTTTACACTACTGGATTAGGATACACCTGAGCATAGGCGGATCCAAGATCTGGAGTGGGGCAGGTAGCTGCTCTAACTGCTCCTTCTGTGGCTCCGCCAGAAGCGCTGTACCACGTGTGCCAATGGACCCAAGCAATGCACCTCCAAGCATCCCTCGTAGGTGTCCACCTGCGACCTGCAAAGGACGAGGTGCATTAGTCCATGGCAAAAAATCTTTCCCCAAAATAAAAGTATCCCAGAGATAATTGTCAAAATAAGATTGAAAAATAGTGAAAGTGTGACGAATACTCCCTGAGAATGGGTCGCTATCCTCTATACTAGCGACGACCAAATCCTTGCTCTCCATGAGAAGTGGCTCTCCAGGTGGTGACACACCGCAGCATACCTCAGGGGAAGTAGATCCTGTGTCCTGCGAGAGATATGGTATGTCAAATATATACGAGTCTAAAGAAATAGGAAGTGAAAAGCGAGACTCAAAAGTGGAGTGAGAGTGAGTATGAAAATCTCCCTGAATAGGGGCAATATGCTCAAGTAGATGCTCAGCCGCAGAAGAAGTGGATTGTGACGGTAGAGGTAGATGTGGCTCGGGCTCCATGAAGTGGACGATCGTATCCAAGCCCTCATGCACATCCTCCTCGACGATATGCTCATGCTTCTCCATCTGCTCGATGTCCTGAATGACATCCTCATGGTTGACCACCGACCAAGGAGGAAGCTGTGACAGAGATGGCTGTGGAGGTGGATGTGGAGCGGACCCCTCGTATGTGGTCGTGGTGTCGTCGTCCTCACGCACATCCTCCTCGCCGGTATGCATAAGCTCTGCGGTCTCCTCGGTGCTCTCATAGGACTCATATGGGGTATCCAAATAGAGATGACAAGTCTCTCCCACAGATCCTAGAGAAATCTCCCCATCCTCACTATCATCATCAAAAAATGCTTCGTCATCCAAGTGGTAGTGTGGGAAAATTGGGGCATCGGTATGAGATGTGTCTATGGTGGCCGATGAGATGGTGGTCTCAACCATGAAAGTGGGTATATCCTCTCCTTCATCCTCTCTCCTCGGTGTAGGCTCGGTGATTGGTACCATCAAGTTTTGTAACATTTGGCCTTGGTTAAACATGGCACTTTCAAGGAGAGACACGAGGCTTGATTCTTCTTGTGTTGGTGGAGGGATATAAGGTTGAGGAAATGGATGGGAGGTGTTCGGGCAATGGTTGTGGGAAAATGTATGGCCTTGGTGTAGGGGGAGGCTCTCAAGCGTATATGGGCAATCATAATACACGTGCCCCGCCATCCCACAGGTCTCACAAACCAAAAATGAATAGGGATTGTAGCCTCTCATTTGAGCATCGAAATCTGATCTCCACATGGAAATATCAAAGATACCTGGACAACAAAAATAAGAAAACTAGAGAGGAGCGTCAATAGTACAAGAGAATAACAAAAAGATAATATAATGGTGGGGGAAAAATTTCATGGTTATTGAATATTTTTTTTGTGTTTTTATGCGTAGTCTAACGAACCCAAGCTAAGCTAATATCAAATCGAACGACTCCCCGGCAACAGCGCCAAAAACTTGACCGGCGCCCCGTTTACAGTTTGGGCGCGGTGTCGTTTTACCGCAAGTGCACGGTTAGTGTAGGGTGCGGGTATATCGAACACAGGGAGGTGGATGGCTTGAGTGGCTACTAGCCTCGCCTAGGTCGTGTGCTAGCTGCGCGGATGATATGGGTGGAAGTGTAGAAATAAAAGAAAGAAATGAAAAAGACACGAAATGAATCCCCGCAAACACGGGCTAGAGCTCTCATGACACTTGGCATTTGACTTGACCCAGGGTGAGACATTGCCCCAAAAGGTGGTACCTAGCGTCCATGGCCCGATATTCCGGTCGGTGCTAAGCACGCTAGGCCTACCCGGTTCTGGACGGTGGGCATTCCCATGTCCATTAACACCTTCCGCAACCGGGAGCATTAAGGCCACAATGATATCTCCCAACACTTCGTCCAAGCCGCTCCTGCGCGCGAGGACTCGATGTCAACGCTCGGGGCGTGAGCTATGGCTAGGGAGTTAACCGCCAAGTTTATTCCCCCTTGGCCCGATGGTCAGAGGCGGTCTTTCTCCCGCCAATGACAATGAAACACCCCCGCGTAACCCTAATGGCCAAATAGGTCAAATGTGATTTCTAGCAATACATCGAAGCGGATCTTGACAGGACAAGCACCGGACCCCAATCCCCAACACATCTAGTGTATTGCCATACGAATTGGACCCAGATTGCTAGAAATCCCCATTGACACAATTCATCGAACACATGCCATGCAACCAAGTCAAATAAAACAACCCAAGCATCAATCCTACCCTAACCCGTATTAGGGTTCATCAATACTACTCCATGATGAAAAACATATAAACAAACAACACAAAAGACATACAAACATTCATCACGAAGCAAAAGAAACACAATACAAACAATGGAGAAAAAGAGAAAGAAATACTTATCTTGAGTTTGAACCTCCAATCGAATACAAGATTTATTAACAAAAAGACCTAATCTAATCTAACCTAAAGCTCACAAGAGAAAGGGGCAAAAGCCCTAAAAAACTGAGAAGAGATCTCCCTTCAGTCGGCCAACTTCGAGTATTTATAGCCCCACTTCGAAACCATAATGGTTCGGGTCCAAACCCGCAGGAAAAGCGCCACCCGATCGGTTGACAAGTCAACCGATCGGGTGATCTGTTACAAATAGCAAACAGAAAACGGCAGAGCTTCACCCGGTCAGATGAACCGGTCGGTTGAGTTCTTGGGGTGACCGGTTGGATCTTGGAGCCGTCGGGTGAAGCGATCGGTTGGACGCCCGTGTCTTCAGCTCATCTTCTTCAGCTACAGATGAACCGATCGGGTGAGAGTCACCCGATCGGTTGGCGCTTTGCTTCGAGAAAACAGAGAACAGCCCCCGCTGAACCGGTCTGCGAACCGATCGGGTGACTTCTTTGTGAGCTGCGGCAGAGACCGGGTGGTGCACGCGTGCATCACCCGATCGGTTGGAGATGACCAACCGACCGGGTGAGGGACTGAAAGATGAATTCTTTGGCGTTTGACCCCCTGGATCACGCGTGACTCCTCCCGTTGCTCCGGGGACTTGGGATATCATCGTTAAACGTCCCCTACGTGGTCAATCCCCTGCAATCATGGATAAACAAAGAAAAGTGAAAGAAAACGGGAAAATACACAAAAACGAATAAGAGACGGCGGAAAAACACGAAGAAACACAAAAGAAAACGTGCGTGAATATATGAAATATAAACGCACGTCAGAGACGAAGTGCACGGACACAAAAATTGAAAAACACGAAAAACACACGAACGAAACTGGAAAATAAAGAGAAATAAACATACAAAATAAAAGATCTAAAACACAACGAAGGACTCAAAGACACAAACACACGACAACGACACACGAAAACATGCACACAAAAGTCGATTTCCCCCAAGCTGAACATGACAATGCTAGCAAAATGATATGATCAATGTGATGCAGAAATATGCTAGGGGAAAATCGGAAAAGAAAAAAAATCAGAATGCAGGAGAGACAGTCTGCTCGTTCTCCTCGGAAGAGGGTGTGGGGTGAAATGATAAAAGGGCACGACATGAAGGGTTATTAAGAAGCAAAAGCAAATCCTAGATACGCTCCCCTCGCTAATGAGAGGAGACGAGATTATTCAAATCTAAACTAGAAAGCGGTAAATTTTTACACTACTGGATTAGGATACACCTGAGCATAGGCAGATCCAAGATCTGAAGTGGGGCAGGTAGCTGCTCTAACTGCTCTTTCTGTGGCTCCGCTAGAAGCGATGTGCCACGTGTGCCAATGGACCCAAGCAATGCACCTCCAAGCATCCTTAGTAGGTAACCACCTGTGACCTGCAAAGGATGAGGTGCATTAGTCCATGGCAAAAAATCTTTCCCCAAAATAAAAGTATCCCAGAGATAATCGTCAAAATAAGATTGAAAAATAGTGAAAGTGTGACGAATATTCCCTGAGAATGGGTCGCTATCCTCTATACTAGCGACGACCAAATCCTCGCTCTCCATGAGAAGTGGCTCTCCAGGTGGTGACGCACCGCAGCATACCTCAGGGGAAGTAGATCCTGTGTCATGCGAGAGATATGGTATGTCAAATATATACGAGTCTAAAGAAATAGGAAGTGAAAAGCGAGACTCAAAAGTGGAGTGAGAGTGAGTATGAAAATCTCCCTGAATAGGGGCAATATGCTCAAGTAGATGCTCAGCCGCAGAAGAAGTGGAGCGTGACGGTAGAGGTAGATGTGGCTCGGGCTCCATGAAGTGGATGATCGTATCCAAGCCCTCATGCACATCCTCCTCGATGATATGCTCATGCTCCTCCATCTGTCCGATGTCCTGAATGACATCCTCATGGTTAACCACCGACCAAGGAGGAAGCTGTGACAGAGATGGCTGTGGAGGTGGATGTGGAGCGGACCCCTCGTCTGTGGTCGTGGTGTCCTCGTCCTCATGCACATCCTCCTCGTCGGTATGCATAATCTCTGTAAACTCCTCAGTGCTCTCATAGGACTCATGTGGGGTATCCAAATCAAGACAAGAAATCTCTCCCACAGATCCTAGATAAATCTCCCCATCCTCACTATCATCATCAAAAAATGCTTCATCATCCAAGTGGTAGTGATGGAAAAATGGGGTATCGGCTTGAGATGTGTCTATGGTGGCCGATGGCATGGTGGTCTCAACCATGAAAGTGGGTGTATCATCTCCTTCATCCCCTCTCCTCGGTGTCGGCTCGGTGATTGGTACCATTAAGTTTTGTAATATTTGGCCTTGGTTAAACATGGCACTTTCAAGGAGAGACACGAGGCTTGATTCTTCTTGTGTTTGTGGAGGGGTATAAGGTTGAGGAAATGGATGGGAGGTGTTTGGGCTAAGGTTGTGGGAAAATGTTTGGCCTTGGAGTGGGGGGAGGCTCTCAAGCGTAAATGGGCAATCATAATACTCGTGCGCCGCCATCCTATAAGTCTCACAAATCACAACTGGATAAGGATCGTATCCTCCCATCTGAGCATCGAAATTCGATCTCCACATGGTAATATCCAAGATACCTGGACAACAAAAATAAGAAAACTAGAGAGGAGCGTCAATAGTACAAGAGAATAACAAAAGGATAATATAATGGTGGGGGAAAAATTTCTTGGTTATTGAATATTTTTTTTAAAAAAATAAAAAATAAAAAAAAGAAAAAGAATTTTTTTTGTGTTTTTATGAGTAGTCTAACGAACCCAAGCTAAGCTAATATCAAACCGAATGCCTCCCCGGCAACGGCGCCAAAAACTTGACCGGCGCCCCGTTTACGGTATGGGTGCGGTGTCGTTTTACCGCAAGTGCACGGTTAGTGTAGGGTGCGGGTTTATCGAACTCAGGGAGGTGGATGGCTTGAGTGGGTACTAGCCTCGCCTAGGTTGTGTGCTAGCTACGCGGATAATGTGGGTGAAGTGTAGAAATATAGAGAAGAAATAAAAAAAAGACACGAAAAGAATCCCCGCTAACACGGGCTAGAGCACTCATGACACTTGGCATTTGACTTGATCCAGGGTGAGACATTGCCCCAAAAGGTGGTACCTAGCATCCATGGCCCGATATTCCGGTCGGTGCCAAGCACGCTAGGCCTACCCGGTTCCGGACGGTGGGCACTCCCGTGTCCATTAAAACCTTCCGCAACCGAGAGCATTAAGGCCACAATGATATCTCCCAACACTTCGTCCAAGCCGCTCCCGCGCGCGAGGACTCGATGTCTACGCTGGGGGCGTGAGCTATGGCTAGGGGGTCAACCGCCAAGTTTATTCCCCCTTGGACCGACGGTCAGCGGCGGTCTTTCTCCCGCCAATGACAATGAAACACCCCCGCGTAACCCTAATGGCCAAATAGGTCGAATGTGATTTCTAGCGATACATCGAAGCGGATCTTGACTGGACAAGCACCGGACCCCAACCCCCAACACATCTAGTGTGTTGTCGTACGAATTGGACCCAGATCGCTAGAAATCCCCATTGACACATTTCATCGAACACGTGCCATGCAACCAAGTCTAATGTAAATTTCCAAGCAACAATCCTACCCTAACCCGTATTAGGGTTCATCAAAACTACTCAATGGTGAATAACATAAAAAACAAACAACACCAAAGACAAATAAACTTTCACCATCAAGCAAAATAAACACAATACAAACAATGGAGAAAAAGAGGGGAAAATACTTATCTTGAGTGAATCGTCAATCCAATACAAGACTTATTGAACAAAAGACCTAATCTAAACTAACCTAGAACTCACAAGAGAAGGGGGGGGGGCCAAAAAGCCCTAAAAACTCCAGGAGATCCCCCTCAAGTCGGCCAGCATCGTGTATTTATAGCCCCACTTCAGAACCCTAATGGTCCGGGTCCAAACCCGCAGAAAAAACGCCACCCGATCGGTTGACAAGTCAACCGATCGGGTGATCTGTTACAAATAATAAACAGAAAACGGCGGAGCTTCACCCGGTCAGATGAACCGGTCGGGTGAGTTCTTGAGTGACCGGTTGGATCTTGGCGCCGTCGGGTGAAGCGATCGGTTTGGTGCCCGTGTCTTCAGCTCCTCATCTTCAGCTACAGATGAACCGATCGGGTGAGAGTCACCCGATCGGTTGGCATTTTGCTCGAAAAGACAGAGAACAGACCCCCGCTGAACCGGTCTGTGAACCGGTCGGGTGACTTCCATATGAGCTCCGGCTGAGACCGGGTGGTGCACGCGTGCATCACCCGATCGGTTGGAGATGACCAACCGACCGGGTGAGGGGCTGAAAGATGTATTCTTTGACGTTTGACCCCCTGGATCACGCGTGACTCCTCCCGTTGCTCCGGGGACTTGAGATATCGTCGTTAAACGTCCCCTACACTGGCAATCTCTTGCAAACATGGAGAAACAAAGAAAAGTGAAAGAAAACGAGAAAATACGAGAAAACGAATAAAAGACGACGGAAAATACGAAAAAACACAAAAGAAAACATGCGTGAATATATGAAATATAAATGCACGTCAAGCAGCAGCAGCAGTAGAGAGCACCAGTAGCTGCTGGACGTGGAGCGCCTCTTGTACCCCAGAAGCAGGCTTTCCAACCGGCCGTTCAGCCTAGGAAGCAAGTTTTCACGATGATTGTTGTAGAGGCAGAGGCTGAGGACGGAGTTATTGCATGTAATCCTCAGACTAGTCTTTACTTTTCATTAGTTGATCTTGCATGTTAGATCAGATCTTGATTGCTATAATAGGTTTTGATTGCTAGCTTGTTTATTAGGGGTTATTCTTGTTTGTGCTTTTCCTGCTCAGGTTCTCTTCGACTCCGGTGCATCCATGTGCATCTTATCTCGGTGTTTTATGTAAAAGCATTCTCTGTCGAATTCCCCTCTTTCCAAGATTTGGGATATCGCTACGGGGAATGGTGTGATCTCAGTGTACCTTAGTTGTCGATCCTGTCCCTTGGTTGTTTGTGGACACGAACTATATGCCGATTTTATCGTCCACGACATTACCAATTATGATGACGTTCTTGGGAAGGTGTTTCTTTGCTACGATGGACTGACGACGGAAGAAGGTAGTGTTTGAGATTCAAGGACATCCGACCTTCGAGTTCATCAGCGGTAGCAGTTCGCTTGGGCCTGTTAGATTTCGGGCCAAGCCAGTGGTGGAGATCGTAGCTATGTAGATGAAGATGAGTAGACCAGCTGTGGTGAGAGATTTCGATGAAGTCTTTCCTGAGGAGATGTCAGGACTGTTGCCCGATCGTGCTCTTGAGTTCTTGATTGATCTTATTTTGGTAGCATAGCCCATTTCGAAAGCACCATATCGTATGGCTCCGACAGAGTTGGAGGAGCTGCATAGATAGTTGGACGAGCTTTTACAGAAGGGTTATATCCATCTGAGTGTGTCTCCATGGGGAGCACCTGTTCTACTGGTGAAGAAGAAGGATGGTTCGCGTCCTATGTGCGTGGAATACAGAGAGTTGAATGACATCACCATCAAGAATAAGTATCTGTTGCCGCATATAGACGACATTTTCGATCAGCTTGGAGGATCAAGGGTATTCTCTAAACTGGATCTCAAGAGCAGATATCACTAGCTGAGGGTGAATAAGGAAGATGTGCAGAAGATAGCGTTCAGAATAAAGTATGGACACTATGAGTTCGTGGTTATGCCTTTCGGTGTGACCAACGCACCCGCCGGTTACATGAACCTGATTTTCTATGACTTCTTAGATAAGTTCTTCATTATCTTTATTGACGACATCTTGATCTATTCGAATTCGGAAGAGGAGCATGCAGAGCACTTGATGTAACGGCCGCTTTCCGACCGTTCGTATTTTTTGCGTGTACGCTCTTTTTAGACACGTATTTTATTTGAATCTTTCTTGGACTCGGACTATATGATGTAATATGTTGTTGAGATCATAAGGAAGAGTAGTTATTTGTGGGATTTTTAGTGAACGTCATTTCACGGGTCGTTCTCCCACAAATCGAGTTTGATTGCTAGATCGTCGTAGCTTTAGACGTAGCCGTCGGATCTTTTATTTTTCTGTTTGTTTTTCGTAGACCAAACGCATGGTTGACCACTGTATCTCCAAGCCTCTCTTCGTTACGGTCGTCCCCATATTTTTTTCTTATTTTTCTGACACTCCTAGCCCACCCAAATCGCTAATCAAAACCCAAGCCCATTAAGCCCAAATTAATTTCGAATTTTTGTTGCTAATCAAATCTGGGGAAGATTAGCACGTATCATGCAAAATATTCAGCCACTACACTCACCTAACTTTACCCTACTTCATACCCACTCACTCACCCTCTCTCCTAGTCACCCCCTAAACTACACCCTCTTTAAAAGCCAAATAGCAAAATTCCATCTTCTAAAACAAACCTGGCCGAAATAACTCCCTTACGCAAAACCCATGTCCTAGCCGACTTTGCTTCTCCTCTAGCCACCCACGACCTTCCCTAGCCTCCCCACTCCAGCCACCAGCATCTCCACCTCCTTCTCCTCCTTCTCCACCTCTCCAAGAGCCCCAAAACCCTAGAGTTTCTCCACTTTGGCCAACAATTACTGTCACAGCAGCACCCGTCGGAAGAACCCATGCACGTCGAGCATCTGCCTCCGTCGGAGACGACCACCACTGCCACTCAACACCTCTCTAACCCTTCGATCATCTCCAACTCCCCTTACCCTTTTCCCACGTCTCGATCTCCTCGAAAACCCCGTGGAACTCAGATCTAGCCACTGTTTTTGACAGTTTGCATGCAGCCACTTCAAACTCATGCCCACCGGTCATCCGGCCATCTACGATGACCACCCTACAACCGTTGTACTCCTATTGAACCTCTCTATCATCTGTAATTTTCCTTTTCCTCATCCCACATCTCTAGCTTTTGGAAAACTCGTTGAAACCAAGCCCTAGCGCTGTTTTTGGTAGATCTGTGCACCGTTCTTCAACACCGTCACCCGGTCGCCTTCGACCACTTCCAGCGACCACTCAACCACTGTTGGCTTCCTCTAGAAGTCTTTTCGCTTTTGCAATTTCCATTGACGCTGTTCCTCGCTGATTTTCCGCTGAGACGTGCGACAACGAACATTGCGCGAATCTGTCCCCTTCGACTTCTCACAGCCACCCACCGCCGTACGCTCACCCCGTCGGCCACCCACCAGGCCGAGCATCTCCCATTGATCCTACTTCAACTACTGGCAGCCCCCTTGGACCCTCAAAGTTAACGTGTGTCTTCGTACCCATGTGTCTTTACCCAACGTCGCCGCCGTCGTGAAGATCTATTGCGATACCCGCAACTGGAGGGAGATCACCGCTTGCCGCTCTTTTCGTTCCACCATCTCGCTGTCCAGAGGTGCCTCGCTACACTACCCATGGCCGAGGAGTTGCAGACGATGTTGATGCTTCGCCGTTCAAACCCGACATCTGCTTTTTGGACGACGTCAAAAGGTTGGTTCCCCCTAACATATAGTAAGAATCCACACGTAGCGAAACGTAAACCTAATCTAAAATTTGTCAACGTGAACTAAAGTTATTTTCTGCATCTTTAAAATGTTGTCCACTGTAGGAAAGATTGACGAACGAACTAAATTTCTGTGCACATAGGGTAGACGTCGATCTAGACCGAACAAATAATCAAAAGACGTGACTTTTGATTGTTAGGGTAGTCCCGCCAAATTTAGAAACAAACCGTAATAGGATTGACAAAAAGCATGATCTGACATCGTCGTGATCCTATTTCAGACGGACCATTACCAACGCTCTGACTCGACGAGACGCTCAACGACCCAATACCGACGCTCCGACTCGACGAGACGGTCCCAACGGACATACCGCTCGCCACCGCAGGCAAGTGTGTTCACTTGCACAGTTTCGGCCACGTTTAGGCCATTGTTTCCCTTAAACTGTAAAAAGTAATAACAAGAGTACCAGACGTGAAATGATAGCGTCTGGGACACCCCACGACAGCCTGGACTTGACGACGAAGTCCAGGCACAACAACATTAACTGACATTATATGTTTTATCTGTATGTGCGTATGTATGGACCCCCTAGAATCAACAACAACAACTGCTACCACAGGTTTTATCTGTGTGTACATGTGTGTGAACCCCCTAGAATAAACAACTCTCATCCATACTCATCTTGTCATGTCATGTCGTGTATTACATAAGCCTGCAGGCAAATAGGGCACTCTCCAATCTGGAGAGAGTGTATTGGATATGGAAGACGTTTGTACACCCTTGTAGGGGATGTACGAGGGAATACGGACCTCGAATGTCGCGTACACGAAGTCGTGTGCAAAGGGAATCTGTTCCCTTGCGGAGAGGATCTCTGGATGAGTAGGAAAGTCGCATTATATATGCATAAGTGCATGCGACATATGGTTAATAAAGGGGGAATATCTTAAGCTTATATTGTACCATGCATATGGTACAACTTAAGCTTATAATGTGCCATGTATCATGGTACACCTTAGTTAAATTGTTCTAAAGGAACAATTTACCCTAAAATAACTACCTTGGGGGCTATAAATAAGACCCAAGGGTAAGCCATTTCTTACACTTTTTGCATGGCATTCTTGCATGCATTTTCATCCTAGAGAAGCTCTGCCGAAATGCTTCCTCTCTTTCTTTATCCAAGTTCTTAATCTAAAGCAGAGATTTAGATTGTGGATTTAGTAGCCTTACTCCGTTCGTGAGAAGACTCGATCCGTCATGGCGAATCCGAAGGCGAAGTTCGTAGACTACCGTGCCGCATACGCAAGCGTAAGTCTAAACTTCATATTATCGATCCTAACTCTGTTTTGGCAGGATCCTTCATTGGTATCGGAGCCATATGGGTTCGCCCCGGTCAAACCACCGCCCCGTCGAAAATATGAACGAGTCGTTGTCTTTTTCACGAATGGGTCTCCTACCATTACGGATATGGTAGGAACACTTCGTGACGGAGAGAACGCAGCGGTTGTTCTTTTCACGTTAGGGTCTCCTATCATTACGGATATGGTAGGAACTCTCCGTGACGGGAAGAACCGACCGTTCACGTAGTACGTTATTCATTTTTGGCACACGGCCATTAGGAAATAACTAATTTCTCGACGAACGGGTGCTTCATCGAGGAAGATGATGGTAGTTATTTCCATCGGGTAAGATGAAATTTGGTGCATGTGCACCATGGCCAAATCGGCTATGAAGGCCATGCACCCCCCCTCCACTTGCGGAGGGGGTTGGCTACGGCCAATAACCACCGGCGACCACCCCATCAAGGGGGAGGAATGTGTGCGGCAACCCCATTCAAGGGGGTGGCCTGCCATGGCCAAAGGGGCCATGGCCGGCCAATGCCCAAAATGGCCTTGGCCATGACCGGCCATGGCCAAGGCCAGGCCGGCCTGGCCGGACATGGCAGTGGCCAGGGCCAATGCCCTGGCCTCGGCCAGGGCATGGCCGGCCCTGGCCGAGGGGCCAGGGCCCCTGGCCGGCCAGGGCAGAGGCCCTGGCCGGCCCTTGGCCAAGCCCCGGCCAGGGCAGAGGCCCTGGCCGGGAAGATGTTGCAGACCAAAAAAAAAAAAATTGGTCGACCAATTTGGTGTTTTTGGTCGACCAATCCGACAGAAGGTCTGGGTCGACTGCAAACTTGCCAAATGACCCATACGGGGTGACAAAAGGCATTGGTCAAACTCGAATGTGCCGATTAGCCCATACGGGGCTAACCACAGTGCCAACTAGTCCATACGGGGTTAACGTTTTTAATGAAGTTTTTTTTGGGCTCTACTCCTTGAAGATTAGCCATAGTGCTCTACTTCATGCGAGATTAGCCATGTCATTGTGCTCTACTCTACGGAGATTAGCCAATGTACTTATGACGTTGTGCTCTACTCTACGGAGATTAGCCAACGTGCTTTCAAATTTTTTTTGAAAAAGGTGTTTTTCAAATAGGTTATGTCACGTCCTTAATCGGGATAGCGCAATTTATAATTCCAAGTCCTACCACGATCCGGCCATGGTTATCTAACCCATGGGTGTGTAGAACAGGTCTCGTGGCTTGGCAATTGTTGCGCTAAAATTCTTTGCGCAAACTCTCACCTATTCCATTTTGAAAGATATGTTTTTCAAAATTGATTTTCCGCTGCGAAGTACTATAAGAGTACGATTGTTTGATAAGTGATGGGGGAATATTGAAGGTTGTTCTAGATGGTGATTGGAATCATAGAGACCTTTTCGATTCTAGAACAACATCTTCAATAATTTTCGAAAGTAACTTATCAAATACAATATAATTCCAAGTGGGATTTGAATTTTTAGAACCATCCAACTGGGATATTCTATTATCATTTCAAGTGGGAGTTATATTTTAAGAAATTTTATGCAATGTTTTGATCAAACCTTCGTTTTTGTGTCTTTTGCAGCATTTTAAAAGTAAAATGTCTTCCGCTTCAAAGAATATCGTCGCTGAGTTAAACAAAGGTGAAAAACTCAACGGCGATAATTACAAACTTTGGTCCATCAAGATACAATACGTTCTAGAGGAGCAAGAAGTGCTCGAAACTCTAAAGAACGTTATGATTGAACCCGAGTTGGGCACTACGGCCCAACACCGACGAGACAAGGAAGCTTTTGATGCTTGGTCTCGGAATAACAAGATAGCGCGCATACGTTATTAAGCAGTATGGCTGATGACATAATGCGCATCTTCCGAGAACATGACCTAGCCATGGACATATGGTCCAAGCTAGAGGAGAAGTTCGGTGGCACATCGGTGTCCAAACTTCGCTCCTTAACTATAAAGTTCGATTCATATAAGAAACGTCCAGATCATTCCATGGGGAAACATCTGCGACATATGGCGAACCTTATCTCGGAGTTAAAGGATGCAGGTCATGTGCTCACAAATGAGCAACAAATCCAAGCAGTCATACGTTCCCTACCAAATGGGTGGGATCAGATGAAGATGCATCTCACTCATAATGAGAGCATCAAGACCTTCAACGATGTTTCCAAGCACCTCGAATTAGAGGAAGAGCGGCTTGCGGCTGCCAAGCCAAGTGCAGAAGTGCACATGGTTGCTAGTTCCTCACACGGGGGAAAGAAACGTAAAGATCGTTCGAAGTCTTCTAATGAACGTAATAAGCAACCTGAGTCTACCAAGGAACCCAAACATAAGGGTGGGCACAAGAAATGGCACAAGAAGAAAGACTTGAAAAGGATCAAGTGCTTCAAGTGCAACAAGCTCGGTCACTATGCTCGTTCGTGTACGAGTGGAAGTGACGAGGTAACTTGTAATACTAGTTACATATGTGTTTCTAGTCCACTATTTCTTGTGGAATCTAATCCATTTTTGGATAATTGATTCAGGTGCCACCGACCACATAGCAAAGGACAGACGGTCCTTCGTGGAGTATCACCGGATACCCCAAGGAATGAAGTGGATCAATGTAGGAAACAACACACGTGTTGAAGTGAAAGGCGTTGGGACTCGCAAGCTAGTCTTGGACAACGGCCGCACTTTCCTACTTCATGATGTTCTCTTCATTCCATATATTCAAAGGAATATTATAACTGTGGTCAATTTAATGGGTCTTGGTTATAACTGGTTCCTTCATGATTGTAATATGAACCTATTTTGTAATAATAATTCCTTTATTGGTTCTGGGTTATGTATTTAAAGGATTCATTGTAATAAGTACAATGTATGATTTCTCATTTCCTTGTGACAAATTCTTTGACTAATGAGTCTAATATAATTTGTTGGCACACAAGGCTTGGTCATATTGGACCAATGCGTATGGATAGATTTACCAAACGTGGCCTTCTATCCAATGTTTCAAAGGTTGAAATGTCGACCTGTGAACATTGCCTTGTGGGGAAATCTTGTCGCAAGCCGTTTGGAACCGGCACAAGGGCCGAGGTTCCATTACAGCTTATCCATTCGGACATATGTGGTCTGATGAATGTCTAGACAAGACGTGGAAAGTCCTATTTCATCACTTTTATTGATGATTTCACCCGATTCAGACATATCTATTTTGATATCCCATAAAAGTGAAGCTTTGGCTTGCTTTAAAAACTATATGAGTTTAGTGGTGAATCAATTAGATCGTAAAATTAAGATCTTGCGAACCGATAGGGGCAGTGAATATCAATCAACAAGTTTTAAGGAACTTTGTGATGACAAAGGCATAGTACATCAGGTAACTATGCCTTATACTCCTCAACAAAACGGTGTTGCATAAAGGAGAAATAGGATTTTTAATGGAAATGGTCCGTTCAATAATGGCTCAAGCTAACTTGCCAATCACCTTTTGGGGTGATGCATTATTGACGGCCGTTTTCATTTTAAACCGCGTACCCTCGAAATCAGTTAGCTCCACTCCTTATGAGTTGTGGAACCAAAGGTCTCCTGACTTAAACATTTTTGAAACCTTGAGTTTGTGCATTCAACGCACATATTTCCTCCCATAAGTATGGCAAACTTGGGCCAAGGGGAAGGAAATGTATCTTTATACGATACGCAGAAAACTCCAAAGGTTATGTTTTTTGTTAGTCAAGAAGACAATTGTGGGCTAATTGAGTTTGAGTCGAGAGATGTCACTTTCTTGGAAAACGAGTTTCCAAGACAGGGCGAGATAAGTCAGGACTTATCTCTATTTGAGATTTATGATCAAGAAGGATTACCTCATTCGAGTGGGAGAATTCTTGGTGAAAACGAAAATACTTTTCAACCTTCACCAATGGATTATACGAATGACGATTATCCTATTCCATACGGGAATAATGATCCAAGTGGGAGCAATTCTAACGACATTTCAAGTGGGAGTGATATTAGAATTGATCTAAATTCAAGTCAACAAGGACTTGAAGAACCTCAAATATGCCGTATCATGCCCTGCAAAAGACAAATGGATGGAAGCGATGAAGGAGGAATTGAAATCCATGAAAGCTAACCAAGTCTGGGACTTAGTTAACTTACCCAGAGGACGTAGAGCAATTGGGAACAAATGGGTTCTCAAGATCAAGCATAAGGCTAATGGCTCTATAAGATAGATATAAAGCTCGCCTTGTCGCGAAAGGTTTTACGCAACAGGAATGAATAGACTACGAAGAGATATTCTCACCTGTTGTGCGTTTTACCTCGATTTGCATGATTCTGGTAATGGTAGCTTGCTTAGACCTCAAACTAAATCAGATGGATGTAAAGAATGCCTTTCTCAATGGAGAATTGGACGAGGAGATCTATATGGAACAACCAATAGGGTTTGTAAAAGAAGGAAACGAACATAAGGTTTGTAAACTTCGTAAGTCCATATATAGTCTTAAATAATCCTCGAGGCAATGGTATATACGATTTCAAGAAGTTGTCTTATCAAATGGATTTTCCATGCTTGATGAAGATAACTGCGTATATATCAAGAGGATTTAAAAGCAAGCATGTTATTATGTCTCTATATGTAGATGACATTTTAATAACAAGAAATGACAAGGGCTTTGTGATGGATATCAAGGCTTGACTTTCATCAGTTTTGAGATGAAAGACTTGGGGAAGACACATATATCCTTGGAATTAAGATTTCAAGGAATCGTTCAAAGAAACTTCTTTCTCCTTCACAAGAGACTTATATAAAGAAGGTTCTAGAACGGTTTAATATGTAGGACGGCAAGTCCAATTGATACTCCTATAAGCAGATGCGATAATTTATATCTGAAATCATGTCCAAAGAACCAAAAGGAAAAGGAAATTATGGAAAAAGTTCCATATTCCAGTACAGTTGATAGTCTTATGTATGCTATGATGCATACAAGACCGGACATCTATTTTGCCGTTGGAATGGTAAGTCGTTACCAATCCAACCCAGGGCAAGGACACTGGAAAGCGGTTAAGAGGATAATGCAGTATCTTAAAGGAACTGCAGATTTGGAAAAGACTATGATAAAACCAAGAAGGTAGACATAAGGTACATATCTACGCATGAGATGATAGAGGATCAGCTTACGAAAGCGATCCCCAGAAATGTGTTTTATAAACACTTATCATCCCAAGGATTGCGTAAGAGCTGAGTTGTACCAATATATATTCCCATGTCTGAGAAAGATCAAATTTAATAAAAGAATAAGTTCTTTTTCTAACATTCATATGAATTTCTTAAAGAAATGTTTGTGTACATTTTTGAAATCTCAGCTGAATTGTGTGTATGTCGGACAGATTAAGGTTGGCTCTCTCACATGAGCAACCGCCTTATCTTATCAGATGGATAAGATAGAGATGAGACTAGTTTAAAGTCAAAATCATTAGACGAATGATTTAGAGTCATGACTTTAACAAAGATAGTCGAATGAAAGATCTGCATCATATGGATGCTTACAAAAGATCTGAGATCTGTATCACAAGGATAAAAAGATCTCATTGGATTTTTTAATCCTATCTGTCTTATGCAGGATGAGAGTCCGGGAATATTTCCTGAGTAGTAAGGGGACTCAAAAGATAGGCACTGTGGTGTCTGATCTTTCATCCGTACAACATCATTAAGACATACTCTCCCTGGGAAAGGAGTGATGTTGTAATACGTGTTCATACCACGTATGCATTTCGACCACTGAGTTAGTAGCAATAGTGTTTGCTATTATGTGAGACTCAAAGGCCATATGGGTCTTAACTCTAACCCTCAAGGACTCCAATTGGTTCCTTTAGATTTGACGAGATGATCGCTATCTTAGCGTGTTGCTAATGGGCTATGGTAATTCGGCTCGGCGGGGCACGTTAGAAAAGCGAATCAAGTCAAGATCAAAAGGTTCGCAAGAAGAGGAAGATTGATTTCATATTCACATTTGGACTTTAAATGATTCAAAGCTGGCCAGCCAATTGTAATCCAGATGGGATTCAATTGTTGAATATAAAGTATAAGAAATGTGAAGAAATAATCTAGGGTAAAGCATGCGTTGAACTACTCAACTTTGCACCTTCGAGGTCGTTGTGTATCTCTAACAAGTGCACAACAACAGACTCTACGCGCATGACGGTCGCACAGTCTATTTCTCGGTATGATAGATGAAAGAACTAAGAGAAAGACGTTCTCTTACAATCCCCTCAAGTGTGAGTGGGAGATGTTGGATATGGAAGAAGTTTGTACACCCTTGTGGGGGATGTACGAGGGAATACGGACCTCGAACGTCGCGTACACGAAGTCGTGTGCAAAGGAAATCTGTTCCCTTGTGGAGAGGATCTCTGGATGAGTAAGAAAGTCGCATTATATATGCATAAGTGCATGCGACATATGGCTAATAAAGGGGGAATATCTTAAGCTTATATTGTACCATGCATATGGTACAACTTAAGCTTATAATGTGCCATGTATCATGGTACACCTTAGTTAAATTGTTCCAAAGGAACAATTTACCCTAAAATAACTACCTTGGGGGCTATAAATAAGACCCAAGGGTAAGCCATTTCTTACACTTTTTGCATGGCATTCTTGCATGCATTTTCATCCTAGCGAAGCTCTGCCGAAATGCTTCCTCTCTTTCTTTATCCAAGTTCTTAATCTAAAGTAGAGATTTAGATTTTGGATTTAGTAGCCTTACTCTGTTCGTGAGAAGACTCGATCCATCGTGGCGAATCCGAAGGCGAAGTTCGTAGACTACCGTGCCGCATACGCAAGCGTAAGTCTAAACTTCATATTATCGATCCTAACTCTGTTTTGGCAGGATCCTTCAGAGTGATCCCTTGTCACGATTGGAAACGAATTAGTCTGCGGGCAAATATGGCACTCTCCAATCTGGAGAGAGTAATCCCTTGTCACGATTGGTAATGGATAAGCCTGCGGGCGAATAGGGCACTCTCCAAGCTAGGATAGTGAACCCTTGTCACGATACATAAGCCTGCGGACGAATAGGGCACTCACCAAGTAAGTGAGAGATCCCTTGCCATGTCTTGTCTTGTGCACTTGGGCTGGGGGTAGGGTTGAGCATGCGCATGGGGAGAGGGTTTGATCCCCCTCGAACCGTACGGCATGAACCCTTCGTGACACACACTTGTCTTGTCTTGTCTTGTCCCGTCTAGTCTAGTCTTGGAGCTAGTAGCACACGCTATGGCTATTGTCTGTCACGTTTTACTTTTTAGCGTTGTCTTTACTTTCTTGCACATTTACATATCTGCCATGCTGTTGCATCATCATCAGGTAAACAACTTTTAAAATGTCAACCTTAAAAAGTTATACACCTTGTAGTGGAGTCTTCTCGCGGTTACTTGCAGACTTCACCTGACGTACAACCACTTTCTCTTGGTGTTTGTACGTCAGGTACCAAGACAGGGTTAGTATATCCGGAGCCGGTACCCGAGGACGTGGAGCAGGAGTACGTTGCTGATCAGGAGTACGACCCGAGTAAGGACCAGTCTTAGAGGTTCCTCTGTTGCTGACATTGGAGGTTCATTCAATTTCTAGTTTGGGTGCGTAGCACCATTTTGCTTTCTATTTTAGATTGGGTGCGTAGCACCATTAGTTTTCTTTTCTGCGTTGTAGCCATGCTGGGCTCCTTTTTAGACTTTTATACTCGCTGGATATTATCTCTTTTTATTAATGAATGCAACTTTCTTTCTGTACTTTCTGTTGTTCCGAATTTTATAAATGTAAGACCTGAAAATTTTAAAATGGTATCCCTACAGATGCTTATTGGCTCCGAGCTTCACAGCTCTGGCCCAAGCGGGCCATAGTCACGTTTCACTTTCATCATTTTGGAAAGCGGGGCGTGACACTTGAGGACAGTTCTAGAGATTCTGAGGAAGCATCGCATGTATGCGAAGTATTCCAAGTGCAATTTTTGGCTGGATAGAGTTGCTTTCCTTGGACATGTGGTGTCAGGAGATGGCATATCTGTGGATCAGGAGAAGATCAAGGCTATTAGAGAGTGGCCGATTCTGCGGACAGCGTCAGAGATGAGGAGTTTTCTTGGGCTAGCAGGATATTATCGATGCTTCATCAAGGATTTCTCTCGTATTACAGAGCCAATGACTAGACTGAAGAGGAAGGATATACCGTTCGTTTGGTCCGATGCTTGTGAGGATGCCTTTTCTATTCTGAAGGAGAGGTTGACGTCAGCACCTGTTCTAGCTGTGCCCGATCGGAGTGGAGGCTTCGAGATCTTTTACGATGCATCTGGCAAAGGTATCGGTTGCATTTTGCATTAGCATAGACACGTGGTCGCATACGCTTCTCGACAGCTCAAGGTTCACGAGAAGAATTACCCGACGCACAATTTGGAGTTGGATGCAGTCGTATTTGTGCTCAAGATTTGGACGCATTTCCTGCTGAGTGAGAAAGTGAAGATCTTCACTGATCATAAAAGCTTGAAATACAGAAGGAGCTCAACATGCGACAGCGTCAATGGTTGGACCTCATTGTGGATTACAAGATCGGCTTGCAGTATCATCCTGGTAAGGTGAATATGGTTCCTGATGCGCTGAGCAGATTTCCAGCAATTATGATGTTGACTTCACAGTGGAGGTTGCAGCAGGAGTTCTGTGAGTCAGGCATTAAGATTTTGCTTTCTGGAGAGGTTTCGTCGCTGATGTGTATGCAGATACAGTCGACGATCATGGATCGGATCAAGGCAGGTTAGGCTGGAGATCCGAAGCTGATGAAGATCCATGAGCAGGTAGAAGCCGATCTGCAGACTGACTTTTTGATTCATGAGGATGGCTCGCTGAGGTATGGAACCAGAGTTTGAGTGCCAGCTGGAGATGATAGAGAGGAGTTGCTAGTCGAGGCACATAGTTCGCCGTATTCTTATATCCTGGAGGCACCAAGATGAACAAGGACCTTCGCCTGAACTACTGATGGCATGGCATGAAGTGGAGTGTGGCCTGAGCATTGCCAAGTGTGTAGGATGCTAGCAGGTTAAGGAGGAGCATCAGCATACGGCTGGGTTGCTACAGCCGCTTCCGATTCCGGAGTGGAAGTGGAAATACATTACTATGAATTTTGTGACTGGACTGTCTCAGAGTCCTAATCAGAATGACGCAGTTTGGGTAATCATGGACCGATTGACAAAATCTACGCACTTCATCCCTTTTCGAGTAGGACATTCGATGGCAACGCTAGCGAGGAGATACATGGAGGTAAATTCTTTTACTCTTCGTTTTTATTTCCTTTACCTAGTATGGATAGTGATGTAACGTGAATCGTGCAGGAGATCATGCGACTTCACGGAGTCCCCGTGAGTATCGTGTCGGACAGAGACATGAGATTCACATCTTAGTTTTGGCAGAGTCTGCAGAAGAGTCTGGGTACAAGTCTGAGTTTCAGCACCGCGTACCATCCTCAGACAGATGGCCAGTTCGAGCAGACGATTCAGATTTTGGAGGACATGCTGAGAGCATGCATGTTGGACTTCAAGAGATCTTGGGAGGATGATCTTCATCATGTGGAGTTTGCCTATAATAAGAGCTACCAAGCAAGCAATGGCATGGCGCCATTTGCCGCGCTTTATGGGAAGAAATGTCGATCGCCGCTGAGCTGTGATGACATTGGAGACATGGAGCTGTTAGGGCCAGAGATGATTATTGAGGCAGTGGATATTGTGAGGAACATCAGGGAGAAGCTGAGGATTGCTCAAGATCTTTTAAAGCATTGGGCAGGTGCTACTATTGGAGTTTCAGCCTGGAGACCCTGTTTTTCTCAAGATCTATTCGAATCGAGGAGATATTCGATTTGAGATGATGGCAAGCTGAGCTCGAGTTATATTGAACCCTTTGACGTCCTAGAGAGAGTTGGAGCAGTGGCTTATCGCTTGGTGTTGCCGCCATCACTGGAGGGAGTTCACGACGTGTTTCACGTATCTCAGTTGCTCGATACGTAAGTGATCCATCTCATGCTGTGGATTTCTCGGAGCTCACGGTTCGCCCGGACCTGACTTACGATCAGCAACCAGTTGAGATTCTGGATCAACGTCAGAAGCAGTTGAGGAATAAGACCGTCGACCTGGTTAGAGTGCAGTGGCATCATGGTTCACCTGGGGAGTCTACCAGGGAGTGCGATGAAGAGATGAGAGAGTGCTTCCGGCATTTATTTCTGGAGTAGTAGATGATGTTGATTTCGAGGGCGGAATCATTTATAAGGTAGGTAGGATGTCACTATCATTTTCGATCGCATGTTTTCTACGCGTACTTTCTTTTCGTACATGTATTTATTTTGACCTCTTCTTGTATTCCAAACATACGATGTGATATGTCGTTGTGACCCTCTAAGAGAGTACTTATTTGTGGAATTATTTGTGAACGTCATTTCATGGGTTGTTCTCCCACAAAACAACTTTGTTTGACTGGGTGTTGTAACTTTAGACTTCATTGTTTGATCTTTTTATTTTTAGTTCCATTTCCATGAACCTAGCACATGACCGACCATCATAGTCTCGACTCTCTCGTCGACACGATCGTCCCAGTATTTTTCTTATAATTATCGGACATCGCTAGACCAACCTTTTCACCTAATCACTTTCTAATCTACTTAGCCTAATTAATTTGAATTTCAAATAACCCAAATTAAATCTATAGGTTTAATACGTATCATATGTAATATTTCCCTAGCTAATGACACCCTAAGTCTACCCTCTTCCTCTCACATCTTCTCTCTCCAATCAACCTAGGTGCATCCCCATTTTAAACCCAAAATAGCAAATCATCTCTATTAGAACCAAACCAAGCCTAGGGTTTTTGGATCTCACGCATCAGCCGCCACCATCCCATATAACCCACGGCCTGTAACCACCCATCGCGCCGCCGGACACCTCTGCCGCCCCTTGCTCCGGCCACCCTCCTCCACACTAACAACCCTTCCTCCTCCTCCTCCTCCTCCTCCTCTAAGCCGCACAACACCACCATCCTCTTATATAAAAATTGTCAACCCCCCTCTCAAAAAAACCCGCGGCCAACACCTCCGGTCCGTCGCCGGCCACCTCCTGCGGCCGGCCACCGCCCAGGCCGTCCCCCTACTCCGTTCATCATCCTCCACGGCAACCACCCTCCTCCACCCTCAAACCAAACCTCAACACTCTTCCCTCTCCCATTAAAAACTGTCTTTTGCTCAAAACTGTCCTTTGCCCATCCGAAAATCACGCCCAGCCCCTTGTAGCCGCTGTCGGCCACCCACATCCGGCCATCCACCTCCCCTAGCATCACCCTAACATCCACATCTCCCCTTGGCCGCAACCCCCTTGGCCGAAACCACAAAAACGGCCCCCAAGCCGATAAAAAATGCCGCTAGCCCTATAAAAACTGCCGCACAACCTCCTTGCTCGCTGCACCGTTGCTGAACACCCCCTCGATGGCAGCCCAGATCCACACGACTGTCCCCTAGGCCGTAAGACCATTGCACGGCATTCCTTTGCTGTCGGCGTTCGTGTTCCTCTCCATCATTCGCGCGTCATACTACCGTGGTCGCTAGCTGTCCGCCGTACTCTTGCTCGTTGCCAGAGTCCAACCCCCGACGTCGCTACCCGACGTCAGTGTAGATCTCGCATTGTGTTGAGGTAAATCTCGAATCATAGGAACTCACACATCGAATGCTAAATAAGATAAAAGACGTAATCTTTATTGTATTGGTTAAATCACTAATCGAACGTTAATAATACGGGACTGTAGGTTGGATCGTGGACTGAGCACAAAGGTAGATATGGACTGTTGATCTGTGATTGCAGAACGCCTCTTTCAGGCAAGTGTAACTTGCTCGATTGTTGTTGTAGGCCATGTTTAGGCCATTTTGTGAATTTTTGCAAAAGAGACAATGCGGTGAAATGATAGTTGCCTAGACGACCATATTTGATCTAGCTTGACAACAAAGCTAGATCCGACACCATACTAGATCTAGCTTGCCAACGAAGCTAGATCCGACACCCTTGCCATGTCATTTCATGCAAGTTTATTTTGATATAACAATACACAAATCAATATCTGTAACGGTCGCTTTTCGACCGTATGTTTTTCAAACATGTACCTTCTTGTTTGTACGCGTATTTTTAGTTGTCTCTTATTGTATCCCAAACGTGCGATGTGATATGTCGTTGTGACCCTCTGAAAAAGTACTTATTTGTGGAATTATTTGTGAACGTCATTTCACTGGTCGTTCTCCCACAAAATAACTTTGTTTGAAGAGGTGTCGTAATATTAGACTTAGTCGTCTGATCTCTTTATTTTTAGTTCTGTCTTCCGTGAACCTAGTCGTGACTGACCATCGTAGTCTCGACTCTCTCATCGACACGGTTATCCCGGAATTTTTCTTATAATTATCCGACACCACTAAACCCACTTTTCCCCTAATCACCTTCTAATCTACTTAGCCTAATTAATTTGAACTTCAAATAACCCTAATTAAATCTATAGGTTAATAAGTGTCATGTGAAAATCTTTCTCTAGCTAATGACACCCTAAGCCTACCCCCGCCCTCTCACATTTTCTCTATCCAATCAACTTAGGTGCACCCCCATTTTAAACCCAAATAGCAAGAATCATGTCCTATTCATTCTAGGCTATTCAACACACTAAATGAACCCTTTCTCTCCTTCCCTAACCCTTTCTTTTCCCTTAAACGCACCCCTTTCATCTCCTATATAGCGTTTATCATCTCTTTAAACCGAAACCTAGCTAGGTTTTTCTCCAACTCGTAAAACCCATGCCCAGCCGCCATGTCCCCAGTCGCGCCTTCCAAGACCTGCCATCGGCGTCCCCTACTCCAGCTAACCTCCTCCCCCTCGACAACCACTTCCTCCTCATCCAAAAACCCCCACGAAATCCCTTAAAAGCCTACAAAAACTACCCCTCACCCTTCAACTTGCTGCCAGCTTCACCTGGGCTGCCGTCGGTACTCCCTGCCGCACGTACTCCCTGCCGCCGACCACCACCTAGGCCGACCCCCGGTACCCCCTATCACACCGGCCACCAACTGCAGCCCCTCAAGCCTCCACATACACCAAAACAGCCCCTACATGCCCTAAAAACTGTCGTTAGCCCTTCAGAATCTGTCGTTTCCCCATCCCTTGTTGGCTGCTCCGTTGCCGCGCACTCCCTTGACATCTGCCCAGATCCACATGGCTGCCTTCCCCTTCGCGTCGATGTTTGGTGATCGTGCCGCTACCCGATTGATCGTCGTTCGTCGTCGTTGTCCCGCTGTACCTTCACTCTATCGGAATCCAACCCTAACGTCGCTACCCGACGCCAGTGTAGCTTTCGCATCGTGTTAAGGTAACCTGCTCCGTAGGAACCCCCACATCGCATGCTAATCAAGACTAAAAACCGTAACTTTACTGCTTTGAAAGACTCACCAATCAAGATTTAATAATTGGGAATGTAGGCTGGATTGGACTGAGCACATAGGTAGATCTTGGAATTGTTGAACGGAGATCGCAGAGTGATTATTTTTAGGAAAGTGATACTTGCCAGTATTTGTTTAGGCCATGTCTTAGACCAATCTGTGAAATAGCGTAAAAGAGACTAGACGATGAAATGATAGTCGCCTAGATACCTTATTTGACTAGCGTGACAACGAAGCTAGATCCGACACCCATGCTATGCTATCATTTCATGACGCATGTCACGTTTAATTTCAAATTAACTGTACGCACTTTTAACTGCTTGTTGCCATGTTCATGGATTTTGTCACGTCATTTCATGCATTGATTGTATTGCCGTATATATGTAGCACATGCTACTTTTAAATTGTAAGCTGCGGCGAGTAGGGTCCTGACCCCTACATCCTATTAAGGCTAGGCACCTGCTTTACAGGCACAACCCTATGCCAAATACACTTCCTGGCTCGTGATCTAGAAGCGAGCACAGTGTTGTTGGTGAAAAACCAATGCTCGATACACGTGAAGGGGTAGGGTTAAACAATCACTTGAGCGTAGAAGTGTGCACGTATAGCCACTTCAGCGAAAAGACGGAAACTCTGCGCACAACGTGATAAGCTAGTTTTCGTGAATTTATGATATAGTGTTTAGTAGCTTCTCCTACGACATGCGTGCTTTATTACCATCATGTTATTTTAATTGTTGCATTCTTTTAAATGCCATGTCACATCATCATGTTAAAACTGCTAGTTGCATTACTATTTATATAATCCTTGCACAAAAGTCTTCTGTTTTCCTTTTGGAGACTTTTGCTGACATGCGCCCTTTTCTCTTTGGGTGTCGCATGTTAGGTGGTGAGTCAGAGTTAGTAGCAAAGGACGATCAGTACGCAGGTGTTGAGTTCGAGGTTTCTGCAGAGGCAGGTTTGGAGGACACTGGAGACCAGCCATAGTCTCGCCTAAAGACTTTCTTAGTTGTAGCTGTTTTCTTTAGATCTACTGTTAGGTTGTCGTTGCGTAGCACCTTATCTTTATGTTTTATTTTGGCCATGCTTGGGGCCTTTCTTTTAGACTCTGTATTTCTTTATGACTATCTATGCATGTTTGGAATAAAATCTGTGGATGTTGAATGTTGGATAATTATTAATTGTCTACCTTCTTTATTATTAATGTTGATTCGTCGTAATGCAAAGAACCTGCTAAAGGATTAAATTACCAGACGCTTATCAGACTACAGCTTCACAGCTCCAAGTCCGAGCGGACCTCTTCGCGTCTCGCCTTCCATTCTTAGGAAGCGGGGCGTTACCGGTTTTAGTGGTGGCCCATGGAGGTCCTCTTTGCATCTGCGAAATATCGAAACAACGGTAATTATAAAACATCCATTAAAATATTCGGAACATTCAAGTCATAAATCCGATTCTAATCTAAACGTTTTCCTTGTCTTTGATAGCTAGGAGACGTATTACCCGAGCTGTGGTTAGACCTATATTGAAGTCTAATCCGTCTGCACAGTTTAAGAAGCTAGGTAGGCCGAGTCGGAAGGTGTGCTATCATTGTGACAAGGCTGGTCATGTGCAAGACCAGTGCAGGAGGATGCTGGGCCAGTACTTGATTTGTGGCAACGCTTTGCATACCTCGAAGGATTGCCCACTTCCTAGTCAGCAGCAGCGAGCACCAGTAGTGGGGCCTAGTTGGAAGGTGTGCTATCATTGTGGCAAGGCAGTCACGTGCAGGACCAGTGCAGGAGGATGCTGGGCCAGTGCTTGATTTGTGGCGAAGCTTCGCATACCTTGAAGGATTGTCCGCGTGCTAGGCAGCAGCAGAGAGCACTAGTAGCTACCGGTCGTGGAGCACCCCTTATATCTCAGGAGCAGGCTTTCTAGCAGGCAGCTCAGCCTAGGGAACAAGCTTGCACGATAACTGCAGTGGAGGCAGAGACTGAGGACGGAGTTATTGCATGTAATCCTCAGACTAGCCTTTACTTTTTATTAGTTGATCTTGCATGTTAGATTGGATCTTGTTTGCTAGAATAGGTTTTGATTAGAAGACTTAGATAAAACGTCCAGTTTTATAGTCAGACACCTTCGTTAAGATTTAGTTGTACTCGTCTTAGGATACCCTAGTAGCCTCTCACCCAGCTCTGACCATATTAGATTCCTAGAGTTTCTCCGTAGTCGTTCACTTGGGTCCACTAAATTTCGGGCCCAGCAGATCATAATCTTGATCCTTGTAGGACCCTTCCCTGAGATCTCTATTATATTCTAGTTCATTAAAGAGTCTTAGTGCTAAGTTTCTCCTAATCTTTAGTCGCCCCATTAATTAGAACACTGATCTTTATCATTATTCCTAATCATTACACTTCTGTGTTATCGACCGTAAAATTCCATCGTAGCTTTTCATCAATCATATCCTAGACGTATTTATGTATCGATCATGCGATCATATTTGTTACCCTCGATTCACGTGATCGTCTCATGACGATTATCGTTAATTTTTCGAATCTTCTCCATTGCAAATCCTGATTCTTCGGAAAGTATTTTCAATATTCATGATTAAATTCTTCGCTCAGTTTAACTTCTTTGGAAACCCCTTATTATATACTTAGATTTCCTGTTTTTCGGTTGATTTAAAATTCATTCTTGGATTTTGAAACCTTCTTGGTCGTAGTCTTTAGTTACTATCTCGTAACCATTTTCTAACCTATATCTTTCGTATTTCAATTTTAAAACTTTATTACCATTTGGATATTCAATATGTCATTCATTTCTTTCTATACTACTAAATTTATTTTTTAACCACTTATCGTACATAATTTTAGAATGTTTTTTAAAAAGCTAAATAGGACTTCAATTTTTTTAGTATATTAGTTTTATATTTATCGTGCTCATACTTCAAAAATCTTTGTATAAATCTATTTTCATTTGCAAAACAATCACTACCTCACCCTACTCATAATTATTTTCGTCTAACACTTTTTCTGTGTTTTAAAAGGTTACCATCAGTTCTCTATTTCTACATATCTTTATAAGAATATATATATGATATCATATTTTACCCATATCCTTTTCATCTATTTAATTATTTAGAGCAATATTTTGTCCCCCCAACCAGACTATCTCCATATCCATGCCTCATTTGAACCCGTCCATCCCGGTCTTGTTTCGTTACGCATATTGATCTTGGTTCCCTTTCTATTGCTTAGTCATCATACTAGTGCTTGTTGTTGTCTATGTCAACCTTAGTTTAGTATGGTGGGTCCATGAGTATATATTGTGATGTCATTGTGGTGCATGCATATAGGTAGAGTGTGTAAACCCCTGTGTACCACTCATGTATGAGTGTGCTACCCTTAGTACATTAATGATTGTCTCTTGTGTTATTTATGCATACTCAGTGTTATGTGTAATATATATATGAAGTGGTGTGTATGATTGTATTTATAAATATATGTGTTGATAGCTAAACCTATAGGGATGTCTGAGTATATTAGAATTAGTGTTGGAATATCTACTGGTGGTGTATGTAGTTCGAAGGTACTTGTAAATGTTTGAGATAGTATACTAGTAAGTCATGTGCTTGTTAGGTGTAATGATAATAAGTGTACTTATAGTTAAGTGTGTAAGCCTATTAAATGATCCATATGTTAGTACGTATGAGCGTGTGCTTGTACGTAGATATGTATGTGATTAGGCATAGGTAGATATATACCTACTGTATGAATATATGTGATATATGTATGGTAATATAATTACAATTTTGTATAGTGTTGCTTGCCTTTACAGGATGTTGTGTGTGTACGGTATACCATGAGGTATACACGATTATTGTATGTCGTAACTATGTATGGATAAGCATAAGTAGTAGTATACTAATTATATATAAATTGCTATGGTGTGAATATATTATAGTATGTAAAGTGATTGCATTATGTGGGTGTTACTTGACTAAATATAAAGTGTGATTGATATTATTGTGTGTGTAGGATTACGTTGATATATATATATATATATATATATATATATATATATATATATATATATATATATATATATATATATGAGAATAATGGTTATCATACGCCATATGAGATAGGCTCTCATACGCCCTCTCACATAAAGCAACCAAGTACAACAAAGTACAAGCCCATGTGGGCTTGTACTTGGTTGCTTTATGTGAGAGGACGTATGAGAGCCTATCTCATATGGCGTATGATAGCCATTATTCTATATATATATATATATATATATATATATATATATATATATATATATATATATATATATATATATATATATATATATATATATATAGGGTAAAGTGTTCCTAGGGTGACTCCTTAGATTAAATCTAAGGAGTCGCCCCCATTTTCTACCATCTCCCACAATTTTTTTTGAAATTTTTTTTTCTTGGTATTGTTGTTCATCTCATGGATGATCAACAAACCAAAAATCAAGTCATTCCAATACTTTTAGAGCCCCCATCTATCCCTTGCAACTTCAACGGTCTGAAAACGTGCTGAAAAACACATAAAGTTGCAAGGGGTAGATGAGGGCTCTAAAAGTATTGGAATGACTTGATTTTTGGAATGTTAATAATCCATGAGGTGAACAACAATACCAAGAAAAAAAATTTCAAAAAAATTGTGGGAGATGTGAGAAAATGGGGGCGACTCCTTAGATTTAATCTAAGGAGGCACCCTAGGAACACTTTACCCATATATATATATATATATATATATATATATATATATATATATATATATATATATATATATATTGAAAGATAAGCTAGAGACTATATTATACAATATACAAAAGTTACAATGTGGGGTTCATATAACTGATATTAATAGAGGGAGGAGAGGACACAGGCGTCGTCACTCCCTACTATCAATTCCAGATTATATGCACCAGACACAGCCCATTACATAACACACACCTCCAATTTACTTTGACTAAAGTAAAGGACAAAACAAAGTAAGAAATAGTTAGACAAATCATCCATTATCAAAGATGTCCCAATTCTTAAACTCTTCTGCCCCATTCCCATCTTCATCCCTCAAGGCTATTCTAACATCTGCGGAGATCTCTTCAAATAGTGTTGTCTTTGGCTTTGCAGTATTCTCAAAAACTCGCCTATTGCGCTCTCTCCACAAGTGCCACACAGTACCCGCCATGATTGTTTTGGCCAATCGATTTATAGCTCCTTTTTTCCCAAATTTGTCCAGAAAGTATTCTCCCACATCCTGTAACATGAAATCTGGCGGCCCAAGGCATCCAAGCTTCAGTAATGCACGCCAAAGTATGTATTTAGAGTATGGACAATTGAAAAATAGGCGATCACGAGTCTCCATGTTATTCTCCCCGCATAGCAAGCAATTGGATGATGAAAGAGGACTCCAGCTTGATATCCGGTCCTTAGTTAGAAGCTTGTTTATAAAAGCACGCAGCAACGTTAAATACCACTTCGGCACACAATTGTGGAACCAAATTAAGCTGCGATACCTGAATGGAGCAGATTTGGTGCGGACTACTTCCCAAGCATCCTTGAACTTAACATCTGCGATCAGTTTCCACCCCCACGAATCTGCGCCTGCTGTTAGCTTTATGTTTAGTAGGTGTGGCTTTATGTCTTGTATTGCCGCATCCTGAGTCCAAGACAAGCCCTCCCAATACTCACTTACTCGCTTCTGAATTTCCCCATTCAGAACTGCGAATAGTTTGTTGAGTGGTCCACAGGGTAACCAGTTGTCATGCCAAAAAAGCGTTTCCTTCCCGTCTCCAACTTTTCTCACTATTAGCTTCTGCGAATGATCCCTGCATTTAAGGAGAAACTTCCATGTCCCCGAGTGCTCGGCCTTTCCTTTAGCAGCATAGAATGCACTAATATCCTTATACTTGCTTCGCATGTACTCCGCCCATAAGCAACTTCCCGTCAACATTCTCCATGTCAACTTTATTCCAGAGGCCATATTCATGTCCTTGAGTAGCCTTAGCCCAACGCCTCCCTCATTCTTCGGCTTGCAAGAATCATTCCACTCCCAGCTTTTAGTTGTCCCCCATATAAACCTTCTACACAAAGATGTCAGTGAACGCAAAACCGTAGAAGGAATGCAGTATACTTGGGACCAAAAAGCGATCATACCATAAATTACACTTCTTACTAATTCTATTCGGCCAGGAATGGATATGACGGAAGAGGTCCAGCCACTGAGTCGCTTCCTACACTTGTCAATGAGACGGCTATACATGCAGCTCTTAGGATATTTAGTAGAAAGTGGAAGCTCCAAATATGTGGTGATTGTGTTTGCATGTCTGGCACCTAACATTTCAGCAAGTGCCCCAGGCCCAGTTGTCCCCTTGCTGAAAATAGCAATACTCTTGCCCCAATTCATCTCAAGCCCTGAATAGTTCTTAAATTCCTCCAGTAGGTTAATAAGTCCATAAAAAGTTTTGCAATTGGCTCTACAGAACACAAGCAAATCATCTGTAAAAAGCAGATGTGATATCGATCCCATCCTTCGCATCGGTTGAATGGTTTTAGGGCCTTCTGAGAAAGCTTCCATAATCAAGACAAATAAGTATGGAGAAAGAGGATCTCCCTGCCTGAGACCTCTATTGCCATCAAAAAAACTCACTCGGGAACCATTTACCATTACCGAGTATGTTGCCGTTGAAATGCATTCTTTGATCCAATTGATGAAGATGTGTCCAAACCCCATTTGATGTAGAATGAAGTACACAAACTCCCTGTTCACACTATCGAATGCCTTTCTAAGGTCAAGTTTCAAGCATGCCCTCGATCCCATAGGATTGCTACAGTCTCTGATCTGCTCATGGGCCAACAGGGTACAATCAGAAAGTAGTCTTCCCTGGAGAAAAGCTACTTGATTTGGGGATATCAAATCATAAATAATCTTTTTCAGCCTGTTGCAAATGACTTTGCTTATGACCTTATAGATGACGTTGTAACAAGCTATAGGCCTGTAATCTCCCAGGTTGCTTGCATTGGTGCTTTTTGGAACCAAGGTTAGAAAAGTATGATTAATTTCACGAAGTAACCGACCTGCCCTGAAAAAAAGATTGCACAGCCCCTACCACATCAGCTGCAATAAGATTCCAGTTGTATTGATAAAAGTACCCATTAAAACCGCCTGGACTAGGAGCCTTTGTAGGATTGATTTGGAAAACTGCCTCTTTGATTTCTTCTGCAGAAACTTGTCTTTCCAACCACCTGGTAGTTTCATTTTTAACTTTCCTCTTCGGGATCAGATTTGGGAAAACTCTCCAATAATTGGTTTGATTGTATAGATCTTCATAATATTTGGTCGCCTCTGTTTTTAGTTCATCATAGGTTTTTCTTTGAATACCATTTTCATCCACCAAGTGCAATAAATTGTTGTGCCCATGTCTTGCTCTCATAGAGTTGTAGAAGAATTTTGTATTTTTATCTCCAAGATTTAGCTAATCATGCCTGCTTTTTTGTCTGTACATCTCCTCTTCTAAAGCCAAGAGATTTGCAAGCTCCTTAGATAATCTGTACTCCTTCATTTGCAATTCATAGTCCTTGTGAATTGAAATATTTACTTCTGACCTCTTTCAACTGTTTTCGGCAATTAGCAATAGAGTTGCAAGCTTGAAGATCATGGGCCCATATTCGAAGATCATATTTCAGGTGCCGTAACTAATTGGCAAGGCAAAACATTCTAGTCCCATTAACATGTAGATTCCAGGAGGCTAGAAGGAGGTCTTAGTACCCAGGAAATCGAACCCAATGGTTGAAAAATTTAAAAGGTTTAGGATCAGATTTTACCTGAAGATGGAGATTGACAATCATCGGAGAATGATCACTAGTGCGCTGATCCAGGTACGTGAAATAAGATTCCGATAGTGTATTCACCAAAGTCTCATTACATAGGACCCGATCTAGTGTAGCTGATATGCGAGCACTGCCCAATCGATTATTACTCCAGCTCATTTTTGTCCAGCACTTTTAAGAACTTGGAGCCGGCAATTTGATAGACATCTGTTGAAATCAAATAACATACCATCATCCAATTTTTGACCGCCTATTTTATCTTTAGCGTACAAAACGCAATTGAAATCCCCTCCAACCAACCAAGCATCGTTATTAATAGTTATAAAGTCCCCCTCCAGTAGCTCCCATAATTCCTTCCACTCCAAGTTGGTATTACTCCCATAAACTCCAGTAAATGCAAATGCAAAGCCCCCAACATTACTGCCCCGAACAGTGACATGTTGCTTTGAAACTGAGAGAATACTTACATTCCATACCGATGGATCAAACCCCATTAGTATTCGTCCCCCTTTATGCAAACTGAAATTTTCAAACAATTTCCAGCTCTTGTGAATATATGACCCACTAGTAATTCTCTCGTGCTTCAATTTAGTCTCCAGAAGAACAATTATTGATGGTTTCAATTTCTTAATCAAATCCCTGAGATCCCTACGCCTAACAGCATTGTTGAGCCCTCTTGAGTTCCATATTAAAATGGTCATAGATAAGTTTGTGTTTATTGTCGCGGCAGGTTCCCATCCTTCAGCCCGCTGCTCTTTCTAGTTGTATGGAGATGAGTTGTACTATAGCCCCACTGCTTCTTCATTTTTGGTGATGCAACTGCTTCAAGGATTCTGTTGCGTTCATCAATCCAGTCCGGATTCTCATATGTAGGCTCTTCTGGGAGATTTTCAATCAAGCATCCTTCATTTTCCAGATATGCTGAATCAAGCATCTCTTCTTCCTGATTATTTCTGGAGGTAAATAAATCATGTTGAGGAGCTACCACTTCTGGCCCAACAGCAGCTTCTATTTCTTCTCCAGTGCCATCCGGACCACCGATGGCCTCCGTGATAGAGGATGCATCTTTGGAGACACATTTTCAAGGATTTAGGATATGAAGGACCCGTAGGAAGTTACCTAGTTTGCGAAGTAAATTGTGATGATTCTGAACAGCTTCTTCCACCTCTCGGTCATGGCCTGCACTAGGGCACTGCCCATCCTCCTTGCTGTGTTGATTCTGAACAGCACCTTTACCTTCAATTTGTTGAGAACTTCCCATAGAGCACTGCCCAGATTCCTTAACACCAATAGTAATAAATCCGGCCAAGCGGATGTTGCAGACAAGCTGTTTGGGAAAATGCCCCAGCGACAAACTACACCAATAGTAATAAATCCAACAGCAGCTAAACTGACTTGGTCAGACGTTTGCGCCAACAGGCGAACTTATGGAGAATCTGTTGGCATGACATTAGTTCCACCAAAGATTGGTGAGGATGGAAGGATTGTGGCGCGTGTATCTAATACACTCCTGGAGAAGGGAGGGGAGAAATGGCAATTTACTCTTGTGGGTTATGTATTGGGGGATGTCCCATTCTTTGGGCAGATCCAAGCATGGGTGGAGCGGCTTTGGAAGCCAAGGAAAAGGGTCCAAATATACAGTAAAGAAAATGGATTTTTCTATTTTCGATTTGAAGATAAGGAGGATTGTGAGAGGATACTTCATGGGGGTCCATGGCTATTTGATGGCCGTTTAGTTGTTCTCAAACTATTTGATGGCCGTTTAGTTGTTCTCAAACTCTGGAGTCCAGTGATTCGTCATGATCGAGATATACTTACTTCAGTCCATGTCTGGGTGCAGTTCCATGGGGTACCACTAAACATGTGGAATATCCCAGTGCTTAACATCATCGCTTCTGTTATTGGAACCCCGATGTGCTTGGATCGTGCTACGGCAAAACTGGAACGAATAACATATGCTAGGTGCTTGGTTGAGGTTGATGCCAAGGCACCTTTATCTAAAGTTGTGGATGTGGAATTGGATGATGGGTCTATACTTCCCATTGATGTCAGATATGATGGTGAGCCCCCTCGGTGTACCCATTGTATTTGCTTTGGCCATTCTGATGTACAGTGTCCTCTGCAAATCAACAAAGCTGCTCAACCTGATGATTCAACAATAAAACCTAGCCATTCTGATATTAATGATGTGCTTCATGATTCAACAACAAAACCTGGCCAACAAAAGGATAAAGAAGCATTGTTATCAACTACCAACGTTGATATATATATATATATATATATATATATATATATATATATATATATATATATATATATATATATATATATATATATATATATATTATAAAAGAGGAATGTTATCAAGAGAAATTGGATAAGAGATATTGGACAAGATAAATTGGATAAGAGTTTTGTATATTATAAAAGAGGGATGTTATCAAGAGAAATTGATTGGACAATAGAAATTGGATATGAGTGATGTTATCATGTGAAATTGGATAAGAGATATCTATATTACAAATGAGAGATGTTATCAAGAGAAATTGGATAAGAGATAATGGACAAGAGATATTGGATAAGAGATATCTATTATATAAAAGACGGATGTTATCAAGAGAAATTGATAAGAGAATTTGGACATGAGAAATTGGATAAGAGAATTTGGATATCTATTATATAAAACAGGGAAATTGGATAAGAGAAAATATAAGAGATGAGATTTTGAGGGATAAAAGAGGAGGTGGGGAATTTTGCATATACAACCCCGGTTTTTGTATTTTTGCCCATGGACCCTCCCCACACACCCACCCACACTTTTTATTCTCACCCCTTCCGACCATTTTTTTCCAGTTCTATGAAGATTTTGAATCTTTTCCTACTAGGACAAAGCTTTGTCCTACGTGGCAAGTTTGTCCTAGGTTGTAATGACAATTTTGGGGGGACTTAAATTTTGGGGGAAAACTTAAATTTGGGGGGAAACTTGAAATTTTTTGGGAAAACTTGAAATTTGGGGGAACTTGAAATTTGTGGGAGAGAAAAACTCAGCCATTAAATAAACCGTGCCCTATGGGCACGGGTAATGACTAGTATATATATAAGAGTGGTGTGTTGGTATATGTATGAATATCGTGTTATGAATACAAGTATGCTGGTTCTGGTATGGGTCTTTGAGTCTCACTCATGCTTGAGTGGGTATACTCTAAGTATAGTGTTCTATTTGTCTGTGGTTAGTGTATAGTACTATGAACATAGTGATGGATGATGTGTGTATAGTAATAGGTTTGGTTATGCCTCGTTACGTTACGCACATGGTTGTGGGTGATTATACCATTATGGTTATAGGTGTTGGTCGCGTAGTATAGTTATTTGGTTTTACATGTTTTAATATATATTTGCTAGCTAACTAGGTGTGTAGAATGTGTTAAGTATATAGTGGTATCAGTGGTATGATTGAATGGTATGTTAGCATGTATGGGCGTGCACCATGCACGGGTAAGTATATGCTTAGCTATGTGTTTTCGACTATGGTATGTGTGTTGTGTCTTGAATATAGTTATAGGATTGTATGTGATGTGTAAATATGATGAAGTATCTACGTGTATTTGAATAACCATATGTTGTGTATTTATAGTAGGGGTGAATGTATATTAGATATTGTAAACATGATTTAATATTGTATGGTGTGATTACATGTGTTGATATGTTTGGTGTTGGATGTATACTAGGAGATATAGGGAGTAGTATACCCATGTTCGTTTTTTTCATAGGTAGTTATCTATACGTAAAGTGCTACGATTGTATTTGCTAGTGTATAACTATTTTTGTGTATGTATGTGTACTATGGTTATGTGATACGTGAGTGATAGTTATATAAGAGATGTGCATGGCTATATAAATGATTGAAGTACGTGTATGAATTTGACTATCTAAGATAGGTATAAGTATAGAATGTGTATATACATGCATGTTTGTAGTATTAATGTTTGACTACCTAGTGCATATATAAGCACTTGTAGTAACTATACATGGTTTGAATTAGGATGTGATATGATTGGGGTAGCTACTAGAATGGCTAGATATAAATTTTTTTATTTTTTTTATTTTTTGTTAGAAAGTCCAAGGATGGACTTTGCTCTAAGGTGAGTAGGATGTCACGGTCGCTTTTCGACCATATGTTTTTCGTACGTGTACCTTCTTGTTTGTACGCGTATTTTTAGTTGCCTCTTCTTGTATCACAAATGTTCGATGTGATATGTTGTTATGACCCTTTGAAAGAATACTTATTTGTGGAATTATTTGCGAATGTCATTTCACGGGTCGTTCTCCCACAAAATAAGTTTGTCTAGGTGTCGTAACTTTAGACTTAGTCGTCTGATCTCTTTATTTTTAGTTCCATCTTCCTTGAACCTAGCCGTGACCAACCATCGTAGTCTCGACTCTCTCGTCGACACGGTCATCCCGGTATTTTTGTTATAATTATCGGACACCGCTAGACCCACTTTTCCCCTAATCACTTTCTAATCTACTTAGCCTAATTAATTTGAATTTTAAATAACTCTAATTAAATCTATAGGTTAATAAATATCATGTGAAAATCTTTCTATAGCTAATGACACCCTAAGCCTACCCCCTCCCTCTCACATTTTTGATCACTCCTTATTTTACACCCTTTTCCCGCATGTTTGCATGCCATTTTGATTGCCCAAATCATGTTTTTCACGATATATTGACGATATTGCGATGCTTTTCACGATTTGTTGTTTTTGTCGCATTTCAGGTGATTTGGCGCGATTAGGAGTGATCTCGAGATGCGCGTAATCTAGACGGCCACCGACGACCTCCCCGAGGGGTATTTTGCTGTTGGAGAGGAGCGGAAGAAGAATGGACGTCGCAGGAGCGAAGAGGAGGCCAAAACAATCAGATTGGGCATTTTTTGTGTCCCACTCGGCCGAGTGGAGGAGCCACTCGGCCGACCAGCGAGACACTGCTCGGCCGACCCGTTCAGACACGATATCCATGTGTACTCGGCCCAGCGACGGAGACCACATCGGCCGAGTGACGATACCACGTCCGCCCGAGTGGCGCCCAGACGAAGCCCCTTCAAAATATCGAAGTTTCTGTTTTTCGGCCACCTGAGCTTCAGAAGACCCACTCGGCCGAGTGGTAAATCCCGTCCGCCCGAGTGAAGTGAAGCCATCGGCCGAGTGACGACAACTCACTCGGCCGAGCCGCCCCCGAACTGAAGACCCCTGAAGCCCACGACTTACTGGAAAATGACAGGGTTTTCACTCGGCCGAGCGACTTTTGTCGCTCGGCCGAGTGCGATGCGCTGCCTGTAGCGAAATTTGCGGAAAACAGGCTGTGCAGGGGCGTTTTGGTCAGGATTTTTGGACGATTTTTGGGGCTATTTAAGCCCTGTTTTTACCCTAGTTTTGGGGGCTATCTCTCAGATTTTTTGCAGCTTTTTGAGTCTACTTTTTAGCTTTATTAATTGTGATTGGAGAAGAGAAAAACTTGGATTTTTGTTGGATTAATTGAAGATCTACATTGGTTTGCATTTCTCTTCCCCAAAAACTCTATTTTTATTGTTTATATCATTGTTGTGATGAATTCCATTGCCTATTTCATTGATTATTTTTGTGCTATTGCTATGATTTGTGAGTAGTCTCCACGTCTCGGGGCGTGGGGATGAACCCTACAAGCCCTATTTCCTATTTGTGTTGAATTGGTAGAAATTGAGCTAGGATTGTTATTAGGGATTAGATTGGGATCGAATTACTACGGATAGCTAGGTATTCATATCAATTGGGATTGGATCCCAATTTAATAGGAAGCCCTAGAAATCCGAATTGGGTTGGAGTCGGATTTTCGAAGTATCGGTTTGCAAGAGATTGGACCGATACTAGGACCTCCGGTTGCAATTCCATGCCGATACCCGTTTGCAAGAGATTGGACGGGTAGGAACTATCCTAATTTAGATTGTGGACCGAGTTTGCAAGAGATTGGGCTCGGTGCGCAATTGGACGATGATGTTGATCTTAATGCTAGCTTCCCTAGGCTAGGGTTTGCAAGAGATTGGACCCAAACCTAGGATAGCTATAGACCGGCAACAGCGCGAGAGCGTGAGCTTGGTTCCACATTTAGTTGCAACTAGTTCATCCAAATTCTCATTCTAGCGATTTCGCTACCGGCGAACCACATTTATGAAATACGGTGAGTAGTGGGGATTCCCCTTTCCCTAGACGTTCTTTATTTGATTTGATATTTCGCAAATTTGTCTGACGATTGTGACAGGATCGCCCAAGGCAATTATCTCTGTTCCTAAATAGCCAGGTTGATCAGGAGCAAGCACGGTCATTCGTCCTCCCTGTGTTCGATACCCGCTCGCCACTTTGCCGTGCGCTTGCGGAAAAACTACAACCGTCGCCTCGGGACGTGTATCCGGGGCGCGATCAAGTTTTTGGCGCCGTTGCCGGGGAGGCGATTGCGTTTGATTCTTTTTCACCCTAGCTATTCTTTTTCTTTTTATTATTATCATTATTTTTATTTCTTATTTCTTGCCTAACCCTTCCACGGTATTAATCATTTCTTTGAAACTCTGTTTCCCATGTGCATGAACACGAGATCTACGGCGGACCCAGAAGACTTATTATTTGATCCCGAGATCGAACGTACCGCGCGGAGTCTTAGAGCGGAAAAGAGACAAGATCCGGAAGGGAGGTATATGACCAACCCGGAAACTCCTGAAGAATTGGCGGCAAGGATGGCAAGGATAATCTCGATTCGAGATAGGCTTCGGCCTAAGACTTCTTCTACCACCTCGTCGATTGCCATGCCGGGGTTGGCGGCCGACAAGAACTTCGAGCTAAAGACTGGATTGGTGGTGTTGATGCAACAAGACCCGTTTCATGGGAACGCACATGAGAACCCACACTACCACATCCAACTATTCTTGTCAAAGTGCGCCACATTCCAGATGTCGGGGGTCTCCAACGACGCTATCAGACTGCGCCTCTTCCCCTTCACGCTTAAGGACAAGGCACTCTATTGGTTGAGGACGCAGGCTGACGGAGTCTTCACTACTTGGGACGAGTTGGCGAGCGCATTTATTGACAAATTCTATCCACCATCCAAGACGGTGAAGATCCGGAGCGCTCTCATGTCCTTCAAGCAAGGACCACAGGAGACGCTCTATGAAGCTTGGGAGCGATTTAAGGATTTACAGCACCAATGCCCGCACCACAGTATAGAGGACTGGGAGCTAGTTCATAGCTTCTACAACGGTCTCCAACCGGGGACCAAACAAATTATTGATGCCGTGGCGAATGGTGCAATCTTGTCAAAGACTCCCGAGGAAGCTACGGCCCTAATTGAGGAGATGGCCTCAAATAACCAACAGTGGGGCGATGAGCGAGGACACTCCACATCCTCCTTAAAGCCAACTAGCATCTACGAGGCGAAGGCCGTAGCGGAGCTCACGAGCAAATTTGATTCTCTCCACAAGGTGGTGGAGAGATTGGAGAAATATATCACGGAGCCCCAAGGAAGCCCATCCACCTCCGCACCGACCAACCAAATGTGTGATTGGCAAGACCAATCTCAAGTCATGTACTCGGGAGGAGAGAAAGGAGAAGGATCATTGGAGCAAATACAATATGTTGCGGGGAACCAAGGGTATTGGTCCAATCCGGCCGCAAGGAATCATCCGGGATTCTCCTACCCCAACAATGAAGGAGCCTTGAACCCGCCACAACCACCGCCTCAACAAGCTCGACCACCACCACCCCAACAACAAAACTATCCACCGAGGGGGCCTCCGCAACAAAACTTTCCACCGAAGCAACAAGTCCCACCGTATAGGCCTCCCGGATACAACCAAGGGTGGAGGAATCAAAATCAAAACCCTCCACAAGCTCCTCAACGAACCGACTTCGAATCTAGAGTGGAGGCGTTCATGGTCGAGCAAAATAAGGTGAATGCTACTTTGAAGGCGGGGCAAGAATCTCTCAATACCGTAGTGGCTCAAATATCGGAGCAATTAGCGTTGCTCAACCGGAACACTCAAAGATTGCCGGCGCAACCGGAGCAAAACCCACGGGGCAACACGGGCCACATCAACGCCGTAGTTGCCGTCACTACTAGATGCGGGAAGGACACCACCCCCACCATGATTCCTATTGAGGAGGCCGTGGAGGAAAGCTTGGAGCCGGTTGAGCCGGTAGTTGAGGTTGATAAGGAGAAGGAGCCACAAGACAAGGAGAAATCTAGGGCGGAGCGATTAATTGAGGAAAGGCGCTTCATGCCACCGGTCCCATTCCCCCAAAGACTAGCGAAAGCAAAAATGGAGAAAAGGCTAGCGAAATTCCTCGAGTATCTAAGGGGAGTTAGCCTCAATATTCCCTTCCTCGACGCCATCGTCGAGATCCCCGCGTATGCTAAATTTTTGAAGGACTTGATTTCGGGAAGGAAAAGGAAGGAGAAGATAATGCTAGCCGAGGAGGGCTCTTGGTTCACCAAGAGAGAGAAGGAGCCGGCAAAATTTAAAGATCCGGGGAGTTTTCGGATTCCTTGCACTTTGGGTGGCGTGCCTCTTCAAAAGGCGTTGGTCGACCTTGGGGCTAGTGTGAGTCTCATGCCCCTCTCCATTTTCTTAAGGCTTAACACCGGGACAAAGTTGAAGCCCACCGACATGCGCATTCAATTAGCCGATGGCCGGATAACAAGGCCGGTGGGGATCGCCGAGGACATCCCACTTCAAGTCCCGGGTGGAATATGCTTGCCATGTGACTTCGTCATCATGGACATTAAGGAGGAGGGAGACACCTCATTGATACTTGGACGCCCCTTCCTCGCCACCGCCGGAGTCATCGTCGACGTGCGCGAAGGAACACTTACTTTAAACGTCGGCAACATCGAGGTGGAGCTCCACATTCCTAAGGCAATGAAACACATGCCCTACCACGAGGAGCTTGATTACATGGACCTCCTTGATGCGGTGATAGAGGAGGCGATTCCTCACTCAATTGGTGCCCTTTTTGATGAAGAATTTGATGAAGGCCCGGATTTAGGCCAAGATGAAAAGATTGAAGACGATTCCCCCGACTTCTCCGCTGATGAAGATGAAGGCGACGCTGATGTCGCGAGGATTCGAGAGCTCTGCAAGCTCTCGAAATTAAAGTCTCCAAAGAAAGCTCCGCCGGCACGGAAATCGGCATCGCCGGTTAAGCCGTTGACCGGGGCAAATGCTAGCTTGGGGGAGCCTCCCCCAACACTATTCGAGATAGGAGACCACCGCGGGAGAACGCTACGCCGCCACGTTCGAATCCAAGCGCGCTCCCCGGCAAGTTTGACGGGTGCATCTCATATGCACCAAACATCCCGCATTGATTGAAAATTATAGGGGGTCGAGCTCACGACCTAAAACGAGCGCTTGTCGGGAGGCAACCCGACGGTTTTTTCTTTATTTTTACTTTTTCTTTATTTTCGTTTTAGAAATTTTTAGTATTTTGAGTCATCCGACCAAAAATTTCGTGATAACGGGTCCGATTTTTCTTGACAGGAGAGGAGATAGGTAGATCCGTCATGAGGAGGATGAACGAGACGACGAGGAGCGCCCCAAGAAGGCGCTCGACGCTCAGGAGGAGGAGGAAATCGACTGGAGAAAGAAAGACGGAGTTTAGAGCCAAAACGAAGACAAACAGCAGAAATTAAGGCTCACTCGGCCGAGTATACTAGTCACTCGACCGAGTACACAAGTTCGTCCGGCCGAGCCGCTCACGAATGAGGGAAGTCTGCTGAACCCAACTCTCTGTTTATTTTCTTGATTTCGATATAACTGCTACTCGGCCGAGTATATATATTCACTCGGCCGAGTAAAACGGATACCCTCCTAGGGCGAGTCATGCCGAGTAGCTTGAGTCACTCGGCCGAATGGACTTACTCCACTCGGCCGAGGTTGGCAAAGCCACTCGGCCGAAGCGATATCGGGGAGAAAATTTCTATTGCCTCGCTCGGCCGAGTGACCACGTCACTCGGCCGAGTCGTAACTTTCTATTATATAAGTGATGAAGGGGGCGCGGATTTCGAAATCAAAAATTCCCAAATCCGCCCGCGCCCCCTCACCTACCCTCGCCCGAACTCGCTTCGTTCTCACCCCCACTCGCCCGACCAAGCCCGCGCGCGCCGCCGCTCGGCCTGCCACCGCCGGCCGACCGTCGCCGGACCCCGCCCGAGTCGCCGCCGGCAGCCCCGTCTCCGATCACCTCCGGTTCGCTTATTTTCACCGTTTTCTCCTCTTTTCGTGTATTTTTTGAGGATCCATGTGCTAAACGTCCCCCTAACCCAAATCAATTTCTATATCTATCCATTATACCCCTATTGCTCCATACATTTTGATTATTACTCGCTGATATCGCTTTTTCACGCGCAGTTTGTTTATTGGAGCTTAGGGGAGGCCAGGGGAGCACCTACGGGCTGTTTCGGACTTCGTGGAGGCGCGGACTTCGCACGCTTCCACCGCTTAGCACTCGCGGCGTGTTTTGGTACACTCTTTCCACTCTTTTTGCACACGCCGCACTTTTTCACTTTTCGGCGCGCTCGGGGCCGATATGCCGCCCCGGACACGGCCTCGGACGAGGAGACCTTCCGCTAAGCGGAAGAGGTCGGATGACGCCGGCCCCGCCCACGAGGCGGAAGAGTCTCCTCCTCCTTCCCCCACACACGCCGTCCACCCAGCACAGCCTGCAGGCCCCGCACACCCCGCACAGCCTGCAGTGCACCCACAGCCTGCACAGCCACTCCCCGCCGATCCACAGCCACCACCACCGGCTCCACTGGTCGGGCCGCTCGGGATTACGTTCCGAGACGACGCACACCGCGCCGTCTTCGAGCGTATCTCCCAGCGCTCGATCGTACCCTCCAGGTTCGCACACCTCGCTGACCTAGGATGCCTGGGGGTACTTGAGGGGATGCTCACGTTGTACGACAACGTGGGCTGGCGAGATTTTTTACAGGTGTCGGCGGATACTTTTACCCGTCCGACACTTGAGGTTTTGAGTTCGATCGCCCGGACCGATGAGGGATGCTCATTCCGGTTCATGGATCGAGAGTGCCAGGTCACTCTCGATATGATGAGAGCGTTTTTCTCTTGGCCCGCAGTCCCCGGAGCCGATCGCGGTTATAGCCCCACACATATCCCCCCACCCACTTTCGACGCCGGTGCCTTCTGGGCACGTATCACGGGTCTCCACGCCGCCTTTGACCCTAGTAGGGCCAAGGCCTCGGCCATCGTACATCCCTGCCTTCGTATTGCCCAGTGCCTTATGGCGACGACATTTTTGGCCAGATATGAGCTGGGCACGATGTCTACGCCAGAGCTTTACATGCTCTATGCGATGACACGTCCCAGAGCTCTATCTAGGGATGGAGATGAGCTTGTCCCCGCCGTCGTGATCGATATCGCGGCATGGTACTTAGACCGCATCATTGTATCGGTGGGCGCTCGCTCACCGATATGCTGCGGCGGCCTGATTACCTTGCTGGCTCTTATGACCGGCGAGGACTTCCCCGACGACTTGCGACGCGTCCCGGGCCCCACCTCTTTGTCGATAGATGTTATGGCCCGGATGAAGATGCTGCGTCCGCATGGTGAGCGTCACTAGGTCTGGTTGCACGGCCCTTTCGGTGCCGACCACATGATTCTCCCGAGCCCAGCTCGGACCCAGATTGCACCAGCCCACGTTGACTGGCTCCCAGTGATGGATGTCCTCATCCCCGTTGCGTACGTGCTCGAGGCCGAGGAGGCCGAGCAGGCCCACGCTGCCCACGCTGCCCATGCTGCTCCCACAGACCCTGCTGCACACCCTACCGAGCCCCCTGCCGACCCCGTCGACCCTGTGGCCCCTCAGCCTGTTCCTGACGTTTCCGCTGCTCTTGACACTTCTGTCCCCACCTCTGCCAGTGTCAAGAGTACTCTTGCTGAGCCCACTTCCACCACTGTCACCACTTCCGAGGCTGTCCCCACCACTCCCGCTGCCACCTCTGGCCCTCTGTCCGTGGAGCCTCTTTGCTCCGCTCTCCCCGAGCGCCCGCAGACCTTTGTTGAGAGTGGAGAGCCCTCGTTCGCCACGGTCGTGGAGACCATGGCTAGCATGATCTCCACTGGGATTGCGCCTTTCGGTCCACACACTTCCACCCCAGCGGTAGAGTCCTCTGTCTCCACAGCTGCCGTATTCTCTGAGAGCGTCGTGGCGTCTGTCCACACTTCTGTGCCACCGACCTCTCTAGCCGCCTCGCAGCCGCTTTTGTACTCTTCTTTCGCTGCCGCTGCCTCCACTTCTCACCGCCCGCTCCGGCCTCACACTGAGGCCCGGCCCACATTTCCAGGCGCGGCACCTTTTGTCCCCTTCCCTGCTGAGCCCGTTACATACTCCACTCGCGTATGCCAGCCTCGCCCTGCGCAGCCTAGACCGGTGCGTCCCTCTGCACCACCCCCGCCCGACACTGTACTGCAGAGCATACGTGCTCTTGAGGTGGCGGTGAGTGGTCTTAGAGGAGACCTTAGGACCCTGTCCTCCACCGTCTCTACGATGGCTGGACGCTTCGAGCTGATCCCTCAGATCCACTACTGCCTGACACAGATCTTAGAGCGTCTTCCGCGCGTACCCCCACCCACCCAGCAGGTTCCCACTCACACTTCCACACACACTAGACCTGCTTCCACTTCCACGCCCACCCCAGCTCAGCAGCCTACACCACCACCACCACCCCCTCCGCCTCAGGACGGAGACGGCGCGGCACCGCCTTCTTAGGCACTCTTGATGCCTTTATCCATTCCTGCCGTTGTGCTGCCCGTCTCTGCTGGGTCCTGATGCACTTTTGTCCACCCCCCCTGCTCTCACTTATTTTGGGATTATATTTTTGATCATATCTTTTTGTGCATATCATATCATATCTACTTGGGATTCTCATTTTGATCACATCTATATATATCTTTTTGGGAGAGAGGGAGCGTTTTTGGTGCCATATTTATTTTCATATCACTCCTGTTTGTGCATGCATCATTTCCGCATCATATTTTCATTTCTTTTTTTTTCCTTTCATTATCTTTTTTTTTTCTTTCTTTCTTCCCATCTTGCATGCATCCTCACTTGCCCCTCACATTACTTGTCTCTCTGTGTGCCACACTTTGCACATTGAGGACACTGTGCCGTTTAGCTTGGGGGAGTGAGTTCTCACGTTCTTTTTCGATTTGCCACCTTTATTTTCAGTCTTTCACACCGCTTTTCACTTTTGCACTCATTTTTCGTTATTTTCCTTTTGTTTTGCCATGCATCACGTTTTCCTTACTTTCCTGTGTGCCGCATTGCATAGTTCTATTTTCCTTTTATCTTTACTTCTTCCTTTTTCATCTCATGCTAGAGATGAATTTTCTGTGATGATGTCTACGTGGAGTTAGCTTATTCTATATGCATGCTATATTTGTCGTGTCTTAGATTTCATTTCTGATATCATATGCTATGACTTGCTTTGCATTTAGGAGTAGTAACCCACACTTTTTCCTCATGAAAATGGATGAAATTTTATTATTAGCTGAGACTGAATATTCATATGTATGCTATCACAGAAAGCACACCAAGATTCACGCATTGAATGCCTATATCTGGAGTACTGATTTCTTTTCCTTTATCACTTCTATATGCATGAATTGTACACTTCACTTCCGGATGATTGAATGATGATTAGCTATGATATATCTGGATTAGTTAGCTTTTTTGTGATCGAAACTGAGTAGATTAGATTACCCTGCTGAAGTTGTCGTGCATGTCTTATAGAGTGAGCCGAGAGTTATATTTATTTCTTTCTCCACAAATCTTGAACATCATTTCTCTACTTTAAAAAATCATTGGTGAATCTCCCCTTAGTGATTCTATTTTATGGCATTTCCCCCGCTATTAATTCCTAGCTCCAAATCTCTTATTCCAAAAAAAAATATAATAAAAGAGAGAAGAACATTCTTGTATATCATTATCTCTCTTTGAGTTGGGATCATTGTATATAAAAAAAAGGAAAAAAAACAAAGAGAAAAGAGGAAAAATCCTCAATAAAAGATCCCATCTCGCTTACTTTCTTTCTTCTTTCTCTTCTTTGCTTTTGGAGCTATATAAAAATGGGGATGTAAATATTTTTGTGCCACCACGCTTATAGATAAGCTTGGGGGAGGAGATCCATTGATGTGTGAGAGAGCGACTACTTGACATTGCACGACAACCTAGGCTAAGTAATATTCTATACTCGGTGAGATTGTTTCTAGCTTTACGAAATCTAGAAATCTAAGCCTAGCATTCATTTCATGAAATCCATACTTTTCTATTCTCTCTATTCTATGATGTGATACTCTTATACTCCAGATAGAAAGCGTTCAATTGAATAGTGTGTGATCTGAGATTTGTATACCGCTTTAGATGATTCAGGCGATGTTAATTTTAAAATCATTCCGTTTTTCATGATTATACCGTTGTTCGTGGGTTTTCTATTTTCTACTTGCACTATTCTACTATGATATCAAAAGGAGATTCTTTGACATGTATTTCTCGTTCGGTGCATGCTATAAGAGTAAGTGAAACCCACGTCCTGAGAAAATGATCTAGCATCCTTCCTCTTCGCTTCTTTCTTTCTTTATTTTCGTTTGGTTTTCATTCTTCTTCGTTTTTCATTTTTTTTTCGTTTTTCGCCGTTTTCGTTTTCCGAATCCACCGGGTTCGCTTTTTACTTATCTTCCTCGAGGACGAGTAAGAGACAAGCTTGGGGGATTTTGATCACTCCTTATTTTACACCCTTTTCCCGCATGTTTGCATGCCATTTTGATCGCCCAAATCATGTTTTTCACGATATATCGACGATATTGCGATGCTTTTCACGATTTGTTGTTTTTGTCGCATTTCAGGTGATTTGGCGCGATTAGGAGTGATCTCGAGATGCGCGTAATCTAGACGGCCACCGACGACCTCCCCGAGGGGTATTTTGCTGTTGGAGAGGAGCGGAAGAAGAATGGACGTCGCAGGAGCGACGAGGAGGCCAAAACAATCAGATTGGGCATTTTTTGTGTCCCACTCGGCCGAGTGGAGGAGCCACTCGGCCGACCAGCGAGACACTGCTCGGCCGACCCGTTCAGACACGATATCCATGTGTACTCGGCCCAGCGACGGAGACCACATCGGCCGAGTGACGATACCACGTCCGCCCGAGTGGCGCCCAGACGAAGCCCCTTCAAAATATCGAAGTTTCTGTTTTTCGGCCACCTGAGCTTCAGAAGACCCACTCGGCCGAGTGGTAAATCCCGTCCGCCCGAGTGAAGTGAAGCCATCGGCCGAGTGACGACAACTCACTCGGCCGAGCCGCCCCCGAACTGAAGACCCCTGAAGCCCACGACTTACTGGAAAATGACAGGGTTTTCACTCGGCCGAGCGACTTTTGTCGCTCGACCGAGTGCGATGCGCTGCCTGTAGCGAAATTTGCGGAAAACAGGCTGTGCAGGGGCGTTTTGGTCAGGATTTTTGGACGATTTTTGGGGCTATTTAAGCCCTGTTTTTACCCTAGTTTTGGGGGCTATCTCTCAGATTTTTTGTAGCTTTTTGAGTCTACTTTTTAGCTTTATTAATTATGATTGGAGAAGAGAAAAACTTGGATTTTTGTTGGATTAATTGAAGATCTACATTGGTTTGCATTTCTCTTCCCCAAAAACTCTATTTTTATTGTTTATATCATTGTTGTGATGAATTACATTGCCTATTTCATTGATTATTTTTGTGCTATTGCTATGATTTGTGAGTAGTCTCCACGTCTCGGGGCGTGGGGATGAACCCTACAAGCCCTATTTCCTATTTGTGTTGAATTGGTAGAAATTGAGCTAGGATTGTTATTAGGGATTAGATTGGGATCGAATTACTACGGATAGCTAGGTATTCATATCAATTGGGATTTGCAAGAGATTGGATCCCAATTTAATAGGAAGCCCTAGAAATCCGAATTGGGTTGGAGTCGGATTTTCGAAGTATCGGTTTGCAAGAGATTGGACCGATACTAGGACCTCCGGTTGCAATTCCGTGCCGATACCCGTTTGCAAGAGATTGGACGGGTAGGAACTATCCTAATTTAGATTGTGGACCGAGTTTGCAAGAGATTGGGCTCGGTGCGCAATTGGACGATGATGTTGATCTTAATGCTAGCTTCCCTAGGCTAGGGTTTGCAAGAGATTGGACCCAAACCTAGGATAGCTATAGACCGGCAACAGCGCGAGAGCGTGAGCTTGGTTCCACATTTAGTTGCAACTAGTTCATCCAAATTCTCATTCTAGCGATTTCGATACCGGCGAACCACATTTATGAAATACGGTGAGTAGTGGGGATTCCCCTTTCCCTAGACGTTCTTTATTTGATTTGATATTTCGCAAATTTGTCTGACGATTGTGACAGGATCGCCCAAGGCAATTATCTCTGTTCCTAAATAGCCAGGTTGATCAGGAGCAAGCACGGTCATTCGTCCTCCCTGTGTTCGATACCCGCTCGCCACTTTGCCGTGCGCTTGCGGAAAAACTACAACCGTCGCCTCGGGACGTGTATCCGGGGCGCGATCAATTTTCTCTCTCCAATCAACCTACGTGCACCCCCATTTTAAACCCAAATAGCAAGAATCAAATGAAATCTCATACGTCCCATATCCTATTCATTCTAGGCTATTCAACACACTAAATGAACCCTTTCTCTCCTTCCCTCTCCCTTTCTTTTTCCTTAAACACACCCCTTTCATCACCTATATATATCGTTTATCATCTCTTTAAACCGAAACCTAGCTAGGTTTTTCTCCAACTCGTAAAACCCACGCCCAGCTACCATACCCCCAGCCACGCCTTCCAAGACCTCCCACCGGCATCCCCTACTCTGGCCAACCTCATCCCCATCGACAACCTCTTCCTCATCATCCAAAACCCCCCACGCAAGCCCTTAAAACCCTACAAAAACTGACCCTCACCCTTCAACTTACGACCAGCATCACCTGGGCTGCCGTCGGTGCCCCCAGCCGCAGACCAACACCTAGGCCGACCCTCGGTGCCCCTATCACCCGGCCACCTACTGCAGCCTCTCAAGCCTCCACATACACCAAAACAGCCACTATATGCCCTAAAAACTGCCGTTAGCCCTTCAAAATCTGTTGTTTCCCCCTCCCTTGCTCGTTGCTCTGTTGCCATGCACTCCCATAACGGCCACCCAGATCCACACAGATTTCCTTCCCCTTTGCACCGCTGTTTGGTAATCGTGCCGCTACCCGATTGATCTTCGTTCATCGTATCTGTCCCGTCGTACCTTTGCGCTACCGAAATCCAACCCCTGACGTCACTACCCAACCTCAGTGTAGCTTTCGTGTCGTATTGAGATAAAACCCGCTCCGTAGGAACTCCCACATCGCATGCTAATCAAGACTAAAAGTTGTAACTTTACTGCTTTAATAACTCACTAATCAAGATTTAATAATTGGGACTGTAGGCTGGATTGGGCTGAGCACATATGTAGATCGTGGACTTGTTGAACGTAGATCGCAGAGTGATTATTTTCAGGAAAGTGATACTTGCCAGTATTTGTTTAGGCCATGTCTTTGACCAATCTGTGAAATAGTGTAAAAGAGACTAGACGATGAAATGATAGTCGCTTAGATGCCTTATTTGATCTAGCTTGACAACGAAGCTAGATCCGACACCCTTGCTATGCTATCATTTCATGACGCATGTCACGTTTAATTTCAAATTATCTGTACGCACTTTTAGCTGCTTGTTGCCATGTTCATGGATTTTGTCACGTCAGTTCATGCATTGATTGTATTGCCGTGTATGTGTAGCACATGCTTCTTTTAAATTGTAAACTGCGACGAGTAGGGTCCTGACCCCTACATCCTATTAAGGATAAGTACCTGCTTTGCGGGCACAACCCTATGCCAAATACACTTCCTGGCTCGTGATCCAAAAGAGAGCACAATGTTGTTGGTGAAAAAACAACGCTCGATACACACGGAAGGGTAGTGTTAAACGATCACTTGAGCACAGAAGTGTGCCCGTACAGCCACTTCAGCTAAAAGACGGAAACTTTATGCACGACGTGATAAGCTAGTTTTTGTGAATTCATGATATATTGTTTAGTAGCTCCTGCTACGATGTGCGTGCTTTATTACCATCATGTTCATTTTAATTGTTGCATTCTTTTAAATGCCATGTCATATCATCATGTTAAAACTACTAGTTGCATTACTATTTATATGATCCTTGCACAAAAGTCTTTCGTTTTCCTTTTGGAGACTTTTACTGACATGCGCCCTTTTCTCTTTGGGTGTCGCATGTTAGGTGGTGAGTCTGAGTTAGTAGCAGAGGACGATCAGTACGCAAGCGTTGAGTTCTAGGTTTCTACAGAGGCAGATTTGGAGGACACTAGAGACCAGTCCTAGTCTCACCTAGAGACTTATCTTAGTTGTAGCTGATTTGTTTAGATCTGATGTTAGGTTGTCGGTGCGTAGCACCTTATCTTTATGTTTTATTTTGGCCATGCTTGGGGCCTTTCTTTCAGACTCTATATTTCTTTATGACTATCTCTGCATGTTTGGAATATTATCTGTGGATGTTGAATGTTGGATAATTTTTAATTGTCTACCTTCTTTATTATTATTATTATTTCATCGTAATGCAAAGAACCTTCTAATGGATTAAATTACCAGACGCATATCAGACTACAGCTTCATAGCTCCAAGTCTGAGCGGACCTCTTCACGTCTCGCCTCCCATACTTGGGAAGCGGGGTGTGAAAATATCTGCTCATATTGCATGTCATTTCATGTTTGTCGTGATTGTGTAGCACACGCTTCTATTGTAATGTAAGCTGCGGCGAGTATGATCTTGACTCCTATATCATGTAATGAGGCTAGGCACCTGCATGCCAGGTACAACCCTATGCCAAACACACTTCCTGACTCGTGATCCAGAAGATGGGCACCGGTCCATACACACGTGGAGGGGTAGGGTTAAGTGATCACTCAGTATTCAACGATCACTCAGCATAGCAGTGTGCCCGTACATCAACTTCAGCTGAAAGGCGTAAACCCTGTGCACATTGTGAATAAAAGTTAATCGTGAAATCGTGAATATTGTTTAGTAGATCTTACTACGACGTGTCATATCATGCTCATGTTTAAACTGCAGCATTCATTAAATAACATGCCATGTCATTTTCATTATTTTAGAACTGCTAGTTGTACTCTTTACTTTTACGTTTCCTTGCACAGAAATCACCCTTCCCTTTTTGGAGATTTTTGCTGACATGTGTCATTTTCTCTTTGGGTTTCACATGTCAGGTTTAGAGTCTGAGTTTGTTGCTGAGGACGATCAATTTGCTGACGTCGAGCCCGAGGCCTTTGCTGACGTCCAGTTCGAGGACACCGAAGACCAGTCCTAGTCTCAGCAGGAAGCTTTTGTATTTGATGTTTACTTTCCTAGGTTGTTGCTATTAGACTCTTCAGTGCGTACCACCTTATGTTTTTTCTTTCGTTTCGGCCATGCTTAGGCCTTCTTTTCAGACTCTGTACTTTTCTTTTATGACTATCTGTGTATGTTGGATGTTATGCTGGATGTTGGTTAATCTCAAAACTGATTTCAATTATTATTGTTGTTGTTTCTTTTACAATGCAAGAATCTGCGATTGGATGTACACACAGACGCTTATCAGACTGTAGCTTCACAGCTCCAGTCTGAGCGGACCTCTTCGCGTCTCGCCTCACGTACTTGGGTAGCGGGGCGTCACAATATGCAACTCTACTAGGCCTAAATAAATATAAATGAATAATTTCTAGGGGCCTCTTCGAAGTAATGGCATCTTTAAGTTTAAATGACGATTTACGGAGTTTGCCACGTTGCCAAGAATCACAAAAAAATTTCTTATTAAATTAAATCTTTGGAAATCTTTTAACTAAATCATGCTTAGAAAATTTATATATATATTTGAAATGAACTTGTCCAAAATGATGATGCCATAAAAGGTGTTCATTCGTGTGTGCAATTAAGCAATGTTCTAATGATTGTGGCATGCTTAAGATATAGATATCTTATGGCGTGTGCCGAAAAACAAAACACTAGATTTATTATCAATAATACTACACATACCCTCTCCAATGTTAACCTTGTAACCTTTGTCACAAAGTTGACTAATGGAAATGAGGTTATGATTTAAACCATCTACATGATAAACATTTTCTATTAAAGGTTTAGATGGATTGTCGACATTGCCAACTCCAACGATGGTTCCTTTTTCATCGCCTCCAAAGGTCACCGTTGCACCTTCTTGATGCGGATCACTTCGGAAATCAAGGAGGGATCACCGGTCATATACTTGGAGCAACCACTATCAAGTATCCATCCTTTCTTCTTAGAGCACATTTTGTTTTTGATGCTTTTTTTTCCTTTTCATGGGTACTTATACATTTTACGATAATCTCTTTGTACCCAAACTTGTTGGGTCCAAGGGGATTAGCCCTTAGGAAACCAAGTCCTAGTGGACTTTGGCTTCCCAACGTAATTATCACAATTAATCACATCTCTAAGATAAGATTGCATATATGAATTCCTATCATGTATGCTAGTGTCTTTAAGACCCGAAATAGTGTAAGTTTTGGGAGTCCTTTTCTTAGTTACATGCACATGACATTGTTTTCTAAGTGATGCATGAGACGTATATTCATATGATCTAGCATATGAAAATGATGGAGGATAAGCATGAGAAATATAATGGGCATATGAAGCATAATGAGCATACATATGATGAGGTGCATATAAATGAGCATACATATGTGGATAAGGTGTATGAGCATATGTATGTGGTAGAGCATGTGCATGAGCATATCTCATGCATTCGTTCGCACATGTCCGTGTTGGATATTGGACTCCCCGGATTTGGTTTTGGATGATGAACAAACATAAATATAACGTGAACTAACACTTTGTGAGCGCAGTTATGGAGATCGTTGCCAAATTCATTTGAATATCAATTACGACGTCTCAAGACTTCTCAAAGCACGTGATCATATGCCTAAAGCTTCGTTGAAGCTTATGGACCAATTTAGAAGTCATGAAGATTCGATTGAAGCTTTTGAAGACGGTATCGTCAAGTTTTATTTATAGTCTTTAAGCTTCTTTCGTAGAATGTTAAGCCTTGAGTAGGTCTTACGTTTTAAATCTTCATAACGCTCATATCTTAGCTCTAGGATCTTAGTAGAAGTCCATACAATCCTTCTCGAAGCATCGCGCTTCGATTCGCGACTTCTTGTGCATGTTAGTTGGTTCAAGAAGAAGAACTGACCGACTAGATGGTGTTCTAGTCGGTCGGCAAAGCTTCTTGGACCGACTAGTTCTTCTCAGTCATTTCCAAGCTCTTTACTGTTTACAGTTAGTCGGTCTAAGTTGACTCACCGACTGACTAGTTTGTGAACTAGTCGGTCAGTGATGCTTCTGTGACCGACTAGTTGAGCTTTCCCTGTTCATGCACATTTGAGCCTATGCTACTGTTTATCTTTAGTCGGTCTGTGTTCATTGATCGACCGACTAGTTGATGAACTAGTCGGTCAACTTTCCTTCTTAGACCGACTAGTTTAGTTTACTGTACATACCAAATTTTCACCATACTTACTGTTTATTGTTAGTCGGTCTATGTTCATTTGGTGACCGACTAGTTGGTGAATTAGTCGGTCAACATTTGTTCTTGGACCGACTAAGTTTATTTTTAGCTCAGACTTCAGTTTTATCTGTTAGTCGGTCTACGTTGAGTAATCGACCGACTAGTTGTGAAACTAGTCGACCAGCTACTCTTCTTAGACCGACTAGTTCCTTTTGTCTGTGCTTTGATCTTTTCTCTGTTCACTCATTAGTCGGTATAAGTTAATTGACCGACCGACTAGTTGATGAACTAGTCGGTCGGTGGTTGTTCTTTGACCGACTAGTTGGGTTCAGAAAAGAGCCGTTGGAGCATTTAATGACTCGAATTTCTTTCTCTCTCTCCTCTATCATATATATACTTGATGGGCTGCATTCATTGCTACCAAGGCTGATATTATTGCAAGTTTAGAGATCAAGAGAAATCATTCCAAGCCCATTCAAAGCTCATTCATTCCATTCAATAATCTCTCCTAACTCTTACTTCCAAAGAGAGATTCATTGAGTGTGAAGCCTTCCAAGCCAAGTGCTTGATTCTAGGTCACCAACATCCCCAAAGCTCTCCATCGCTGATCTACATCTTGGAGCTAGGGTTTGGTGCCACTTCTTCCCCAAAATCATCCTTGCCCTAATTTGTAAGCAATACTCAAGGCATAGGTATTTTGTTCGGTAAGAAGTTTTCTTATTTCATTTCATATTTGAATTGTAAGTTTCACTCTCGGTTGTGAGAGTGTGGTTGTGATCCCGGGTTGTGGGAGTCACAAATTACATTTTGTATGATTTGACTTGTGGAGGTTTTTCACAAGTATTTCATAGTGGAAATCTTGAGGTAGGGTTTCTAACTCAAGTATCCGGAGGGGATCCGGGTGGTTGGGACGTAGGATCACCGGGAACAAGTCGGGGAGACTTGGGTGGATCCGAACCCAGTAACATCTCCTGTTAGCATTGTTAATTTTGTTGTTGTCTCCAATTTAAGCTTCCGCAAATTGATTTGGTAGTTGTTTGCTTTATAATTAGGAATTATACTCCTAGTTATTTTTAAAGTACTATTCACCCCCCCCCCCCCCTCTAGTACTTGTGCAGTTGCTTGCAGGGCATTACATTTGGTATCAAAGCCAGATACTTAGCTATGTCTGCCAACGACAACAGACCGTGCGTCCACCTTCCGACTATGGCACCTTCAGGAACCGTGAAGGAGCATCTTCGGTGATGGAAGGACATTCCTCAACGAGGCCTCCATTCTTCAACGGTACCAACTACCGGTACTGGAAATGCCGGATGGAAACCTTCCTCCGGAGTGTATCTCTATGGAGGACCATGATGAAGGAATACGTCGAGCCCGAAGAAGAAGACTTTGAGAAATGGACAACCGCGGAGGTCGCCGCGGAGGTAAGCAATGCCAAGGCAATGAACGCCTTGCAATGCGCATTGGAGCCGGAGGACTTCAATAAGATATGCACATGTAAGAGTGCATATCAAATTTGGAACTCCCTCCGCATACTACATGAAGGGACGAGTAGGGTAAGAGACTCTAAACTCGTTGTTGTAAACAAAGATTACGAAATGTTTCATATGCAACAGGGCGAGAAGATGAAGGAGTATTACGCTCGCTTCGTTGACATCATAAACGAGTTGGAGGCTCTCGGCAAAACCTACACCCAAAAAGAGAAGTGTTCGAAGCTTATCGAAGGACTTCCTTCTTCTTGGGAAAAGCGTACCTTCGCCATCGAGGAAGGTAATGACATGAATAAGTACACCGTAGTTCAACTAATGCGTACTTTAATGTCATACGAGGTACGCAAGGATAGCAAGCTAAAATTGCTGGAAAAGATGAAGTCCTACCTAAAGCAAGACGAGCCAAAGAAGAAGGCTATTGCTTTCAAGGCCGCTCCATCCACATCCACATCAACCGATGATGAAGACTCGGAAAACGAGTTGGACTTGGAGTCCATGGCACTCATGGCCAAGAAGTTCAACCGTTTCTTCCGAAAAGGTAACTATAAGAACAAAGCTAAATTTGGTTCTTCTAACGCCTCTTCCTCTCCTTTGTGTTTCAAGTGCAATAAGCCAGGACACATAAAAGCGGAGTGTCCTCTCAACAAGCAAAAGGAGAAGTGGAAGGCGCCTAAATTCGATAAGTCCAAGAAGTACAAGAAAGGAAACAAGAAGGGACTTGTCGGAGAAACATTCACCGACTCCGAGGATTCCTCAAGCGGAGAGTCGGACGATGAGCAAGTGGAGCAAGCGCACATGTGCTTCATGGCAAGAGTGGAGCATGATCAAGGATCCTCCTCTTCCGATGATAGTGACGACGAAGGCGATGAGGTAACTATGGATGACCTTAGGAATGCAAATTCTCAATTATGGTCTAAATACACTAAATTAGTAAATAGATATACTAAAGTAAAAGATGACCTAGCTAGCATTCAAACCTCGCCTAAGACTATCATCACCAACAACGACACCGTTGTTGAAGAGTTAAGAAATGAGATTGTTAATCTCAAATCTAAACTTGAACATGTTAGCATTGAAGATCCGGAGGAACATAAGATAGCGGATTTAACTTCTCAAAACTCGACTTTGAGTATTGAGAATGAGAATCTTAAATCTCGTGTTTATGTGCTCACATCGCAAGTATCCAACTTGGATACTTCTATGCGTTCTCTCAAAGAGAAATATGAGAACACATTAGGCCGAATTAATAAATTCAATAAGGGTAAGGACCATTGGGATAAAATCCTAAGTGACTTACTTCCGGCCAATCACCACATTGGTTTGGGGTATACGATGGGATGTCCATCCAAATCGGCCACTACTTTTGTTAGGCCAACTTCCGGTGACTCTACGAGTGGTAGCAAACACTCTATTGGTAATTCTTCTACCAATGGTGCTTCCACCTCGTCCACACCCTCTTTCGGAAAGAAACCCACTTTGGGTGGACCTTTAAAGAAGGGGCATGCTTATATGTACACCAATACCAAGCCACGTAGGAACACACGTCCTACTCCACCGGCTCACACATATGATGATTTTTATGCAACACATTCTCGTGCACGTGCACACCATGTGAGACACCCTCACGCACGTGTTCCCTCACAAGCATATGTTCACCCACCTCATCATATGAATAATTCTCATCGTGCACCATTCCATCATGTTCCTTATGCCTATCCACAACATGCATCACGTAGAAATCAACGTCGCATGCATGCACCCAATAGGATGAGGGCTCCCAAGATTTTCACTATTTGGAGCCTAAAGGACACAAGCATGGATGAAAAACAAGTGTATATGAATGCTTATTTTTCGGATGTTGTGCATAGTAGAAATTATGTGGGGAAGTCTAAGTCCAATTGGACTTGGCTTCCAAAGGTCTAATCTTTTGGACCCAATGACCTTGGGTACCATGATATGAAATTTTCTATCTTTAGGTACTCAAGGAAAAGAAAAAGAAAAGGAGCAACAAATTTAAATTTAGCTCCAAGGGGAATTGGATACTTGATAGCGGGTGTTCAAAACACATGACGGGTGACGCTCAATTGCTCTCCGGGGTGGTTCCCATCGCAAATGGAAACCGCGTCGTATTTGGAGGCAACGAGAGCGGAACCATCATAGGTGTTGGTAAAGTGGGTAACCCATCTAAGCCCTTAATTAGTGATGTTTATCTAGTTAATGGCTTAAATCATAATCTTATTTCAATAAGCCAACTTTGTGACAAAGGTTACAAAGTTAGCTTTGCGAAAGGATTGTGTCATACTTTAAGAAAAGATAATAATAAATTATTATTTTCCGGCACTCGTCATAAAGATATTTATATTTTGGATCTTCCTAAGTCTTATGAACAATATCTCTTTGCCAACACAAGTGAACAACACTTATGGCATCGACGCTTTGGACATGTGAACTTTGGAACACTTTATAAGCTTTCAAAATTAAATTCCATTAAAGGTTTTCCGAAGCTCGTTTTTGAAAAGAAAAGTTTTTGTGATTGTTGTCAACGTGGCAAGCTTCCTAAATCTTCATTTAAACCTAAGAAAAGCATTTCTACTAAACGGCCACTAGAGCTATTACATCTAGACTTATTTGGGCCAACTAGAGTTGCTTCCTTAGGAAATGCAAGATATGGACTTGTCATCGTAGATGATTATTCGAGATTTACATGGGTGTTTTCATTATGTAATAAAAATGAAGCTTTTGAAAACTTCACAATTTTTGTTAAGAAAGTACAAAATCTCTTAGGAACCACCATTGTCACTATTCGTAGTGATCATGGAGGTAAATTTGAGAATGAGTCTTTTGAGACATTTTGTGATGAAGTTGGTATTACTCACACCTTTTCATTCCCTCGTGCACCTCCTCAAAATGGTGTAGTTGAGAGAAATAATAGGACGCTAGTGGAGTGTGCTCACACTATGCTTGATGATAGCCAACTTGGCCATCAATTTTGGGCGGAAGCGGTACACACCGCTTGCTATGTGTTTAATAGAATACTTTTGAGGCCCGGCACTAAACAAACTTGTTATGAATTGTTGTTTGGTAGGTTGCCTCAAGTTAAACATTTTCGTGTTTTTGGTTCGAAATGTTTTATTAAGAACACATATGGTAGATTGGACAAATTCGATCCAAGATCCGATGAGGGGATTTTTGTTGGATATTCTTCGCGTAGCAAAGCCTACCGGATATTCAACAAACGAACCTCAACGATCGAGGAGTCGCTTCATGTCTCATTTAATGAAGGATTTGTTCTAACTAGAATTTCAAATGATAATGATTCTATGGATGTATTATGTGATTCGTTTGATAATTCTAAGTCTAATGATTCTATTGATTCTATTGAGACTAACCCATCTAATGAAGTTGTTGAGAATGTTCCTAGTGATCAAGGTATTCCCAAACGGCTTCATACCGTTCGTGATCATCCTCATGAGCAAGTTATTGACAATATCTATGATAGTGTCAAGACAAGATCGCAAGTAAACTACTTCGCTCATTGTGCCTTTGCCTCCTCGATAGAGCCAAAGAATGTTAATGAAGCATGCGAAGATAGCGCTTGGATCTTAGCCATGGAGGAGGAACTCATTCAATTCGAGAGGAATGAAGTTTGGGATCTTGTTCCATTTCCATCGAAGAACCACACCGTCATAGGGACAAAGTGGATCTTCAAGAACAAAACCGACGAAAACCAAGTCGTCGTCCGGAACAAAGCTCGGTTAGTTGCTCAAGGCTATCGCCAAGAGGAAGGTATTGATTTCGAAGAATCCTTCGCTCCGGTAGCTAGATTAGAATCAATTAGATTATTATTGTCTTTTGCATGCCATAAGGATTTTAAATTATTTCAAATGGATGTTAAAAGTGCATTTTTAAACGGAGATGTCGTTGAGGAAGTTTACGTTTCTCAACCTCCGGGTTTCATAAATGAAAAGTTTCCAAATCATGTTTTTAAACTAAAGAAAGCTCTTTACGGCTTAAGACAAGCTCCTCGAGCTTGGTATGATCGCCTAAAGAATTTTCTTTTGGATTTGAATTTTAAAATGGGAGAAGCCGATTCTACACTTTTTGTTAAGCATTCGAATAATGATATAACTTTAGTTCAAATATATGTTGATGATATCATTTTCGGTGCTACTAACTTTGCTGTTTGCGAAGAGTTTTCTAATGTTATGAAGGAACAATTTGAGATGAGCCACATGGTTGAGCTCAAATATTTCTTAGGTCTCCAAATTCGCCAAATGGACGATGCCATCTTCATCCACCAAACGAAGTATACGGTGGAGTTGCTAAAGCGATTTGGAATGGAGAGTGCCTCCGGGAAGAAGACTCCAATGAGCATGACTACGCATCTTGATAAGGATACGGGCGGTAAGGATGTAGACATTCGTCTATATCGAGGTATGATAGGTAGTTTACTTTATCTTACCGCAAGTAGGCCCGATATTGTGTTTGTCGTATGCGTATGTGCTCGTTATCAGTCTCAACCTAAGGAGTCTCACTTAGTAGCGGTAAAACGTATTTTTCGTTATCTAAGTTACACTTTAGATTTTGGATTACTTTATCCGAAATCTAGCACATATGAGTTAATCTCATATAGTGATGCCGATTATGCGGGATGCAAATCCGACAGGAAAAGTAATAGTGGCACTTGCCATTTTATAGGAAATTCTCTTGTCTCTTGGTTTTCCAAGAAGCAAAATTCCGTATCACTTTTAACCACCGAGGCGGAATACATTGCCGCCAGTGCCGCGTGTGCTCAAGTTCTTTGGATGAGACACACACTTAAAGACTTTGGTATAAATTGTGATACTTGCCCTATCATGGTTGACAACCAAAGTGCAATATGTCTTTCCAAGAACCCGGTACACCATTCCCGTTCGAAACACATAGATGTCCGACACCACTTTTTAGATGATCATGTTGCTAAAAGGACATTATTTTAGTGTACGTTGAAACCCAAAAGCAAATTGCCGATATTTTCACGAAACCCCTAAAGGAGGACTCCTTTGTGCGGTTGCGTCGAGAATTGGGGATTATGGGTGAATCCGAGATAAAGGATTCATGTTTCATTCAATAATGTTGCATGCTATTACATTCGCAATATTTCATTCATGCTGGACTTATTGGATTTTTCGGGAATTTATGTGATATTTTGAATTTTTGCTCGAATTCATGTTTTGAATGTCGTATTTGAGATTTCGATGTTTAATGGGGTAGTTTAGATGATTATTGAGAGTATTGCGATGTTTCGTTCAAGTGTATTGAGGAGAGAACTTGATTATCAAATTTTGGACTCATTTAGTCGGTTTCAGTTCAACCACCAACCGACTAGATTGCCATCTAGTCGGTTAGTAGAAGAACTTAGACCGACTAACTCAAGCTTTTTGAGTTTCCTCTCCATCTTAACTCTTTAGTCGGTTCATGTTCTGTGACCGACCGACTAGATTGAGATCTAGTCGGTCAGTAAGTGAACGCAGACTGACTAATTCTTGTCAGTTAAACTTGGATTCAGCCACTGTTTGTAACTAGTCGGTTCAAGCTTATGACCGACCGACTAGATCGTGATCTAGTCGGTCAGTGCTTGAACTGTGACCGACTAGTTGTGCCAGGGACTGTTTGGTCTTTTGCGATTTTGACCGACTTAAACTCGTTTTATCCGACTAGTTTCATTCTAATCGATCGAAATCCCTTCTCCCTCAGCTCAAAACCCCGACCTCCCTTGTGAACCTTCGTCTTTCGGCCATTTTCCAACCATTCCCGCCATCGCCGTCCACCGATCTTCGACCTAGGGTATCCCCTCTACCTCCCTCTCCTATCTAGGGTTCTGTTTCAGCTCTAGGGTTAGGTTTTTCAATTGATTTCATCTCCTAGGGTTTCGATTAGGGTTTCCTAATTTCGGCTAGGGTTTCTTCTTTCCAATCTCGTGTGTCGTGTTGTGCCGCGATTATGGCCCGAACACGAATCCCGATCACTCCCTCTAGCCCCTCGCCGATGAACATAGAACCAAACCCTACGGATACCGATCATCCAACCCCTCCGAAACGCCATGCTGAGACCACCCAACCTTCGTCGTCTTCGCCTCCTTTCAAGAAGAAGAGGACGACGACCGCCAAGCCTAGAGGTCAACCCAAGCCCAATCCTAAGCCCAAGACCAAGGATCTTGCCTCTCGTTCTTCTTTCCATACTCCTACCGATTCCGATACCGAGTATAACCCCGAGACAGAGACTCATAGGGAACCCACTCCTCCTACCCATCCTGAGTCTAGCACCCACCCTCGTACGTCTATCCGTAAGCCTAAGGGAAAGGCTCCGATGCCGGTGAACGGTGTCGATATCTCGTTGTGTCGCGACGACCCGATGTGTCTAGCGGCTTACAACCGTATCGAACATTGCCCGCTGCTTCTGGAGCATTTCGTCCAGTTCAGTGACTTCATAGGGTTAGCTGATCTTCTTTCGTCGTCGGGTCTTCTCGATTAATCTTTGATATGACCCGAAGGCGAACCCTCACCCGTACCCTCGATTAGTGAAGCTTTTCTATGCGAATAGGATCGGGGGTCAGTACGATCAAACCCACTCTGTTGAGACGACTGTTTTGGGGACTCCTATAGTCCTCACAGTAGAAATCTTAGGAGAGATTTTGGGTATCTCTTCGTCTGGCCTCGTCCCCTCTGATATCTCTGTTGACGATATTTCTTCCTCAGATCAGACCATCCTTTCTGAGATTTTCCATCAGATTCCTCCTGCCATGATTGGCGTGCCTTCAAAATCTTTCAAGCCGAATGCATGGGTCATAAACTTGATTCTGAAGTCGTGCTTGCTTCCCAAGTACGGCTCCTCATCTTTACCATCCCAGCCCTTTCTGAATCTCATCTATGCTATCTTCATGGGGAGCTCGATTAATTGGGCTCGCATTATACTCGATAAGATTGATTCTTTCGAGTGTATTCGCAAGTCCAGTAAATTGGCTCATATCCCATTTCCTTGCTTGTTGACCCTCGTGTTTCGTCACTTCCGTGTCACGTTGCCTCGTGACGATGAGCGTCCCCTTGGTCCTCCCCTGAACGCGACTGCCGTCAAGAAATCTCTTGCGGCGCTTCGTCACGTTCAGAGGACGACACCTTCAGCGTCTGCGTCTGCCTCTGCCTCTGCTGCTCCCTCTGCCACCCTTGATGATGTCGTACGGTTACTTCGTCGTCACGAGTCTCGTTTGGCTCATACCGAGGAGGTAGTTTGCCGTATGGCTCGTCTGATGGGTATTGAGCTTCCTCCTTCTGTTTCTGAGGATGAGGAGTTGGATGAGTTGGCTGAGGAGGACGTTGAGGAGCTTTGTCGTACTTCCACTCGTGCCCCCGAGGGCCCTTCTGGTACTGCTGCTGGTGCTTCCTCTTCTGGTGCTGCTGTTGCTGCTTCGTCTGCTGGTGCCCCCGAGAGCACACCTGTTGCCGCCACTCCTGTGGTGGATACTCCGACTGGTGCTCCCGAGGCCACTACGGTTTCTGCTCCAGAGATTGCCACTTCTGCCGTCGCTCCTGCTGATCTTCCGGACGTTCCTGCTGATCCAGTCACCACCTCTGCTCCTGCTGAGCCTGCAGTTGCTTCTGATCCTCCCGCTGCCTCTTGAGTCTCTTTGAGGCCTCTCCCGATACTCATTGGATGACATATCTAGTTGTGAGAGTTGTTGGGTAGGATAGTGTGGGTGGCTATGTATTTTGGGTCATTCTGATGTCTTTTTGATATTTTTGATGATGTATTTGGATGTCTTTTGATGATGGTATATTTCTTTTGATACTCCGATATCTGTGATATGATGATGTATTTTGTGCTCCGATCGGTGGATCGATGTTTTGTATGTCGGTGATGTACTTTGGTTCATATTTTATATATATATACATCGCACTTGACATTTCATTCTATTGTGCAATTTATAATTTTTATGTCTCAGATGGTTGGATTCGTCGCTCGACGATATTAACTTGGTTTAATAGAAATTTCTTCTATGGAAACATAGAATTGTTTTCCATGCACTAAATTAACCAAGCATGTTGATATTGGAGAGTATATTCCATAACTCAATCTGTAACAATGATTTGAGTTTTGATGATTTCGATTTTCGATTTTTCGACTCTAGTTTCATTGACACGCCTTGATTTTATTCGTATTTATTTGGTGTCACTTGAACCGTCGTGGTATTCTACGTCTCCCGTGCTTTTAATTTGAGGCCATTGTTGTTGTCGTTGTTATCCTCCCGCTCTTTTTGCTTATGCCAAAGGGGGAGAGATATAATAATATCGATGTGCCAAATGAAAATTTAGAGCACTATTCCAAGAATCTAACTTGATGTGTTAGATTCAGGGGGAGTTAAGATATATAAATGGATTTTCAAATCCGATATTTCAATAACCTACGTTTGGTATCTCAATAATTCAATAATCGATTCTCATTTAATATACTTCACTCGTCTGCTTGATGCGTATTATTTTTGTTTAAATTGGAATTAACGTGTCATCAATGCAGGGGGAGTAAGTAAATTTCATTTGAATTATTATTTTTGATTATTATTTATGTTGGTTTGTCATCACCAAAAAGGGGGAGAATGTTGGATATTGGACTCCCCGGATTTGGTTTTGGATGATGAACAAATATAAATATAACGTGAACTAACACTTTGTGAGCGCAGTTATGGAGATCGTCGCCAAATTCATTTGAATATCAATTACGATGTCTCAAGACTTCTCAAAGCACGTGATCGTATGCCTAAAGCTTCGTTGAAGCTTATGGACCAATTTAGAAGTCATGAAGATTCGATTGAAGTTTTTAAAGACAGTATCGTCAAGTTTTATTTATAGTCTTTAAGCTTCTTTCGTAGAATGTTAAGCCTTGAGTAGGTCTTACGTTTTAAATCTTCATAACGCTCATATCTTAGCTCTAGGATCTTAGTAGAAGTCCATACAATCCTTCTTGAAGCATCGCGCTTCGATTCGCGACTTCTTGTGCATGTTAGTTGGTTCAAGAAGAAGAACTGACCGACTAGATGGTGATCTAGTCGGTCGGCAAAGCTTCTTGGACCGACTAGTTCTTCTCAGTCATTTCCAAGCTCTTTACTGTTTACAGTTAGTCGGTCTAAGTTGACTCACCGACCGACTAGTTTGTGAAATAGTCGGTCAGTGATGCTTCTGTGACCGACTAGTTGAGCTTTCCCTGTTCATGCACATTTGAGCCTATGCTACTGTTTATCTTTAGTCGGTCTGTGTTCATTGATCGACCGACTAGTTGATGAACTAGTCGGTCAACTTTCCTTCTTTGACCGACTAGTTTAGTTTACTTTACATACCAAATTTTCACCATACTTACTGTTTATTGTTAGTCGGTCTATGTTCATTTGGTGACCGACTAGTTGGTGAATTAGTCGGTAAACATTTGTTCTTGGACCGACTAAGTCTATTTTTAGCTCAGACTTCAGTTTTATCTGTTAGTCGGTCTACGTTGAGTAACCGACCGACTAGTTGTGAAACTAGTCGGTCAGCTACTCTTCTTAGACCGACTAGTTCCTTTTGTCTGTGCTTTGATCTTTTCTCTGTTCACTCATTAGTCGGTATAAGTTAATTGACCGACCGACTAGTTAATGAACTAGTCGGTCGGTGGTTGTTCTTTGACCGACTAGTTGGGTTCAGAAAAGAGCAGTTGGAGCATTTAATGACTCGAATTTCTTTCTCTCTCTCCTCTATCATATATATACTTGATGGGCTGCATTCATTGCTGCCAAGGCTGATATTATTGCAAGTTTAGAGATCAAGAGAAATAATTCCAAGCTCATTCAAAGCTCATTCATTCCATTCAATAATCTCTCCTAACTCTTACTTCCAAAGAGAGATTCATTGAGTGTGAAGCCTTCCAAGCCAAGTGCTTGATTCTAGGTCACCAACATCCCCAAAGCTCTCCATCGCTGATCTACATCTTGGAGCTAGGGTTTGGTGCCACTTCTTCCCCAAAATCATCCTTGCCCTAATTCGTAAGCAATACTCAAGGCATAGGTATTTTGTTTGGTAAGAAGTTTTCTTATTTCATTTCATATTTGAATTGTAAGTTTCACTCTCGGTTGTGAGAGTGTGGTTGTGATCCCGGGTTGTGGGAGTCACAAATTACATTTTGTATGATTTGACTTGTGGAGGTTTTTCACAAGTATTTCATAGTGGAAATCTTGAGTTAGGGTTTCTAACTCAAGTATCCGGAGGGGATCCGGGTGGTTGGGACGTAGGATCACCGGGAACAAGTCGGGGAGACTTGGGTGGATCCGAACCCAGTAACATCTCTTGTTAGCATTGTTAATTTTGTTGTTGTCTTCAATTTAAGCTTCCGCAAATTGATTTGGTAGTTGTTTGCATTATAATTAGGAATTATACTCCTTGTTATTTTTAAAGTACTATTCACCCCCCCTCTAGTACTTGTGCAGTAGCTTGTAGGGCATTACAGTCCGTGGGTGTGGTGTATAGAACTCATCATAAGTGTCCACACGTGAAGTAGGAGTGTTCATACGTGGGTGTGTGGGGGTGTACATGAAAGCATGTCCCTTTCTTTGAGTTTCACCCTTAGTGAGTTTCTTTGCAATAGAGAGTGTGTGAGAAGTGGTGACATTCTTGGTAGTTTTGCTACCCAAGGTGTTGTGATCACCACTTGTGGATGCACCGGAGGTTGGCCTTACAAAATCTATAGTGATACCACTATATGTGGTATATGTTTTGGATGCACTTGCCTTAGAATAACCAAGTCCAACATGATGGTTGGCCTGTAATTGATTTGAAAGAAAATCATCCAACTTTCCTTTTCCTTTGTTGGATCTTTCAACATTGGAGGAAATGAGCTCATTTTTTTCTCAAGAGACGAAATGGTAGTGTCCTAGGTGGACACAAGTGTGGTGAGCTCGTGTACTTGGGTTTTGAGAGATTCATTCTCAATACCCAAACTCGTGTTTTGAGATCGAAGATTTTCAATCTTAATATCATTGCAATCCACAATGGATACATGATCCAATTGAGTTTTGAGGGATTCAACATCATTTCTCAATGACCCATTTTGAGCAAGCAAAGTAGCTTTCTCAAGGGTGAGTGATTCAACAATGGTGTCATTGTTGGGATGGGAGGCATGGATGACTTAAAAGCAATTGTTTCCTTAGACTTAACATATCTAAGTATAAGTTTTTGGTACTTAGAAAAAAATTGTTCATTTGCAATTTTAAGTTCATCTATGGTTACCACGGGTTCTTCACTATCACTTGAGCTCTCATCGGAGGATTAATCATCTTGTGCTACAAAACACGTGTGCACATTCATTCTTTTCATCCTCAGACTCGCTTGACGAATCTTTGCTTGAATCATCAAATGTCCATATAAGTCCCTTTTTCTTGTTCTTCTTGTACTTGTCGGACTTGTTGTATTTTGGAGCTTTCCACTTCTCCTTGTTCTTTAGCATTGGGCAATCCTTCTTGATGTACCCTGGCTTATTACACTTATAGCAAAGAAAAGTGGTGTTAGTGGAATCAAATTTATACTTCGAAAGATATTTACCTTTGCGGATAAAGCGTTAGAACTTCTTCGACATAAGCGCCAGAGATTCCAAGTCCATCTCATCACCGGACTCATCACTTTCGGATGAAGAAGAAGTGGCTTTGAATGCTATTGATTTCTTCTTTGCCTCCATTGGTTTCATCATTCCCCTTATTTTCGTGTGGTTTTCCCTTCTCACTTCATATGACATGAGTGTACCAATGAGGTTCACCACGATGTAGTTTTGCATGTCATTTACTTCTTCAATAGTCATGGTTCTTCTTGTCCATTTCATGGTCATTGACATGATGATCTTCCTCACCATTTCTTGTTGAGTGTACGTCTTTCTAAGAGCTTCAAGATCATTGGTGATGTCAGTGAAGCGATCATAAATTGAAGCAATTTTCTCATCTTCCTGCATTTGAAACATATCGTAGTTTTGCACGATAACGTATAACTTTGAGAGTTTTACCTTGGTGGTTCCTTTATGAGTACCAAAGAGATGATTCCAAATTTGATATACACTCTTACATCTGCTTATCTTATTGAACTCATCGGGCTCCAAACACAATGAAGAGCGTACATTGCCTTGGCGTTCTTCACCTCTGCAGACTTCTCGGTAGGTGTCCATTTGTCGTAGTCCTCTTCTGTTGGCCCTATGTATTCCATGTGAAGGGTTCTCTATAGAGAAGCATGCCTAAGGAACGTCTCCATTTGGCACTTTCAATAGCCGATGTTTGTGCCATTGAAGTGTAGAGTTCGAACCGTAGATTTGCCTTCAAAAATCGATGAAGCACCATCTCGATCATGATTATTGTAAGAAGGAGTTGGTGGAATGTTGTTGTTGTTGGATGCCATACCTTAACCTTATGCTCTGATACTAATTATAAGGAAATTGTGTTATGATGAAAACACTAAAAGGGTGTTGAATAGTGTTTATAAAATTAAAGAGGAAATTACGCCTAAGTAAAATCCTAACCAGTAATAATGAAAAAATAATATGAAATAATAAATTGAACAATGCAAACACAAGATGTTCAAGGGTTCAAATCACCCAAGTCAAACACGACTTGTTTCCGGTAATCATATGTCCTTACCACCCAGGATAACACCCATGATACCACCCGGATACTCAAGCAAGAACCCTAACTTGAGATTTCCTTTAAAGCCACTTGTAACAACTCTACAAGTGCAATCAATACTATTATTGAAGTTTTTGATTTCCACAACTTGGGATCAAGCAAACCACTCTCACAAATCGAGAGCAAATCACAATAACAAAAGTTATGAAATATGAAATCACACTTACAAACTCCTATGCCTTGAAGTGTATAACTTGAAGTGAGGAGTGAGTGGAGTGTGTTGATCTCTTCCTTGAAGAGAGAAAAGCCCTTGCACTTGTCTTCACCAAAGCTAGATGATGAGAATTGATTCTAGTTGGAAGATAAGATTAGATTAGGACATTTAGGGCTTTTGGATTGAGATTGAGAGCAAGAGAGCTTAAGAGCTTAAATAAAATCATTGGAATCTTCAGAGGGGCTCAATGAAACAGTATAACCCTTATATATAAGCTCTCTTAAAACCCCAATCATTTTCCAAAACACTCAACAGAATTCGCTGGTAAAGGCCCAACGGATTGAAAATACAATCAGGACAGGCGACTGATGAAGAACCAACAGGCGCCTGTTGCACTATGTCAGAGGGTAAGTGAATGTACAAACGGTAGCTTACCACATGGGACATGCGACTACTTAAGGTTGGACTGACACCTGATAAACCAACAGCAGGCGTCTGTGTGGCAGAAGTGCTCAAGTTCACAATTTCAAGAATCTGGGTAAACAAAGGACATGCGACTGATGTGGTATACATAGCCATGGGTAGTGGCTTGTTAAACCATAGATAGGCATCTGTATGTACATGTGCGAATCTTGTCAAAATGAGAATTTTGGTCAAGGATGGACATGCGGTTGTAGTGGAGTTGACAAGCGCATGTGACATGGGCTGTAAAAACAAAGACAATCGCCTGAAAGTGCACAAGTGCGTAAGTTTAATAAATTGTGAATATGTGCAAGATGATGCATGCGACTGATTAATAAGTCACAAGCGCCTGAACAATAGACATGTGCTTTTAGTTTGTACAATAGTCACCTGCTTCGAAGTTAAGAGTAAAAGGCCCAAAACCTTATCAAAAGTGTGTTCATTTCAAACAACTGAAGAACAAAACATATGCAACTGTCAAGAGACAGTCCCCTGGATTTTGAGCAGCAGTCAGCTGTCATACATCTAGAATGCACAACTTAGAGATTTGTGAATTATAGTCCTTGGAAATGGATTCTAAGGGTTCCTTAGGATAATGTGAGTGGTGAGAGTGTGCTCCAAGTTAACTATATTTCAAGGCTACAATCTAAGAGAAAGAACAAAAAGAATATAAAGATTTACAATGTGTTTAAGCTTCTTTTCTTTCTCTTGATTGAACTTGAAGTTTTTTAGCCTTCTTTCTTTGTCTTGATCACTCAATCATCTCTTTAAGCTTTATTTGATCTTGATTTGTCATTCATTGCAATTGATCTTCATGATTGGATTTGGCAATGAATTAACTGCATGGAGGGGATTAGTCGCAAGTATTTATGTTTGCTCATCATCAAAACCAAGTAGGGCAAAGTCAATACTCAACATAGTGGACTTGCAATAGAGGATTTTTGAGGAGCAAAAAATATCTGACATAACAGACGTCTGGTGCGAGACAACCAGACATCTGTCATGTCCAGAAAGCTAAGGATGAACCTATGATCAAATAGAATAGTACACTCAAGATAAGTAATATCTAATCTCTCCAACTAAGCATAAAATATCTTTAAAACATAACTCAATCATTTAAATCTCTAGAATTTCAAATCAATTTAAAAATGTCTCAAACATAGCATAAGTGTCACATATATCTTATGAAAAGATAAATAAATCATTAAATGGAGAGTTATGTGAATCAAATAAAATCAATTGAGCATACATCATGGTATAACATATAAATTTAGAATGAATTAAGGTAAGACATGTAGAAATGATCTTCTAATGTTTCGTTTCACCCATAATTCCTAATTCTCTTTTATGCCTCTCAAAGAATCATCCTTGAGTTATTTAGTGAAAATATCTGTAATTTGTTATTGGGTGTTAATATACTCTAGCATAACATCCTTCTTAAGGACATGATCATTTATGAACTGATGTCCAATATCAATGTGTTTGGTATGAGAGTGTTGTACCAGGTTCTTGGATAGACATATAGCACTTTGGTTATTGACCGTGATATCAAATGCACCACAATCAATATCATAGTCCTTAAGTGTTTGTCTCATCTATAAGACTTGTGCACAAGCTAGACATACGTCGCTATATTTCGCTTCGATCATAGATAAGGATACAGAGTTTACTTTCTTGGAAAACCAAGATACCAGGGAATTTCCAAGAAAATGGCATGTGCCACTAATACTTTTCCTATCGAATTTATATCTGGTAAAATCGGCATCACTATATGATATTAACTCACATATGCATAAATTTGTATAAAATAATCAGTAGTCGAGTGTTTGGTTGAGATAACAGAAAATCTATTTGACCACAATCAAATGTAATTTTTTTGGTCGTGATAGATGACGTGCACATAAACATACGGTAAACATAATATTAGGTGTACTCAAGGTAAGATAAAGTAAACTACCAATCATGCCCAATATTTTTTGGAAGCAACGATCTAGGATCTTTAGTTTGATGATGACAAACGTGTGTTGCTATTTAACGCGTGTGCTAAGTGTGCTTCAGTGATGGCAAGGACGTAAATACACAGCGATGACTACGTCAATGAGATGGAGGAATTGCTATACACATTTGGACTCTATCAAATGTGAAGAGCTAAGGAGAAATCAATTTGGATTGGGTCAAATCAGATTAATGGGGATTAGTTCAATTGATGTTCAAATACAAATTTCCATTCAATTTCCAATACAAACTCAACATCCCAATTCAAATCCTATTTGTATTGGAAAGGAGATCGATTCAAATTCAAACTCGAATCAATTACAAACTTGTACTACTGCATTCAAAGAATCCTCCACATCTTTGTACCCATCCATCCACATGTCCTCATCTTGCCGACTATGACCAAACAAAACCCTAACCTATTTATACTGTCATGTCCTTGAAAAGAAGGCTACGGCAACATCAAAAAATTGGAGAAGGCATGTACTCTAATTCTAAGAACCCCTAGCCGTCCTCCCATTCCAAAAACCCTAGAGTGCTCTATATAAACTTTCATCTTTGAAAGGCTAGGGGATGGCCAACTACTAATCAAAAGAAGAGAAATTGTGGCATGCTATTCTCCATTGCATAAACTTCAAAAGCAACATCCTTCTACACCTAATCATCTTGCAGCAACCTATCTAAATCAAGGGAAACTTCATCTTCATCTTGCCGCAACCATGTGCCATCAAGCAAAGCACCTAGCTTTATCGCCACACAAAGCTTCGTGGCGTCTTCATCAACTCACACAAGGAGTAGCACCTAGCTCTCCATCCAAAGTCGCAGTCACATTGTCAAGACGCCGCCGTTGAGCTATCACCGTGGACGAGGGTCAACATGCCACACTGTAACACCGAAGCACTCCCGTCGCCACAACGTCTTTGCCGTGAGCTCATCGGAGTGAAGTGTTTGTGCTGAAGCTTTCTTGATGACATTACCTTGCTCGTCGCCTTCGAAGAGTCACTGGAGAAGATCGTCCGCCTTCGCTGCCATCGAGCAGTCGGAGAAGACCGAACAGCCCACGCAAATCCGAGTTGGAGAAGTCGCCTTAACATCGGAGCCTTGGGTCGTCACCGTAGGTGCCGCTTGAAGGATCCTGCCAAAACAGAGTTAGGATCGATAATATGAAGTTTAGACTTACGCTTGCGTATGCGGCACGGTAGTCTACGAACTTCGCCTTCGGATTCGCCACGACGGATCGAGTCTTCTCACGAACGGAGTAAGGCTACTAAATCCACAATCTAAATCTCTACTTTAGATTAAGAACTTGGATAAAGAAAGAGAGGAAGCATTTCGACAGAGCTTCGCTAGGATGAAAATGCATGCAAGAATGCCATGCAAAAAGTGTAAGAAATGGCTAACCCTTGGGTCTTATTTATAGCCCCCAAGGTAGTTATTTTAGGATCAATTGTTCCTTTGGAACAATTTAACTAAGGTGTACCATCGTACATGGCATATTATAAGCTTAAGTTGTACCATATGCATGGTACAATATAAGCTTAAGATATTACCCCTTTAATAGCCATATGTCGCATGCACTTATGCACACATAATGCGACTTTCCCATCAATCTAGAGATCCTCACCGCAAGGGAACATATTCCCTTTGCGTACGACTTCGTGTACGCGACGTTCGAGGTCCGTATTCCCTCGTACATCCCCTACAAGGGTGTACTAACGTCTTCCCTATCCAACAAACCCTAAGTGGCAAGTTTCACTTGCCTAGCACCGAGGATGACGATCAACGAGGCCGTCACACAAATGCTAACTACGGAGATGTTCATTGAAAGATTATACTTTATCTGGCTAGTGTTCATTGAAAGATTAGTCACAACATCTATTAGATTTGCTCGAGGGATTGCAAATTCGCCGTTCTGCCATCGTTGTCATTCTGCGGAAGAAGACACGTTACATGCCATTAGGGATTGCGAGGATGCGAGGAAGGTATGGCTTATTATGATTCCTGTGGATCTCCAACCTCTTTTTTTCTCTCTTTCCTTGCGGGATTGGATGGAGGAATTCCTAATGAAGAAGAGAGGTGATGACAGATCGAGAATTGTTATGGCTACGACGATGTGGTATATTTGGGTGAGAAGATGTAAAAGGTTGTTTCAGGCGGCGGCGGAGGTTGTTAGCGAAGCGGAGTGTTGTGTTCATATTGAATCAGCGGTTGCTGAAATTCTTAGGAAGTGTACGCATTCGTTGAAGGCAAACCCTCCTGAGGAGCGAGTTGTCTGGAGGAAACCGGAGAGGGGGTGGGTGAAGATCAATGTTGACGGTGCGGTTATTGGGGGGGAGGGTGCAGCGGGAGGGGGAGGAGTGCTCAGAAATCACAATGGAGGCTGGATACTTGGTTTTGCTTCTTTCTTTGGCATTTGTTCAAGTTTGGCGACTGAGCTCAAGGCGATCAGGGACGGACTTATCTTGGCATGGAGGGAAGGGTTTAAAAAGGTATGCTGTGAGTCTGATTCGAGGGAGGCATTATTGATCATCAACAGCAAGGAGTGGAGGAATCATGAGTACATGGCGGTTGTTTCTGATATCCTCGAGATGATGGCTAGAGATTGGGAGATTTCGCTGGTGCATGTATTGAGAGAAGCAAATTTTTGCGCAGACAAACTTGCGAAGATTGGCATCAATTTGGAGGAAGATCAGAAGCTGTTTATCACTTGCCCGTCAGAGTTGATGGCTCTTCTGGATGCTGATTCGACTGGATTAGGAGTTAAGCGAGGGTTTAGGCCTCCGTAGTGTAACCTTTTGTTTGGCTTTGTCTGTTACATTCATTCTCACCAAAAAAAATGCATGCAAGAATGCGATGCAAAAAGTGTAAGAAATGGCTTACCATTGGGTCTTATTTATAGCCCCCAAGGTAGTTATTTTAAGGTAAATTGTTCCTTTGGAACAATTTAACTAAGGTGTACCATGATACATGGCACATTATAAGCTTAAGTTGTACCATATGCATGGTACAATATAAGCTTAAGATATTCCCCCTTTATTAGACATATGTCGCATGCACTTATGCATATATAATGCGACTTTCCTACTCATCCAGAGATCCTCTCCGCAAGGGAACAGATTCCCTTTGCACACAACTTCGTGTACGCGACGTTCGAGGTCCGTATTCCCTCGTACATTCCCCACAAGGGTGTACAAACGTCTTCCATATCCAACATCTCCCACTCACACTTGAGGGGATTGTAAGAGAACGTCTTTCTCTTAGTTCTTTCATCTATCATACTGAGAAATAGACCGTGCGACCGTCATGCGCGTAGAGTCTGTTGTTGTGTACTTGTTAGAGATACACAACGAACTCGAAGGTGCAAAGTTGAGTAGTTCAACGCATGCTTTACCCTAGATTATTTCTTCACATTTCTTATACTTTATATTCAACAATTGAATCCCATCTGGATTACAATTGGCTGGCCAGCTTTGAATCATTTAAAGTCCAAATGTGAATATGAAATCAATCTTCCTCTTCTTGCGAACCTTTTGATCTTGACTTGATTCGCTTTTCTAACGTGCCCCGCCGAGCCGAATTACCATAGCCCATTAGCAACATGCTAAGATAGCGATCATCTCGTCAAATCTAAAGGAACTAATTGGAGTCCTTGAGGATAAGAGTTAAGACCCATATGGCCTTAGAGTCTCACATAATAGCAAACACTATTGCTACTAACTCAGTGGTCGAAATGCATACGTGGTATGAACACGTATTACAACATCACTCCTTTCCCAGGGAGAGTATGTCTTAATGATGGTGTACGGATGAAAGATCAGACACCACAGTGCCTATCTTTTGAGTCCCCTTACTACTCAGGAAATATTCCCGGACTCTCATCCTGCATAAGACAGATAGGATTAAAAAATCCAATGAGATCTTTTTATCCTTGTGATACAGATCTCAGATCTTTTGTAAGCATCCATATGATGCAGATCTTTCATTCGACTATCTTTGTTAAAGTCATGACTCTAAATCATTCATTTAATGATTTTGACTTTAAACTAGTCTCATCTCTATCTTATCCATCTGATAAGATAAGGCGGTTGCTCATGGGAGAGAGCCAACCTTAATCTGTCCGACATACACATAATTCAGCTGAGATTTCAAAAATGTACACAAATATTTCTTTAAGAAATTCATATGCAATGTTTGAAAAAGAACTTATTCTTTTTTTAAATTTGATCTTTCTCAGACATGGGAATATATATTGGTACAACTCAGCTCTTACGCAATCCTTGGGATGATAAGTGTTTATAAAACACATTTCTGGGGATCGCTTTCGTAAGCTGATCCTCTATCATCTCATGCGTAGATATGTACCTTATGTCTACCTTCTTGGTTTTATCATAGTCTTTTGTAAATCTGCAGTTCCTTTAAGATACTGCATTATCCTCTTAACCGCTTTCCAGTGTCCTTGCCCTGGGTTGGATTGGTAACGACTTACCATTCCAACGGCAAAACAGATGTCCGGTCTTGTATGCATCATAGCGTACATAAGACTATCAACTGTACTGGAATATGGAACTTTTTCCATAATTTCCTTTTCCTTTTGGTTCTTTGGACATGATTTCAGATATAAATTATCGCATCTGCTTATAGGAGTATCAATTGGACTTGCCGTCCTACATATTAAACCGTTCTAGAACCTTCTTTATATATGTCTCTTGTGAAGGAGAAAGAAGTTTCTTTGAACGATTCCTTGAAATCTTAATTCCAAGGATATATGTGGCTTCCCCAAGTCTTTCATCTCAAAACTGATGAAAGTCAAGCCTTGATATCCATCACAAAGCCCTTGTCATTTCTGGTTATTAAAATGTCATCTACATATAGAGACATAATAACATGCTTGCTTTTAAATCCTCTTGATATATACGCAGTTATCTTCATCAAGCATGGAAAATCCATTTGATAAGACAACTTCTTGAAATCGTATATACCATTGCCTCGAGGATTATTTAAGACTATATATGGACTTACGAAGTTTACAAACCTTATGTTCGTTTCCTTCTTTTACAAACCCTGTTGGTTGTTCCATATAGATCTCCTCGTCCAATTCTCCATTGAGAAATGCATTCTTTACATCCATCTGATGTAGTTTGAGGTCTAAGCAAGCTACCATTGCCAGAATCATGCGAATCGAGGTAAAACGCACAACAGGTGAGAATGTCTCTTCGTAGTCTATCCCTTCCTGTTGCGTAAAACCTTTCGCGACAAGGCGAGCTTTATATCTATCTTATAGAGCCATTAGCCTTATGCTTGATCTTGAGAACCCATTTGTTCCCAATTGCTCTACGTCCTCTGGGTAAGTTAACTAAGTCCCAGACTTGGTTAACTTTCATGGATTTCAATTCCTCCTTCATCGCTTCCATCCATTTGTCTTTTGCAGGGCATGATACGGCATATTTGAGGTTCTTCAAGTCCTTGTTGACTCGAATTTAGATCAATTCTAATATCACTCCCACTTGAAATGTCGTTAGAATTGCTCCCACTTGGATCATTATTCCCGTATGGAATAGGATAATCGTCATTCGTATAATCCATTGGTGAAGGTTGAAAAGTATTTTCGTTTTCACCAAGAATTCTCCCACTCGAATGAGGTAATCCTTCTTGATCATAAATCTCAAATAGAGATAAGTCCTGACTTATCTCGCCCTGTCTTGGAAACTCGTTTTCTAAGAAAGTGACATCTCTCGACTCAAACTCAATTAGCCCACCATTGTCTTCTTGACTAACAAAAAACATAACCTTTGGAGTTTTCTGCGTATCGTATAAAGATACATTTCCTTCCCCTTGGCCCAAATTTGCCATACTTATGGGAGGAAATATGTGCGTTGAATGCACAAACTCAAGGTTTCAAAAATGTTTAAGTCAGGAGACCTTTGGTTCCACAACTCATAAGGAGTGGAGCTAACTGATTTCGAGGGTACTCGGTTTAAATTGAAAACGGCCGTCAATAATGCATCACCCCAAAAGGTGATTGGCAAGTTAGCTTGAGCCATTATTGAACGGACCATTTCCATTAAAAAATCCTATTTCTCCTTTATGCAACACCGTTTTGTTGAGGAGTATAAGGCATAGTTACCTGATGTATTATGCCTTTGTCATCACAAAGTTCCTTAAAACTTGTTGATTGATATTCACTGCCCCTATCGGTTCGCAAGATCTTAATTTTGCGATCTAATTGATTCACCACTAAACTCATATAGTTTTAAAGCAAGCCAAAGCTTCACTTTTGTGGGATATCAAAATAGATATGTCCGAATCGGGTGAAATCATCAATAAAAGTGATGAAATAGGACTTTCCGCGTCTTGTGTAGACATTCATCGGACCACATATGTCCGAATGGATAAGCTGTAATGGAACCTCGGCCCTTGTGCCGGTTCCAAACGGCTTGCGACAAGATTTCCCCACAAGGCAATGTTCACAGGTCGACATTTCAACCTTTGAAACATTGGATAGAAGGCCACGTTTGGTAAATCTATCCATACGCATTGGTCCAATATGACCAAGCCTTGTGTGCCAACAAATTATATTAGACTCATTAGTCAAAGAATTTGTCACAAGAAAATGAGAAATCATACATTGTACTTATTACAATGAATCCTTTAAATACATAACCCAGAACCAATAAAGGAATTATTATTACAAAATAGGTCCATATTACAATCATGAAGGAACCAGCTATAACCAAGACCCATTAAATTGACCACAGTTATAATATTCCTTTGAATATATGGAATGAAGAGAACATCATGAAGTAGGAAAGTGCGACCGTTGTCCAAGACTAGCTTGCGAGTCCCAACGCCTTTCACTTCAACACGTGTGTTGTTTCCTACATTGATCCACTTCATTCCTTGGGGTATCCGGTGATACTGCACGAAGGACCGTCTGTCCTTTTCTATGTGGTCGGTGGCACCTGAATCAATTATCCAAAAATGGATTAGATTCCACAAGAAATAGTGGACTAGAAACACATATGTAACTAGTATTACAAGTTACCTCGTCACTTCCACTCGTACACGAACGAGCATAGTGACCGAGCTTGTTGCACTTGAAGCACTTGATCCTTTTCAAGTCTTTCTTCTTGTGCCATTTCTTGTGCCCACCCTTATGTTTGGGTTCCTTGGTAGACTCAGGTTGCTTATTACGTTCATTAGAAGACTTCGAACGATCTTTACGTTTCTTTCCCCCGTGTGAGGAACTAGCAACCATGTGCACTTCTGCACTTGGCTTGGCAGCCGCAAGCCGCTCTTCCTCTAATTCGAGGTGCTTGGAAACATCATTGAAGGTCTTGATGCTCTCATTATGAGTGAGATGCATCTTCATCTGATCCCACCCATTTGGTAAGGAACGTATGACTGCTTGGATTTGTTTCTCATTTGTGAGCACATGACCTGCATCCTTTAACTCCGAGATAAGGTTCGCCATATGTCGTAGATGTTTCCCCATGGAATGATCTGGACGTTTCTTATATGAATCGAACTTTATAGTTAAGGAGCGAAGTTTGGACACCGATGTGCCACCGAACTTCTCCTCTAGCTTGGACCATATGTCCATGGCTAGGTCATGTTCTCGGAAGATGCGCATTATGTCATCAGCCATACTGCTTAATAACGTAATGCGCGCTATCTTGTTCTTCCGAGACCAAGCATCAAAAGCTTCCTTGTCTCGTCGGTGTTGGGCCGTAGTGCCCAACTCGGGTTCAATCATAACGTTCTTTAGAGTTTCGAGCACTTCTTGCTCCTCTAGAACGTATTGTATCTTGATGGACCAAAGTTTGTAATTATCGCCGTTGAGTTTTTCACCTTTGTTTAACTCAGCGACGATATTCTTTGAAGCGAAAGACATTTTACTTTTAAAATGCTGCAAAAGACACAAAAACGAAGGTTTAATCAAAACATTGCATAAAATTTCTTAAAATATAACTCCCACTTGAAATGATAATAGAATATCCCATTTGGATAGTTCTAAAAATTCAAATCCCACTTAGAATTATATTGTATTTGATAAGTTACTTTCGAAAAATATTGAAGATGTTGTTCTAGAATCGAAAAGGTCTCTATGATTCCAATCACCATCTAGAACAACCTTCAATATTCCCCCATCACTTATCAAACAATCGTACTCTTATAGTACTTCGCAGCGGAAAATCAATTTTGAAAAACATATCTTTCAAAATGGAATAGGTGAGAGTTTGCGCAAAGAATTTTAGCGCAACAATTGCCAAGCCACGAGACCTGTTCTACACACCCATGGGTTAGATAACCATGGCCGGATCGTGGTAGGACTTGGAATTCTAAATTGCGCTATCCCGATTAAGGACGGGACATAACCTATTTGAAAAACACCTTTTTCAAAAAAAATTTGAAAGCACGTTGGCTAATCTCCGTAGAGTAGAGCACAACGTCATAAGTACATTGGCTAATCTCCGTAGAGTAGAGCACAATGACATGGCTAATCTCGCATGAAGTAGAGCACTATGGCTAATCTTCAAGGAGTAGAGCCCAAAAAAAACTTCATTAAAAACGTTAGCCCCGTATGGACTAGTTGGCACTGTGGTTAGCCCCGTATGGGCTAATCGGCACATTCGAGTTTGACCAATGCCTTTTGTCACCCCGTATGGGTCATTTGGCAAGTTTGCAATCGACCCAGACCTTCTGTCGGATTGGTCGACCAAAAACACCAAATTGGTCGACCAATTTTTTTTTGGTCTGCAACATCTTCCCGGCCAGGGCCTCTGCCCTGGCCGGGGCTTGGCCAAGGGCCGGCCAGGGCCTCTGCCCTGGCCGGCCAGGGGCCCTGGCCCCTCGGCCAGGGCCTCTGCCCTGGCCGAGGCCGGCCAGGGCCGGCCATGCCCTGGCCGAGGCCAGGGCATTGGCCCTGGCCTCTGCCAGGGCCGGCCAGGCCCTGGCCTCTGCCAGGGCCGGCCAGGCCCTGGCAGTGGCTAGGGCGTCGGCCCTGGCCACTGCCATGCCGGCCAGGCCGGCCTGGCCATGGCCGGCCACTGCCGGCCTGGCCATGGCCGGCCATGGCTTGGCCATGGCCGGTCATGGCCAAGGCCATTTTGGGCATTGGCCGGCCATGGCCCCTTTGGCCATGGCCGGCCACCCCCTTGAATGGGGTTGCCGCACACATTCCTCCCCCTTGATGGGGTGGTCGCCGGTGGTTATTGGCCGTAGTCAACCCCCTCCGCAAGTGGAGGGGGGTGCATGGCCTTCATAGCCCATTTGGCCATGGTGCACATGCACCAAATTTCATCTTACCCGATGGAAATAACTACCATCATCTTCCTCGATGAAGCACCCGTTCGTCGAGAAATTAGTTATTTCCTAATGGCCGTGTGCCAAAAATGAATAACGTACTACGTGAACGGTCGGTTCTTCCCGTCACGGAGAGTTCCTACCATATCCGTAATGATAGGAGACCCTAACGTGAAAAGAACAACCGCTGCGTTCTCTCCGTCACGAAGCGTTCCTACCATATCCGTAATGGTAGGAGACCCATTCGTGAAAAAGACAACGACTCGTTCATAGTTTCGACGGGGCGGTGGTTTGACCGGGGCAAACCCATATGGCTCTGATACCAATGAAGGATCCTGCCAAAACAGAGTTAGGATCGATAATATGAAGTTAAGACTTACGCTTGCGTATGCGGCACGGTAGTCTACGAACTTCGCCTTCGGATTCGCCACGACGGATCGAGTCTTCTCACGAACGGAGTAAGGCTACTAAATCCACAATCTAAATCTCTACTTTAGATTAAGAACTTGGATAAAGAAAGAAAGGAAGCATTTCGGCAGAGCTTCGCTAGGATGAAAATGCATGCAAGAATGCCATGCAAAAAGTGTAAGAAATGGCTTACCCTTGGGTCTTATTTATAACCCCCAAGGTAGTTATTTTAGGGTAAATTGTTCCTTTGGAACAATTTAACTAAGGTGTACCATGATACATGGCACATTATAAGCTTAAGTTGTACCATATGCATGGTACAATATAAGCTTAAGATATTCCCCCTTTATTAGACATATGTCGCATGCACTTATGCATATATAATGCGACTTTCCTACTCATCCAGAGATCCTCTCCGCAAGGGAACAGATTCCCTTTGCACACGACTTCGTGTACGCGACGTTCGAGGTCCGTATTCCCTCGTACATCCCCCACAAGGGTGTACAAACGTCTTCCATATCCAACACCGCTGTCGAAGAGATTACTAACGTCACCGCTCTCTTTATCTCACCAGAGTGCCGCACGATGCCTTTGAAGTGCTCGGCCTCAAAGTCACCGCTGCATAAGAGCACGCCTCCGTTTGAAGCCCGATGTTCGAAGCCCACAGCTCGCTAGAGTTGTTGATGTCGTCGAGGTCGAACTGGTGCACGACAAAGACAACGCATCGTCGCTGCTCGAGTCGCCGTCGAAGGGAAGCAACGTTGGAGTCGGACGACAAAGTTTGTTTACGTGCTGCATGCCCTAATTCGTTCGGAGAAAGCTGACGTGGACTAAGTTGTGTTAAGGGTTTGCTATGCGCACAGACCGAAGAAAATTGATACTAAACTAGAATTACTTTGTGCACAGATCAGAGTGCTCTTTAAGCCACAACTTGAGATCCATGAGTTAGATCGAAACGCTGTTTGCATCAGACTAGAGTTGACGATGGGCTGGTTGACAGAGAGGACTATACGGGCATGAACTTAGCATTTCTAAACTCTTTACTCTTTATATTCGTGTATTAGTGTAACGATCTCTGTAGGAGAAACTTTACCGATATTTGTGTTATTTTGAGACTTGTCTGGTTGGGGCTAGACAAGAGGGTCTTGATGTGTTGGTGCAGTCAAGATACGCATTTACTAGGTTGATAGGGTTCTGCACTTTGTTGAGTGTGATACAGTCTAGGTGGGGAGTTGGAGCTAGGACCCCATTGTAGGTGTACAAAATGAACTTATTAATGCTAGTATTTGCATGGGGCTGGACGTAAGTCGTTGATGCGACCGAACCAGGGTAAATATGTGCGTACTCTATGATTGTCTCTTATTTACTCTGCTTGTGATTTTAACTGCGTGTGATTTCTTGTGGGTTGCGCGAGAATATTTTTATAAGCCTATTAACCACTCCCCCCTCTAGGCTAGGATCCAGATCCAACAAGTGGTATCAGAGCAGGTTTTACGATCTAGCCTAGGATTGACCATGAATCCCATTCATAGTGCTTTTGTTGAGGGTCAGTCCATAACACGTCCCCTAGATTTAATGGAGTAGACTATGCCTATTGGAAAAATCGTATGAGAATCTACTTAATTTCTATTGACTATAAAGCATGGCAAATTGTTGAAAAAAGGCTATAAACCACCTGTCATTAAAATTGAAAATGTTGAGATGCTTAAACCTGATGATAAATGGGATGATAATGATTGGAGACTTTATTTTCTTAATGATAAAGTTATGAATGCTCTCATTTATTCATTAGATAAATCCGAATTCAATCGTATCTCACAATGTCTAACTGCACATGAAATATGTCATACATTGGAGGTGACGCACAAGGGAACGTCACAGGTGAAGGAGTCTAGATTTGCACTTCTGAGCACAAAGTATGAGGGATTTCTCATGCTACCATCAGAGACCATATCAGATATGTTTGCGAGGTTCACCAACATTGTCTACAAGTCCAGCTTGCTCGGTAAGCCATATTCTAGTCTTGAACAGGTGAGAAAGTTATTAAGAGTGCTGCCAAGCTCTTTCAGGCCTAAAGTCACCGCCATCCAAGAATCAAAGGATCTATCACAGATGAGGGTGGAGGACTTGATAGGTAACATAATGTCCCATGAGCTTGAATTGCAAAATATCGAAGAAAGATAGAAACCTGAGGAGAAGGAAAAAGCTTTAAAGCCACTTGCTCTGAAAGCTAGTGAAGATGAAGATGACAATGAGGAGATAGCGATGATGGTCAGAAATTTCAGAAAGTACGTCAGGACTACTCAAGGAAAAGAAGAAATGTATAAAAGGTTCATTTGCTCTAACACTTTTAATTCAAATAGAAATTCTTCTGAACAAGATTCTGCTGATAGAGTGGAATGATTTAAATGCAGGAAAAAGGGACACTTCGTGAAGCAGTGCAGACAATGGACTGCTCAGGTTGCTAAAGATAAAGGAAAAGCCAAGATGCTAACATGGGACATGGACAACGAAGCTAAGGATGAACCTGAGGAGAATGTAGCTCACTCCTTCGTCTGCTTAATGGCAAAGAATGATGAGGTAAATTCCTTCACTAAAGCTGAATTGTTAGATGTTTGTAAAGAAATACAAAATGAGATTACTGAGCTAGAACTCACGTTAAATGATTATAGGAATGCCAGCTTTAAATTACAAAAAGAAAACTGTGACATTTCTAAAGAAGTTTACATCCTTAAAGAAGAACTTGATGCACTTGATTCTACCATTGCTATAATGAAAAAAGAAAAATCATGCTTTAATGAAGAAGTTGCTTGTCTTTCTTACCCTTCCTTATTGAATGAAATTAGCATGTTTAAGCAGGATTTATTTAAGCTTGAACCTAAAAAAGATAATGTGATTAAAGAGCTTAATAATAAAATGTGCATGTTAAATAATGACTTTAAAAGAAAAATGATTGAGTTTGAAAAGAAGGAAGAGGAAAACAAGAGAGCTTTTATAAGTAAATGTACTTTGCTTGTGGATAAAAATAAATTATTAAAATCCAAAGTTTCTAATCTAGAATTGTCATTAAGAAAATTTTCAATTACTAAACATTTGTTGGATACCATACTTGAAAATCAATTATATGGGAATAATAGAAGAGGGCTTGGATATGGGTTGAAAAATGTTGAAAAGCCTAAATTTAAGAAATTCCACAATGTGCCTTCTATTGTGAAAAATATGAATGCAAAGTGATTTACTTGTGATAGTGTCGATCACACATCCTATTATTGTAAGTTTATTAACACAAACATAAAGTTCAAACAAGTGTGGGCTCCTAAAACTTTAATGGCTAACACTAGTGGACCTTGTTGGATTCCAAGGTCACACTTAACACTTTCCATGTAGGTGAGGTGGATATTTGGTGAGGAGCAATGAATTGGAAGTTTCATTCTTTAGCTCCTTCGTCAAATGACGACTCTAAGGTATATCTTTTCCCTCTTTGCATTCATTGCATACCGTCATAGATTTTGTGTGCGCTTGATTTAATTTTTTGTGTGTGCTTGTTTGTTTGCTTTTTTGGTTTGTTTTAGTTCTTTCTAAAAGGAAAAAAATTGAAAAACTAAAAATAAAAAAAAATTGTGCTTAATGAATACCTCTTTATGATTCATTATAAGTGGTATTTCTTGAATGTTCATTCATATCCTTGTAGAAATCATTATATTATTATTATAACTACATACGAATGTTAGAAACAATTTGATAGCCATGCCATGCTTCATGAAATGATTAATTTGATTTCTACCCCTACATACGCACTTCCATGAATACTAAACTTTTAGTACGTTTGGAGATTCTTTTGATGAATGTTGGAAAGTGAATGTAAGCTGAATAAAAACTGAATTATCTAAGGGATATGATGTGTATTGCCATGAATAAAAATTGAGCACGAAAAGAAATGAATATGAAAAAATATATACATGAAAATTGCTCCGTATGTAAAATGGATACAATTCATGGCAAGCACACTACCCACGAGTATCCAACTTAAGCTATAAGGGTAATCTTTAGCGTTGTGTCCTTTACTCGTCAAGCAATGCCAACCCCACATCTAAGAGTCCGTATAGGCTATGTTTTGGGGTTTGGTACCTTGAACTCATTTCTAATGAGGTGGGAAAAATCAATCCTAGTGAAATTCATGTTAATTGGAGAATGTAGATTGATTTAGTTGATGTTCTAAATTAAATCTCCATTTGTACTTCAATGTTTATATTATCACACATACACAATGTTGGTGAAGTCTACATTATGATTTTCTTTGAACTTGAATTGTCTACTTTGTAGAAAATACATGCAGGTGCTAGCTATACTCAATAATACTTTATTTTTGCATGTGATAATTGATGGCTTCATTAGTCCACATTTGATGATAACAAAGGGGAAGAAAGAAAAAGATTTATTATTGACGGGAGCTTGATGAGCTTGCTTGGAAATGAAAATAAATGATTAGGGGGAGCTTTGAAAGAGGGGGAGCATGCATATCTACGTGCTACATTTGTTGTGCATGCTTGTAATGCTTACGTGTAATGCTTGTTCAATTGTATATTTCATATTGCATTACATCCTCCTTCACACTTCATACACGCACATGTATTTGCTCAAATCTTTTATGGGTTTGTCATCATCAAAAGGGGGAGATTGTTGGAAGCAACGATCTAGGATCTTTAGTTTGATGATGACAAACGTGTGTTGTTATTTAACGTGTGTGCTAAGTGTGTTTTAGTGATGGCGAGGACGTAAATACACGGACGATGACTACGTCAACGAGATGGAGGAATTGCTATGTACATTGCAAATTGGACTCTGTCAAATGTCAAGAGCTAAGGAGAAATCAATTTCGATTGGGTCAAATCATATTAATGGGGATTAGTTCAAATCATGTTCAAATACAAATTCCCATTCAATTTCCAATACAAACTCAACCTCCCAATTCAAATCCTATTTTTATTGCAAAGGAGATCGATTCAAATTCAAACTCGAATCAATTACAAACTTGTACTCCTGCATTCAATGGATCCTCCACATCTTTGTACCCATCCATCCACATGTCCTCATCTTGCCGACCCTACCCAAACAAAACCTTAACCTATTTATACTATCATCTCCTTGAAGAGAAGGCTGCAGCAACATCAAAAAAATGTAGAAGGCATGTACTCTAATTCTAAGAACCCCTTGCCGTCCTCCCAATGCAAAAACCCAAGAGTGCTCTATATAAACTTTCATCTTCGAAAGTCTAGGGGATGGCCAACTAATAATCAAAAGAATAGAAATTGCATCATGATATTCTCCATTGCCTAAACTTCAAAAGCAACATCCTTCAACACCTTATCATCTTGCCGCAACCTATCTAAATCAAGGGAAACTTCCTCTTCAACTTGCCGCAACCGTGTGCCATCAAGCAAAGCACCTAGCTTTATCGCCACACAAAGCATCGTGGTGTCTTCATCAACTCACGCAAGGAGTAGCACCTAGCTCTCCATCTAAAGTCGTTGTCCCATTGTCAAGACGCCGTCGTCGAGTTATCGCCGTGGACAAGGGTCGCCATCCCACATTGCAACACCGAAGCACTCCCGTCGCCACAACGTCTTTACCGTGAGCTCATCGGAATGAAGCGTTCGTGCTGACACTTCTCTTTCTATAGATGTTATGGCCCGTATGAGGATGTTGCATCCTCACGATCAACACCACTGGGTTTGGCTACATGATCCATATTCAGCAGATTATATGGTGCTTCCGAGCCCTGCTCGGACCCACATTAGACCCGCAGGTGGGGAGTGGAGACCAGAGATGGAGCTCCTCATCACAGCTGCCTATGTACTCGAGCCCGAGGATGCCCAGCAGGAGCCCCTTCTCGGCCCTCTTGCCCCAGAGATCCATATCCCACAGTCTACCCCCGATCTAATTCCAGGCCCCGGTATATCTGTCCCCACCTCTTCCAATGTCGGGAGCTCTGTTGTTGTGTCCACCACCACCACCACCTCTATGCCGCTAAGTGTTGATCCCATTTCCTACATGAGCCTTGAGAGAACCACCCCTGCAGCATTTGATAGAGGCAAGCCTTCCTTCGTTTCAACGGCCGAGACCTTATCCTCATCCGATTTCACGACCCCTGGGGAGTCATTCTCTGTAGCTTTCACGACCTCTCCAGTCATCGACCCTTCTGTATCTGCTGCCACCATTTTCATCGAGAGCGTCGTAACATCTGTCCCCACCTCTGTTCCACGACCTCACTGCATGTCTCGTCCTCTGTTGTCGCCTCGTCCTCTTCTGCCAATGCTCACACTTCTGGGAGCATTCTTACGTCTTAGCCTCCCATAGAGGCTGAGCATATTTTAGCGAGCACTACTCCTCACCCACACCCACTAGTGGCCGCACTTGTTTACGGTGGATGTGTGCGACAGCCCCGACCTCCTCCTATGCGACCCTCTGCTCCCACTCCAGACGCCCTTGTCCAGTATCTCCGTACTATCAAGGGGGTCGTGAGTGGGCTCAGAGCATATTTCGGGCTCTCGCCTCCACCGTTAGCTTCATGCAGGAACACATTGCTATTCTGCCTGGTAATCAGCACACGTTGAACCATATCATTATGCGCCTGCCTCAGCCTCCACCACAAGCACCCAAGTCCATCCCTCAGGAGCCTGCACCACCGCCACCACCACCACCACCACATGGAGGAGATGGTGCTCCACCACCAGTCTAGACACTTACACCTGATGCATGTCATGATATTACTCTCACGCCCAGCTTCCCAAAACGACGGAAGCGAAACGTGACTAAGGACCGCTTGGACTGGAGCGGTGAAGCTCGAGTTCAATGAGCGTCTGTGTTAAAAACACAGGGCAGATCCTTGCGTGCTTTTCAGAACAATAAGAATACATTCAAAAAGATAAAAGCCACATCCAGAAATATTAAGTCCATACACGAAATTAAACGACAAGCCACATCAGGGCTAAAGTAGCAACAAAAGAAACATACACTAAACAACAACAACAACTGAAGATAAACTAAAGAAAGACAACAACAGTGAAGGTGTCTAGTCCTCTGCAAGGAGAGATTCAGCGTCTACGACGAACTCTGGCTCTCTAACTCAGATGTCTCGAAAGGATCTTCCTAGCGCTCAAACTCGGGATCTGACATACATCCAAAAACATGAATGTATGTCAGCAAGGGTCTGCAAGAAGTGGTTAGAAACCCAAGGCAAGATATACAAATGATATGAATTTTAAAAGACATTAAATAATTAAATGAGATGACTGCAATAAGTTTAAACATGTCAATTATAATGAAATGAAACAAGACAATCCTATCATGCAGTTCTAAGCAGTTTCAAGAAGTAAAGTACAGTTTTCTTTGAGTTCGTTATCATGCCAATTTACTGTGATCAAAATAGCGTTGCAAGTTTCATGTCAATGTTTCACATCTATCATAGGGTTCTCGTCCTTAGGTCGTGATGAGTGAGTCGTTCTTCTCACGGGGGTTTACCGTGATTAACGCTACCCCACCGCATGCGGGTGGTGCTCTTGTAGAGAGGACCCTTTCATACGCATAGTGGCCGCTCAACCCTAACCCCACCCTAATTTTGTGCTGGAACACGAGCCAGCCTAGTTGACTCACACGACATCATGAAAGTCACGAATCCGCCTTCGAGGCGCACGATTTCACGATGTCACAACTTGATAAACACTCCAAGACATGCAGTATTTTAACATTATCATTGATACTTTGTTATTACAATATTTTCAATAAGCAGGAGTGGGTTGAACAACATTCACAACAATTTTAAATAACGTTGAACATGAGTTTTACTTAACATGCTACATAGACCAATTTCCTTTGTTGTTGTTTAATATTAAAGTATATCGTGTGATATGCCGTAGGGTCACATTTTTAGTCCAGAATGTCATGGTATCATTTTCATGCGTCATTTCACGTATAAATTTCAAGTTATGCAGCATAGAGTAAAAGTGACGTATTAAACAACAAACTTCAAAAATTCATATCTAATTGCACACTTGCCTGATTTTGGCGTTCATAGTGTCTCGGAAAAGTCTCGACGGGTACTACACTACAGTGATAACGGTTCGTTGGTTTGATAAAACACAAAATTCAGATTAAGCTGTTTTTGCTCATAACAACGTTACAAAAAGCTCCTACGACGTCTAATCGATCCGTTTTATTAGGTCTTCTAATTTACGGTGTGTGTTATCAGTTATAGGTAGAGGTACTAACCGTTTTGCAGCGAGTGGGGGCAGGGACAGTGATACGTGAGACGTCTATGGTCTGAAACTCGTCGCAGCAGCGAGAGAATTGGCGGACAGCGGCATCCGGAGGCTCTACAGGTGGTTGCGAGGGTTACAGCGAGTTCCCGGGGCTGTCGGCATAAAATCTGAGGCTGGGCGATGTGCGCATGGCCTGACGGCGTCGGATCTAAGCGTGGGGAAGGGAGGAACTGGCTGCGGGTCTGCTCTGTGCGTCGGCGGGAAGAAGATGGTCGCTGCAGAGGGGGAGGCGGCCTGGGTGAGGCTGATGGAGGTTTTTGACCTGAGCTGGGAACGTTTGGAGCTCGGAGAGAGGAGGCCGCGGGGGTGATGGTGAGGGCTGGGAGACGCGAATTCGCAGGTTGCTACGGGCTCGCGCATGGAGGAGCTACGAGGGGGAGAGGGGAGGCCTGCTGCAGCGCTGCGGTTACTGAACGCGCGAAGGGGAGGTGGCCGATGCGTGGGTGCTTCCTGCGTGGAGATGGGAAGGGAGGCCATGCGACACTGCGATGTGCGAGGACGATGGTTGGGTCGCGGTCTGCATGGGCGAGCGTTGCTAGTCTGTGAGATGGGAAGATGGGGGCGGCTATGCTGTAGGGAGAAGGTTAAAAAACTAGGGTTCTATATAAGGGAAGTAGGGTGCTGTCCTCTAGGGTTCTATTATATATAGAAAGAAAGGGTAGCAGGGTTTTGTTGAGGGGTTGTACAATGCTAGCACGTGAATGGGTGTTAGCCTATATGGTTTTTTATAAATTATCTTTGTGTGTGGGTTTGACGTGTACAGCTTGAGACTAGGCTTAGGTTATAACTTGTTTCCTCCCCCTTTTCTTTTTTTCATATAATACAAGTGTTGTGCGAGTATGCATATTGGGTTCGACCAGGTGGTAGAAAATGAAGCTAGGTTAAAATAGAAAGTGATTTGAAATTAATAGTATTTAATGGGTTTAATCAAGGCAATTAAAGCTAATTAAGTAAATTAATAATAGATTTAAATACGTTTTTAAATGGGAAGTTTTTCAAACATTTAAAAGTTTAAATTCGAATTTGAATTTGAAATTTAAAACAAATTTTAAGAAAAGACATTTTAAAATAATTTTAAGAAAAGGATAATAATAATAATAATGAGTATGAAAAGATAGAAATGGATACGGGTACAGGTACAGGTACGGGTACGGGGACAGAAACGTCGAACAACGGATATGAAAGAATAATACACAAGAGAAATACATATATAACGTAACGATAAAAACCGATCGTTACATCCTACCCACCATAAAACAATTCCGTCCTCGGAACCTTATCGGCTATGGTACCGGGAAAACGTAAGGGTAATGGTCGCATCTCTTCCTCTAATGTATACACACCAAAAAATAACCACCATGCCATATCCAAATAGTATTTCTAATACTAATATCTACACCAATAGTATTACCGCTGATAATACTATTCAACTCCATGCTAATAGTAGTAACAACACACATACACACATTACTAATTACGTATTATCCTAACACGTTTAATATAATACCATCCTACCAATATTATACTCGGCGAATAGTAACACCTTACTACACAACCACATCAATTTGCTAGTTGTAAGTGTGCCATCACATAGCACACTTACATTATTACTAATACACAATGTATTACCATATATCTTATACACTCGCAATCTATAATGATATAGTACTACATGTCACTTAAACATACCACTAACACATAAATACAATCATTCTTAGTCAATTAAACTTCAATCGTACAATCACTTTTACATACCGCATAATACCATATACACATTATAATACATATCACTACGCATATATACATGCATGTATTACCTTACACCATACACAGATTTATATAAGCCTTACTCATAGCACTAGGGTCATAATCTATCCACCTTAAGATCAAGTCTGTCCTCAGACTTCCTTAAATAGGCCGATATATGGGTGAGCGGGCTTAGACATTAAGGTCATTCTATCCCAGTTATACATACATTATAATGAGACAAGATACATCCATGTGCAAATACCTACTCATATATCACACACTTTCAAATACTTAAACATACGTTCATTTTACGTATATATACATACTTACACTACTACACGCCTATCTCGTATCTATATAGGACATATATATACACACACTAGTATTCACAACCATGGTAATTTACGTATGGATAGTATACTACTACATACATCTATATACGCAGTCATAAACATACGACTATACATACTTCCTGGTATACACATGCTCATACCTCATTCCGTAGGGGTAATACGATATTATAATCCTATTATGCATAAAACACACTTATTCATACAATATATATACATATAACTAACCACATACATATATACATACGAGCGCACGCCAGACAAACTAACATATAGATCACATTAGAAAAATCTGCACATACAACTATACGTACACCTATTATCATTACACCCAACATGCACATCATTGTACTAGCATATAATTACAACCATTAACAAGTACGACTAAGGTACATATACTCCTAGTAACAAGCCTATACCAAATCTAATACACACAGATATTCATATAGTGATATAGCTAATCACTTGCCTAAGTACACGTATAACACTTACTACTCTATACTCAACTATATACATATATATCACAAATTACCGTACATGCACCTACGACACAATAGGTAATCACACTATACTAATATACTACGGGTAAGCACAATCATACATGGGTGGTATAGAGATTCGCACACACGGGTCCACACTCACTATCTATTTACATACACCACAACACCACCACAATCAATGCTAAAGGTCTCACTAAGCAATGATAAGCTCTAATGTGAACTAAGCAATAGTGTAGAATTCAGAGTTGAATGATGCAACGAATTAATGTTGTGAGTGACGGTCCCGGAGGTGGCATGGATAAGAGGTTAGTTGGTTGGGTGACATAAAATATTTAAGAATAATTAAATAATTAAGAAGATAAGGATATGTATAATAATAATAATATCGTTATAACTTACGTAAAATAGCGAGCATACGGTATAAGTTAAAACGTAAAATATGATTAGTCAAGTAATATGTGAAGAGTAATATGGTCATAGTGATGTAGTGTTTGTTTTGCAAGTGGAAATAGGTTTGTAAAAAGAAATTTTTTCTGTGAAATATGAAGACAATGATTATAAGACTTATACACAAAATATTGAAATTCTATTTAACTTAGGAAAGAATTTTAAAAGTATATATGAATGACTGTTTTGTAATATGTAAGTAAGGAAAAGGATATGGTACTTTGAACTAGTGAAATAGAAATAAGGTTTTAAAAAGAAGTTCATTACATGAGGAAGATAGAGTTGTTATGCGAGGTTTTATGAAATAGAAGTGCGAAAGATGTATGTTAGAAAAATCGCTATAAGATAATAACTAAATATCGCGTCAGAAGAGTTTCTTAATCAAGGTTGGGTTTAAGTCGACTGAAGTGTGGAAAATCTAGGTAAAAGTTTTCGAAAAGATTTTAAACTTAGCGAAGAATTCAATAAAAGAAATATCGAACACACTTTTAAAAGACCCTGGATCTGCAATGGGGAGGTTCAAGGTTAAAGATTGCGGATCAGAAGAGTTTATGTGAATCGAGGACAAGGAATATGCCCGACGATCGAAACGTAAGGACGACTAAGAAGTAACTCCGTGAATATGTTACGATGGCTTTCTACGATCATTAATATGGAAGTGTAATGATTAGGAAATAGTAAAATCAGGGGGAAAATAATCATTGGGTCGACTAAGGTTTAGCACTAAGGTTCTTCAACGAACTAGACTGTGATAGGAGAGTCGAGGTAAGGGTTCGTTGGGGATCGAGATCGAGATCTTATCTATAGATCTGGAATATCTTACGTGTCGAAGTCTACTCATTGCAGGCGTCTCAGGTTCGACTTGCACAGATGCGACGATCGCTATGTTCGGTTGGGCCCTAGATTCGATGAATCAAGTGAACGATTAACGAAACTCAAAATCTAATATAGTCAGAGCTGGATGATCAATCGCTAAGGTGACTCCCAAGATGATAATACCAAGTCGTGGCAAGGGTGTCTAACTATCGAGCACGAGAGTCTAACTAACTATTCCTATTATCCTGGTATTGGTTTCCTATCGTGCTGAGACAAGGTATTCGAGTAATTTTGCATCCGAACTATTCTGGAAGTTTTGGCTAATGATAGTATTTCTACTGTTCTGAAGTTTGCAAATGCACGACCTGCATGGGCCACCACTAAAACCTGCCATACCCAGCTTCCCAAAATGACAGAAGCAAAACGTGACTAAAGTCCGCTTGGTCTGGAGCGGTGAAGCTCGAGTTCAATGAGCGTCTGTGATAAAAACATAGGGCAGATCCTTGCATGCTTTTCAGAATAATAAGAATACATTCAAAAAGATAAAAGCCACATCCAGAAATATTAAGTCCATACATAAAATTAAACGACAAGCCACATCAGAGCTAAAGTAGCAACAAACAAACGTACACTAAACAACAACAACAACTGAAGGTAAACTAAAGAAAGACAACGATGCTGAAGGTCTCTAGTCCTCCGCAAGGAGAGATTCGGCGTCTACGGCAAACTCTGGCTCTCTAACTCAGACGTCTCGAAAGGATCTTCCTAGCGCTCAAACTCGGGATCTGACATCATCCAAAAACATGAATGTATGTCAGCAAGGGTCAACAAGAAGAGTTTAGAAACCCAAGGCAAGATATACAAATGATATGAATTTTAAAAGACATTAAATAATTAAATGAGATGACTGAAATAAGTTTAAACATGTCAATTATAATGAAATGAAACAAGATAATCCTATCATGCAGTTCTAAGCAGTTTCAAGAAGTAAAGTACAGTTTTCTTTGAGTTCGTTAGCATGTCAATTTACTGTGATCAAAATAGTGTTGCAAGTTTCATGTCAATGTTTCACATCTATCATAGGGTTCTCGCCTTTAAGTCGTGATGAGTGAGTCGTTCTTCTCACGGGGGTTTATCGTGATTGACGCTACCCACTGCCCGCATGTGGGTGGTGCTTTTGAAGAGAGGACCCTTTCATACGCCTAGTGGCCGCTCAACCCTAACCCCACCCCAATTTTGTGCTGGAACACAAGCCAGCCTAGTTGACTCACACGACATCACAAAAGTCACGAATCCACCTTCGAGGCGCACGATTTCACGATGTCACAACTTGATAAACATTTCAAGACATGCAGTATTTTAACATTATCATTGTTACTTTGTTATTAAAATATTTTTAATAAGCAGGAGTGGGTTGAACAACATTCACAACAATTTTAAAATAATGTTAAACATGAGTTTTACTGAACATGCTATTGAAACCAATTTTGTTCGTTGTTGTTTAAAATTAAAGTATATCGTGTGATATGCCGTTGGGTCACATTTTTAGTCCAGAATGTCATGGTATCGTTTTCATGCGTCATTTCACCTATAAATTTCAAGTTATGCAGCATAGAGTAAAAGTGACGTATTAAACAACAAACTTCAAAAATTCATATCTAATTGCACACTTGCCTGATTTTGGCGTTCTTGGTGTCTTCGAAAATGTCTCGACATGTACTACGCTACTGTGATAACGGTTCACTGGTTTGATAAAACACAAAATTCAGATTAAGCTGTTTTTTTATCATAACAACGTTACAAAAAGCTCCTACGACGTCTAATCGATCTGTTTTATTAGGTCTTCTAATTTACGGTGTGGGTTATCAGTTATAGGTAGAGGTACTAACCATTTCGCAGCAAGTGGGGGTAGCGACCCTTATACGTGCGCCTTCTACGGTCTGAAACTCGTCACGGCAACGAGAGAAACGGCGGACAGCGGCGTCCGGATGCTCTACAGGTGGTTGCGAGGTTGCAGCGAGTTCCCGGGGCTGTCGGCGTCAGATCTGAGGCTGGCGACTTGCACACGGCCTGACGATGTCTGATCTGAGCATTGGGAAGGGAGGAACTGGCTGCGGGTCTGCTGCGTGCATTGTCGGGAAGAAGATGGCCGCTGCAGAGGGGGAGGCGACCTGGTTGAGGCTGACGGCGGTTTCCGACTTGAGCTGGGTGCGTTTGGAGCTCGGAAAGAGGAGGCCGCGGGGGTGATGGCGAGGGCTGGGAGACGCGAGTTCGCTGGTTGCTGCAGGCTCACGCGTGGAGGAGCTGCGAGGGGGAGAGGGGAGGCCTGATGCGGCGATGCGGTTGCTGGACGCACGGAGGGGAGGAGGCCGCTGCATGGGTGCTTGCTGCATGGAGATGGGAAGGGAGGACGTGCGATGCTATGATGTACAAGGACGATGTCTGGGTCGCATGGGCAAGCGTTGCGAGGCCGTGAGATGGGAAGATGGTGGCGGCTGTGCAATATGGAGAAGATTAAAAAACTAGGGTTTTATTTAAGGGAAGAGGGGTGTTGTCCTCTAGGGTTCTATTATATATAGAAAGAAAAGGTAGCAGGGTTTTGGTGAGGGGTTGTACAATGCCAGCACGTGAATGGGTGTCAGCCCATAGGGTTGTTTTATAATATTAGATTTGTGTGTGGGTTTAAAGTGTAGAGCATGTGACTAGGCTTAGGTTATAACTTGTTTCCTCCCCCGTTTTCTTTTTTTATATGCTACAAGTGTTGTGCGAGTATGCACAATGGGTTCGGCCAGGTGGTAGAAAATGAAGCTAGATTAAAATAGAAAGTGATTTGAAAATTAATAGAATTTAATGTTAAAGCTAATTAAGTCAATTAATAATAGATTTAAATAGGTTTTTAAATGGGAAGTTTTTCAAACATTTAAAATTTCTAAAGGGAAATTATTTTTGTTAACCGCATGTCATTATTTTATATCAATTGATCTCCTGTTTTCTTTTGTGATCACAGAGCAAAATCTCTTGGGTTTCAAAGGAGCAGCCATCTGCAAGGCTAGGGGAAGCCGGCCACATTAATTGTACGAGGCCGAAAGATATTTGGCGAAAGACAAATTCGGCCAACTATAAGAGGCCACACGCAAGTCAAGGAAATTTAATACAGAAGAGGGTTTGTCTTTCAGAGCACTAAAAGAGAAGAGCAAGACCCCATTGGCAAGCCGTAAGTTATGACTAGAGGGATCAAGTGCCGCAAGCTAGTTTAATCATTGTGACTTGCCGCAACTTGAGTTGCGAAGAGAGAGGAGACATCTACATATACGTCAGACGAGATCTGACCCGTGCTGATTGACGAAGACGACGCTGCTACACAAACTGAGCTTCCTAAACTCTGGTCATTATTATTTTGTGTAGTTGTTGTGTTAGATCTTCGTAGGGGAAACTTTACCATCTTTGGGGATTATTTTGGGACTTGTCTAGTTGGGACTAGACAAGTGGGACCCAGCTAGTTTGGGACTAGCCGGTAGAAAGCATTACTAGGATTGATAGTGAGAGAAAACACAGTGTGTGGGGTACTGAGAGCTTGGCGAGTGTAGAGACGTAGAGGGTGCTCTGAGCGTGCTCTAACTTGTGGTTTTGTACCTATTGCGCTATTCAATACTAGTTCTGCTTTGGGGGCTGGAGTAGGTCGTTGGGACGACCGAACCAGGGTAAATCTACTGTGTACTCTGTGATTGCTTTTTATTTACCATGTTGCTACTATAATTGTGTGTGCTTATTCGTGGGTTGCACGAATTATTTTTATTAGCCTATTCACCCCCCCCCCCTAGGCTAGGATCCAGATCCAACAAGTGGTATCAGAGCCGGTTTTTGGATCTAGCCTAGGATTGACCATGAATAACCATATGGATAGTGCTTTTGCTGAGGGTCAGTCTGTTTCCCGTCCCCCTAGATTTAATGGAGGTGATTATGCTTATTGGAAAAATCGTATGAAAATCTACCTTATTTCTGTTGATTATAAAGCTTGGCAAATAATTGAAAAAGGATATAAACTGCCTGTAATTAAAGTAGAAAATGTTGAGATTGAAAACCCAAATGACAAATGGGATGATAATGATTGGAAATCTTATTCTTTAAATGCTAAATCTATGAATGCTCTCATTTGTGCACTTGATAAATCTGAATATAATAGAATCTCACATTGTTTAACTGCGCAGGAGATATGGCACACTTTGGAGGTGACGCACGAGGGAACGTCACAGGTAAAGGAGTCTAGACTGTCTCTTTTGAGTGCAGAGTTCGAGGGATTTCGCAAGCTACCATCAGAGAGCATATCAGAGATGTATGCGAGGTTCATCGACATAGTCTATAAGTCTAGCTCGCTTGGAAAGCCATATGATAGCCTCGATCAAGTGAGGAAGATCCTAAGAGCATTGCCAAGCTCTTTCAGACCAATGGTCAGCGCCATCCAGGAAGCAAAGGTATTGTCTCAATTGTAGGTGGAGGACCCTATTGGTAATTTGATGTCCCATGAGTTGGAACTGCAAAATGTTGAAGCAAGAGAGAAACCTGAGGAGAAAGAGAAAGCCATAAAGCCCCTTGCTCTAAAAGCTGACGAAAGTGAAGATGATGACGACGACATAGCGCTAATGGTGAGAAACTTCAGAAAGTTCATCAAGACCAAGCATGGGAGAAATGAAATGGCACCCAGGTTTAATCGTTCTAACTTTTATAATTCTTCCAAGTAATTTAATGATCAGAAATCTACTGATAGAATGCAATGTTTTAAATGCAAGGGAAGAGGACATCTGATGAAAGATTGCCCAAATGAAACTGCTCAGCTCGCTAAAGGGAAAGAAAAAGCGAAGATATTAACATGGGATATGGATAGAGAAGCTGAAAGCGAGGAGGAAAATGAAGCACATTCTTGCATGGCTTTGATGGGAATCCAAGATGAGAAACCGTCAGGTAGCAAAGCTGAACTTCTTAAAATTTGTGAAGAAATGCAAAATCAAATAGTAAATCATGAGTTCACTACTGAATGTCTCCAAAATCAGAACTATGACATGCAAGTTAGAGATGATAAGGTGTATAAAGAGAATGAAAAACTTAAAACTGAACTTAATGCATGTAAGTCTACTATTGAAGTCATGAAGAAGGAAAAAGAAAGCTTTGATGAAAATGCTCCTTGTATTTCTTGTTCTTCATTATTAAACCAAATTAGCATGCTTAAACTTGATTTGATTAAGCTCGAAACTGAAAAAGACTGTGATTAGAGAGCTTTGGATAATGACTTTAAAAGAAAAATGATTGAATTTGAAAAGAAGGAAGAGGAAAACAAGAGAGCTTTTGTTAGTAAATGCACGATTCTTGTGGAAGAAAATAAACAATTAAAAACCAAAGTCTCTCATCTTGAAGTAGCCATTAAGAAATTCTCTTTGGAAAAACAATCGTTGGACACTATTTTAGAAAATCAATTATATAGCAATAATAGAAGAGGACTTGGTTTTGGTCTGAAAAACGTTGAAAAGCAAAAATTCAAGAAATTCCACAATGTACCCTCTATTGCAAAGAACAAATATGCAAAGTACTTTACTTGTGATAGTGTAGGTCACACTTCATATTATTGTAAATTTAGGAACACAAATATCAAGTTTAAACAAGTGTGGGTTCCTAAAACAATATTGGCTAACACTAGTGGACCTTGTTGAATTCCAAGGTCACACTTAACACCTTTCATGTTGGTAAGGTAGAGATTTGGCGAGGAGCAAACTTTTCAATGTCTCATTATTTTAGCTCCTTCGTCAAATAGCGACGAGAAGGTATAATTTTTATCCCTCTTTGCATTTCATTGCATACCTTCATAGATTGTTTTGTGTGCTTGTTTTTATTTTGTTTTATGTGCTTTCTTGCATGATTTTTAATGTTTATATTTCTGAAAAAAAAATTTGAAAAACCAAAAATAAAAAAATTGGGCTTAAAAGAATACCATTTATGTTTTATCCTAAGTGGTATTGTATGAATGATCAAATCTATCCCTTGTAGAAGTCAATTCATTATTGTTGTAGCTAAATGAACATGATGTTATTCTTTTTAGTAGCCATTACATGTCTCATAAGTTTTAAACTTGACTTCTACACCTACATTTGCACTTGCACGATAATTGTCTTTTTAGTGCTTTTGAAGATTCCTTTGAAGAATAATGGAAAGTGAATGTAGGAATGATAAATTTTTGATTTTTCTAAGCGATATGAAGTGTTTAGCCATGAATTAAAATTGAGCACACAAGAATTGAAAAAAAAACCTATATTTGCTCCGTATGAAAAATGGATACACTTCATGGCTAAAACACAACCCACGAGTATCCAACTTATGCTACATGGGTAATCATTAGCGTTGGTGTATATAACTTGTCAAGCAATGCCACCCCACATTTAAAAGTCCGTTTAGGCCATGCTTTGGGGTTCGGCAACTTGAACTCATCTTTGATGAGGTGGGAAAATTCAATCCTAGCGATATTCATGAAAATTGGAAAATGTGGATTGATTTGGTTGATTTTCTGAAATTGAATCTCCTCTTGTAATTTATTGTCTATATCACTACACTCACACAAAGGTGGAGAAGTCTTGTTATCAAATTCTATGGGCTTGAATTATCTATTCTTTGGAAAACTCATGCAAATTGCACGGTACATTTAATAATGGTTTATTTTTGCATGGAATATTTTTGTGACTTCATTAATCCACTTTTGGTTATTACAAAGGGGGAGAAAGAAAAGAAAGATAGAGTTGATGACTAAATTATTTGTTGAAGGGGGAGCTTGAGAGAAGGTGAATTATTTGTTGAAGGGGGAGCTTGAGAGAAGGGGGAGCTTGCTTATATTTGCCATACTTACTGTGCATGCTTTGTAATTGTATTACACCCTTCAACACACTTCACACACCCATCTATTGCTCAAATCTTTTATGGGTTTGTCATCACCAAAAGGCGGAGATTGTTGGACGCAACGATCTAGGATCTCTTTGTTTGATGATGACAAACGTGTCGTGATATCTAATGTGTGTGCTAGTGTGTTTCAGGATTGGCGAAACAATATATTTTCACTTTTTGGCGGAATTGCTATTCGTATAGCATATTAGGAGAGAGGGAGTATGTGTGCACAAAGAGATTTGACTTGGTCAACATGGAGGGAGATAGAATAAACTTGGAATTTGGTCAAATCAATTAGAGATTAATTTCAATTTCATATCCAATTTGAATTGCTATCAAATCCCAAATTGATCAAATCATATCTCCTACTTATGGTACAAAATGATAGAACTAAATCTCTAACTCCTATTCAAAATAGGATTCCCCGTAACCGCATCACCCTATCATCCCCTATAAAAACCCATCTTCTAGGGTTGAAGAAGCGCGCGGCAACCAAAAGTTTCCAAGATCCCTAGCCGAAAATCCCCAGAAGATCACATAGCCGAATTCTATTTGGGTGATCAAAATCATCCGGCCATCATCAAAGAAAAGGGAAGGATCTCTTTATCAAAAATTTCAATACTCTAGCCGCAACCGTTGACCATTGCAATTCTTCACACACATAAAAAGGGGGCCGAAACTTTTTTTTCTCCTCATTGAAATCATAAAGACCCGGCCACCTCTTTGATTGCTGAGCCTAGGTCTTCAAAAGAGATGTGTGATTTTTTATTAATTAAATCTTGTGTATATTTTGCAGGCAATCATCAAATATATCAGAGGCAACAAATCCTTGGAACTTGGGGCATTGACTTTGGTGCATGAGATCAGAGACCAAATAGACCAAATAAAAAGGGAATTGGTTCTTTTTTAAATTAAAAAGTGAAGTGCCCTTCACAAAAACGGGAATTGATTTTTTTATTATTAAAAAGTGAAGTGCACTTCTGTGAATGGTCTTACACAAGCACATCATCAAATAGTGGGGGCCGAAAATTTTTTTGCTGACATCTTTTTGTTGTGCAGGCCAAAGAAACGGAAACACACAATTTCCCTTTGTTTTTTTCTTGTAACTGACAACAATATCTTTTTCTGATGCAGCAGCCGAAGTAATGCCCCCTTGCAATTCTCTTAGAGCCAAGGCCATTCAATTTTCCAACTGCTCCCTCAAGCAGCCGCCAGGAACTAATTAATTAGCATTCAATTTTTTTTTCTTGCAGGCACACTAAATCAAGGGGCATCAAATATTTATCAAAGAGCCGCATCATCTTGCATCTCCCAAGAGCAACACAGATCCTTGGCAGCCGAAATTTCTAAAGGGAAATTATTTTTGTTAACCGCATGTCATTATTTTATATCAATTGATCTCCTGTTTTCTTTTGTGATCACAGAGCAAAATCTCTTGGGTTTCAAAGGAGCAGCCATCTGCAAAGCTAGGGGAAGCCGGCCACATTAATTGTCCGAGGCCGAAAGATATTTGGTGAAAGACAAATTCGGCCAACTATAAGAGGCCACACGCAAGTCAATGAAATTTAATACAGAAGAGGGTTTGTCTTTCAGAGCACTAAAAGAGAAGAGCAAGACCCCATTGGCAAGCCGTAAGTTATGACTAGAGGGATCAAGTGCCGCAAGCTAGTTTAATCAGTGTGACTTGCCGCAACTTGAGTTGCGAAGAGAGAGGAGACATCTACATATACGTCAGACGAGATCTGACCCGTGCTGATTGACGAAGACGACGCCGCTACACAAACTGAGCTTCCTAAACTCTGGTCATTATTATTTTGTGTAGTTGTTGTGTTAGATCTTCGTAGGGGAAACTTTACCATCTTTGGGGATTATTTTGGGACTTGTCTAGTTGGGACTAGACAAGTGGGACCCAGCTAGTTTGGGACTAGCCGGTAGAAAGCATTACTAGGATTGATAGTGAGAGAAAACACAGTGTGTGGGGTACTGAGAGCTTGGCGAGTGTAGAGACGTAGAGGGTGCTCTGAGCGTGCTCTAACTTGTGGTTTTGTACATATGCGCTATTCAATACTAGTTCTGCTTTGGGGGCTGGAGTAGGTTGTTGGAACGACCGAACCAGGATAAATCTACTGTGTACTCTGTGTCTGCTTTTTATTTACCATGTTGCTACTATAACTGTGTGTGCTTATTCGTGGGTTGCACGAATTATTTTTATTAGCCTATTCACCCCCCTAGGCTAGGATCCAGATCCAACAAGTGGTATCAGAGCCGGTTTTAGGATCTAGCCTAGGATTGACCATGAATAACCATATGGATAGTGCTTTTGCTGAGGGTCAGTCTGTTTCCCTTCCCCCTAGATTTAATGGAGGTGATTATGCTTATTGGAAAAATCGTATGAAAATCTACCTTATTTCTGTTGATTATAAAGCTCGGTAAATAATTGAAAAAGGATATAAACTGCCTGTAATTAAAGTAGAAAATGTTGAGATTGAAAACCCAAATGACAAATGGGATGATAATGATTGGAAATCTTATTCTTTAAATGCTAAAGCTATGAATGCTCTCATTTGTGCACTTGATAAATCTGAATATAATAGAATCTCACATTGTTTAACTGCGCAGGAGATATGGCACACTTTGGAAGTGACACACGAGGGAACGTCACAGGTAAAGGAGTCTAGACTGTCTCTTTTGAGTGCAGAGTTCGAGGGATTTCGCATGCTACCATCAGAGAGCATATCAGAGATGTATGCAAGGTTCATCGACATATTCTATAAGTCTAGCTCGCTTGGAAAGCCATATGATAGCCTCGATCAAGTGAGGAAGATCCTAAGAGCATTGCCAAGCTCTTTCAGACCAAAGGTCACCGCCATCCAGGAAGCAAAGGTATTGTCTCAATTGAAGGTGGGGGACCCTATTGGTAATTTGATGTCCCATGAGTTGGAACTGCAAAATGTTGAAGCAAGAGAGAAACCTGAGGAGAAAGAGAAAGCCATAAAGCCCCTTGCTCTAAAAGCTGACGAAAGTGAAGATGATGATGACGACATAGCGCTAATGGTGAGAAACTTCAGAAAGTTCATCAAGACCAAGCATGGGAGAAACGAAATGGCACCCAGGTTTAATCGTTCTAACTTTTATAATTCTTCCAAGCAATTTAATGATCAGAAATCTACTGATAGAATGCAATGTTTTAAATTCAAGGGAAGAGGACATCTGATGAAAGATTGCCCAAATGAAACTGCTCAGCTCGCTAAAGGGAAAGGAAAAGCGAAGATATTAACATGGGATATGGATAGAGAAGCTGAAAGCGAGGAGGAAAATGAAGCACATTCTTGCATGGCTTTGATGGGCATCCAAGATGAGAAACCGTCAGGTAGCAAAGCTGAACTTCTTAAAATTTGTGAAGAAATGCAAAATCAAATAGTAGATCATGAGTTCACTATTGAATGTCTCCAAAATCAGAACTATGACATGCAAGTTAGAGATGATAAGGTGTATAAAGAGAATGAAAAACTTAAAACTGAACTTAATGCATGTAAGTCTACTATTGAAGTCATGAAGAAGGAAAAAGAAAGCTTTGATGAAAATGCTCCTTGTATTTCTTGTTCCTCATTTTTAAACCAAATTAGCATGCTTAAACTTTATTTGATTAAGCTCGAAACTGAAAAAGAATCTGTGATTAGAGAGCTTAATGATAAATTCTGCATGTTGGATAATGACTTTAAAAGTAAAATGATTGAATTTGAAAAGAAGGAAGAGGAAAACAAGAGAGCTTTTGTTAGTAAATGCACGATTCTTGTGGAAGAAAATAAACAATTAAAAACCAAAGTCTCTCATCTTGAAGTAGCCATTAAGAAATTCTCTTTGGAAAAACAATCGTTGGACACTATTTTAGAGAATCAATTATATGGCAATAATAGAAGAGGACTTGGTTTTGGTCTGAAAAACGTTGAAAAGCAAAAATTCAAGAAATTCCACAATGTACCCTCTATTGCAAAGAACAAATATGCAAAGTGCTTTACTTGTGATAGTGTAGGCCACACTTCATATTATTGTAAATTTAGGAACACAAATATCAAGTTTAAACAAGTGTGGGTTCCTAAAACAATATTGGCTAACACTAGTGGACCTTGTTGAATTCCAAGGTCACACTTAACACCTTTCATGTAGGTAAGGTAGAGATTTGGCGAGAAGCAAACTTTTCAATGTCTCATTATTTTAGCTCATTCGTCAAATAACGACGAGAAGGTATAATTTTTATCCCTCTTTGCATTTCATTGCATACCTTCATAGATTGTTTTGTGTGCCTGTTTTTATTTTGTTTTGTGTGCTTTCTTGCATGATTTTTAATGTTTTTATTTCTGAAAAAAAAAATTTGAAAAACCAAAAATCAAAAAATTGGGCTTAAAAGAATACCATTTATGTTTTATCCTAAGTGGTATTGTATGAATGATCAAATCTATCCCTTGTAGAAGTCAATTCATTATTGTTGTAGCTAAATGAACATGATGTTATTCTTTTTAGTAGCCATTACATGTTTCATAAGTTTTAAACTTGACTTCTACACCTACATTTGCACTTGCACGATAATTGTCTTTTTAGTGCTTTTGGAGATTCCTTTGAAAAATAATGGAAAGTGAATGTAGGAATGATTAATTTTTGATTTTTCTAAGCGATATGAAGTGTTTAGCCATGAATTAAAATTGAGCACACAAGAATTGAAAAACAAACCTATATTTGCTCCGTATGAAAAATGGATACACTTCATGGCTAAAACACAACCCACGAGTATCCAACTTATGCTACATGGGTAATCATTAGCGTTGGTGTATATAACTTGTCAAGAAATGCCACCCCACATTTAAAAGTCCGTTTAGGCCATGCTTTGGGGTTCCGCAACTTGAACTCATCTTTGATGAGGTGGGAAAATTCAATCCTAGCGATATTCATGAAAATTGGAAAATGTGGATTGATTTGGTTGATTTTCTGAAATTGAATCTCCTCTTGTAATTTATTGTCTATATCACTACACTCAAACAAAGGTGGAGAAATCTTGTTATGAAATTCTATGGGCTTGAATTATCTATTCTTTGGAAACCTCATGCAAATTGCACGCTACATTTAATAATGGTTTATTTTTGCATGGAATATTTTTGTGACTTCATTAATCCACTTTTGGTTATTACAAAGGGGGAGAAAGAAAAGGAAGATAGAGTTGATGACTGAATTATTTATTGAAGGGGGAGCTTGAGAGAAGGTGAATTATTTGTTGAAGGGGGAGCTTGCTTATATTTGCCATACTTACTGTGCATGCTTTGTAATTGTATTACACCCTTCAACACACTTCACACACCCATCTATTGCTCAAATCTTTTATGGGTTTGTCATCACAAAAAGGGGGAGATTGTTGGACGCAACGATCTAGGATCTCTTTGTTTGATGATGACAAACGTGTCGTGATATCTAATGTGGGTGCTAGTGTGTTTCAGGATTGGCGAAACAATATATTTTCACTTTTTGGCGGAATTGCTATTCGTATAGCATATTGGGAGAGAGGGTGTATGTGTGCACAAAGAGATTTGACTTGGTCAACATGGAGGGAGATAGAATAAACTTGGGATTTGGTCAAATCAATTAGAGATTAATTTCAATTTCATATCCAATTTGAATTGCTATCAAATCCCAAATTGATCAAATCATATCTCCTACTTATGGTGCAAAATGATAGAACTAAATCTCTAACTCCTATTCAAAATAGGATTCCCCGTAACCGCATCACCCTATCATCCCCTATAAAAACCCATCTTCTAGGGTTGAAGAAGCGCACGGCAACCAAAATTCTCCAAGAGCCCTAGCCGAAAATCCCCAGAAGATCACATAGCCGAATTCTATTTGGGTGATCAAAATCATCCGGCCATCATCAAAGAAAAGGGAAGGATCTCTCTATCAATTATTTCAATACTCTAGCCGCAACCGTTGACCATTGCAATTCTTCACACACATAAAAAAAGGGGGCCGAAACTTTTTTTTCTCCTCATTGAAATCATAAAGACCCGGCCACCTCTTTGATTGCTGAGCCTAGGTCTTCAAAAGAGATGTGTGATTTTTTATTAATTAAATCTTGTGTATATTTTGTAGGTAATCATCAAATATATCAGAGGCAACAAATCCTTGGAACTTGGGGCATTGACTTTAGTGCATGAGATCAGAGACCAAATAGACCAAATAAAAAGGGAGTTGGTTCTTTTTTTAATTAAAAAGTGAAGTGCCCTTCACAAAAACGGGAATTGGTTTTTTATTATTAAAAAGTGAAGTGCACTTCTGTGAATGGTCTTACACAAGCACATCATCAAATAGTGGGGGCCGAAAATTTTTTTGCTAACATCTTTTTGTTGTGCAGGCCAAAGAAACGGAAACACACACAATTTCTCTTTGTTTTTTTCTTGTAACTGACAACAATATCTTTTTCTGATGCAGCAGCCGAAGTAATGCCCCCTTGCAATTCTCTAAGAGCCAAGGCCAATCAATTTTCCAACTGCTCCCTCAAGCAGCCGCCGGGAACTAATTAATTAGCATTCAATTTTTTTTTCTTGCAGGCACACTAAATCAAGGGGCATCAAATATTTATCTAAGAGCCGCATCATCTTGCATCTCCCAAGAGCAACACAGATCCTTGGCAGCCAAAATTTCTAAAGGGAAATTATTTTTGTTAACCGCCTGTCATTATTTTATATCAATTGATCTCTTGTTTTCTTTTGTGATCACAGAGAAAAATCTCTTGGGTTTCAAAGGAGCATCCATCTGCAAAGCTAGGGGAAGCCGGCCACATTAATTGTCCGAGGCCGAAAGATATTTGGTGAAAGACAAATTCGGCCAACTATAAGAGGCCACACGCAAGTCAAGGAAATTTAATACAGAAGAGGGTTTGTCTTTCAGAGCACTAAAAGATAAGAGCAAGACCACATTGGCAAGCCGTAAGTTATGACTAGAGGGATCAAGTGTCGCAAGCTAGTTTAATCATTGTGACTTGCCGCAACTTGAGTTGCGAAGAGAGAGGAGACATCTACATATACGTCAGACGAGATCTGACCCGTGCTGATTGACGAAGACGACGCCGCTACACAAACTGAGCTTCCTAAACTCTGGTCATTATTATTTTGTGTAGTTGTTATGTTAGATCTTCGTAGGGGAAACTTTACCATCTTTGGGGATTATTTTGGGACTTGTCTAGTTGGGACTAGACAAGTGGGACCCAGCTAGTTTGGGACTAGCCGGTAGAAAGCATTACTAGGATTGATAGTGAGAGAAAACACAGTGTGTAGGGTACTGAGAGCTTGGCGAGTGTAGAGACGTAGAGGGTGCTCTGAGCGTGCTCTAACTTGTGGTTTTGTTCCTATTGCGCTATTCAATACTAGTTCTGCTTTGGGGGCTGGAGTAGGTCGTTGGGACGACCGAACCAGGGTAAATCTACTGTGTACTCTGTGTCTGCTTTTTATTTATCATGTTGCTGCTATAACTGTGTGTGCTTATTCGTGGGTTGCATGAATTATTTTTATTAGCCTATTCACCCCCCCCCCCCCCCTCTAGGCTAGGATCCAGATCCAACTGGAGATACCCCACAAAGAGGATTTATGCCCTACACAAGGACCCTACCAATCCTACACAAGGATCAAGACTCCCACACAGAGAATCACTAACTCCCACTCAGAGAATTAGGGTTAGCCCTACACTAGGACACTCGAACTCCCACAAAGAGATTTAATTCCCACAAAGAGAATTCCCAAGTCCTACAAAGAGACAACCTCTCACAGAGAGAGAAACTCCCACAAAGAGAGTAACCTAATCCCACAAAGAGAAATAGGAAAACAAATTACATCCTGTAAAGTAAATATTCTTACCTATGCCTTGAGATGCTTACTCATGAATGAATGCAAGGCACGGAAGAGGATCTCCAAGTGTTGGAATATGCTTGAGAGCACTTGGATGATTTCCCTTGAGCTGGACTTCAATGCATGAAGGAAGATGAATGCTCAATAGAGGGAAATGAGGGAGCTTGAGAGTGGCTTAAAGATCTCTTAAGATTTTCAATAGAATCAAGAGTAATCAAGAATCAATCTAGAAGTTTAAGCAAAGGCAGCACACTCATATATATAGGAATCCTATATCAATCCCAAAAACCCAAAGAAACAGCCAAAAAATCAAATCTGCAACTGCTAGAAACTGGGTGAAAATGACATGAACAGTCGACTGATGATCATAAGACAGTTGACCGGCGCCCCGTTTACGGTTTGGGCGCGGTGTCGTTTTACCGCAAGTGCACGGTTAGTGTAGGGTGCGGGTTTATCGAACTCAGGGAGGTGGATGGCTTGAGTGGCTACTAGCCTCGCCTAGGTCGCGTGCTAGCTACGCGGATGATATGGGTGGAATGTAGAAATAAAAGAAAGAAATGAAAAAGACACGAAATGAATCCCCGCTAACACGGGCTAGAGCACTCATGACACTTGGCATTTGACTTGATCCAGGGTCAGACATTGCCCCAAAAGGTGGTACCTAGCGTCCATGGCCCGATATTCCGGTCTGTGCCAAGCACGCTAGACCTACCCGGTTCCGGACGGTGGGCACTCCCGTGTCCATAAACACCTTCCGCAACCGGGAGCATTAAGGCCACAATGATATCTCCCAACACTTCGTCCAAGCCGCTCCCGCGTGCGAGGACTCGATGTCTACGCTGGGGACGTGAGCTATGGCTAGGGAGTCAACTGCCAAGTTTATTCCCCCTCGGCCCGACGGTCAAAGGCGGTCTTTTTCCCGCCAATGACAATGAAACACCCCCGCGTAACCCTAATGGCCAAATAGGTCAAATGTGATTTCTAGCAATACATCGAAGCGGATCTTGACAGGACAAGAACCGGACCCCAATCCCCAACACATCTAGTGTGTTGCCGTACGAATTGGACTCGGATTGCTAGAAATCCCCATTGACACATTTCATCGAACACGTGCCATGCAACCAAGCCAAATGTAAATTTCCAAGCATCAATCCTACCCTAACCCGTATTAGGGTTCATCAAACACTACTCAATGGTGAATAACATAAAAACAAGCAATAGAAAAGACATACAAACGTTCACCATCAAGCAATAATGAAAACAACACAAAACAATTGAAAATGAGAGAAGAAAACACTTAGCTTGCAATTGAGTCTTCAATCCATTACAAGATTTATTAGAAGATAAAACCTAATCTAACCTACCCTAATCCTCCCAACAAAGGGGCTGAAAAAGCCCTAAAAACTAGAGGAGAATCCTCTCCAAGTCGTGCCCCCAACCCTATTTATAAACCCCTCAAAAACCCTTTTGGGTCGGGTTAAAAACTGTCAAAAAAGGCCCACCCGATCGGGTGAAAACTCACCCGATCGGGTGGAACAAACAGAGAGCTCAGATACGCAGAAACAGATCTCACCCGGTCGGTTGACAAGTCAACCGATCGGTTGAAGTGAAATTCCAGACTGCAGCCAGTTTCAGCACATAGCTGCGCTTAGAAAATTCCAGAAAAATCTAGAAAAATCGGATTTGGGCATGCGACCTATCGTTGGAAAGCTAACGACGATGCCGACGCTAGAAAAATAAGAGATCACCCAAAATCCTTCTGGAATGGTATCAGATCTTCAATGAATGAGCAGCGGTGCGCGAAAGCGGAAGAAAAGGCCACCCGATCGGTTGAAACATCAACCGATCGGGTGAGCCGCTTGTTGCTTTGGCCGTCGGGCTTCGGGAGCTTCAACCGGTCGCTGAGGAGAACGGGTGGCATGACCGGGTCGTCGTTTGGGAAACTTCAGCTTCAGATGAACCGATCGGGTGAGATATCACCCGATCGGTTGGAATTAAGCTCCAACTTCCCGAGAACTTTGTTGGGATGAACCGGTCGACGAACCGGTCGGTTGACTTTGCACTTTTCTCAAACTTCAGTCCGGGTCGTGCACGCGTGCATCACCCGATCGGTTGGCTGTGTCCAACCGATCGGGTGGGGGCTGAAAAGTGGCAATCTTGGTCGTTTGACCCCCTGGATCACGCGTGACCCCTCCCGTTGCTCCGGGGACTCATGATATCATCGGTTTATGTCCCATACACGGTCAATCTCCTGCAAACACGGATAAACAAAGAAAAGTGAAAGAAAACAATAAAACACGCGAAAACGAATAAAAGACGGCGGCAAAATACGGGAAAACACGGAAGAAAACGTGCGTAAATATATGAAATATAAACGCACGTCAAAATCCCCCAAGCTGAACTCTTCCTCGTCCTCGAGGAAGACGAGTGAGAGTAGGAGCTCGGGGGGAGAAAATAGATAGAAAGAGAGAAAAGGAGAACTCAATATCCTAGATCACCCGTCAGGGCCAACAAAATCAAAAACGACACACCAAGCAAGCAAACGCCAAATCACATCACTAAACCAAGGAGTACGAGTCCAGACAAGTGTCGTGGGCTCACGCGGTGAAGCGCGAGCGAGCGTGGTCGTGTGCTAGCAAACGGTGTCACTATCTACATTGTGCAATAAAGCTCGATATACACAAATCCAAGATATGTCCCAAATATCGATTCGAATTGAATTAAGCGGTGAATATATGGTTCAAGCATGCATGAGAATAGAGAGAGAATCGAAACATATCATGCGTTAGGGACTCCACAACTAGGGTTAAGGAATTCACCACACTATAGCCTAGATAATAGCTAAAAAGTTCCTAAGCCAAGTATTTTCGAAAACGATGGGGGTTGAGATGATGTGGAGAAGAACACTCGGTGCAAATTCTCGCCTTCCCTTTATTCTCGACAAGTAGGAAAATATTCACACGGGAATTTTTGGGTTTTGGGTATTTGTATTTTTTTTTTTTTGATTTTTTGGCTATACATATATTTTTTTCTTTTCTCTTTGGGTTTTTCTTTTCTTTTCTCCTTTTTTTTGGATTTTTGGATATTGGGATATATACATGTGTACTCTCCCAAGTGGGAGAACAGTAAACGACGAGGGGATTTGCACCAAGTAAAACAAAAAAGAAATCGGAATCTAAACACTTGGGCAAAGGAAACGATTCTCGCTAATTTGAGCATGGGCTAAATGGGTTATCCTAGTCCTTAATTGTGGGATCCCAACACATGCGAAATGAAGTATACGATATATATAGCATGCATATAGAAGCAGACATTAGAAGCAAATACCGCATATTCAACATCGAAGCATGATAATCTAGGGGTCAACCAAGGGTAGGTATATAAATCAACATCACAAAGTAGAAGCACACTATAAGCTAGATACGACACACGACTCACATAAAAGCAAAGTGGACCCACGAAGCGTGAAATGCAATGGGATTCGGCTTCCAAGAGTTAGTGAGTGTGATTATCTAGGCCATACTAGGTGTGTGTGCAGTTTGTGGCAATTCATCATATAGGGTCATCTCTAGGAGGGAGGACAAAAGAAGAGAACAAAAAGAAAAAAAAGAAAAAGACGGAGAAAAACGACTCAAATAACAAAGAAAAAGAGACAAATGACGCACGAAGTGCGACTCTCCCAAGCTGAAACTTGCATTGTCCTCAATGCAATAGTAGTGAATACGAGAGGGCAATGAAAGTGGGGGGAGTTACGCACCGACAAAAAAAATGAAAAACACGAAAAACACATGAGCGAAACTAAAAAATAAAGAAAAAGAAACACTCAAATAAAAGATATAAAACACGACGAAGGACTCAAAGACACAAACACACAACAACGACACACGGAAACATGCACACAAAAGTCGATTTCCCCCAAGCTGAACATGACAATGCTAGCAAAATGATATGATCAATGTGATGCAGAAATATGCTAGGGGAAAATCGGAAAAGAAAGAAATCAGAATGCAGGAGAGACAGTCTGCTCGTTCTCCTCGGAAGAGGATGTGGGGTGAAATGATAGAAGGGAACGACATGAAGGGTTATTAAGATGCAAAAGCAAATTCTAGATACGCTCCCCTCGCTAATGAGAGGAGACGAGATTATTCAAATCTAAACTAGAAAGCGGTAAATTTTTACACTACTGGACCAGGATACACCTGAGCATAGGCGGATCCAAGATCTGAAGTGGGGCAGGTAGCTGCTCTAACTGCTCCTTCTGTGGCTCCGCTAGAAGCGCTGTGCCACGTGTGCCAATGGACCCAAGCAATGCACCTCCAAGCATCCCTCGTAGGTGTCCACCTGTGACCTGCAAAGGACGAGGTGCATTAGTCCATGGCAAGAAATTATTTCCCAAAATAAATGTATCCCAGAGATAGTCGCCGGTAAATGATGGTAAAATATATGAAATGTGGCGAACACTCCCTGGAAATGGTATGCTATCCTCTGTGCTAGCGACGATCAAATCCCCGCTCTCCATGTGAAGTTGCTCTCTAGGTGGTGACACACCACAGCATACCTCAAGGGAAGTCGATCATGTGTCCTGTGAGAGATATGGTGTGTCAAATATATATGAGTCGAAAGAAATAGGACATGAAAAGCGAGACTCAAATATGGAGTGAGAGTGAGTATGAAAATCTCCCTGAATAGGGGCAATATGCTCAAGTAGATGCTCAGCCCCAGAAGAAGTGGAGCGTGACGGTAGAGGTAGATGTGGCTCGGGCTCCATGAAGTGGATGATCGTATCCAAGCCCTCATGCACATCCTCCTCGACGATATGCTCATGCTCCTCCATCTGTCCGATGTCCTGAATGACATCCTCATGGTTGTCCACCGACCAAGGAGGAAGCTGTGACAGAGATGGCTCTTGAGGTGGATGTGGAGCGGACCCCTCGTATGTGGTCGTGGTGTCCTCGTCCTCACGCACATCCTCCTCGCCGGTATGCATAATCTCTGTAAACTCCTCAGTGCTCTCATATGACTCATGTGGGATATCCAAATCAAGACAAGAAATCTCTCCCACAGATCCTAGATAAATCTCCACATCCTCACTATCATCATCAAAAAATGCTTCGTCATCCAAGTGGTAGTGATGAAAAAATGGGGTATCGGCTTGAGATGTGTCTATGGTGGCCGATGGCATGATGGTCTCAACCATGAAAGTGGGTATATCCTCTCCTTCATCCCCTCTCCTCGGTGCCGGCTCGGTGAATGGTACCATCAAGTTTTGTAATATTTGGCCTTGGTTAAACATGGCACTTTCAAGGAGAGACACGAGGCTTGATTCTTCTTGTATTTGTGGAGGGGTATAAGGTTGAGGAAATAGATGGGAGGTGTTTGGGCTAAGGTTGTGGGAAAATGTTTGGCCTTGGAGTGGGGGGGAGGCCCTCAAGGCAATCATAATACACGTGCCCCGCCATCCCACAAGTCTCACAAACCAAAAATGAATAGGGATTGTAGCCTCTCATCTGAGCATCGAAATTTGATCTCCACATGGTTACACCAAAGATACCTGGACAACAAAAATAAGAAAACAATAGAGGAGCGTCAATAGCACAAGAAAATAACAAAAAGATAATATAATGGTGGGGGAAAAATTTCTTGGTTAATGTATTTTTTTATTTAAAATAAAAAAAGAAAAAGAAATTTTTTTTTTGTGTTTTTATGCGTAGTCTAACGAACCCAAGCTAAGCTAATATCAAACCGAACGCCTCCACGGCAACGGCGCCAAAAACTTGACCGGCGCCGCGTTTACGGTTTGGGCGCGGTGTCGTTTTACCGCAAGTGCACGGTTAGTGTAGGGTGCGGGTTTATCGAACTCAGGGAGGTGGATGGCTTGAGTGGCTACTAGCCTCGCCTAGGTCGCGTGCTAGCTACGCGGATGATATGGGTGGAATGTAGAAATAAAAGAAAGAAATGAAAAAGACACGAAATGAATCCCCGCTAACACGGGCTAGAGCACTCATGACACTTGGCATTTGACTTGATCCAGGGTGAGACATTGCCCCAAAAGGTGGTACCTAACGTCCATGGCCCGATATTCCGGTCGGTGCCAAGCACGCTAGACCTACCCGGTTCCGGACGGTGGGCACTCCCGTGTCCATAAACACCTTCCGCAACCGGGAGCATTAAGGCCACAATGATATCTCCCAACACTTCGTCCAAGCCGCTCCCGCGCGCGAGGACTCGATGTCTACGCTGGGGGCGTGAGCTATGGCTAGGGAGTCAACCGCTAAGTTTATTCCCCCTCGGCCCGACGGTCAAAGGCGGTCTTTTTCCCGCCAATGACAATGAAACACCCCCGCGTAACCCTAATGGCCAAATAGGTCAAATGTGATTTCTAGCAATACATCGAAGCGGATCTTGACAGGACAAGAACCGGACCCCAATCCCCAACACATCTAGTGTGTTGCCGTACGAATTGGACTCAGATTGCTAGAAATCCCCATTGACACATTTCATCGAACACGTGCCATGCAACCAAGCCAAATGTAAATTTCCAAGCATCAATCCTACCCTAACCCGTATTAGGGTTCATCAAACATTACTCAATGGTGAATAACATAAAAACAAGCAATAGAAAAGACATACAAACGTTCACCATCAAGCAATAATGAAAACAACACAAAACAATAGAAAATGAGAGAAGAAAACACTTAGCTTGCAATTGAGTCTTCAATCCATTACAAGATTTATTAGAAGATAAAACCTAATCTAACCTACCCTAATCCTCCCAACAAAGGGGCTGAAAAAGCCCTAAAAACTAGAGGAGAATCCTCTCCAAGTCGTGCCCCCAACCCTATTTATAAACCCCTCAAAACCCCTCTTGGGTCGGGTTCAAAACTGTCAAAAAAGGCCCACCCGATCGGGTGAAAACTCACCCGATCGGGTGGAACAAACAGAGAGCTCAGATACGCAGAAACAGATCTCACCCGGTCGGTTGACAAGTCAACCGATCGGTTGAAGTGAAATTCCAGACTGCAGCCAGTTTCAGCACATAGCTGCGCTTAGAAAATTCCAGAAAAATCTAGAAAAATCGGATTTGGGCATGCGACCTATCGTTGGAAAGCTAACGACGATGCCGACGCTAGAAAAATAAGAGATCACCCAAAATCCTTCTGGAATGGTATCAGATCTTCAATGAATGAGCAGCGGTGCGCGAAAGCGGAAGAAAAGGCCACCAGATCGGTTGAAACATCAACCGATCGGGTGAGCCGCTTGTTGCTTTGGCCGTCGGGCTTCGGGAGCTTCAACCGGTCGCTGAGGAGAACGGGTGGCATGACCGGGTCGTCGTTTGGGAAACTTCAGCTTCAGATGAACCGATCGGGTGAGATATCACCCGATCGGTTGGAATTAAGCTCCAACTTCCCGAGAACTTTGTTGGGATGAACCGGTCGATGAACCGGTCGGTTGACTTTGCACTTTTCTCCAACTTCAGTCCGGGTCGTGCACGCGTGCATCACCCGATTGGTTGGCTGTGTCCAACCGATCGGATGGGGGCTGAAAAGTGGCAATCTTGGTCGTTTGACCCCCTGGATCACGCGTGACCCCTCCCGTTGCTCCGGGGACTCATGATATCATCGTTTTATGTCCCATACACGGTCAATCTCCTGCAAACACGGATAAACAAAGAAAAGTGAAAGAAAACAAGAAAACACGCGAAAACGAATAAAAGACGGCGGCAAAATACGGGAAAAACACGGAAGAAAACGTGCGTAAATATATGAAATATAAACGTACGTCAACAGTCGACTGATCAACGGCTAGAAAATATCCAATGGCTATAATCTGAGCCAGGACAGTCGACTGACGAAGTCAATACAGTCGACTGACAAACAGGACAGGCGCCTGTTAGTCCTTCAGCAGACGACTGCTGCAGGGGATGGATCGAAACAGAGAGCTGCACTCTTTCTCTAATTCTTCGCACAGGCGACTGATGTTAATACTACAGTCGACTGTCAAATAGTCAGGCGACTGTATATTCTTCATAAGTCGACTACTATAATGTATGGAGAGAAGACAGAGAGATGCAGAGATTGCACTTATGCTAGACAGGCGATTGTTGGCCAATTTCCAGGTGACTGTAAATATACATGCGACTGAAAACTGATCTAGAGGCGACTGTGCGTAAAGCTCAAGTTTGAGTCAATAGAAATGTTGACTTGAGCTTTGCAGATCAGGCGACTGTATAAGGATCTACAGGCGACTAGAAATCACCCAGTCGGTTGTGTTTCCCTCATCAGGCGACTGACGGAAACCCAGAGACTCCAAGTGAGTATTTGGACAGAGTGAACCTATTGGGTTGGATTCTATGATAATCCTAAGGTTCACTAAGATAGTTAAATGCATGTGCATGAATGAGCAAACCATCTAGCAAGGCATTACATCAACCCTAGAGTCAAAAGAGAGAGAAAATAATAAAGTAAATTACATGGATTACAATGCTTTCTTAAGAGTCTAAGTCTTCAATCTTGATGCCCTGCTTGCTCTCCTTCATCTCCAAGCTTTGGCACTCCTTGAGTTCCAAACTTTGGCCCTTCTTCACATGATGTCCATCCTTACACCAAGTGATTAGTCTCCAAGAAAGATATCCTTGAAATAATTTGAGAGACTAAGACATGAGATTCATTATCAACAACATAATGTTGTGATCATCATCAAAATAAGATTGGTATGAAACACCAATACTCAACAATCTCCCCGTTTTTGATGATGACACACATTATGTAAATCATAAAGAATTCAAGCACAATGCTAATGATCTCCCCCTACTTATATGCACCAATTATATAATGAGCTACTCAAAGGTAAATACTCATAAAACCAATAACAACAAGGTGACATATAATAGGCATGGATTACATAAACCAATGGCAAAGAATAAAACCATGCAAACATGAATGGTTTATCTAATCCCATATATCTCTCCCTATAGAGATATCTCTCCCCAAATGCATATGTATATATCTCTCCCCCTATAGATATGATCACATTATGCATATATCTCTCCCCCTTGACATCGTCAAAAAGGTGGACATCAAAAATATCCCCCTTTGTCATCTTAACCAAGATGTGACAATATGCAAGAAAAGAAAGATATGTATGATACCAAATTTAAAATTTTAGTGGGTATCAATTCACTATCCCATGCTCCCATTAGATCATAGAAATGGTCAACTTTTGACTTCTAGGATCTAATACCAAATAATTAATGGAGCCATGGGCCTAAAATGTATCAAAGCAATAGATATGGAAAGATCAAGCTTCAAGGATACACAAGGATATTGCCATAAACAATGAGACATGAATCAAGTTGGCAATAAGCAACAAGAGGTTTGGTTTGAGACCCAAAATAACCAAATGTAAATAATGATCTCAAATAACCTCCGAAATGAGAGTTAAAATATGTCTTAAAATAATTTAAACATATAATATATTAACTCCCCCATTGACATACACATGGATCCTGCATGCATGTCAAAAAACCCCAAGGTCCCCATTTTCATGAAAAGAAATAAATTTGAAAAATATTTTCAAAATCATGAAACACACACAATCAATGGGTATGCTTAAAATAAACATAGAAGCACAATACCCATGCAATATGCAAATGTGTGAGGAACCTAAACATTAGGTAACCAAACCCAAGAGGAGTTTGATTTCCTAACATAATCACACGAGGTGATCACATCACTAACTAGAGAGTTGATGTAACTATCTCTCTGTTGCACACTACCCTTAGTGGGAATCCATAATCTCAAGAAATTCCTAGGCAATGGTTTTGCCTTTGCAAGAGGGAAGGATGTGGCATGCTTTTGTGTAGAAACAAGTTTCTTAGCATGCGAAGAATGAGGATTTTGCTTCTTGGTAAAAAAATGAAGATTCTTCATTCTTCCTAATCACCTTGTGATCTACATGCTTCTTGTGGGTGTTATTGTTGTACAAGAAAGCATGGTGATTCTTCTTAGATTTTTTAGCAATATTTCTTGAATTTGCACCAAAAGAAGAATTAGAGGTGGGTTTGGGAAACATTTTGAATATAACCCAAACCTCCTCTATGATTTGCCGGATGTTGTTTTTCCAACAAATCATGGAGTGAATCCCTAGAATACACAAAGCTAATGAGCTTCCGAGATTCCTCTTCACATTTCAACGTAAGTGTTTGAATGTGAGCATCTAAGCTAAGGCTTTGAGCAATGATATTTTCATTAGAAATACTCAATTCCTTAACTTGAGAGAGAAGTGTGTCTCTCTCACAAGTGTCATAACATGTCGTTCATCATGAATATTTGCACAAGATGATTCTAACTCATGCACCCTACTCATAGAATTATCAAGTTTAGCTTTCATTTTATCATATGAATCGATGCACTTACTTGCCAAATTGGAGGCCACATTTAGGCGGTATTCAAGCTCCTCATAGGATGGCTTTTCCTCCTCGGTTTCTTCATCACTTTCCTCATCGCTTGAGCGTGACGAAGACTCTTCCCCATTAGCCATGCAGCAACTTTCTTCACTGGAGTTGAGCCATGTCTCTATCTCTTCATCGCTAGATTTAGATGAAATTGATGAAGAGTCATCAAGGGCAATGAAACAACTTTGATCGTGCTCCTTGTCCTCTTCTCCTTCATCATTGGATGTGTCCTCATCGGAATCATCAAATGTGCCGATAAGTCCCTTCTTTTTGCTCTTGACCTTGGACTTGGCTTTCCAATGTTTCTTCCCTTTACCCTTGTAAGTTACTTTGATGGGTTTGGAAGGGCATTCGGTAGCCACATGACCTATTCCACTGCAGTTGATACAAACCATCTTGTTAGACTATGCGACAAACTTTGATGAAGACATACCTTGATTATCCTTGAGGAATGCCTTGAAATTCTTGAATTGCTTGGCAAGCTCGATATAGTCATCGTCGCTAAGATCTTTTTCATCTTCACTTGGAGCTTCTTGTTGGAACTGCTTTTTCCATTTGAAAGACTCCTTTTCATCATGAAGAGCAACGCCCTTTTTCTTCTCGGGCTTGGTTGACTGGATCTCTTCCTTATGTTGAAGTAGCACTTCATGAGAGATCTCCAATGTATGCCAAATACTATTAGCTGATTTGCACATGGAGATGAGATCAAACTCATCCGGAGTGAGAGCGCAATGGAGAACACACATAGCCCTAGCATTGACTTTGATCAAGTCCTTCTCTGCTTTAGTTCTCAAGACCGCGGGAGTAGAAGGCTCCTCGAAGGGTGTCTCCGTTATGTCCCAAAGGTCGTGACTCTTTAAGTAGACCATCATCCTGATCTTCCAACTAAAGTAGTTGGTTCCGTTGAAGAGAGGTGGATGGACGGTAGAAAGACCTTCTTCATGAGACGCGGAAGTAGCGGTGAATGCCATCGTTGCAGTATGCTTTAACCTCGCTCTGATACCAATTGTAGGGATCGTCTAACCCTTGCAATACTAACAACACACACTAGAGGGGGGTAAATAGTGTAATGGCAATAAAATTGTCCAAATAAAATTTAACTTGCAAATGCGGAATTATAAATGCATGAGGAATTAAATGGCACAATCAATCCAAACGCAAACACAAAGTTTTACCCTGGTTCCCCAAACTTGGGTACATCCACCCACACCAATATTCACTATATTCCCACACAGAGAAGTGAATACAAATCTCACAAGGAGATACCCCCACAAAGAGGATTTATGCCCTACACAAGGACCCTACCAATCCTACACAAGGATCAAGACTCCCACACAGAGAATCACTAACTTCCACTCAGAGAATTAGGGTTGGCCCTACACTAGGACACTCAAACTCCCACAAAGAGAGTTAATTCCCACAAAGAGAATTCACAAGTCCCACAAAGAGACAACCTCTCACAGAGAGAGAAAACTCCCACAAAGAGAGTAACCTAATCCCACAAAGAGAAATAGGAAAACAAATTACACCCTGTAAAGTAAATACTCTTACCTATGGCTTGAGATGCTTACTCATGAATGAATGCAAGGCATGGAAGAGGATCTCCAAGTGTTGGAATATGCTTGAGAGCACTTGGATGATTTCCCTTGAGCTTCACTTCAATGCATGAAGGAAGATGAATGCTCAATAGAGGGAAATGAGGGAGCTTGAGAGTGGCTTAAAGATCTCTTGAGATTTTCAATAGAATCAAGAGTAATCAAGAATCAATTTAGAAGTTTACGCAAAGGCAGCACACTCATATATATAGGAATCCTATATCAATCCCAAAAACCCAAAGAAACAGCCAAAAAATCAAATCTGCAACGGCTAGAAACTGGGTGAAAACGACAGGAACAGTCGACTGATGATCATAAGACAGTCGACTGATCAACGGCTAGAAAATATCCAACAGATATAATCTGAGCCAGGACAGTCGACTGACGAAGTCAATACAGTCGACTGACAAATAGGACAGGCGCCTGTTAGTCCTTCAGCAGACGACTACTGCAGGGGATGGATCGAAACAGAGAGCTGTACTCTTTCTCCAATTCTTCGCACATGCGACTGATGTTAATATTACATTCGACTGTCAAATAGTCAGGCGACTGTATATTCGTCATCAGTCGACTACTGTAAAGTATGGAGAGAAGACAGAGAGATGCAGAGATTGCACTTACGCTAGACAGTCGACTGTTGGCTAATTTCCAGGCAACTGAAAACTGATCTTGAGGCGACTGTACGTAAAGCTCAAGTTTGAGTCAATAGAAATGTTGCTCGAGCTGTGCAGATCAGGCGACTATAGAATGATCTACAGGCGACTGGAAATCATCCAGTCGACTGTGTTTCCCTCATCAGGCAACTGACGGAAATCCAGAGACTCCAAGTGAGTCTTTAGACAGAGTGAACCTATTGGGTTGGATTCTATGATAATCCTAAGGTTCACTAAGATGGTTAAATGCATGTGCATGAATGAGCAAACCATCTAGCAAGGCATTACATCAACCCTAGACTCAAAATAGAGAGAAAGAAATAAAGTAAATTACATGGATTACAATGCTTTCTTAAGAGTCTAAGTCTTCAATCTTGATGCCCTGCTTGCTCTCCATCATCTCCAAGCTTTGGCACTCCTTGAGTCCAAACTTTGGCCCTTCTTCACATGATGTACATCCTTACACCAAGTGATTAGTCTCCAAGAAAGATATCCTTGAAATAAACTGAGAGACTAAGACATGAGATTCATTAGCAACAATATAATGTTGTGATCATCATCAAAATAAGATTGGTATGAAACACCAATACTCAACATGCTTTGCCTTTATATTATCACTTCTTTTTGCCTGAAATGTGCTTTGAACTTCCAGGTTGAATGAATGATTGTCATTTGATATGATTGGATTAGTTTACTTTTTGTTGTCAAACTGAGTAGATTAAATTACCCTGCTGAAGTTTTCATGCACGTATAAAGAGTGAACCGAGCGTTATGTATATTTTTTTCTCCACATTTCTTGAACATCATTTCTATACTTATAGTCATTGGTGAATCCCCCCTAATGAATCCTATATTTGCATCTTCCCCATGCTAAAAAGAATAAGCTCCATGAATCCCAAAAATATCTTATTTGGGATTGTTCTTGTGTCTATAAAAAGAAAAGGAAAAAAATAAAACCAGGGGAAAAATGAAATGGAAGTCCATTGTATATACACACTCTCATCTTTCCTCTTTTCTTTCTTCTTGTTTTTCATTGGAGCCACAAAAACTTGGGGGAAAGACGTATTTATATATTTGATGCCACCACGCTTATATATAAGCTTGGAGGAGGGGATCCAATGACGTGTGAGAGAGTGACTACCTATATGTGCATGACAACCTAACCTAGGTAATTTTTGATACTTAGAGAGACTACTTAGAGTATAACAACGTCTATGAATTGAATGTTGGTATGATATTCATGAAAACCATCCTTTTCTATTCTTATCGATTTGAAATATGTGATATCTCTTATACTCCAAGTAGAAAACGGTCAATTGAAAAGTGTGTGATTTATGATCGTGTATATCATTTTACATGCCCTTGACGATGTTGATTCTAAAATGATTTTATATTTCATATGATTTTCGATGTTCTTAGTTTTTTCTATCAAAAGCATCTATATGAAATAGTATCGAAGTGAAAAGCTTTAGCATGTTTATACTCATAGGTCGTGCTATTTGAATTATGCAACTCCAAGTTCTGAGAGAATGATCTAGCATCTTCACCTCTTCATCTTCTTTTTCGTTCATTGCTTTTTCTTTATTTTTATTCACCGAGTTCACCTTTCTACTCATCTTCCTCGAGGACGGGTAAGAGGTAAGCTTGGGGGATTTTGATATGCTCATATTTTACACTTTATTTCTGCATATTTCATGCCATTTTGATTGCTCATATCGCGATTTTCACGATTATTCGACGATATTTCAATACTTTTCTCTATTTCTTGTTTTCGTCTGATTTCAAGAGATATGGAGCAATTTGGAGCCGAGACATGCCGGAGCGTTATCCATGATCATATCGGAGAGTTAACGATGCTGGAGGATGATTGGAAGAAGAAGGGCGTCGTAGGAATCGACGAGGAAGCGAGGAAGAGAAGAAATGAGCTCTGAAACAGGCCGCATGGCCGAGTAAGGCAGCTCACTCGGCCGAGTGAAGCAGCTTACTCGGCCGAGCAAAGCTGACACAACGACATCTGCCAGCCTGAGTACCACAATGTACTCGGCCGAGTGGTGAATCCCACTCGGTCGAGTAGGAGCTCCACTCCCCCGAGTGGAGGCCAAGATTTTGAAGAGAGCCTAGCCGTTCTCTGTTTTTCAGGACGATATGCAGCTTATCATACTCGGTCAAGTAGAATTCTCACTCAGCCGAGTAGAATTCCCACTCAGCCGAGTAGCGCAGATGCCCAGTCGGGAAAACTAAGGTTTCTGGCGACGTAGGGGCAATTTGGTCTGTACTTTTTGGTTCTTTTGGGCATGTATTTAAGCCCGGTTTTGTCTCCAACCCCAGGAGAGACCAGATAGACTTCTTAGAACTATTTTGTGAGTATATCCTTTGGTGACATTTCTTTTATGATAGACTTCTTAGAACTATTCAATAAAAGCATTCCTTTTATTATCATGTATTTCGTGAGAATTTTTTCAAGATTAAAACCTCTTGCCATGTTTCACAGGCTCATGTAAAGGAGAAGAAGCAGCAGCTTGTATGAAGGAGAATAAGAAGCAGCTCGGGTGATGGAGAAGAAGAAGCATCACAATAAAATACTTTGTGAGTATATCCTTTTGTGACATTTCTTTATGAGTATATCCATTGCATTCTTGATGGTGTCTGCAAACTGCTCATCAATTTCCTCCGAGAGAAACGAAAGCTTTCTGACGTGTGCCCCGGCTTGCTATCCGCAAATGGCCGGGGGACCCACGTGGGGGTTTAGAAATTTGTAACCGCAAGCGCACGGTGTTGTAGTGTGGCTTGGGGGTCGAACACAGGGAGGCTAGGATGTGCTTTGTCAAGGAGGACCAAAATCACCCCGTGGGCGAGCTAGCCCGAATCGGTTGATGGTTGTCACAAGAAAAGAATGCAAGGTATGAACAATAAGAAAATAAACCCGGGACTTTGGTTTCCACTCCAACGAGCGACTCTCGCCAATGCGGCCTACGGGTAGGATAGCGATCGGAATTAGGGTCTAATGGTGAGACGTTGCCTCTTAAAGTGGTACCGGCATCCCATGGGCCCGATATTTCAGTCGGTGGCCAGGATGATACACCGGACTTCCCGGATTCGATCAGTGGGCACTCCCGTGTCCATTAACACTGATCGATTCCGGTAGCATTAAGCTCGCAACGATAACTCCCAACGTCTCATCCTGCCGCTCCCGCGGGCTAGGATTCGGCGTCTACGCTAAGGACGTGAGCTATGGCTAGGGAGTCAACCGCCAAGTTTATTCCCCCTTGGCCCAACGGTCAAAGGCGGTCTTTTTTCCGCCGATGACAATGAAACACCCCGCGTAACCGTTAGAATCCTAATCCCTATCGATTTCGTAACCCTATGGATGCATCGAGAAGAGCCCCCGAAGGGGTTTCCGTCAAAATCCCAGATTTGGGAATTACTCACTAAAATTCATTAAAAAGCGATCTAAACGAAAATGAACTGTTGGAATCATAATCAGACGATTGGAATGCGGAAGTGATAGAGTAATTAAGACAATACTAAAATTTGAGAAAGATCCGAAAACTTACAAAAGAACAGTAATTACAACCGTCACAATGGGATAAAACAGTAAAAACTAGCAGCTCTCCGTTTCTGGAACCCTATGGGTTCTATTTATAGACTCTCGTATCACCCGATCGGTTGACAAGTCAACCGATCGGGTGATCCGTTACAGATAATGAACAGAAAAAGGGCGAGCTTTCACCCGGTCATATGAACTGGTCGGGTGAGTTCTTGGAGTAACCGGTTGGATCTTGGCGACATCGGGTGAAAGGATCGGTTGGGTGCCCGTGTCTTCAGCTCCTCAGCATCAGCTACAGATGAACCGATCGGGTGAGAGTCACCCGATCGGTTGGAATTTGGATCGAAAAGACAGAGAACAGGCCCCCGCTGAACCGACCTGTGAACCGGTCGGGTGACTTTCACTTGAGCTCCGGCTGAGACCGGGTGGTGCACGCGTGCATCACCCGATCGGTTGGAGATGACCAACCGACCGGGTGAGGGGCTGAAAGATGTATTCTTTGTCGTTTGACCCCCTGGATCACGCGTGACTCCTCCCGTTGCTCCGGGGACTTGAGATATCGTCGTTACACGTCCCCTACGCGGTCTATCTCCTTCAAACTTGGAGAAACAAAGAAAAGTGAAAGAAAACGAGAAAACAGGAGAACACGAATAAAAGACGGTAGAAAACACGGAGAAACACAAAAGAAAACGTGCGTGAATATATAAAATATAAACTCACGTCAAAATCCCCCAAGCTGAACTCTTCCTCGTCCTCGAGGAAGACGAGTGAGAGTAGGAGCTCGGAGGGGAAAAATAGAGAGAAAGAGAGAAAAAGAAAACTCTATATCATAGATCGTCCGTCAGAGCCAACAAAATCAAAAATGACACACCAAGCAAGCAAACGTCAAATCACATCACTAAACCGAGGAAAACGAGTCCCAATAAGTGTCGTGGGCCCACGCGGTGAAGCGCGTGTGAGTGCAGTCGTGTGCCAGCAAATGGTGTCGCTTTCTACAATGTGCTATGAGCTCATATACGCAAATCCAGGAAATGACCCAAATACCGATTCGAATTTGAAATTGCGGTGAATATTAGTTCGAGCATGCATGAGAAGAGTATAAGAAGTGAACCGTATCATGCGTCGGGGACTCCACAACTAGGGTTAAGGAAATGACGCCACTATAGCCTATATACTAGCTAAAAATTTCCTAAGCCAAGTGTTTTTGAAAACGATGGGGGTTGAAATGATGTGGAGTAGGACACTCGGTGCAAATTCTCGCCTTCCCTTTATTCTCGGTAGGTAGGAAAAATATTCACACTAGAAATTTTTTTGGGTTTTGGGTATTTGTTTTTTTTTTTTTGCTTTTTGGCTATACAAAATTTTTCTTTTCTTTTCTTTTTGGGTTTTTCTTTTCTTTTCTCCTTTTTTTTGGATTTTTGGGTTTTTGGCTATACACATGTGTACTCTCCCAAGTGGGAGAACGGTACACGACGAGGGGATTTTCACCAAGTAAAACAAAAAAGAAGTCGAAATCTAAACACTTGGGCAAATGAAACTATTCTCGCTAAATAGAGCATAGGCTAAATGGGCTATCCTAGTCCTTAATTGTGGAATCCCGACGCATGCGAATTGAAATATACGATATAAATATAGCATGCATATAGTAGAAGCAAACACCGCATATTCAAATTGAAGCATGATAATCTAGGGGTCATTCCTGGACAGGTATATAAAGTAAAATCACAAAGTAGAAGCACACCAAATAGCTAGGCACGATGCACGACTCACAAAAAGCTAAGTGGACCCACGATGCGTGAAATGCAAGAGGACTCGAAACCCTAGGGTTAGTGAATGTGATTATCGATGCAATGCTAGGTGTGTGTGATTTTTTGGCGATTCATCATAGGGTTCATCTCTAGGAGAAAGAGATAAAAAGATGAGAAGAGAGAAAAAAAATAAAAAAAATGAAAAACACGATGAAAACGACACAAAAACGGAAAAGAAGGACTCAAATGACGCACACAGTGCGACTCCCCCAAGCTGAAGTTTGCATTGCCCTCAATGCACTATGAGTGAGAACGGGAGGGCAATGAAGATGGGAGAGAATACGCACCGACACAAAAAGAAATGAAAACGAGGAAAACACAGAGATGAAACTGTAAATAAAGTAAGATCAAAATCAAAATCAAACGACACGAAAATAAAAATAAAACCACACGACACGACACTCAAAAGGGGAAAAACAAGCACATACACAAAAATGAGAAAAACAACAAAACACAGCGACACACCAAAATAGACGTCCCCCAAGCTAAACATGACAGTGCTAGCAAATAAAATGTGATCGTGAAATGCAGAGATATGCAAGGGGGAGTCAATCGGATTCGCTGGTACTGGAATGGTAGGGGGAGGGGTAGGAGGTTGGGGAATAGTGAATGAAAGAATCCTCAGAGGAAGAGGAGGGTGTGCCTATGGGGGGAGGAGGGGCGACAGGCTGGAGCACAGGAGGATCGACGTGCACCGGGGGGCTGTGGTGGAGAAAGATCGTACCAGGCGGGCGGACAGTTGGGTGCCAATCGGGAGGATCCAAGGGTGGTAGATGCACTAATGGAGAATACCAAGGATCGGGGTAGAACTCCCAAGGCAGATGAGATGGGGGGTAGGGTAGCCGCAAAGGGGCCAAGGGTGGCATGATCGTGAAAGGTTCGCAGGCGGGGCTATAGAGGTAGACAGCGCGGTCCTCACCGAAGGGAGTGAGCATATTGATATCGATCAAGTAATCGCGACCAATACGGCTACGTCCAGGTAAAATAGGGAGGTCGGGTGGCACTCTCAAAACACAGCTGACAATAAGAGTGATCATCCCACCACAGCAGATGGATCCAGAATTGGCGCGGCTAACAGCAAAAATTTCGTGAATGATCCAATGAGCGGCGTTTATGGGCATAGGGATGTGCCCAAGGATCCTGTCATCGGACATGGCATAGAGAAAGAAGAGCTCATCCCTAGATACAGTGGACACATCCACGCGGGCGAAAACAGTGTTGGCAAGGATACAATGGGCGAGGCGGTAACACGGGTGAATAATGTATGAGGCAGGAGCCTCGGGTGGAAAGGTGGTGTACCGGGTAAATCATTGCCAAACACCATCAGCCCGAAATTGAGAGTAGATGTCAGTTCGATCATGGGTGTAATGTTCAGTATTAAGATCGGGGTGACGGAGATTGAGGATATTGTTCAACTCGATGAAACCCAGAGAAAATTCGCAGTTGAAAGCGCGGAAGGAGAAACCCCCATCAAACAACTCAAGGGAACTGAGGAATTCAAGCGTGAGATTTCTGTGTGTGTGAGCATGGATGTGAGAGAGGGTATGGCACCCGATACAGTTGAGAATTCTGGCGACGCCGTTCGAAAGCCCTAGAGCTTCGAGTGTGGGGCGATCGGCGAAGAGTGTAGGACTCATCAAGCGATGAAGTAGTGCTCGTAAACGATCAGACTGTTCTTCCGTAGAAGGGTTTATGCCAAGGAAAGAGGGGGAAAAGGGGCCGTAGAGCGGATCACGGCACGAAGATGATGCAATCTCTTTCCCTTTCTTAGACATGGCGACTATGAGGGTGGTGAAAATGAAAGTGGGGGCGTGCCTATGATGAATATAGAGCAAGTAAAGCAGGTACAACACCACTTTATGATATTACAGATAAAGTAAGAGATGTGTAGAGTGGAAGAGTGTTACCCATCGATGTAGCAAGATCAAGCTCCCGGGGGACTCGCGTAGTAGGAGGAAACAATTCGGGAAGCCGCCGCTCGCTGATACGACAAGAAACAGATTTTTGAAAATTTTGGGGCTAGGGTTAGGGTTTGGGTGTTTTGATGATGGAATGTCGACGATGGGGAGGTGGCGGTGGTGGGGAAGTATGGGAGTGAGTGGGGATGAGGGTTTAGGGGCAGTATGTTGGGTGGAGGAGGTCAATTCGACAGTTGGAGGGCGTGAAACCGCGTGAAGGGGATTTTCGGGGGTCGGGTGGCGGTCACCGTGCGGTAGGGGCATTTATAGGGGCGAAACTGAACCGATCGGGTGAGTTCTCACCCGATCGGGTAGGCAAATTTTGAAAGTTCCTGTCGGCCAACAGCTACAGGCGAACCGGTCGGTTGACTTGTCAACCGATCGGTTGGCTGCTTCCCAAATTTTTCCCGAGAATTGAGGGCTGCTCACCCGGTCGCCTCAACCGATCGTTCTCTAACTCAACCGATCGGTTGATGTTTCCCAAAAATTTTCCGAGACTTCTCCCCAGATCACCCAGTCTGTCACCTGGTCTCTCCATTCTTCACCCGATCGGTTCATTTGGGGGCAGATGCGGCTTGTATCTGATACATCCCAACCGATCGGTTGGGAACTCACCCGATCGGTTGAGGCCTTGTTTTCTGCAAAACCCAAGAATCGCCTGAGTTCCTTCACGGAAGTTGTTTCGGCTGGATTTATTTATAAAAATAGAGAAAAATAAAGTAAAAAAAATCCTAAAAAACGAAGCATAAGTTTAGAACATGGGTTGCCTCCCATGAAGCGCTTTCGTTTAACGTCGTTTAGCTTGACGCCTCTAGCGGTGGTCAATTAGGATCCGGAGGGTTAGAGGAAGGGTTGTTGTTCGTTGGGGATCCGACCGGAGAGAATTCTGGTTCTCCAACTGCATAGTGTTTCAGACGCTGTCCGTTGACTTTAAACGGCGCATCCCTTCCCATTATCTCGATAGCCCCGTGCGGGAAAACCTTGGTGACGCGGAACGGTCCCGACCACCTAGACTTGAGTTTTCCAGGAAAGAGCTTCAGCCGTGAGTTGAATAGGAGAACTAAGTCCCCTTCTTTGAATTCCCTCTTCAAGATTCGCTTATCGTGCCACCGCTTCAGATTCTCCTTGTAGATCTTGGCGTTCTCATAGGCATTGAGCCGGATTTCGTCGAGCTCGTTGAGTTGTAACTGCCGGTGCACTCCTACCTTCTTGGTGTCGAAGTTCAGATTCTTAACTGCCCAATATGCCTTATGCTCCAATTCCACAAGAAGATGGCAAGCTTTCCCATAGACAAGCCGGTAGGGAGTTGTGCCGATAGGAGTTTTAAATGTCGTCCTGTAGGCCCAAAGCGCGTCAGGAAGCTTCGATGACCAGTCCTTTCTAGAATTGGCCACCGTCTTTTCTAGTATGCTTTTAATCTGCCGGTTAGAGACTTTCGCCTGACCGCTGGTCTGCGGGTGGTAGGCACGCCCCACCCGGTGTTGTACCCCGTATTTTTTTAAGAGGGCCTCGAATTTCTTCTCTATAAAGTGGCTCCCTCCGTCACTGATCAGAACACGAGGTACACCGAACTGCGGGAAGATGTTGCTTTTAAAGAACTTGGCCACCACTCTGGAATTGTTGGTTGGACTGGCCATCGCTTCAACCCATTTCGACACGTAGTCTACAGCCACCAAGATATACTGGTTCCCCGAGGAGGAAGGGAACGGTACCATAAAGTCCACTCCCCATACATCGAAGATTTCTATCTCCAGTATGTAGTGTTGAGGCATCTCATTCCTTTTGGAGATATTCCCAGCTCTTTGGCATTTATCGCAGGCTTGGACATAAACATGTGTGTCCCTGAAGAGTGTAGGCCAGTAGAATCCGCTTTGGAGAATTTTTGCGGTGGTCTTGTAGGTGCTCGTGTGCCCTCCACATTGCTGCCCATGGCACTGGGAAATGATGGAAGTCGCCTCAGTTTCAGGGATGCATCTTCGTATCACCCCATCATTGCAAGTTTTGTATAGGTGGGGGTCATCCCAATAAAATTTACGGACCTCATGGAAAAATTTCTTCTTCTGCTGAAAGCTCACATTGTGAGGGACGATGGCACAAGCCAGATAATTTGCGATGTCGGCGTACCAGGGGGTCCAGGAGGAAGAGACAGAGAAGAGATGCTCGTCAGGGAGTGAATCATCGATCGGTGTAGCATTTACATCGAGAGTGGGCATCCTGGACAGGTGATCGACAACAACATTCTCCGCCCCCTTCTTGTCTCTGATTTCCAGGTCGAATTCCTGGAGGAGGATAATCCCTCTAATGAGTCGTGGCTTAGCTTCTTTCTTGTTCAATAGGTATTTAAGAGCCGCGTGATCCGTGTGCACGATCACCTTGGCCCCAACGAGATATTGTCAGAATTTATCCATGGCGTAAATCACCGCGAGCAATTCTTTTTCCGTGGTAGTATAATTTCTTTGGGCGGCATCAAGGGTTTTGCTCGTATAATATATGACATGAAGATTTTTATCCTTCCTCTGCCCCAAGACGGCACCAACCGCATAATCACTAGCATCACACATCAGCTCAAAGGGTAGATTCCAGTTCGGTGGCTGTATTATGGGCGTGGAAATCAAAGCTTGCTTCAAAGTGCGGAAGGCCTCCATACACTCCTCGCTGAAGACGAAAGGCATGTCCTTCACTAGGAGTTAGGTCAGCGGCCTGGAAATCTTCGAGAAGTCTTTTATGAAGCAGTGATAGAATCCCGCGTGTCCTAAGAAACCACGTACTCCTCAAAGATTGAGCGATGGTGGAAGCTTTTCAATCACTTCAACTTTAGCCTTGTCAACCTCGATTCCCCTCGAAGAGATGACATGCCCCAGCACAACTCCCTCTTGGACCATGAAGTGGCACTTCTCCCAGTTTAGGACTAGTCCCTTTTCCTGACATCTTTCCAGGACCTTAGTTAGATTGCTGAGGCACGAGTCAAACTTAGTTCCGTAGACGGAGAAGTCGTCCATGAAAACCTCCATGATGTCTTGGGAGTAGTCGGAGAAGATAGCGGACATGAGTCTTTGGAATGTAGCAGGGGTGTTACAAAGTCCGAACGGCATTCTTCTATTGGCATACGTCCCGAATGGGCAAGTGAAAGTCGTCTTCTCCTGGTCATCGTTATGAATAGGGATCTGAAGAAATCCTGAATACCCGTCCATGAAACTGAAATAATTTTGCTTCGCCAGTCTCTCGAGCATCTGGTCAATAAAGGGGAGAGGGTAATGATCCTTCCTCATAGCCTTGTTCAGCTTTCTATAGTCAATGCACATCCTGTACCCCGTGACGGTCCTCGTTAGTATTAGCTCGTTCTTCTCATTGCGAACTACCGGCATTCCTCCTTTCTTGGGTACGACGTGCACCAGGCTAACCCATTGACTATCGGAGATAGGGTATATAATACCGGCATGGAGAAGCCTAACAATCTCCTTCTTTACAACTTCCATCATTATGGGGTTCAGCCTCCGCTGTGGTTCAATCGAGGAGGCTTGCTCATCTTCAAGCAGAATTCTGTGTGAGCAGAGGCCTAAGCTAACCCCTTTTAAATCCTCAATTGCATATCCGAAAACTCCTTTAAATATTTTTAAAACACCAAGAAGTTTGGTCAATTGGTCTTCGGGCAGTGAAGCGTTGACTATGACAGGAAGGGTCGAGCCAGCTCCCAAATATTCATATTTAAGCCCCGACGGTAATTCTTTCATCTCAACTTCTTGAGGCCCCGACGCATACTTCTCAAGCTGAGCATCCTCAAGGGAAAGGAGTTCTTCGTGAATTTCTCGGAAGCCAGCATCCGGAATCTCACCCTCGGCCGTGGCTCCCCATGGCAAAGTTTCGCAAGGTATAGTGGGGACGATCGAGGGAGGCACCGGGTCTCTTTCAAGCTCATAATAATTGTCTGGGAAGAAGGCTTGTAGGTGAAAACAGGTTTCAACCATCGATGATTCCCCACAACTGTTTCTAGCTTCTTCATTGTCCAAAGACCGGGGACGCTCAATAGAAGTCTGCAAGGGATAGATTGATTCCTGTCCAGCGTAGCCTACAAACCCGGTCGGATGGCTCTCCTGACAAATCTCCGCGGACAATTCTTCTTCACTACATTCGGGACCATGGTTGTCGATATACGCCACTTCACCATGAGGGTAGAGAGTTGCCATGGCAAGGTGCTCCTGCAATCTCGATATCTCCTCTGACTTTCCACGGCGGCAAACAGGAGGGATAGTATATTCGAAGTATTCAGTGATTCTGCTAAGCTCTGCGCCAAACAGCGGATATGGTGAGAGTGATCCCAGATGTCTCCTGAAACTGCATGCAACATCCTCGCCGTGGGGCCAGGATCTTATACGAAAGGAGAGAGAGAGAACTGCACAAGTGGCAAACATGTCAAAAGCACGGGTTGCATAAACGGGAACCGCAAGTTGCGATGGAAGCACGGCGATTCAGTCAATTAGCACTATACAATTACTATCCACAGTATATCCAAGTGAAATTGAAAAGTGTAGAGTGCGAAAATTATCGCGAGGTAGGGATAAGAGCTAGACACTAGGGATCAAGAGATCCTAAAATAACAAGCACGTTGCCTCCCCGGCAACGGCGCCATAAACTTGACGTGTGCCCCAGCTTGCTATCCGCAAATGGCCGGGGGACCCGCGTGGGGGTTTAGAAATTTGTAACCGCAAGCGCACGGTGTTGTAGTGTGGCTTGGGGGTCGAACACAGGGAGGCTAGGATGTGCTTGTGTCAAGGAGGACCAAAATCACCCCGTGGGTGAGCTAGCCCGAATCGGTTGATGGTTGTCACGAGAAAAGAATGCAAGGTATGAACAATAAGAAAATAAACCCGGGACTTTGGTTTCCACTCCAACGAGCAACTCTCGCCAATGCGGCCTACGGGTAGGATAGCGATCGGAATTAGGGTCTAATGGTGAGACGTTGCCTCTGAAAGTGGTACCGGCATCCCATGGGCCCGATATTCCGGTCGGTGCCCAGGATGATACACCGGACTTCCCGGATTCGATCAGTGGGCACTCCCGTGTCCATTAACACTGATCGATTCCGAGCGCACTAAGCTCGCAACGATAACTCCCAACATCTCATCCTGCCGCTCTCGCGTGCTAGGATTCGGCGTCTACGCTAAGGGCGTGAGCTATGGCTAGGGAGTCAACCGCCAAGTTTATTCCCCCTTGGCCCAACGGTCAAAGGCGGTCTTTTTCCCGCCGATGACAATGAAACACCCCACGTAACCGTTAGAATCCTAATCCCTATCGATTTCCTAACCCTATGGATGCATCGGGAAGAGCCCCCGAAGGGGTTTCCGCCAAAATCCCAGATTTTGGAACTACTCACAAAAATTCATTAAAAAGCGATCTAAATGAAAATGAACCGTTGGAATCATAATCAGACGATTGAAATGCGAAAGTGATAGAGTAATTAAGACAATACTAAAATTTGAGAAAGATCCGAAAACTTACAAAAGAACAGTAATTACAACCGTCACAATGGGAGAAAACAGTAAAAACTAGCAGCTCTCCGTTTCTGGAACCCTAGGGGTTCTATTTATAGACTCTCGTATCACCCGATCGGTTGACAAGTCAACCGATCGGGTGATCCGTTACAGATAATGAACAGAAAACGGCGAGCTTTCACCCGGTCATATGAACCGGTCGGGTGAGTTCTTGGAGTAACCGGTTGGATCTTGGCGCCATCGGGTGAAAGGATCGGTTGGGTGCCCGTGTCTTCAGCTCCTCAGCATCAGCTACAGATGAACTGATCGGGTGAGAGTCACCCGATCGGTTGGAATTTGGATCGAAAAGACAGAGAACAGGCCCCCGCTGAACCGACCTGTGAACCGGTCGGGTGACTTTCACTTGAGCTCCGGCTGAGACCGGGTGGTGCACGCGTGCATCACCCGATCGGTTGGAGATGACCAACCGACCGGGTGAGGGGCTGAAAGATGTATTCTTTGTCGTTTGACCCCCTGGATCACGCGTGACTCCTCCCGTTGCTCCGGGGACTTGAGATATCGTTGTTAAACGTCCCCTACGCGGTCAATCTCCTGCAAACATGGAGAAACAAAGAAAAGTGAAAGAAAACGAGAAAATAGGAGAAAACGATTAAAAGACGGCGGAAAACACGGAGAAACACAAAAGAAAACGTGCGTGAATATATGAAATATAAATGCACGTCACTTTCCCTTCATGGTTAATCTCCAAAATTTTAAATTGCTCCAGAGTGTTGGGTAATGAAAATATTTTGATCCATTTCATTTATTTTGTTCAACAATCTATATGGTAATGACAACAATGTAAATTGCAATATGGTTTAAAATATTCAATCTGTAATTAAAATAATTGAAATGTTGAAGATAATGGAAATGAAAATAACTGAAATTTTTTGTTGTGTGCATGCCTTGCTTAAAATTAATGGAAATTGCAACAGTCATGTGTGCATGTCAACATTAATATGGTTAAAAAAAGCATGTGCACACACTTGAATCAGTGAGTCTTCAACATTAACTCTAGAGTGGCCAGTAATGAAAATAATGGAAATTACAATTTATTCAATAATCTATTAAACAAATGAGGTATGTTTTTGAAAGTGTATGCTAACTATGACAAAGAGTTAGGCAGAAAGAAGCTTAAAACTTAATTTTATGGAATAATGGTTAGGATGTGAGTTTGTTAAAGGAATAACTAAATTGGGAGGGAATTAAATTCTGGGAGGAACTAAAAATTTTAAATTTTGGGGCGATCTAAATTTTTTCGGGTATGTTATGAATGAGGGAGGCCTTTGGCCTCCCCTCCTTCATTACCCATTCATTAGGCCCCATTACTCTAAGTAATGGGGACCCTTGGTCTCCTAGAGGCTTTTGGTCTCCCCACTATGAGAAATATAAATAGAGCACCATGGCTCTTAGCTATGGTGACTTATTCTTTTGCTAAGAAATCTTGTCTCTTTCTCTCTTGAGTTCATCATCATCCAACACGTTATCAGCACGTGTTCTCCATTCTTGAGCAAAAATCTTCATCTACATTCATCCCTACGCGCAAGGAATCTAACGTTGCTGCGGCGGTTCGTTGGAGCGTTGCGGCATCCTAAAAGCGTTCGGGAGCTTGGATTATTATTTCTACGGATCATCGTCGCGTTCTTCCCTAGATCATTGATCTAGAGGTAAAACCCTATAATCCTGTAGATAAAATTAGACTAAATAATTTTTACATTGTTTTAATATACAAGTAAAAAAAAAATTTTAGTCTAATAAAAGAAAAAAAATTTATCCCTATTACAAAGTTTTTTTTTTCTATGAAAATTTTTTTTTTCCTTTTGCCATTAAAATTCTTCGGTGGGAAGAAGAACCGGAATGACATCCTCCCCTCCCCCCTGACGGAGGAGTGGGCCTTCCCACAATGCCGACCATGCCCCCCCCCCCCTGCAGTGGAGAGGGGGGCCTTCCGCGTCGCCGCCCCCCCCCCCCCTGATGAAAGGGGGCAGCCTGAGGCCGAGGCAGAGCCCTGAGGCCGAGGCCGAGCCCCGAGGCCGAGGCCGATGGCAGGCTGAGCCCTGAGGCCCAGGCCGAAGCTGAGCCTGAGCCCGAGGCCGAGGCCCGAGGCCGAGGCCGAGGCCTGAAGCCGAGGCTAATTGTTTATTTTTGGCTCGAAGCCATAATAATTGCGACAAACAACTTTGCAGAACTGCGGAACGGGCCACAAGCGCTTATACTAAAAATAATTTTTGGCCCGAAGCCACAAAATTCTACAGAAATTCGGCTTCTTCATAATTTTAAAGAAGAATTAAATTTGCAAATTGAAATTTATGAGAAAAACTTTGTAAAATCAATAATTACATTTATATGTTCCTCTATTTATTTAAACATCTCTCTTGCAAATTATTATGTATGGTTTACTAGAATTTTTAAAAAATATAATCATCTTAAAGATCCTGAGACCGCTCTGCCATTAGGTAATTAACCTAACGGTGTATGACGTTTCCCCGTGGTCTACGAGATAGTTATATTTTCTAGTTTACTTTTTCCATATTTTTTTATGCTTGAGATATATGCGTGGTTGTTTAATTTATGCCTGTAGCATATAAACTGCGTGGATGTTTAAAATAAGTAAAAATGTGTTTTTCGGGATCGGCCATTGTATACCTATTTACTTTCCTTGCACTTTTATTATCTTTTGAGAGAATTTGTAAGTGAGGAAATTTGTATTTAAAAGCCCAAGCTCGATGCAACAGCACATAGAATTGATGAAAACTCCTTCAATGGATCATGATGTCGGTCAATGTGCTTGGCTAAGTTTGCTGGACCAACCTAGCTTGACTGGGTAACAAGTGGTCCTGGCTTAGTCAATTCCCTGGCCGCGTCCGCTGGACCGCAAGGAGTCGATTCATGACTATGTAAGCCAAAGCTCTATGCAACAGCATAAGAAGACGGATGCAGAAATAGGGACCCACCCGGGGTTTCCAAAGTTGTATTTTTTTAATCTCTTTTCTTTGGACTGTAATCGAACTTTGGACTGTTTATTATTTTGGGTATCTGGCCAATCCCCGCATTTTTACTTATTAATTTATGCATGGTTTGTTGAATTTATTTTAATCCATGATTATCTTTAAATTGCATAGATAAAATGGCCAAATTGGCAAGCGTCGATTTCGATGTGCTCGATGCAGCTGGCAAGAATTACTTGAGCTGGCGAGTGGACCTGAAGTTCCACTTGCGCTCCATGGCGCTCCTGCACTCCATTCTGGCCCCAGCATTGGCCCAATCATCGGCTCCCACAGCATCCGATGCATCTGCTAGCAAAGCCCCAGAAGCGGCCCTTTCAGCTGGCAGTACCTCTACCACTGTCTCTGACATGGATAAGGCGAAAGCCATTATCTATATCAGACGACACATAGATCGGACCCTGAAGGCCGAATACTTGACGGTAGAGGACCCTCTGGAGTTATGGACAGCGTTAGAGGCACGCTACAGACATCAAATTGATGTCATACTCCCGCGTGCCAGCTATGAGTGGGAGAACCTCCGACTTCAGGACTACAAGTCCGTTGCTGAGTACAACTCAGCACTTCACAACATCACCTCACGCCTGAAGTTGTGTGGTGAAGAAGTCTCGGAGCACCGCATGTTGGAAAAGACATTTACCTCGTTTCACGAGAAAGATGTTATCCTCATGCAGCAGTATCGTGACAAAATTTCACGAAGTTCTCTGAACTGCTCTCTTACCTCCTTAGGGCAGAGCAGAATAGAGACCTTTTACTGGCCACTCATAACCAGCGCCTGGCAGGCTCAGCTCCTATTCCTGAAGCCCACAGTGTTCACCCCCCGAAGTGGAAGAACAAGAAGAGGGGCAGAAAGAACAAAGGAAATGCTCCTATGAAACCAGCCATTGCTCCTCCCCAAATCAAGAATAACAAAGGGAAGAAAAACTTCACTTGGAAACGTAAGAACACTGATACAGTGTCAAATCCAAAGAAGACATGGGAGGACAAATGTCATCGTTGTGGCATGACTGGACATTGGTCCAGAAACTGTCGCACACCTCGCCACTTCCAGGAACTGTATCAGGCGAGCCAGAAGCCTCCGCCTGAAACAAACATGGCAAATGTGGAAAATCCGACGAAGTTCACTTCCAAGGATTTCGAAAATGACGACCTGCTCGATTGAGCCTCATCTTTATCTATGCTTTTCAAAGAATAAATTGTAGCTTCATCTCTAGTATGCTTAATAAAGACGATCTTTTATTTTGAATGTATGCATTTTACATTTCCATCAATAAATTTTCGTTTTTGGCTTATATAGATGATGTATGAGTGCCTAGTGGACAGTGCCTCGACGCACACTATCCTTCGCAATGAATGCTATTTCAATAGCATAAGTAAATATGACGGTCCTGTCATTACAATTTCAGGACTGTCCAAAATAATCGAAGGATCTGGTGATGCAATATTATTGCTCCCAAATAACACAAGACTAAAAATCAATAATGCACTATTTTCTCCAAGATCAAATAGAAATCTCATAAGTTTCAAGGACATCCGTTTAAACGGATATCACTTAGAAACTAGAGATGAAAATAAGGTTGAATACCTGTATGTCACTCTTCGTAAAGATGGCCAGAAGACCATCTGCGAAATATTTAAGGGACTCCCGTCGGGTCTCTACCAAACATACATTCAACCAGTTGAAGCCAATATGACTGAGCACCAGACGTGCCAGCCAATGCCACCATTTCAACTATGGCATAACAGACTTGGTCACCCTGGATCTATTCTGATGCGACGCATCTTATCTGAATCCCGCGGACATGATTTGAAGAACCAGAAGATTCTTCAGAAAGGTGAATTTTCTTGTCCCCCTTGTTTCAAGGGGAAACTAATAACGAGACCATCGCCCCTAAAAGTGGGTTTAGAGTCTCCTGTCTTCCTTGAGAGGATACATGGTGACATTTGCGGGCCTATTCACCCCGCAAGTGGCCCATTTCAGTACTTCATGGTACTAATAGATGCATCCACAAAATGGTCTTATGTGTGCCTCTTGTCCACCCGTAACCTAGCTTTTCCAAAGCTGTTGGCACAGATAATTAGGTTACGTGCTCATTTTCCCGATAAACATATCAAGAAACTACGTCTTGATAATGCGGGCGAATTCACATCTCAAGTCTTCGAAGACTATTGCCAGGCAACGGGTATAGAAGTTGAACATCCAGTAGCTCATGTTCACACCCAGAATGGATTAGCAGAGTCCCTTATAAAGAGACTCCAATGGATTGCTCGTCCATTGCTTATGCAATCCCAATTGCCGGTGGATGCTTGGGGGCATGCTATTCTGCATGCCGCATCTCTTATCAGGATACGCCCCTCTGGAGGCAATACATTATCTCCGATGCAACTAGCATACGGCTCAACTCCAGATATATCTCATTTGAGAATATTTGGTTGTGCGGTCTATGTTCCAATAGCACCACCTCAGAGGACCAAAATGGGTCCTCAACGTCGTTTAGGAATCTATATTGGATTTGATTCACCCTCGATTATTAGATACCTAGAACCCCTAACGGGGGACGCATTTAAGGCACGTCTTGCTGATTGTGAATTCGATGAGAAAACTTTTCCATAGTTGGGTAAACATTCCAAGAAGCCTGAAGCTTCGGAGACCATTAATTGGGAAAATAAGTCTTTGTCCTTTTATGATCCGCGTACAAATCTGTGTGAAGATGAGATCCTGAAGATCCTTCACATCCAGAATACAGTACACCAATTGCCGGATAAATTCACGGACAACCAGAAGATCGTCCGTTCACACGTCCCTGCTGCTAACACTCCAGCTAGGATTGACATCCCTATAAATGGATGCAATCCACCCGCAGCAGAAATGGCTGTACCTCAATTGAAAAGAGGACGGCCACCAGGTTCAAAAGATAAAGTTCCTCGAAAGAGGAAGATTCCTGGTGAAAATAAGATTATCCCTCCACAGGATACTGAGCTCAGGACAGCTACCTCTCCCCTCCTAATTTCCCCCGCAGAGGAAACATTAGGAGAAACATCATTAAACTTTGTACGTACTGGGGAGGTACTGGACCGACATAGCACAGTCGTCGACGACGATTTTGCGTTCACTATTGCCGTTCACGTCGCTGAATACGACGATGACGTCGAACCACTTTCTCTAGCGGATTGTAAATGCAGAGATGATTGGCCAAAGTGGGACGAGGCGATAAGAGTAGAGCTGGACTCACTCTCGAAACACAAAGTCTTTGGACCTGTAGTCCAAACACCAGTAGGTGTAAGACCTGTGGGATATAAGTGGGTTTTCATTAGAAAAAGAAATGAACAAAATCTGATCGTCCGCTACAAGGCGCGTCTTGTAGCAAAGGGTTTTTCCCAAAGACCGGGTATCTATTATGAAGATACATACTCCCCGGTAATGGACGCTATTACATTCAGATTCTTAATAAGCCTATCATCTCTGGCAAGCATAGAAATGCAGCTCATGGACGTTGTGACTGCATATCCTTATGGCGATTTAGATAAAAAGATCTATATGAAACTACCAGATGGGTTTAACTTACCCACAGAGATGAAAGAGATACCTCGGGAGGTATTCTCTGTTAGACTACATAGATCCTTGTATGGACTAAAACAGTCAGGCAAAATGTGGTATAACAGACTAAGTGATTTCCTTGCACAGCAAGAATTCACTAATAACGAAGTCTGCCCGTGCATCTTTATCAAAAGAACGGGAAAAGGATTCGTCATCATAGCAGTTTACATTGATGACTTAAATCTCATAGGCTCTCCAGCAGAGATTAATGTGATATCTGCAAGGCTAAAGCAAACTTTTGAAATGAAAGACCTAGGCATAACGAAGTATTGCCTTAGCTTACAGATTGAACACCTACGAGGTGGAATCCTCCTACATCAATCCAATTATACCAGGAAGCTTTTAAATAAGTTCCAAATGGATAAATGTCATCCTTTATGTACCCCTATGGTCGTGAGATCATTAGACGTACAAAAGGACCCCTTCCGGCCTCTGGAAGAGGGGGAGGAGATACTGGGTCCAGAAGTACCCTACCTAAGTGCCATTGGTGCACTTCTCTATCTGGCTAACTGCACGCGTCCCGATATAGCGTTTGCAGTCAATCTCCTAGCCAGACACAGTGCAGCGCCTACAAAGCGCCACTGGAATGGAGTAAAGCATCTTCTGCGATACCTCCAGGGTTCCGTAGACCTTGGACTTTACTACCAGAGAGGTGCCTCCTCCCAGTTACTTGGTTATGCCGATGCAGGCTATCTTTCAGATCCGCATACGGCAAAATCACAGACTGGTTTTGTCTTTACCTACGGAGGTACTGCTATCTCCTGGAGATCGGTAAAACAAACCACTACTGCTACATCTTCTAACCATGCAGAGCTCATCGCGATCCATGAAGCGAGCAGAGAATGTTTTTGGCTACGCTCCGTCGTCCAACACATTCTCCAATCCACTGGCCTGAAGACCGGTGATCTGGAGCCTACTGCCCTATTCGAAGACAACGCCGCGTGCATTGCTCAGCTTCAGAAAGGCTACATCAAAGGCGACAGGACAAAGCACATTTCTCCCAAGTTTTTCTGGACGCACGAGCAGAAGAACGACAAGCAGATTGAAGTTCGACAGATCCAGTCATGCAACAACCTAGCTGATCTTTTTACTAAGGCATTGCCTAAATGTACTTTTGTAAAGCTTGTAAAGAACATTGGTATGCGACAGTTGAAAGACCTGCAAGCCTGAAGCTTGTACGGATCAGGGGGAGTAACATGTGGGTTGCACTCTTTTTCCTTAAGCTGTTGGGTTTTCCCACTGGGTTTTCCACAGCTAAGGTTTTAACGAGGCAAACACACTTACTCTGGATCCAGAAGTATCCACCCCTTGCCTCAGTAGCTGAGACCGAAGTGATGAATGTGTAAGGGGGAGTGTTATGAATGAGGGAGGCCTTTGGCCTCCCCTCCTTCATTACCCATTCATTAGGCCACATTACTCTAAGTAATGGGGACCCTTGGTCTCCTAGAGGCTTTTGGTCTCCCCAATATGAGATATATAAATAGAGCACCATGGCTCTTAGCTATGGTGACTTATTCTTTTGCTAAGAAATCTTGTCTCTTTCTCTCTTGAGTTCATCATCATCCAACAGGGTAAACTAAATTCTCTGTGTGGAGCTAAATTTTAAAGTAAAATTTTCGGAAGATCTAAATCTGGAGGAAACTATATTTTAGAAAGTTGGGGAGGACTTAAATTTTTAGGGGACCTAAATTCTCTGTGGAAACTAAATTTTAGATTCAATGTGGTTAAAAAATTTTGTGAGGGGGTATTTTGAAGATGGATGTAACTTTCTTTGAGAGGGATTTTAAATGGGATTGAATTTTAGGGGTATACTATTTTGAATGACACTGTAAAATATTTTTCGTGCAAGGATTTTGAATATTTAGAAATTTTTGTGAGAAATATTTTGAATGCTTTGTGACATATGGTCACGTGTTATAATTAGTGTGTGTGTGTGTGTGTGTGTGTGTGTGTGTGTGTGTGTGTGTGTGTGTGTGTAATGTAAACCATATGACACATATGGCTAAGCCACATATGTCACACTTTAAAACACAATTTTTCCATATTTTAGAAGATCTGAACCATTCACTTTGTTCTTCATATTCTAAAACACCAAAACATAAAATATCGGGTGAACCCAAAGTGTTTTGCATGTTCATCCACCCGTAGTAAAAAGTTCTATTCATGCGTAACCGTTAAATTTGTGACGGGTGGATGAATGGACAAAACCCCATGGATTCTGTAACGACTGGTTTTCATGTATCTGGATTTATTATATTATATTATATGTTTTGGTGGATTTTCTCCTCATGTGTGGTTTTCGTCTCCGTAGCTTTCATTTTCGATCGTTTCGTCGTGTTTTCTTAGCTTCTTCCTTAGAATCGTCGATTTTGGAGTAAGTCTTTCGTGACGGGCTTCGTATCGGTCATATCTTATTATTAAATCAAGCCTAGGAGTCTTAGCAATCGATCCCGGAGCTCCGCACACCATATCGGAACTTCTGGTGCACGTTAACCGGTGTAAGAAGGGAAAACGACCGACTAGATGACGATTTAGTCGGTCGGCAAGCCTTCATGGACCGACTAGTGGGCTTTCTAAATTTCTCAGGAGTTACTGTTTCTCGTTAGTCGGTCTAAGAACGTTGGTTGACCGACTAGGTTGCAAACTAGTCGGTCGGTAATACTTCTGTGACCGACTAACTCTTCAACTATTTTTGGTATCAGTTATTGTTCCTTCTTAGTCGGTCTAAGTTCATCTCTCGACCGACTAGTTGTCAAACTAGTCGGTCTGCAGTTGTTCATTGACCGACTAAATCTAAATCCTAATTCTGTACAGGAGTTACTGTTTGGACTTAGTCGGTCTGCGTTGGTCAACCGACCGACTAGTTCCCAAACTAGTTGATCAGTGGTTGCTCTTTGACCGACTAATCTGTGTTAAAACCCTAATTTCTGCGCAGCCGCCAGCCCATCCTATTTAAACCCCTCCCAAACGTTTTCTTCTTCCTCCTCTCGACCTAAAACCCTAGTTTCTCCCCCATTGAGCCCCCTTCTACCTCAAACCCTTATTCCTTCATCCCAAGCCCAAAATCCATCATCCAAACTCTCCCTCAACACATTCTACCTCTCATCTACCTCGAAATCTCATCAAACCCACAAAATCCCCCCAAAAACCCTATTTCTCCAAACTTCTCCATCCACCTCCAGATCTGAACCCTAAGTCCTCCGGAGTGTTTATTCCGCTTCCTCACGGTAATAAATCGATCTCTTGATGTTTTCATAACCCGTTGTGTTTTGTGGAACCCTAATGAAATTACTTGTTGTTTTGATGATTGTTTCTCCATAACAGCAACTTCCCCGTAGATTAGCATCTGTGAGACGAACCTTCGTGATCGTCATCCACGGTGCTAGGCAAGTGAAACTTGCCACTTAGGGTTTAGGCCATGTTTTAGGACATTTTCTTGTTGTAGGCATAAAAGAGACTAGGCGACGAAATGATACTCGCCTAGGTGCAAATTCCGGAACTAGCTTGACAACGAAGCTAGGACCGTCGTTTATCTTGTTGCACAACTACCATGTCAAGTTTAATTTTGATTATCGGTACACGAATACATTGTCATCCATGCTAACCATGTTGTATGTCGCATTCGTAGCACACGCTACAATACTTGTGTTTCCTGGCTCGTGTTCCAGAAGCAGGCCATGTGTTGGTTGATAGCCAATGCCCGACCTACTAGTTTCCGGCTAGGCACCCACTATACGTGGGCATAACCATATGCCATATGTGTTAATCACACTTCCTGGTTCGTGTCCCAGAAGCGAGCATTCCGTGTTCGGGGGTAATGCCCTGGCTCGACACACGTGGGAGGGGTAGAGATAAACGGTCACTTGAGCTTAGGAGTTGGCCCGATCAGCCACTCTAGCCAACAGGTGGAATCTCTGTGCACGATGTGTTTACTTGACGTGATTTACTTGACTTGTACTTGAACATAGCATGCGGGCAATAGGGCACTCGTTGAGTGATCCCTCGTACTTGTTACTTGACATTACATGTCACAACTACCACTTGTTACTTGCTACTTGTGCTTCCATTGTTATTTCCATGCGATACTTGCTATGCCATGCATCATACTATAACTGCTAGGTTGCTAGTTTACCTTACCTTCAGTTTCCTTGCCCAAGTCTTTTAGACTTGCTGACATGTGCCCCTTTACTCTTTTGGGTGACACATGTTAGATCTCGAGCCTGAGTCCGTTGTTGAGGACGAGGTGTTTGTGGACGCCGTGCCCGTGCCTGTGTTTGGCGACGAGTACGTGGACACTGTGGACCAGTCCTAGTGTCTTCGTTGAGCTTTCCTTTTGTTATAGACTGTTGTTTTGTTGTCGGTGCGTGGCACCTATGCTTCGTTACGTTGTTGGTTTTGTTGGCCTTGTTCTGGGCCTTTAGACTCTTTCTTTTAGCCTGGTGGCTTTTCTGGATGTTGAACTTATTTTCGTGTTGGACAAATTATGAGATGTGAGAATTTTATTTCTGTCTCTCCTTGTGTTATTATTGTTGTTCCGTTTGTGGTCACATGGATCTGCTTATGTTTTATTGACGCTTATCGGGTTTGGGGCTTCACAGCTCCACTCTCGTGCGGACCTTTCACGTCTCGCCTCCATTTTAGCGAAGCGGGGCGTGACAGGTTTTGTTGGTGGCCCATGCAGGTCCTTCTGTAACTACGATTATCGGAATAGCGATAATAATATTAGAATGTCCAATAAACTAAGTTCGACGTCCGAGTCATAAGCTACGAGTCTAATTGTTTCGGTTTCTGTGTCACTAGATGGCAGGAAGACGAATCACCCGTGGTGGAGGTAGTGGTGCGCCCCCTCATGATGAGGAGCCTGAGCGGGAACCCACCAACGGGGAGATGATGCGGATGATGCTTCAGATGATGCAGGTGCAGCAAGGCGTGCTCCTGCAAGTCCAGAATGCTCCGGCTGGTCGTGCCCCTCGGGCGACTCCGGAGGCCCCTCGCTCCGAGCCGGGAGCGAAGCAATTTCGGGAGCTGGGTCCCGCATATTTTGATGGGTCTGAGGGTCCTCTGGCTGCCGATGAGTGGATTCGGAACATAGAGGATAATCTGAAGATGGCCAAGATCACCCCAGCTGGATGGGTTGATTTGGCGAAGAGGCAACTCAAGGATAATGCTCGGAACTGGTGGGATGCGGAAGAGAAGATGCTGGTGGAGCCGATATCTTGGGCTACCTTTAAGTCCAGGTTTGATGTGGAGTTCTTTCCGAAGGCTGCTAAGAAGGAGATGCTGCAGCGTTTCATTGATCTGAAGCAAGGGAGCTTGACGGTGGACCAGTACCACCAAGAGTTCACTAGGCTGAGTCGGTTCGCACCAAAGATGGTGCAGGATGCTGATGAGAGGGCTCAGAGGTTCCTGCAGGGACTTGCTTTGGAGCTCCAGAGTTTTGTGTCTTCCTCCGATCTGGACTCTTATCAGAAGGTTCTGGTCGCTGCCAGGAGGCAGGAGCTGAACCTGAGTCAGAGGAGAGGACATGTTTCTGGTGCTGGGAAGAGGCCTATGGAGCAGGCCAGAGCGATGGTTAGACCTGCTTTCAAGCCAAATCAGCCAGCTCAGTTTAAGAGGCCAGGAGGGCCTATTCTGAAGACTTGCCATTTCTGCGGTAGGACCGGGCACGTCAAGGATCAGTGTAGGAGATTCCTGGGCCAGTGTGTCATCTGTGGGGATCCTACTCATGCCATGAAGGATTGTCCGAGGTCGAAGCAGCCTTGGAGGGCACCTGTTGCAGCACAGCTGTTGCAGCAGCGAGCGTCTGTTCCTGCTGGACGTGGAGCGGCTCTTGTTCCACAGAGCCAGGCCTTTCGGTAAGCTGTTCCGCTTAGAAGGCAGGCCTTTCTGATGACTGAGGAGGAGAGCATGGCCATGGACGAGGTTATTACAGGTAACGCTCGTTCTAGCTATTTTCTTCCTTAGTTAGTTTGATTGTTAATTATGTTGGTTGCTTGCTCATGTTTGTTGCTAGAATAGGATTTGATTGTTAGACTGCTTGCTAGGTGTGGTTTTGGTTTGCACATTTCCTACACGAGTCCTCTTTGACTCAGGTGCGTCGATGTGCATTTTGGCCCGGAGCTTCATGGAGACGCATTCCTTGTCGACGTCCCCTCTCCCCAAGAGTTGGAACATCGTCACAGGGAACGGTGTGGTCTCGGTGCATCGTGGGTGCAATTCTTGCCCGTTGGTGGTTTGTGGACGTGAGCTTTGTGCTGATTTCATTGTCCATGACATCATCAATTACGATGCGGTCCTTGGGATGGATTGGCTTGCAAGTTTCTATGCTAAGATTGACTGTAGGAGGAAGAAGGTGGTGTTCGAGATTCCCAGACATCCGGTGTTTGAGTTCAGCCGTGGTAGCAGTTCGCTTGGTACTGTCAGATTTCGGGCCAGACCGGTGGAGGTCGTGGCTATGCAGATGGAGTTGGAGAGGCCAGCTGTGGTGCGGGATTTTGATGACGTCTTCCCCGAGGAGATGTCTGGTTTGCCACCAGATCGAGCTCTAGAATTTTCTATTGATCTTGTTCCGGGAGCGCAGCCGATTTCGAAGGCGCCATATCGTATGGCACCCGCTGAGTTGGAGGAATTGCGGAAGCAGCTGGATGAGCTTTTGCAGAAGGGTTATATCAATCCTAGTGTGTCTCCGTGGGGAGCACCGGTGCTGCTAGTGAAGAAGAAGGATGGTTCGCGTCGCATGTGCGTGGACTATCGGGAGTTGAATGCGGTGACCATTAAGAATAAATACCCGTTGCCTCGCATCAATGATATCTTTGATCAGCTTGGAGGTTCGAGTGTGTTTTCTAAATTGGATTTGAGGAGTGGTTACCATCAGTTGAAGGTGAAGAAGGATGATGTCCTGAAGACAGCGTTCAGGACGAAGTATGGACACTATGAGTTTGTGGTTATGCCCTTCGGCGTAACTAACGCACCCGCAATTTTCATGAATCTAATGAACCTGATTTTCTACGACTTTTTGGATAAGTTTTTCGTTATCTTTATTGACGACATTCTGATCTATTCGAAGTCGGAGGAAGATCATGCCTCGCACTTAAGGACGGTGTTGGAGATTCTGAGGAAGCATCGGTTGTATGCTAAGTTTTCAAAGTGCGAGTTTTGGCTGGATAGAGTTGCTTTTCTTGGGCATGTGGTGACTGGATATGGCATTTCAGTGGATCCTGAGAAGATTAGGGCCATCAGAGAGTGGCCTATTCCGTCGTCAGCGTCTGAGATCCGGAGTTTCCTTGGACTTGCCGGTTATTATCGGCGTTTCATTAAGGACTTTTCCCGTATTGCCGAGCCGATGACCAGGTTGACGCGGAAGGATGTACCTTTTGTTTGGTCAGATGATTGTGAGAATGCTTTTGGTGTTCTGAGGGAGAGGTTGACGACTGCCCCTATTCTTATTGTGCCTGATCACAGCGGTGGATTTGAGATCTTTTGCGATGCTTCTGGCAAGGGTCTCGGTTGTGTGTTGCATCAGCACAGGCATGTAGTGGCTTATGCGTCTCGTCAGCTCAAGGTTCATGAGAAGAATTACCCGACGCATGATTTGGAATTGGCTGCTGTTGTGTTTACGCTCAAGATTTGGAGGCACTTCCTGCTGAGTGAGAAAGTGAAGATCTTCACCGATCACAAAAGCTTGAAGTATATTTTTACTCAGAAGGAGCTCAACATGCGACAGCGTCGATGGTTGGAGCTCATGGCGGATTATGAGATTGATTTGCAGTATCACCCTGGCAAGGTGAATGTGGTGCCAGATGCTTTGAGTAGGCTTCCAGCGGTGATGATTTTGACCTCGCAGTGGAGATTGCAGCAGGATTTTTGTGAGTCTGGTGTTGAGATTGTTCTTCCTGGGGAGGCTTCTTCTTTGATGTACATGCAGGTGCAGTCAACGATCGTGGATCGGATTAAGGCTGGCCAGGCTGAGGATCCGAAGCTGGTGAAGATTCGGGAGCAGGTGGAAGTCGGTCTGCGGACTGACATTCTGATTCATGAGGATGGCTCGCTGAGGTTTGGAGCCAGGTTGTGTGTGCCAGCTGGGGATGTTAGAGAGGAGTTGATGGTGGAGGCACACAGTTCGCTGTATTCTATGCATCCTGGTGGCACCAAGATGTACCAGGATCTTCGTCTGAATTATTGGTGGCATGGTATGAAGAGGAGTGTGGATCGGAGTGTGGCCAAGTGTTTGGTTTGTCAGCAAGTGAAGGCGGAGCATCAGCGTGCGGCCGGGTTGCTATAACCGCTTCCGATTCCGAAGTGGAAGTGGCAACACATCACTATGGATTTCGTGACTGGACTACCTCGGAGTCCGAAGCAGAATGACGCGATTTGGGTGATCGTAGATCGATTGACCAAATCCGCGCACTTTATTCCGTTTCGAGTGGGACAGTCCACTGAGGCGCTAGCAAGGAGATATATGGAGGTAAATTCTTTTACCCTCCGTTTTTATTTCCTTTTCCTAGTTTAGATAGTGATGTAACGTGAATCGTGCAGGAGGTCGTGCGACTTCATGGAGTCCCCGTGAGTATCGTGTCGGACAGAGACACGAGGTTCACATCTCAGTTCTGGCAGAGTTTGCAGAAGAGCTTGGGTACGCGTCTGAGTTTTAGCACGGCGTACCATCCGCAGACGGATGGCCAGTCCGACAGGACGATTCAGATTTTGGAAGACATGCTGAGGGCGTGCTTGTTGGATTTCAAGGGTTCGTGGGAGGACCATCTACATCTGGTGGAGTTTTCTTACAACAACAGCTTCCAGGCGAGTATTGGCATGGCGCCTTTCGCCGCTCTTTATGGGAGGAAATGTCGATCGCCATTGAGTTGGGATGACGTTGGTGATCGGGATTTGTTGGGACCTGAGATGATCGTGGAGGCCATGGATATTGTCAGGAACATTCGGGAGAGGCTGAGGATTGCTCAGGACCGTTTTAAGCATTGGGCGGATGCTAAACGTCGTCCTTTGGAGTTTCAGCTGGGCGCCATGTGTTCTTGAAGATTTCCCCGAATCGTGGTGTGATTCGTTTTGGGAAGCGAGGGAAGTTGAGCCCGTGATACATTGGACCGTTTGACATTTTGGAGAGGGTTGGCGAGGTAGCTTACCGCTTAGCCTTGCTGCCATCTTTGGAGGGAGTTCACAATGTTTTCCATGTGTCGCAGCTTCGTCGATACATTAGCGATCCATCTCATGCGGTGGATTTTTCGGAGATTACCGTTCGCCCCGATATGACGTATGACCAGCATCCAGTGCAGATTCTGGACAGGCGTCAGAAGTCACTTCGAAACAAGGTTGTCAACCTTGTGAGGGTGATGTGGCGACACAGCTCGCCTGGAGAGTCTACTTGGGAGAATGAGGATGAGATGCGAGAGCGCTTCCCACTTTTGTTTCCGGACACGTGAGTGTTTGGAAATTCCGAGGACTGAATTTTTCTTAAGTTGGGGAGGATGTAACGACTGGTTTTCATGTATCTGGATTTATTATATTATATTATATGTTTTGGTGGATTTTCTCCTCATGTGTGGTTTTCGTCTCCGTGGCTTTCATTTTCGATCGTTTCGTCGTATTTTCTTAGCTTCTTCCTTAGAATCGTCGATTTCGGAGTAAGTCATTCGTGACGGGCTTCGTATCGGTCATATCTTATTATTAGATCAAGTCTAGGAGTCTTAGGAATCGATCCCGGAGCTCCGCGCTCCATATCGGAACTTTTGGTGCACGTTAGCCGGTGTAAGAAGGGGAAACGACCGACTAGATGACGATTTAGTCAGTCAGCAAGCCTTCATGGACCGACTAGTGGGCTTTCTAAATTTCTCAGGAGTTACTGTTTCTCGTTAGTCGGTCTAAGAACGTTGGTTGACCGACTAGGTTGCAAACTAGTCGGTCGGTAATACTTCTGTGACCGACTAACTCTTCAACGATTTTTGGTATCAGTTACTGTTCCTTCTTAGTCGGTCTAAGTTCATCTCTCGACCGACTAGTTATCAAACTAGTCGGTCTGCAGTTGTTCATTGACCGACTAAATCTAAATCCTAATTCTGTACAGGAGTTACTGTTTGGACTTAGTCGGTCTGCGTTGGTCAACCGACCGACTAGTTCCCAAACTAGTCGGTCAGTGGTTGCTCTTTGACTGACTAATCTGTGTTAAAACCTTAATTTCTGGGCAGCCGCCAGCCCATCATATTTAAACCCCTCCCAAACGTTTTCTTCTTCCTCCTCTCGACCTAAAACCCTAGTTTCTCCCCCATTAAGCCCCCTTCTACCTCAAACCCTTATTCCTTCATCCCAAGCCCAAAATCCATCATCCAAACTCTCCCTCAACACATTCTACCTCTCATCTACCTCGAAATCTCATCAAACCCCCAAAATCCCCCCAAAAACCCTATTTCTCCAAACTTCTCCATCCACCTCAAGATCTGAACCCTAGGTCCTCCGGAGTGTTTATTCCGCTTCCTCACGGTAATAAATCGATCTCTTGATGTTTTCATAACCCGTTGTGTTTTGTGGAACCCTAATGAAATTACTTGTTGTTTTGATGATTGTTTCTCCATAACAGCGACTTCCCCGTAGATTAGCATCCGCGTGATCGTCATCCCCGATGCTAGGCAAGTGAAACTTACCACTTAGGGTTTAGGCCATATTTTAGGCCATTTGCTTGTTGTAGGCATAAAAGAGACTAGGCGACGAAATGATACTCGCCTAGGTGCAAATTCCGGAACTAGCTTGACAACGAAGCTAGGACCGTCGTTTACCATGTTGCACAACTACCATGTCATGTTTAATTTTGATTATCGGTACGCGAATACATTGTCATCCATGCTAACCATGTTGTATGTCGCATTCGTAGCACTCGCTACAATACTTGTGTTTCCTGGCTCGTGTTCCAGAAGCGGGCCATGTGTTGGTTGATAGCCAATGCCCGACCTACTAGTTTCCGGCTGGGCACCCACTATACGTGGGCATAACCCTATGCCATACGTGTTAATCACACTTCCTGGCTCGTGTCCCAGAAGCGAGCATTCCGTGTTCGGGGGTAATGCCCTGGCTCGACACACGTGGGAGGGGTAGAGATAAACGGTCACTTGAGATTAGGAGTTGGCCCGATCAGCCACTCTAGCCAACAGGCGGAATCTCTGTGCACGATGTGTTTACTTGACGTGATTTACTTGACTTGTACTTGAACACAGCCTGCGGGCAATATGGCACACGTTGAGTGATCCCTCGTACTTGTTACATGACATTACATGTCACAACTACCACTTGTTACTTGCTACTTGTGCTTCCATTGTTATTTCCATGCGATACTTGCTATGCCATGCATCATACTATAACTGCTAGGTTGCTAGTTTACCTTACCTTCAGTTTCCTTGCCCAAGTCTTTTAGACTTGCTGACATGTGCCCCTTTACTCTTTTGGGTGACACATGTTAGATCTCGAGCCTGAGTCCGTTGTTGAGGACGAGGTGTTTGCGGACGACGTGCCCGTGCCTGTGTTTGGCGAGGAGTACGTGGACACTGGGGACCAGTCCTAGTGTCTTCGTTGAGCTTTCCTTTTGTTTTAGACTGTTGTTTTGTTGTCGGTGCGTGGCACCTATAATTCGTTACGTTGTTGGTTTTGTTGGCCTTGTTCTGGGCCTTTAGACTCTTTCTTTTAGCCTGGTGGCTTTTCTGGATGTTGAACTTATTTTCGTGTTGGACAAATTATGAAATGTGAGAATTTTATTTCTGTCTATCCTTGTGTTATTATTGTTGTTCTGTTTGTGGTCACAGGGATCTGCTTATGTTTTATTGACGCTTATCGGGTTTGGGGCTTCACAGCTCCACTCTCGTGCGGACCTTTCACGTCTCGCCTCCATTTTAGGGAAGCGGGGCGTGACAGATTCATTCGATATTTGGTGTTTCAGTGTTTTAGAATACAAATAAAAAAATGAACCGGTCTGATCTTCTGAAAAAATAAGAGAGGATGGACTTTTTAAGGTGCATATGTGGCTTAGCCACAACTTTCATATTCAATTATTCTTATATGTGTGTTGTGTGTGTGTTTATGTCTACATGTGTATATAGTGGTATTCATGTACAAAATTTTCCACATGAATACCATGAAAGAAAATTTATTTGTTTTGAAAAAAATTCAAGTTTTTTCATGATGCAATCCATACAATTATATACCCTATGAAAAATAATGGATGAACCCTAGAGTAACTTAATCATTGATCCACTTATTACAAAATTTAGTAGTTTCAGAACAATAGAATTTTTTGTAATACTGTGATCGATGATCAAATCCCAGAAGAAATCTCTTATTATTTTTTGTGGGGTGTAAAATCATATCAAGTGAAGTATGAAAAAAATTGAAAAAATAATTGCAAAAAATTAAACTTATTTATGCTAGGATTTTCTTGTACGAAATTTGGCACAAGAAAGAGAGAAAGAGTGAGTTTTGTGTGTGTATAATTCTGCACTTGCACATTTTCTCTTTCATACCCTTGATTCATTTATTAATTACCAACTATAATTTGTTACAAATCCTAAGTTCTGTACATTTATTTTTAATTTTACTTTCATAATTCTGCTCAGAAACAAAATTATTTAAGTATTGATTCATCGATTTATTATAATTGTATTCAAAAAAAAATATAAATCATAAATTACTTATAGTTAATACATTTATTTTAATTATGATTTTTTTAAATAAAATCAGTTTGTATTCAAACGTGTATATATAGCAAGTGCACGAAAACATGCGACATATAAATTCATACCTTAGCCCAATGCCTCAAATGACCTGAACCACAGATGACCTCAACCAATCTGATGGGTCATGCCTCAAATGACCTGAACCACAAACAGTCGTAAGGGAAATCGGATCTGGGTTCCAACTCAAATCTCCTCCGATGCTTAAGTTAGTATGGACTTAATAGAAACTTGGTGCTCTCAAGATCGACCAAAGGAGTATAATCCCAAGGCAGTCACCTTAAATGTGTGGAGGAAGCAATTTTAGAGTGGGAAGAGGTAAGTTTGTCAGAGTGCCTAGTATTTCGTACCACTGGAGTCTGTCCCGCCTTCTGCTTGTCCCTTCTTTATTTATAGATTGAAGTGTCTCTTAAGTGATGTTGGGGAATAACGGTCACCAATTATGGTGGCACGATCATTCCTCGTAAATAGGTCTAACCATTGTCAACTCCTCCCGTCATTTATGAGCCCATTATCAACCGCATCCTTAAGCAAGAAAGCTCAATGGTCAAATGGCATGCGGGCTTTGATCAGGTTAACAGCTAGCATTCTTCGTGGGCCCTATGGGCCTAGGGGCCCAGATATTATCTCAGTAGGCTTTTGCAAACAATATTTTTCCATCTTCGAGTGCCGACCCAAGGATTTAACAATGGCCCCCGTCACTTGAGCTCAGAAAATTTGCTTGTTGGAGTCAAGTGATATGATATCTCTTTTATGGGGCATGGCAGTCGAGGCGGGAGTATTTGAGTTTCAATGCAAAAACCTCCGTTTTTCTGATTTGAACGCTGCGCCGGTTCAAAATCTGAGATACGGGCACGCTCGGATCATCGATATGTATCCCTAGATGATGAGATTAGCTTAATTCATCGTTAGATATACCTTTGCCTTGATAAGGTAGTTTTGGAGAGCGAAAAACTTCATCGTCCCAAGCTTTCCTAAATCGAACTCCATTCTTTGACTACATCGTGTCTCTGCTAGAATCTCGGCTTCCGTCCCTCGGAAAGATAAAGGAAAAGCGATTGCACCCGACATAGTCTCAAGCCAAGCTTCTCGAGTGGCGACGGACCAGATTCCTGATTTTCAAAGAAAATACGTAAGGTGTGATTACTAGATTCAGCTACCCCGAGCGAAGGAGAGGGTTCATTCCACTGGTGATTGCAAAGTTGGGGTCTATGTATAAGCTTTTCATCTTGCGCTCTGATTTCTCTTGCACCCTTTTATACCATGTGTATTGAAGACATTGGGCCTTTCCCTTTGTCAATTGATGACAAATACTGTGGGCATCATGGTGAGCTTCATAGAGTTGTGCATGCAAAACAAAATTGAACCATCCATAGGATTATTCAGTTTCTTTTTAGAGTACCACCTCTTTTGTCCCCGGTTTGGTATATGATCACCGCTCACTGAAGCAGGATTTTGTTTAAGGATCTTCCTAGATCCAATCCCAAATGAAAAGATCAATTCGTGTTTTTGGTGTTTCGTGGTGTTTCAGAGTGTTTTCTCACTACAAAGCGTTGACTGTGGAGAACCCGGTCAACGTGGTCAAGGGGCCCGCTTTGGGTCCCTCGGGGGCTTCGAATCGGTGCAGAAGGGGCGAGGGGAAGCCTCGGCCCTGGTTGAGACGCTCGGCCTCGGACAGGTGTGCTCGGCCTCGGCTGGAAGGGGGACGAGGGGTAGCCTCAGTCGCCCGGGTAGATGCACGGCCGACGGGTGGCGAGGGTGAGTCTCGGACCCGATTAGGATGCTCGGCCTCGGTAGGACGTGCTCGGCCACGGCAGGCTGACGGTGAGGGGTAGCCTCACTGTCCGGTTGATCGAGTGGTCGGAGAGGGGCGAGGGGTAGCCTCGGCCCGTTGGTCTGTTGTCCACCTGCGCAGACGAGAACGCTCGTCAGGGGGCCGGACCTTGGTTCCGGCCAAATCCCCTCCGATGCCTAAGTCAGATAGAGATCTGAGAAAGGAGGCCCAGCGGAGACGGTCCGACTCGTGAGGAGATCGTAACGGCGTCTCTTGGCGCGGGCGGGGGAGGAAGGAGATGAATTGGGGGAACGAGGTCGTTGATGGAGTACCTTGGGTTTTGTTACCTGAGATGCGGTCCCTTTGGATGATGCCCACCCTCCCCTCATATAGGTGACTCGTCCTGATAATGTGCCATGATGTGACATCATGGCCATCATTCATGGGGACGTGCAAATGTGGGAAGTTTTGACCTCCACTAATTGCGCCCATCTTGATGAGGAGATGAATGTCTTGAAGGTGGCCATGATGGCTGGAGTGATGGACTCGGGCGGTTGCCATATCTGGCAGGCCTTGATGGCTGGAGAGTGGGCCTTGATGGCTGGAGTGATGAACGAATCTCCTTCGTCGGCCGTAAGTCGAGGGGGCAACTCCCCTCGCCACCGAACGAATCTCCTTCGTCGGCCGTAAGTCGTGGGGCAACTCCCCTCGCCACCGAACGAATCTCCTTCGTCGGCCATAAGTCGAGGGGCAACTCCCCTCGCCGCCGAACGAATCTCCTTCGTCGGCAGTAAGTCGATGGGCGACTCCCCCACGATCGAACGAATCTCGGGCTGACGATCTATCGTCCCCGGCCAAACTCCGCAAGACGGGCCAAAGTTTTGCAGAGAGTACAACTTCTTCCACGTTATACTACATCTCCCGACCTCCACCTCAACAATGGTAGAGCTCAGAAGATGGGGGCATGTTAACGGGACTAGTTTGGCCGGGCCCGGAAGAGCCAAGTCAACTACGACTGGTCAACCGGACTACTACGACCTTGGGGCCTCGGCCCAAGGATCTCACGGGCGGGCCGCGCTTCTCCACACATGACGAAGGCCCACTTCCACAATGGAGGAAATCGGGGCCCAAGTCAATGAAACATTCGCCAAATATGGCAACCGTCCAAAGCCATCACTCTCTAGCCATCATGGCTCGGCTTAATGGCTCAGCTTAATGGCCCGACTTAAATGGTCATCACTCTCCAGCCATCAAGGCCCGCCAGATATGGCAACCACCTGAGTCCATCACTCCAGCCATCATGGCCACCTTCAGGACATTCATCTTCTCATCAAGATGGGCGCAATTAGTGGAGGTCAAAACTTCCCACATTTGCACGTCCCCATGAATGATGGCCATGATGTCACATCATGGCACATTATCAGGACAAGTCACCTATATGAGGGGAGGGTGGGCATCATCCAAAGGGACCGCATCTCAGGTAACAAAACCCAAGGTACTCCATCAACGACCTCGTTCCCCCAATTCATCTCCTTCCTCCCCCGCCCGCGCCGAGAGACGCCGTTCGATCTCCTCACGAGTCGGACCGTCTCCGCCGGGAAGTTTTGACCTCCACTAATTGCGCCTATCTTGATGAGGAGATGAATGTCCTGAAGGTGGCCATGATGGCTGGAGTGATGGACTCGGGCGGTTGCCATATCTGGCGGGCCTTGATGGCTGGAGAGTGATGGCCATTTAAGTCGGGCCATTAAGTTGAGCCATTAAGCCGAGCCATGATGGCTAGAGAGTGATGGCTTTGGACGGTTGCCATATTTGGCGAATGTTTCCTTGACTTGGGCCCCGATTTCCTCCATTGTGGAAGTGGGCCTTCGTCATGTGTGGAGAAGCGCGGCCCGCCCGTGAGATCCTTGGGCCGAGGCCCCAAGGTCGTAGTAGTCCGGTTGACCAGTCGTAGTTGACTTGGCTCTTCCGGGCCCGGCCAAACTAGTCCCGTTAACATGCCCCCATCTTCTGAGCTCTACCATTGTTGAGGTGGAGGTCGGGAGATGTAGTATAACGTGGAAGAAGTTGTACTCTCTGCAAAACTTTGGCCCGTCTTGCGGAGTTTGGCCGGGGACGATAGATCGTCAGCCCGAGATTCGTTCGATCGTAGGGGAGTCGCCCATCGACTTACTGCCGCCGGAGGAGATTCGTTCGGCGTCGAGGGGAGTTGCCCCTCGACTTATGGCTGACGAAGGAGATTCGTTCGGTGGCGAGGGGAGTTGCCCCACGACTTACGGCCGATGAAGGAGATTCGTTCGGTGGCGAGGGGAGTTGCCCCCTCGACTTACGGCCGACGAAGGAGATTCTTTCGGTGGCGAGGGGAGTTGCCCCTCGACTTACGGCCGACGAAGGAGATTCGTTCGTGGCGAGGGGAGTTGCCCCACGACTTACGGCCGACGAAGGAGATTCGTTCGGTGGCGAGGGGAGTTGCCCCTCGACTTACTGCCGACGAAGGAGATCCGCTCGGTGGCGAGGTGAGTTGCCCCTCGGCTTACGGCCGGCGAAGGAGATTCGTTCGGTGGCGAGGGGAGTTGCCCCTCGGCTTACGGCTGACGAAGGAGATTCGTTCGGTGGCGAGGGGAGTTGCCCCTCGGCTTACGGCCGACGAAGGAGTGCTCGGCCTACTGGGGGGTTGCCCCCAGCTCTTTGACCGATCTGTTCGTTCGGTTGCGAGGGGGGTTACCCCTCGGCTTACAGCTGACGAAGGAGATCCGCTCGGTGGCGAGGGGGGTTGCCCCTCGGCTTACGACCGGCGAAAATGGTGAGGACCTTGTGAAGCCTTTCGAAGATTCCATGGTGGCGCTCTGCCATTGCTTCGTCCAGATCGGTGGATGCAGGAGTTGTTCGGCAAGCGGGGACCCAGCAGCACGGTCGTAGGAGCGATCTGGGTGCTTGAACTTGGACGGGGGTGCTTCGGCCAGATCGGCTTGGCCAGGATGAGGACGACTTTGAGACAAGGTGGCTCGGAGGCTTGGAAGGGTGGTCCGACTCGTCTAGGCCGGTCGGCCTCCTCTGGGGTCGGCCTCGGTCTCGGCCTGAACTGGTCGGCCTCGATCGGAGGAGCTGCTTGGTTGCTCGAACTCAGACGGTGGTGCTTCGGCAAAACGGCTCGGCCACGGTCGGAGGAGCGGTTTGGATGCTCGAATGGTTCAACAGCCCCATCGCAGTGGGGATAACTTTGTAAGCTCGACGAGGTGGCTTGGCGTTGAAACTCAGATACTTGGCAAGGCGGTCGGATTTGTCTGGTCGGCCTCCTCCTGGGTCGGTTGAAATGGTGTGGTCGGCCTCCTCTTGGATGGGTCGGCCTCGTCTAGACACAGCTCTAGTTCTATTTCCAAATTCAGCTCCAGCTCCAGCTATATCTTTTGTCTGGACCGCATCTCCCGCTCCGGCTCCAGCTTTGTCTGGATCCTAGCTTCTGCTCCAGCTCCTGCTCTAGCTCCGGCTCCCGCTTTTGTCTGTTTGGCGGTACGACCAAGGTAGCTCGGCAAGGGCGGCACAGTGATGGGAGCTCAGCCCATATGCTTGGCGATGGCAGCACGGTGTTGGTATGGCGGACGTCGAGACAATGGCCAGAGATGGTGGTAGGGCCATCGATGAAGGCCGAGTCGGGGCTAAGCCTGACGCCTGCGAGGGTCGTCGGTGCTGTCTCTTGTCTGAACTCGATCGAGATCTCATTCTCCTTGGCGACCTTGCCAGGCCACTCGTAGCCCCGCGTCTTCCTGGCCCGTCCCCGGATCTAGACGCACTCCTTGCGCCTCTCCCTCAAGTTGGCCGAGGCCGCAATGCCGGTCGCCGTGTGCTCCGGTGTTGTCGCGACCATGGCAGCCTTATCGACAAGCTTTTTGTGAGACATTTGTTGAAACCGGGGGATGTGGTTTTTTATCACCATCTCGCAAGAAGTTTAAGAGAGGAGAATTGTCAGGGATGCTCTTGTAGTGGTCTGAAAGCACACAATTAATTAGCAAAGGGGGAAGAGGACAGTTTGACCTTTTTGCTGGGTCGGCTTCGGCCTCTTCTGGGGTCGGCCTCGGCCTCGGACTGAACTGGTCAGCCTCGTCGGGGGTCGGCCTCGGCCTGGACTGGTCGGCCTCCTCTGGGGTCGGCCTCGGCCTGAACTGGTCGGCCTCCTCAGGGGTCGGCCTCGTCTGGGGTCGGCCTCGCCCTGGACTGGTCGGCCTCCTCTGGGGTCGGCCTCGGCCTGAACTGGTCGGCCTCCTCAGGGGTCGGCCTCGACCTCGGCCTGAACTGGTCGGCCTCGGCCTGAACTGGTCGGCCTCCTCTGGGGTCGGCCTCCTCAGGGGTCGGCCTCGACCTCGGCCTGAACTGGTCCGCCTCGGCCTCGGCCTGAACTGGTCGGCCTCCTCTGGGGTCAGCCTCGGCCTCGGCCTGGACTGGTACGATAAGAACAGCTCAGCCGATCCGACACACAGGCGGGTGGAGACCTGCTTGTTCAGATGAAGAAACAAACATCTGCTTGTTCAGATGAAGAACCAACGATCGACATTTTCAGGGAGAGAAAATCCCTGAGCTCGGTGGTCTTTGATTTGCAGATCCAGGCACAAGCCTCCTTTGTAGACTTGCAAAACCGTAGGGTCGGTTGTTGATCGCATGCAACAAGATCTTCGTCGTGATACTCACGGAGATCTCCGGGCTTCCTCAATCTCGAATTCTTCGCCGTCCGAGCTCCTCAGCATGGTCACCTTCCTGGGGTTCGCTGGGGGGTGGTTGATCTTGATGACATCGGCATCCCGGATCTTGCGCTTGGTGTAGATGGTGAAGCCATCGGGATTGGAGGTCGATGAGGTGTCCTCATGTTTCCTCAGGCAGAGGAGCTTCTGCCAGAGACTTCGTGCGTTCCAGAGCCTTCGGCGATGAATTCGAATGGTCTGACGTCACGATCTCGGATCTCACCCTCGATCTTAGCGGCCCCTGCGACCTGTCCTCCGGTGGTAGGGACAACCTCAGCCGGCATGGGACGAGCTTCTTGTCGGAGAAGAGCTGGCCGGTGAGCGTCACGACGGGATCGCCTGAACCCGAAACCGCCGAGATCCGCTGATTCGTGGTCCTGAACTCCCTACCAGGCGGGATCTGTCGTTATCGCCGGTGGCATTTTCCCCTTCGGGGGAGTCTCCATCCACGCCTCATCGAAGAACTTACCCACGGGATCGCTGTCCTTCGAAGATGGGGAAGAAGACTCACACCTCATCGTCACCGAACTCATCGAGATCGCCGTCAAGCGGGTTGAAAGGTGTGGCGGGATCTCGCCAAGGTGAGAGATGGGTCGAGCACATGGTGTAATAAGGTCGGATGACGGCGGACCCATGCTCGAGAATCTGAACCTTGAGATTAGGAAAAGGGGGGCTTCATCTTTTAGAAAGCCTTGGTACAGAAAAGGAATTTTAGGTCCAAATGCTGGTGTTTCTTCCCCATGGGGTTTTGGGGATGAAGGGCGTGAGGGGTAAATCCTCACGAGTTGAGAGTGTGCGAAAGTACGATGACATGGTATGCCTTTACTTCCGCAGTCCGATCCTTCAGATCTTTGATTAAAGGAATGAGCCATTGCCTATGTGGTTGACGTCGTGGATGTCGACTCGTTCCCACAGACGGTGCCAGATGTTTCAGAGTGTTTTCTCACTACAAAGCGTTGACCGTGGAGAACCCGGTTAACGTGGTCAAGGGGCCCGCTTTGGGTCCCTCGGGGGCTTCGAATCGGTGCAGAAGGGGCGAGGGGAAGCCTCGGCCCTGGTTGAGACGCTCGGCCTCGGACAGGTGTGCTCGGCCTCGGCTGGAAGGGGGACGAGGGGTAGCCTCAGTCGCCTGGGTAGATGCACGGCCGACGGGTGGCGAGGGTGAGTCTCGGACCCGATTAGGACGCTCGGCCTCGGTAGGACGTGCTCGGCCACGGCAGGCTGACGGTGAGGGGAAGCCTCACTGTCCGGTTGATCGAGTGGTCGGAGAGGGGCGAGGGGTAGCCTCGGCCCGTTGGTCTGTTGTCCACCTGCGCAGACGAGAACGCTCGTCAGGGGGCCGGACCTTGGTTCCGGCCAAATCCCCTCCGATGCCTAAGTCAGATAGAGATCTGAGAAAGGAGGCCCGGCGGAGACGGTCCGACTCGTGAGGAGATCGTAACGGTGTCTCTCGGCGCGGGCGGGGGAGGAAGGAGATGAATTGGGGGAACGAGGTCGTTGATGGAGTACCTTCGGTTTTGTTACCTGAGATGCGGTCCCTTTGGATGATGCCCACCCTCCCCTCATATAGGTGACTCGTCCTGATAATGTGCCATGATGTGACATCATGGCCATCATTCATGGGGACGTGCAAATGTGGGAAGTTTTGACCTCCACTAATTGCGCCCATCTTGATGAGGAGATGAATGTCCTGAAGGTGGCCATGATGGCTGGAGTGATGGACTCGGGCGGTTGCCATATCTGGCGGGCCTTGATGGCTGGAGAGTGATGGCCATTTAAGTCGGGCCATTAAGCTGAGCCATTAAGCCGAGCCATGATGGCTAGAGAGTGATGGCTTTGGACGGTTGCCATATTTGGCGAATGTTTCCTTGACTTGGGCCCCGATTTCCTCCATTGTGGAAGTGGGCCTTCGTCATGTATGGAGAAGCGCGGCCCGCCCGTGAGATCCTTGGGCCGAGGCCCCAAGGTCGTAGTAGTCCGGTTGACCAGTCGTAGTTGACTTGGCTCTTCCGGGCCCGGCCAAACTAGTCCCGTTAACACGTGGCAAGGCACATTTCGTCACCTGATGGGGGAATCCTGAGCTCGCAATGAATGCAGATAAAACCCTTTCTAAGTAGAAAGAAAATGTTGCTGCTCTTCTCTTGCAGTTGCCTGAGGAGAGTCGATCGATGAAATGGGTTTTGTCTGACCAGATACTACTCAATACTGTATGGACAAAAGGTCGAATCCTTGCTTGCCCTTATCCTATTTTTATTCTTCTTGAATTTTCTGTCATTTCTATAGGTATAGTCGGACAAGAATACCAGGTTGAACCATGTATGCATGAGTCTCTTGAAGCTTCCATTCGTGAAGCTAAAAAGGATGTGCCTTCCCCTCAAACGAGTCCTCTACAAGTGGAACAATTGAAGCTACCGAGGGCCTATCACTGGTGGTTCATGAAGCTCCCCATTCGAATCAACCGCTGAAGAGAAAGAAAAAGCACCTCTTAGCTGAAGTTGAGAAGGTCGAGACTAAGAAGAAGAAGCCAAGGCGAAAACTTGTCATTATCGACTTAGATTCGTCTGAGTCAGATGACGCCATTATCCCGACAGTGTCATCTAGAGAAGATTAGTTTCCTAAACAAGGTTAGGTTCCCTCTCCGGATAAAACTTTAGGGGAATCGTCCTCCTCTTAAGGGTCAATTCTTCGTGAGGACTCTTGGCCCTGAGGAGGTTTATTCCCTTAGGAGTCACTAGCCGAGGACATCCCCTCCGATTTTAGGTTGATCCTAATGGAGGACAGATCGCCTCAAGCCTAGTTTGAGGCTCCGATGAAGAGCTTTTTCGGCCGGTTTACCTGGTGGGAAAAATGAATCGTCTTTTTTGGATTGTGGGATTGCCTCTTGACTTGCCGAGAGTTCGAACCTTCCTTGAGCCAAGGCTATCTTAGAGAGGGTTGATAATGAGAGGTTAACCACATTCGTAATCCACCGAAACCTTCTGGTTATAATTATTCATATCCACTTTTTTCTTGAATCCAAGCATTGGAGCTGATGCTCTTGCTTATCTGCAGGCCCTTTTGGATACCATGGAGCTATGTCGTCGTTCATTGACGATAGCTAATTATGAAGCCACACTGGACAAGGAAAATAAGTGGACATATTTAGCCAAGAGGGTCGTCGATTAGGCAGAAGCTAAGCTGAAGCGATGGAAGCTTCGCAAGAAAATGCTCAAGTCTCGGGTGAGGCAACTCGAGCAAGAATTGGATGAATCTCGTACGATGTAGGTTGCCCTTATATTGGACTCCGATGCACGGATCCAAGAGATTGCTCTCAGGGAGCGAGCAGAGAAACATCTGCTCAGGGAGAGGAAAAGGTGGAAGGCTAGAGAAAACGAGCTTCAAACTCGACCTTTTGTTAGCTCCCAAGAATTTATTGCAAAGGAGATCGTAGAGAAAGTTGTCCAAGAATACAATAATAGTTTGTGCAATCTAGATGTGTTATATATGAGAGTCTTTGAGCGATGTTGCTATGAGATGAAGAATCTATTTCCTTCTCATGCAGCTGAGATCGACCAAGTTCCTGTTCCCCTAGATGACTATGAATCAGATAGTGCATTGGACGAAGTTGGTCAGGTTACAAACATGGAGGCTGCCATCCTAGTTGACGAGGTCGTCGTCACGACGAGTGAAGCCACTGACATTACTGCTTCAGAGGACCAGGGGCATATCGCTTCGGTCTAGGAACTTTAGAATTTCCACACTCCATTAAGTTTTTTGAACCTTTTCTTTTTTGCACTAAGGTGTAATTTTTTGTAAAATCTTTGTAAAATTTTGACAAAGATGTATACTCCAAAGTTGTCATGTACCCCATCGTCTAAGGAGTATGAATGCTTGTGTCGCTAGTTGGCCCCTTTCAACAGGTCGAGCATCTGCTTATGATGAAGGCAATGCTTGAGTTGTTGAACAATGTTTCCTTAAATCACTGAAATAAGGAATGTCTCTTTGAGCAATGAAAGAAGTGACATCTCATATTACGTCCGACGATGATGGTAGTTAGGTTGTTAGGGGTAGCTCATTCGACTTATGGCTGTTGAAGAGAGTCGTTCGATTGCAAGGGGAATGGCCCCTCCGGCTTACGTCTAACGACGAGAGTCGTTCGGTTGCGAGGGGCATGGCCCCTTAGACTTACGACCAACGATGAGGATCGTTCGGTAGCGAGGGGCATGGCCCCTTTGACTTACGACTTACGATGATGTCGTTGTTCGGTTGTGAGGGGCATGATACCTTTGACTTACGATCGACAACTATGGTCGCTCAGTGGCAAGTGGATGGTCCCTCGACTTACTAATGAAGACAATGAAGTCGTTCAGTTGCAAGGGGCATGGCCCCTTTGACTTATGGCTGACGACGATAGTCATTCAAGGACGAGGGGATGTCCACTCGACGTACGGCTGACGACAAGGATGTTGTTCAGTAGCGAGGGGCATGGCCCCTTCGACTTATGGTTAACGAAAATGTGGGTCGTTTGGTAGCAAGGGGCATGGCCCCTTTGACTTACGGCCGACGATTGATCACTCCTTATTTTACACCTTTTTTACGCATGTTTGCATGCCATTTAGATCGCCCAAATCATGTTTTTCACGATATATCGACGATATTGCGATGCTTTTCACGATTTGTTGTTTTTGTCGCATTTCAGGTGATTTGGCGTGATTTGGAGTGATCTCGAGATGCGCTTACTCTAGACGGTCACCAACGACCTCCCCGAGGGGTATTTTGCTGTTGGAGAGGAGCGGAAGAAGAACGGACGTCGCAGGAGCGACGAGGAGGCCAAAATAAGCAGATTGGGCATTTTTTGTGTCCCATTCGGCCGAGTGGAGGAGCCACTCGGCCGACCAGCGAGACACTGCTCGGCCGACCAGATCAGACACGATTTACCTGTGCACTCGGCCGAGCACCGAAGACCACATCGGCCGAGTGAAGACATCACGCCCGCCCGAGTGGCGCCCAGACGAAGCCCTTCCAAAACATCCAAGTTACTGTTTTTCGGCTGCCTGAACTTCAGAAGACCCACTCGGCCGAGTGGCTAATCCCATCCGCCCGAGTACTATGAAGCCATCGGCCGAGTGACGACAACTCACTCGGCCGAGCCGCCCCCGAAGTGGAGACCCCTGAAAGCCCCGACTTACTGGAAAATTACAGGGTTTTCACTCGGCCGAGCGACTTTTGTCACTCGGCCGAGTGCGATGCGCTGCCTGTAGCGAAAACTGCGGAAAACAGGCTGTACAGGGGTATTTTGGTCACAGTTTTTGGACGATTTTGAGGGCTATTTAAGCCCTATTTTTACCCTAGTTTAGAGGGCCTCTCTCTTAGATTTTTTGCAGCTTTTTTAGATTAGTTTTTAGCTTTATTCTTGTGATTGGAGAGGAGACAAAGATTGGAATTTTGTTGGATTAATTGAAGAACTCCATTGGTTTGCATCTCTTTTCCTTAAAAATTCTATTTTTATTGCTTATCTCAATATTGTAATGAATTTCATTGCTTATTTCAACGATTATTTTTGTGATCTTGCTATGATTTGTGAGTAGTCTCCACGTCTTGGGGCGTGGGGATGAACCCTACAAGCCCATTTTCATATTTGTGATGAATTGGTAGAAATTGTGCTAGAATTGATATCTAGGGATTAGATTGGGATCAATTTACTACGAATGGCTAGGTATTCATATCAATTGGGATTTGCAAGAGATTGGATCCCAATTTGATAGGAAACCCTAGAAATCCAAATCGGGTTGGAATCGGATTTTCGAAGTATCGGTTTGCAAGAGATTGGACTGATACTAGGATTTCCGGTTGCAATTCCATGCCGATACTCGTTTGCAAGAGATTGGACGGGTAGAAACTATCCCAATCTAGGTCGTGGATCGAGTTTGCAAGAGATTGGGCTCGGTGCGCGATTGGACGATGATGTTGATCCTAATGCTAGCTTCCCTATGCTAGGGTTTGCAAGAGATTGAACCCAAACCTAGGATAGCTATAGACCGGCAACAGCGCGAGAGCGTGAGCTTGGTTCTACATTCAGTTGCAACTAGTTCATCCAAATTCTCATTCAAGCAATTTTGATACCAATAAACCGCATTTATGAAATACGGTGAGTAGTGGGGATTCCCCATTCCCTAGACGTTCTTTATTTGATTTGATATTTCCGCATTTTTGTCTGACGATTGTGACAGGATCGCCGAAGGCAAATTTCTCTCTTAAGTAGCCAGGTTGATTTGAACAAGCACGGTCATTCGTCCTCCCTGTGTTCGATAACCCGCTTGCCGCTATACCGTGCGCTTGCGGTAAAACTACAACCGTTCTTTGGGGTCACATCCCGGAGCGACCAAGTTTTTGGCGCCGTTGCCGGGGAGGCGATTGCGTTTGATTCTTTCTCACCCTAGCTATTTCTTTTTTTTATTATTATTATCATTATTTCTATTTCCTATTTCTTACCTAACCCTTCCACTGTACTAATCATTTCTTTGAAACTCTGTTTTCCCTGTGCATGTACACGAGATCTACGGCGGACCCTGAAACTATATTATTTGATCCCGAGATCGAACGTACCGCGTGGAGACTTAGAGCGGAAAGGAGACAAAATCCGGAAGGGCGGTTTATGACCAACCCAGAAACTCCTAAACAATTGGCGGCAAGGATGGCGAGGCTAATTTCTATTCGAGATAGGCTTCGGCCTAAGACCTCTTCTACTACCTCATCCATTGCCATGCCGGGGTTGGCGGCTGACAAGAGCTTCGAGCTAAAGACTGGACTAGTGGTTCTGATGCAGCAGGATCCATTTCATGGGAATGCCCATGAAAATCCCCACTACCACATCCAATCGTTCTTGTCGAAGTGCGCCACATTCCAGATGCGGGGGGTCTCAATCGATGCCATCAGACTGCGTCTCTTCCCTTTCACGTTAAAGGACAAGGCACTATACTGGTTGAGGACGCAAGCTGAGGGTGTCTTCACCACTTGGGACGAGTTGGCGAGTGCATTTATTGACAAGTTCTATCCGCCATCCAAGACGGTGAAGATCCGGAGCGCTCTCATGTCCTTCAAGCAAGGACCACAGGAGACGCTCTATGAAGCTTGGGAGCGTTTTAAGGATTTGCAGCATCAATACCCGCATCATAGCATTGAAGACTGGGAGTTAGTGCATAGCTTCTACAATGGTCTCCAACCGGGGACCAAACAAATTATTGATGCCGCGGCGAATGGTGCTATCTTGTCAAAGACTCCCGAGGAAGCTACGGCCCTAATTGAGGAGATGGCCTCAAATAATCAACAATGGGGCGATGAGCGAGGACACTCCACGTCCTCCTTAAAGCCAACTAGCATCTACGAGGCGAAGGCCGTAGCGGAGCTTATGAGCAAGTTTGATTCTCTCCTTAAGGTAGTGGAGAGATTGGAGAAGTTTATCACGGAGCCCCAAGGAGCCCCTTCTACCTCCGCTCCAACGAACCAAATGTGTGATTGGCAAGACCAATCTCAAGCCATGTACATGGGAGGAGAGCAAGGAGAAGGATCCTTGGAGCAAGTACAATATGTTGCGGGGAACCAAAGATATTGGGCCAATCCGGCCGCAAGAAATCATCCCGGATTCTCTTACGCCAACAATGAAGGAGCTTTGAACCCGCCACAACCGCCGCCTCAACAAGCCCGACCACCACTACCACCCCAACAACAAAACTATCCACCGAGGGGGCCTACTCAACAAAATTTTCAACCGAAGCAACAAGTTCCACCATATAGGCCGCCCGGATACAATCAAGGATGGAGGAATCAAAATCAAAACCCTCCTCAAGCTCAACAACGATCCGACTTCGAAGCTAGAGTGGAGGCGTTCATGGTCGAGCAAAATAAGGTAAATGCTAGCTTGAAGGCGGGGCAAGACTCTCTTAATACCGTTGTGGCTCAAATATCGGAGCAACTAGCGTTGCTAAATCGGAACACTCAACGATTGCCGGCGCAACCCGAGCAAAACCCACGGAGCAACACCGGCCACATCAATGCCGCAGTTGCCGTTACCACTAGAGGCGGAAAGGATACTACCCCCGCCATGATTCCTACCGAGGAGCCCGTGGAGGAAAGCTTGGAACCAATTGAGCCGATAGTTGAAGATGATAAGGAGAAGGAGCCACAAGAAAAGGAGAAATCTAGAGCGGAACAATTGATTGAGGAAAGGCGCTTCATGCCGCCGGTCCCATTCCCCCAAAGACTAGCGAGAGAGAAAATGGAGAAAAGGCTAGCGAAGTTCCTCGAGTATCTCAGAGGAGTTAGCCTCAATATTCCCTTCCTCGACGCCATCGTGGAGATCCCCACATATGCTAAATTCTTAAAGGACTTGATCTCGGGGAGAAAGAGGAAGGAGAAGATCATGCTAGCCGAGGAGGGCTCTTGGTTTACTAAGAGAGAAAAAGAGCCGGCCAAATTCAAAGATCCGGGGAGTTTTCGGATTCCTTGCACCTGGGCAGCGTCCCTCTTCAAAAGGCGTTGGTTGATCTAGGGGCTAGTGTGAGCCTCATGCCTCTCTCCATGTTCTTAAGGCTAAACACCGGGACAAAATTGAAACCCACCGACATGCGCATTCAATTAGCCGATGGACGTATAACAAGGCCGGTGTGGATCACCGAAGACATCCCGCTACAAGTCCCGGGGGGAATATTCTTGCCATGTGACTTCGTGATCATGGACGTTAAGGAGGAGGGAGACACTTCATTGATACTTGGACGCCCGTTCCTCGCCACCGCCGGAGTGATTGTCGACGTACGTGAAGGTACCCTAACTTTAAATGTCGGCAACATCGAGGTGGAGCTTCACATTCCTAAGGCTATGAAGCACATGCCCTACCACGAGGAGCTTGATTACATGGACCTCCTTGATGAGGTGATAGAGGAGGCGATCCCCCACTCAATTGGCGCTCTTTTTGACGAAGATTTAGAGGAAGGCCCGGATTTAGGCCAAGATGAGAAGATAGATGATTCCCCGACCTCTCCGCTGAAAATGATGAAAGCGACGCTGATGTCGCAAGGATTCGAGAGCTCTGCAAGCTCTCGAAATTAAAGTCTCCAAAGAAAGCTCCACCGGTACGGAGATCGGCATCACCGGTAAAGACGTCGACCGGAGCAAATGCTAGCTTGGGGGAGCCTCCCCCCAACACTATTCGAGATGGGAGACCACCGTGGGAGAACACGACGTCGCAACTTCCCAATCCGAGCGTTCTCCCCGGAAAGTTTGATGGGTGCATCTCATATGCACCAAACATCCCGCATTGATTGAAAATTATAGGGGGTCGAGCTCACGACCTTAAACGAGCGCTTGTCGGGAGGCAACCCGACGGGTTTTGCTTGGTTTTTTACTTTTTCTTTATTTTCGTTTTAGAAATTTTTAGTGTTTTGAGTCGTTCGTCCAAAAATTTTGTAATAACGGGTCCTATTTTTCTTGACATGAGAGGAGATAGGTAGATCCATCATGAGGAGGATGAACGAGACGACGAGGAGCGCCCCAAGGAGGCACTCGACGCTTAGGAGGAAGAAAGACGGAGTTTAGAGCCCAAACGAAGACAAACAGCAGAACACAAGGCTCACTCGGCCGAGCATACTAGTCACTCGGCCGAGTACAAAAGTTCGTCCGGCCGAGCAGCTCACGAACGAGGGAAGTCTGCTGTACCCAACTCTCTGTTTATTTTCCTGATTCCAATATAACTGCTACTCGGCCGAGTATATATATTCACTCGGCCGAGTAAAACAGATACCCTCCTAGGGCGAGTCATGTCGAGTAGCTTGAGTCACTCGGCCGAATGGACTTACTCCACTCGGCCGAGGCTGGCAAAGCCACTCGCCCGAAGCGTAAGCGAGGAGAAATTTTCATTGATCCCACTCGGCCGAGTGGCCTAGTCACTCGGCCGAGTCGTAACTTTCATTATATAAGGGCTGAGGGGGGGCGCGATTTTCGAAACGCTGAAACCGATCGCACCCCGACTCTTCATCTCCCCTCGCCCGATTCCCCTCGCTCGCGCCCCTACTCGCCCGACCGCTGCTTCCACGCCGCCGCTCGGCCCGCCACCGACGGCCGACCACCTCCGGTGCCTCGCCCGAGTCGCCGCCGGTGGCAGCCGCTCCTACCACCTCCGGTATCGCCTTTATCGCCTTTTTCTCCTCTTTTTGAGTATTTTTTGAGGATCCATGTGTTAAACGACCCCCAAACCCAAATCAATTCCTATATTTATCTATGATACCCCTAATGCTCCATATGTTTTGATTATTACCCGCTGATATCTCCATTTCACGCGCAGGTTGTTTTTTGGGAGCCCAGGGGAGCCCAGGGGAGCTTCTCGGGACTGATTTGAGCTTCGTGGAGGTGCGGACTTCGCACGCTTCCATTACTTAGCACTCGCGTCGTGTCTGGGTATACTCCTTCCACTCTTTTACACACACCGCACTTTTTCCACTTTTCGGCGTGCTCGGGGCCGATATGCCGCCCCGGACACGGCCGCGGCCGAAGAGAGCTTCCGCTAAGCGGAAGCGGTCGGATGATACCGGCCCCTCCCACGAGTTGGAGGACTCTCCTCCACCGTCTCCCACACACGCCGTCCACCCAGCATAGCCTGCAGGCCCCGCACACCCCGCACAGCCTGCAGTGCACCCACAGCCCGCACAGCCTCTCCCTGCCGCTGCACAGCCACCACCTCCGGCTCCACTGGTCGGGCCGCTTGGGATTACGTTCCGAGACGACGCACACCGCGCCGTCTTCGACCGTATCTCCCAGCGCTCGATCGTACCCTCCAGGTTTGCACACCTCGCTGACCTAGGACGCCTGGGGGTACTAGAGGGGATGCTCACGTTGTACGACAACGTGGGCTGGCGAGATTTCTTCCAGGTGTCGGCAGATACGTTTACCCGCCCGACACTTGAGGTTCTGAGTTCGATCGCCCGGACCGACGAGGGATGCTCGTTTCGGTTCATGGATCGAGAGTGCCAGGTCACTCTCGATATGATGAGAGCGTTCTTCTCGTGGCCCGCTGTCCCCGGTGCCGATCGCGGTTACGGCCCCACCCATATCCCTCCACCTTCCTTCGACTCCGGTGCCTTCTGGGCCCGGATTACGGGTCTTCACGCTGCCTTTGACCCTAGTAGGGCCAAGGCCTCGGCCATTGTCCATCCCTGCCTCAGCATTGCTCAGCGCCTTATGGCGACGACCTTTTTGGCCAGATATGAGCCGGGCACGATGTCTACGCCAGAGCTCTACATGCTCTACGCGATGACACGTCCCAGAGCTCTATCTAGGGATGGCAATGAGCTTGTCCCCGCCGTCGTGATCGATATCGCGGCATGGTTTTTAGACCGCATCATCGTATCGGTGGGCGCTCGCTCACCAATATGCTGCGGCGGCCTGATCACCTTGCTTGCTCTTATGACCGGCGAGGACTTCCCCGCCGACTTGCGACGCGTCCCGGGCCCCACTTCTCTGTCGATAGATGTTATGGCCCGGATGAAGATGCTTCGTCCGCACGGCGAGCGTCACTGGGTCTGGTTGCACGGCCCTTTCGGGGCCGATTACATGATTCTCCCGAGCCCTGCTCGGACTCTGATTGCACCGGCCCACGTTGACTGGCTCCCTGTGATGGATGTTCTCATCCCCGCTGCTTACGTGCTCGAGGCCGAGGAGGCCGAGCAGGCCCACGCTGCCCCTGTAGACCCTGTTGCACACCCTGCCGAGCCTGCTGCCGAGCCTGTTGACCCTGTGGCCCCTCAGCCCATACCTGTCGTTTCCTCTGCTCCTGACACCTCTTTCGGTGTCGGGAGTACCTCAGCTGAGCCCACTTCCACCACCTCCACCACTTCCAAGGCTGTCACCACCACTCCCACCACCACCACTGGCCCTCTGTCCGTCGAGCCTCTTTGCTCCGCACTCCCCGAGCGCCCACCGACCTTTGTTGAGAATGGAGAGCCCTCGTTTTCCGCGGTCGTGGAGACCATGGCTAGCATGATCTCCGCTGGGGTTACGCCTTTTGGTCCACACACTTCCACCCCAGCGGTAGTCACCTCTGTCTCCACCCCTGCTGTATTTTCTGAGAGCGTCGTGGCGTCTGTCCACACTTCTGTGCCACTGACCTCTCTAGCCGCCTCGCAGCCACTTTTGCACTCTTCTTTCGCTGCTGCTGCCTCCACTTCTCACCAGTCGGTGCCCCGGCCTCACACTGAGGCCAGGCCCACATTCGCAGGCGCAGCCCCTTTTGTTCCCTTCCCCGCTGAACCCGTCACATACGCGACCCGAGTTCACCAGCCACGACCTGCACAGCCCCGACCGGTGCGTCCCTCTACACCACCTCCCCCTGACACTGTACTTCAGAGCATTCGTGCTCTAGAGGGGGCGGTGAGTGGCCTCAGAGGCGACCTTAGGACCCTGTCCTCCACCGTCTCTGCGATGGCTGGCCGCTTCGAGCTACTACCGCAGATCCACTACTGTCTCACCCAGGTTCTGGAGCGTCTTCCGCGCGTACCCCCACCCACCCAGCAGGTTCCCACACAAACTTCCACTCACACCCGACCTGCTGCCACTCACACACCCACCCCCGCTCAGCAGCCTGTCCAGCCAGCACCACCCACACGACCCCCGCCTCAGGACGGAGACGGTGCAGCACCACCTTCCTAGGCACCCTTGATGCCATCGATTCCTTTTGCCGTTGTGTTGCCCGTTTCTGCTAGGTCCTGATGCCTTTTTGTCCACCCCCCCTCCCCTCACTTATTTTGGGATTCTCTTTTTGATCATATCTTTATATATCTTTTTGGGAGAGCGGGAGAGTTTTTGGTGCCACTCATATACCTATATCACTCCTATCTGCGCATGCATCATGTCCGCATCATATTTTTCATTTCTTTATTTTTATCTTTTTATTTTCCCTTTTTTTATCATGCATGCATCCTCACTTGCCCGTCACATTTCTTGTCTCTCGGTGTGCCACACTTTGCACATTGAGGACACTGTGCCATTTAGCTTGGGGGAGTGAGTTCTCACGTTCTTTTTTTATTTGCCACCTTTATTTTTAGTTTTTCACACCGTTTTTCACTTTTGCACTTATTTTCATTATTTTTCTTTTATTTTTACCATGCATCACGTTTTTCTTATTTTTTCTGTGTGCCGCATTGTAAATAGTTCTATTTTCCCTTTATCTTTGTTTCTTCTTTTTCATCTCATGCTAGAGATGACTTTTCTGTGATGATGACTACGTGGAGTTAGCTTATTCTATATGCATGCTATATTTGTCATGTCTTAGATTTTATTCCTGATATCATATGCTATGACTTGCCTTGCATTTAGAGATAGTAACCCACACTTTTTTCCGCATGAAAATGGATGAAATTTTATTATTAGCTGAGTCTGAATATTCATATGTATGCCATCACAGAAAACACACCAAGATTCACGCATTGAATTCTTATATCTGGAGTACTGATTTCTTTTCCTATATCACTTCTATATGCATGAATTGTACACTTCACTTCAGGATGATTGAATGATGTTAGCTATGATAAATCTGGATTAGTTAGCTTTTTTGTGATCGAAACTGAGTAGATTAGATTACCCTGCTGAAGTTGTCGTGCATGTCTTATAGAGTGAACTGAGAGTTATATCTATTTCTTTCTCCACAAATCTTGAACATCATTTCTCTACTTTTAAAATCATTGGTGAATCTTTCCTTAGTGATTCTATTATATGGCATTTCCCCCGCTACTAATTCCTAGCTCCAAATCTCTTATTCTATAAAAAAAGAGAGAGAGAAAAAGAGAAAACATTCCTGTATATCATTATCTCTCTCTTTGAGTTGGGATCGTTGTGTATATATGCTATATCAAAAAAAACAAAAGAAAAAAGAAAAAAAGAGAGAAAAGAGGAAAAATCCTCAATAAAAGATCCCATCTCACTTTCTTCCTTTCTTCTTTCTTCTTATTACATTTGGAGCTATAAAAATGGGGATGTAAATATTTTTTATGCCACCACGCTTATAGATAAGCTTGGGGGAGGGGATCCATTGATGTGTGAGAGAGTGACTACTAGACGTTGCACGACAACCTAGGCTAAGTAATATTCTATACTCGGTGAGATTATTTCTAGCTATACGAAATCCAGAGATCTAAGCCTAGCGTTCATTTCATGAAGTCCATACTTTTCTATTCCCTCTATTCTATAGTGTGATACTCTTATACTCCTGATAGAAAGCGTTCAATTGAAAAGTGTGTGATCTGTGATTCGTATACCGCTTTAAATGATTCAGACGATGTTAATTTTTAAAATTATTCCGTTTTTCATGATTATATCGTTGTTCGTGGGTTTTCTATTTCTATTTGCACTATTATACTATGATATCAAAATAAAATCTTTTGACATGAGTTTTTCATTCGGTGCATGCTATATGAGTAAGTGAAGCCCCCGTCCTGAGAAAATGATCTAGTAGCTTACCTCTTCGCTTCTTTCTCTCATCTTTATTTTCATTTCGGTTTCCATTCTTCTCCGTTTTCCATTTTTCATGTTTTTTCTCGCCGTTTTCGTTTTTCGAATCCACCGGGTTCGCCTTTTACTTATCTTCCTCGAGGACGAGTAAGAGGCAAGCTTGGGGGATTTTGATCACTCCTTATTTTACACCTTTTTTCAGCATGTTTGCAAGCCATTTAGATCACCCAAATCATGTTTTTCACGATATATCGACGATATTGCGATGCTTTTCACGATTTGTTGTTTTTGTCGCATTTCAGGTGATTTGGCGCGATTTGGAGTGATCTCGAGATGCGCTTACTCTAGACGGTCACCAACGACCTCCCTGAGGGGTATTTTGCTGTTGGAGAGGAGCGGAAGAAGAACGGACGTCGCAGGAGCGACGAGGAGGCCAAAATAAGCAGATTGGGCATTTTTTGTGTCCCACTCGGCCGAGTGGAGGAGCCACTCGGCCGACCAGTGAGACACTGCTCGGCCGACCAGATCAGACACGATTTACATGTGCACTCGGCCGAGCACCGAAGACCACATCGGCCGAGTGAAGACATCACGTCCGCCCGAGTGGCGCCCAGACGAAGCCCTTCCAAAACATCCAAGTTACTGTTTTTCGGCTGCCTGAACTTCAGAAGACCCACTCGGCCGAGTGGCTAATCCCGTCCGCCCGAGTACTATGAAGCCATCGGCCGAGTGACGACAACTCACTCGGCCGAGCCGCCCCCGAAGTGGAGACCCCTGAAAGCCCCGACTTACTAGAAAATTACAGGGTTTTCACTCGGCCGAGCGACTTTTGTCACTCGGCCGAGTGCGATGCGCTGCCTGTAGCGAAAACTGCGGAAAACAGGCTGTGCAGGGGTATTTTGGTCACAGTTTTTGGACGATTTTGAGGGCTATTTAAGCCCTGTTTTTACCCTAGTTTAGAGGGCCTCTCTCTTAGATTTTTTGCAGCTTTTTTAGATTAGTTTTTAGCTTTATTCTTGTGATTGGAGAGGAGACAAAGATTGGAATTTTGTTGGATTAATTGAAGAACTCCATTGGTTTGCATCTCTTTTCCTTAAAAATTCTATTTTTATTGCTTATCTCAATATTGTAATGAATTTCATTGCTTATTTCAACGATTATTTTTGTGATCTTGCTATGATTTGTGAGTAGTCTCCACGTCTTGGGGCGTGGGGATGAACCCTACAAGCCCATTTTCATATTTGTGATGAATTGGTAGAAATTGTGCTAGAATTGATATCTAGGGATTAGATTGGGATCAATTTACTACGGATGGCTAGGTATTCATATCAATTAGGATTTGCAAGAGATTGGATCCCAATTTGATAGGAAACCCTAGAAATCTGAATCGGGTTGGAATCGGATTTTCGAAGTATCGGTTTGCAAGAGATTGGACCGATACTAGGATTTCTGGTTGCAATTCCATGCCGATACTCGTTTACAAGAGATTGGACGGGTAGAAACTATCCCAATCTAGGTCGTGGACCGAGTTTGCAAGAGATTGGGCTCGGTGCGCGATTGGACGATGATGTTGATCCTAATGCTAGCTTCCCTATGCTAGGGTTTGCAAGAGATTGGACCCAAACCTAGGATAGCTATAGACCGGCAACAGCGCGAGAGCGTGAGCTTGGTTCTACATTCAGTTGCAACTAGTTCATCCAAATTCTCATTCAAGCAATTTTGATAGCAATAAACCGCATTTATGAAATACGGTGAGTAGCGGGGATTCCCCATTCCCTAGACGTTCTTTATTTGATTTGATATTTCCGCATTTTTGTCTGATGATTGTGACAGGATCGCCGAAGGCAAATTTCTCTCTTAAGTAGCCAGGTTGATTTGAACAAGCACGGTCATTCGTCCTCCCTGTGTTCGATAACCCGCTTGCCGCTATACCGTGCGCTTGCGGTAAAACTACAACCGTTCTTTGGGGTCACATCCCGGAGCGACCAATGATGATGGCGTCGTTCGGTTGCGAGGGGCATTACCCCTTTGACTTACGGCCGACGAATATAGTCGCTCCGTGGAAAGGAGAGGGCCCCTCGGCATATGGCTAACGAAAATCATGTCATTCAGTGGCGAGGAAGCATGGCCCCTTGATTTACGGCTGGATGGTCGTTCAGTGGCAATGGGATGGCCCCTCGGCTTACGGCTAACGACAAGGATGTCGTTCGGTTGCGAGGGGCATGGACCATTCGGCTTACTACCTACGATGATGTGGGTCGTTCAGTTGCAAGGGGATGGCCCCTTTGTCTTACGGCCGATGACGATGGTCATTCAGTGGCGAGGGGATGGCCCCTCGGCTTACGGCTGTCGAAAATGATGTCGTTCGGTTGCGAGGGGCATGGCTCCTTCGACTTACGGCCGACAACGATGTGGGTTGTTCGGTTCCGAGGGGTGGCCCCTTCGTGTTAAGGCTGACGAAGATGGTCGCTCTTTCATCAAGACGAAGAGGATCTTGGTCCATTAAAACTTTTTTTATGGATCCCCATGAAAAAATGCGTTCGAAGTTAAATCGAGCATGATGGAATAATCCTCCCAAGACATAAGCGTACATGGCATATGAAGTGAATGTCTTTTTGAGAGAAATAAACTTTATTTATTTGAAAAGTTCAAACATCAGATAAAAGAAAATTGTACATGTGTTTTTATTTCTTATTGGGTCGTTCACACCTGATGCTATTTGATCTTCCCTTGGAAGCTTTAATCGACGACCTTGGTGACTGGTGGCCCTATCATTGATCCATTGTTATTCTTTTTTGAGGTTCCTTCTTTTGTTTTAGGGTCGTCAACAAAATTCTTCGGATGACCACGCTTGACCATGACCTCAATCTTTTTTTTCAGGTTGCAGTAATCATCAGTGTCGTGGATATGGTCGTTGTGATACCTGTAGAATTTTAAGTTATCTTTTTTCCATACCTGTTCTTTTGTTTGGGAATAGGCACATTAGCAAGTGCTTCTCGTTGGGCATATGCCATGACTTCTGCCTTGGGGGCATTCGACTTGGTATAAGCCTCGTTAGCTGGGAGCTTCTTGCTTCCAGGACTCTTATCCCTTCGTCGATGATCTCTGGGTTCTTGACAGGGATTTCCACGGGGTCATGCTTCTCGCCTTGTTTCTTCCTGTCACTTAGGGGTGCCCTTCTTTTTAGCGGTGAGTGCTTCCTCCGAAGTCAAGTATCGGTCCGACGTATTGATCAGCTCTTCGAGGTTGCTTTGTGGATATTGATGCAAAGATTTCGACAAATCTTTGTTACGAACTGCTTGGGTGAGTGCTCCGATGATGGTCTGCATCCTTTCTTCATGGAAGCGCTAATAAAACCCCGAAGCGACTATTTCTCCCGGTGAGATAATTTTCTCTTTGGGCGTCGTCCTGCTATGAATTGCCTGCAAAAGATTTGAGAAAAATCGTCAAATGACCCGATGCTATCATCGGAAAATCTATTCTACCACTCGTCTGCCCCCTTGGTCAGTGTTGTGTGGAAAGCACGGCAGAGGTAAGGCTCGTCTGCTCCGTGTAGCTCCATCACACTCTGATATTTGCGGATGTGCTCCCATTGGTCACCCATGTCATCATACATATGCAAAGGTGGAATTTTGAATTTGAAGAGCCGTGGGGCTGATGTGATGTTCTCCTTCAAAGAAGTATGTCGATTAGCAGGAATGACAAGTGGAACTCGCTCCTCCCTGTGATGCTGAGGAGAGGCACTGGAAGACTAGATGAAGCTTCCTTCCCTCTCCTTCATCTTCTGGGCAGCCTGGGCTTGGTGGGGGTAATACTGCGGTATTAGGTGTGGTGATCTCTTACCTTATCTATGATGTTGCGAGTGATCTGCCTGTTGTTGGAGGGCCCCAGACCCGTAGGACGTCCGGATGACCGGTTGTTGTTACACATATCCCCTTTCTGTTGAGATGTAGGAGTGGTATTGAGCTACAGGTTGACCTGTCTCACAAGCACTTGCTCATTAGCCCTCTGGACTCTGGGAGTGGCTCGCCATCCTATTGGTGTTTGTATTGGATTGGGGGAGGCTGCTCCTCGGTTACAAGCTATTCGATGTTTCGCTGAACAGTAGCGGCCAATACTGTGAGGCTATTTTTGACCGATTGATCAAACTTGTCGAACTGCTCCTGAGTAACCATATGAACGCTTCGAACCTTGGACGAAGATCCAGAATCTTCGGCGTCTTCGTTTTGAGTGTTCTCGTTCAGAGTGTTCTCGTTCAGACCAAGGATTTGTCTAGTGTTGTCGGTTCTAGTCGACATGGTTTTGGTTGCCTTAGGATGTAGACTGAGTGTTTCCCACAGACGACGCCAACTGTTGACGACCGTGTTCCAGTCAAAAGTGATTAGGACTGACGTGGACTCCCTCGTCGAGGTGGAGCCTCGTTAGCTGGTGAGGTAGGACCCTTACTTGGTAGAAACATGGTCGACGAATGCTGAGCTTAAAGCATTGGGCTGATGCTCGATTGATCTTACGGTCGAATGCGATGACCATTCGACCGTTCTGCTGGGTCATGCTTCGAATGATCTGCACCACAAACAGTCGTAAGGGGTCAGATCTGAGTTCCGACCCAACTCCCATCCGATGTTTAAGTTAGTATGGACTTAAGGGAAACTTGGGGTTGTCAAGATCGACCCAAGGAGCATCGTCCTGAGGCAGTCACCTCAAGCGTGTGGAGGAAGCAATTTTAGAGTGGGAAAAGGTAAGTTTGTCAGAGTACCTAGTATTTCATACATCTGGAGTCTATCCCCCTTCTATTTGTCACTTCTTTATATATAGATTGAAGTGTCTATTCAGTGACGTTGGGGAATAATGGTTACCAATTATGGTGGCACAATAATTCCTCATAAGTACGTATAATCGTTGTCCACTCCTCTCGTCATTTATGACCCCATTATTAACCGCCTCATTAAGCAACATAAGCTCAATGGGCAAATGGCATGCAGGCTTTGGCCAGGTTAACGACTAGCATTTTTCGTGGGCCTAAGGGCCCGAATATTATCTCAGTAGGCTTCTTGGCAACAATATGTTTCCCTCTTCGATTGCCGGCCCAAGAATTTAACAGCACCACCACACCTATAAAATACACCCAAAATCAAAACACCCAAAACACACACCCAATCAAAATATCCAAAAAAAACTGCATGACAATACCCACACTCACACCGACTATTCTCATTTTCATTCGGTTTTGCATCCATCAAAATACTCGTGTGTGTCACATGTGTGGTGGTTGTTGGGGGGTGTAACGCCGGGGTTATTTCTCGTATGTTTCTATTACAGCTTTTGTTTAATTAAAAAAACCAATTAATTGTCGAGGAATGACCTGCCTGAGCTTTTCTCAAAACAATAATGAAAATGAAGATACGAAAACCCCATCCCATTCACTCTTCTGTGGCTCTATGCCAACACCTATAGGCAACCTACAGCAGACGGCAGAAACAGCAGTTGAGGCTGATAACAGCTGTGTGTATTTCCAAAACCAGGGAGAAATGACAGCTCTCTGCGCTAAAGGGTAATCATTTCTGCACCATTTACGCCCATGAGCCTAGAGAAGGCAATAACACGTCTCTCTCTCTCTCTTGTTATCTTCCACTGTAGCGTCTCTGTCTTTCAGACTTAACTGCTGTCCATCTCTTCCTCTCTACTGTACATTGCATTTATTACGAGGGTGATGGTGGGCTGATTAAGGGAGGTGTCATCTGATTATTATCAAATCTGCAGGAGGTCTTTTGATTTGCTTTTTTGCTTGTTGCAGCAAACCAAATCAAAGGTTCAGGATCCCCTCGTATTCATGAGCCGCCTGGCCTCTTCATTTCTTGTCTCTTCTTCCCGTAAATTTTTCTTTTTGTAGCAGAATGAGTTTGCTTTCGAATCACGATGCACCCCTTTTTAGCCACCAGCTTGGCAGCTCAGGGTTTGTTTGTGCATGACACCGAGTTTGGGATACCCTTTTGGGTTGGATGAAAACTTGTACCTGATCCTAGCCAGATTGTAGCTACGTTTTGATCGGAACAGTTGATCGGAACAGTTGATTGTAGCTACGTTTTGGGATACCCTTTTGACCTGGTGTTATACCATCATAAACAAGGTCCACATGTCCAGCATAAAAAGTTCCATGTGTCTAACCCCAAGACATGCTTGCAAAACTTACGCATGTACTATGTGAATTTATCGAAAAGTCACCCCTTCATCTCTATAAAATCCGTCATTAAATACAGACAATCACGGGCGGCTAGAAAGTCCCATGCTTTTGCTAATGGCATACGACTTCGTCAAAATGGTTGGACTTTCGCCAACTGCACCAGTGTCAAAATGGTTGGACTTTCGCCAACTGCACCAGTTAGCGAAAACTGGAACTTTGCTGACGACAAGGCCTTACCATCAGTGAAATGTTGGCTTAGTGCTTGTTCTTTTGTAAGAAAGTACAGGAGAGAAAGTGAAAAAAATCACTATTCATGCACTGTTCGTTGGATTCCTAGCTCATTTTTCGTTTGTGTGTTCTTTTGTGTTTTGTGTTTTCTTGGAAAAAAAGCTGACGTGACTGGAAAATTGGGATTTCATGGGAGTGTTTTGGAGTTGAGATGAAAAGCTAGGTGATACGACTATTTTGGAAAAGCCGAGGAAATAGAGGCCCGAGACCCAGCCAAGAACAGGAGGTCCACGAGTGAGATCAGGCCGGCTTGACGGGGCCCACGGATAAATTCCGACGTCGGACCGGCCTAGCCCAGGGGACGCATGATCAGCTCGTGCTTCCCAGAGACAGCCGTTCCCCTGAATCCGCGGCTCTTTAATGACCATTAAGGAGCCCGTTAATCAACGCTCCCTACGACGCACGTAGGCGCCTTGAAGGAGGCGGATCGCGGGGGCGTGAGTGGAGGCGGACGAAGGACATGGATCGGGGGCAATCGTGGCTCAGACCATATAAGGGGATGACAGGGCAACCGGGAGAGAGGATCGAATCCCAGGTAATCAAATCTGAGGCACACCATCGATCCCTTCGACCCCTTAACCACGTTGACCGTCCAGACGAAGATCAACGAGCCCGTGGTGAGAAAACACCCATAAACATCTGGCGTCGTCTGTGGGAACTGAACAAGCCCACGTCAAACCACAAAAAATGGAACCACTCTGCAACGTCTTGGAGTGCATGCCCCCCATCCAGGAAGAGGGCGACTACGTCCCTCCCGAGAACCAACATAGCCATACTACCGAGGGGACTGGCGACTCCCGATCGGTGACCCAAGAACAGCTTCGCCTCTTCGCTCAGGAAACCAACGCCTACCTCCAGACTTTAGTCGCCACGATTCAGCAACTCGTCGACAATCCAACAGCCCGGCGAGAGTGGGCGGGAGGCGCCCACCAAGGGGTTGCAAACCGCCCGCTGGTTAGGTCCGTAGTGGTCACTGACCATGGTGACAGAGCAACCAACTTGGAGCGGCGGTTCACTATGTCGGGCTTCATACCGGATAAGTCCCTCACTCCCACCTCGCTCCGTGAAGGAGGCGGGATGGGACCCGAGCAGACAGAAGGTGAATCGGTCACGGCCTCGTCCCGGCGATCGAACTCTACGAAGCGGCGGGCGCATATCCACCGATCCCTAGGGGACCGACCCCAACGGAGCGGAAGCCCCCGTCACGCAAGGCGGGAGGGACGAGAATGCCGAGAGGAGAAGAAGAACGCCCGTCGATCAACCCCCACCCCTGGTTCGGCACGGGCTCGGGCAGACTCCCGGGGTGGCCGCGCTGCCTTACCTCGGCCTACCGCCAACGGTGCATGTACCGAGGGAGCCCTGGAGGGAGCCGGGCGCGATCGCTGTCCACTATCCCGAAGGATAACTTAGGCCAAGGTACCCTCCAGGTTCAAGGTGCCAGCGCTTGAGAAGTATGACGGCACGGGTGACCCAGCGGATCACGTGATGGATTACGAAGGGGTCATGGCTTTCCAGGGGCTGACGACACCCTGCTTTGCAAGGGCTTTTACTCCACCCTCCGGAGGGCGGCCAGGAGCTGGTACCATGGTCTTCCCAACCGATCCATTGATAGCTTCGAGGATCTCTCTCAGCATTTCTGCAAACAATTCATGGCCGGACGTCAGGTAAAGCCAGACTCAGAGCTCCTGTTTAATGTGGTGCAGGGTCCCGGCGAATCCCTGAGGAGATACATGCGCCGAATTCAACGCCGAGCGACTAAATATGGAGAGTTGCCCCGAGTTGGTCGTCAAGACGGCCATGAAGAAGGGGCTCCGCCACAGGGGCCTGAGGAAATCACTGCATAATGATTCTACTAAAGATCTCGCCGGTGTCATAGCCTAGGCAGAACGCTACATGCTGACAGAAGAGGTGCTAGCCGTGGATGACGGAGGCTGCCCCATGGGAACAAGGCGGGGATCCAAGCACGAAGAGAGTGAGCGCCGCGGCCCCAACGAGCATTCCCACGAGAAGAAGTCCAAAGGGAAGCATCGCAGGGAGGACCCACGACTCACCAAGCTGGACGCCACCCCAGAAGCTGTCCTCACGCACGCCCAAAAGGACGGGCTCTTTAGTAGGCCCCCTCCGAGAATGAGGAAGGGCGGAAAGGACGAGGAGAAGTACTGCAAATACCACAAGGACACCGGCCATGACACTGACGATTGCTGGCACCTGAAGAAGGATATTGAGAAGCTGGTCAGTCGGGGGTACTTAAAGAACTTCACTAACGACACAGCCCCCGCCCCTGGGGAAGGGACATCCAAGCAAGCAGACAATGGAAAGAAGGTGAATGTGGTTCAGACGGCCATGCGCGTCATCGAGTGAGCCGGTGGGACAGCCGATCGCCACCTCGCCTGGGCGAGGCTAGCTTGCCCTCGCCATCCCCGTTTTTTTATTTCCTCCAAATGTACACCCGGGTTTAAGGAATGGAAATAACTGTGTTAGTACAACTCTTTGTCTCTCACTCTGGCTGGCTAGATGACCAATTACGGAACAAACATGGAACCGCCCTCCGGGAGAGATCAACAAAGTGACCGACCGTAACGCTGGGAGCGACTCCCCCAGCAGGTCAGTCGCCAAGCCCGCTCGTAAGGCTGGGGCAACTCCACCAGCAGGCGTGGACATCGATTGGTTGTAAGTCGAATGATAGGACCCCTCGCCGACTGACCGGTCTGACTGACCTTAAGGCTGGGAGCGACTCCCCCAGTAGCTCAGTTACCGAGCCTGCTCGTAAGGCTGGGGGCAACTCTTCCAGCAGACGGGGACATCGGTTGGTCATAAGGTGAGGGGTAGCACCCTTCACCGACCGACCGATCCAACCGACCGTAAGGCTGGGAGCAACTCTCCCAGCAGGTCAGTCGCAGAGCCCGCTCGTAAGGCTGGGGGCAACTCCCCCAGCAGACGGGGACATCGGTTGGTTATAAGCCGAGGGGTAGCACCCCTCGCCGACCGACCGATCCGAACCGACCGTAAGGCTGAGCGCAACTCCCCCCAGCAGGTCAGTCGCAGAGCCCGCTCGTAAGGCTGGGGGCAATTCCCCCAGCAGACGGGGACATCGGTTGGTTATAAGCCGAGGGGTAGCACCCCTCGCCGACCGACCGATCCGACCGACCGTAAGGCTGGGAGCGACTCCCACAGTAGGTCAGTTGCCAAGCCCGCTCGTAAGGCTGGTTGCAACTCCCCCAGCAGACGGGGACATCGGTTGGTTATAAGCCGAGGGGCAGCACCCCTCGCCGACCGACCGATCCGACCGACCGTAAGGCTGGGAGCAACTCCCCCAGTAGGTCAGTCGCAGAGCCCACTCGTAAGGCTAGGGCAACTCCCCCAGCTGTCACGCCCCGCTTCCCAAAAATATGGAGGCGAAGCGTGAGAAGGTCCGCTCAGACTTGAAGCTGCAAAGCTGCAAGTCCGATAAGCGTCGATCAAATTTAAAACTGCAGGTCCTTGCAACGCGAACGAAACAAAGATAATAATAATGAAATGAGACAAAAGAAACATCTCAGAATATCCATAAAATAAGTTTCCAACATCGCAGAAAAACCACCAGGCTAGAAGTAAGAGACTAAAGGCCCAAACATAGCCAACAAAAGTACAAAGTACAAACGACGGTGCTACGCACCAACAACTAACAAAAGGCCTAAAACAACATAAAGCTCAACAAAACTCAAAGCATGGTCACCGGGTCCACCAAAATCCTCCTGGGCAGCCATGGACTCAGACTCAGCGTCAGCAAAACCTCACGTACTCAGCAACGGTCTCTGGCTCAGGTCTAACATGTGACACCCAAAAGAGCAAGGGGCACATGTCAGCAAGTCTACAAGAGACTTGTGCAAGGAAACTGAAAGTAAAGTGAACAACCTAGCAGTTCTAGTATGAATGCGATGACATGGCAGTTTAAAGTATGAGTGCAACAGGTAAAGTAAAGTAAGGTACAGTACGAGCATGGCATGGCATTTACAAGACAAGTACAAGACAAGGAAAGTAAGCATCTCGTGCACAGAGATTCCGTCCTTTGGCTAGAGGGCGGATCAGGCCACTCCTAAGCTCAAGTAACCGTTTATCCCTACCCCTCCACGTGTATCGGGCATTGGTTTCTAGCCAACACATGAGGCCCGCTTCTGGACCACGAGCCAGAAAGTGTTTTTAACAAGTATGGCATAGGGGTGCACCTAGCCGGAAACACAGAAACACGGATTGTACAAGTATTTTGTAGCGTGTGCTACGATGCAACAATCAATTTGGATGACATGTACGATGCAATGCATGGCAGTTAAAAGTGCTTACAGATAAGGAAAGTAAACGTGACAGTTTAGTATGCATGATTAACAAGTTTAAAGAGTTGGATCTAGCTTCGTTGTCAAGCTAGATCAATTTAGGTGACAGATCTAGTTTCGTTGTCAAACTAGATCAAGTAGGCGTCTAGCCAGCTATCATTTCACTGACTAGTCTCTTTTACGCTAGAAACAAGGAAGTGGCCTAAAAACATGGCCCTACACAAGAGTTGGCAAGTTTCACTTGCCTGATAGGGTCGATTTCAGGTGTCCAGGTGCGAGTGACGAGGAGAACGGTAAATCTGTATCAACGGATTAACACATTAAGTTAAGACTTGTTAAAAACTTGCTAAATCCTTGTATAGCCTACTGTTCACATCGGTTGCAATGTTACATAACAATATCGTGCCCTAATACTAACTGTTCGATAAGTACTCTTATACCTTACTGATTATAAAGGTGTACTAATACATATATCATATGTATATGTATATGTCAATATACCTCTATCAGACAACCTCATTTATTAAAAAAAAAGAACTCACGGTATTATTCCAACTATTAAACAATTATAAACTTATCTGCAACAAAAGAACATATTTGCTTTCAGTTAGAACACCTAAGCTAAAAATGAGCCAACATGCACTTTACTCATAATAAACCTTTGTAAACTTTGTCTTTTTAGCATAGGCACTGCTTTCAATTAGAGGTATAAACTTGTCTGCACTTTATCCGTGATTTCTATTTATAAAATTGAAAGAAGGCTCTTCAATAAACTTGTCTAACATTGCTCACCTATCTTTCAAATCCGTGATCAAGCATTATTTACTGTTCATGTTAAATGGGCTCATCAAAAGAACTCAGTATCTCATACTAATCATTATGAGGCTAGCTATGAGACTTATCATTTAAATAAATGTAATAGCCCTACATAAAACAAGGTTCACAAAAATCCATCAAACTCACCGGTGAGTCACGCATGCTAGGGTCACGGCACAGCCCTCGGACGGTGGCTAGGGGACCACGACGTAACATCGAGCGGATCTCCGGCGGGTCTTGAGGTCGGAGGGAGGGGAGGCCGCCGAGTGAGGGCGTCCGCTGTCGCGAATAACAGCAGACTGTCGCTGCCCGGCGACGCCGTGTGCAGACCGAGCTGCTGCCACGCCTGGGCGGCGCCGAGGCCGTCGTGATCTGCGCTTGGGGCGCTGGGTGATTGCGAGCGTCGGAGAAACATTGGAGGAAGGCCGTGGGGCGCCGGAGTCGGGGTGAGTTTTGTTGGCCGGAGCTCCGAGCTATGGGTGATGCGGCGTTTCCAAGACCCAGCGGTTGGTGTTGAGGGAAGAGAGACGGGGTCGGGTCGGGTGGCCGGAGCAACGTCGGAGCGAAGGTAGGAGATAACGTCGGAAGGGTTGCGCGAGGGACAGGGCGCGTTGTGCGAAATAAAATAGAGGGCGTCGCGCGCATTTGATTTCTCGGAGGAGGAGAACCCTAGGCTAACATATATAGGGGAGGGGACACAGCACGTGGGGTCTAGGGCTAATAGTCTTAGGTTAGCTGTTTCCTTCATCCTTTTTTTTTACTAAACATTTGGTACCCTGCAACATGCGTAAGTCAATAGGAGGTGGGTTTGGTCAATGTTTAAAAAGAAATAAGCATTTAAGTCTTTTATTTGTTTTAAAAAAAGGAGAAAACGTACAGGTTATAATATATATAAAAATGTTTATTAACAAAAGTTTTTAGAGGTTAATAATGAGTATTTAGCAGGTAGGTCAAACGACGTCCTAAAATTACAAGGAAAATACCGGGGCGCTCACGCCTCCAAGAGGGTTACGAAAACGGAGATCGGTCGCGCGTCTGAGCTACGAAAAGCAGTATTAAAAAACAAATACACAAAATACACACGAAACACAGCTACGCGCGCAAACACGCATGGTCGGAAGGTGAACGTGACACCAGCAGACGTGGACATCGGTTGGTCATAAGCAGAGGAGTAGCCCCCCTCGTCGAACGACCGATCCGACCGATCCTAAGGCCGGGAGCAACTCCCCAGCAGGTCGGTCGCCGAGCCCGCTCGTAAGGCTGGGGGCAACTCCCCCAGCTGACGGGGACGTCGGTTGGTTATAAGCCGGGAGACGACATCCATGATGCCCCGAAGTATCCCTTCGGCCGAGGGACTGGATGCGATTCCTCCCTCGGGACGAGCCCCCCTGATTGGCTGCGAGACCAGGGGCAACCCAACATCGTGCAAGGCGATTACCTAAGCGAACCAAGTATCACGTATGAAGGAAGAGCTATGGCTGGTTGGCCGAGAGCGCCTCTAAGGTCCCAGTCTATGGGGCCAACGGGCCCGGGGTCCCAAAGACCCTTCGCACTCTCCACGAGAGATAAAGAGAAGCCAGCCAAACGTGGAGTTCACAACAAGGTCAAGCACAATTTAAGATCGAAGACACCGAGGGTCCCAGCAAAGCAGAAACCCCCGACGACAAGAAAAATAACGACAAATACATGGGCCGACAAAGAAACTTTATACATAAATTGTTTAAGGTTACAGGCCAAAAAAGGGGGAAAACAAAATAGAATAGCTTAAGGCCCCGGGGCATGGGAAGAAGCGTCCTCGGGCACCTCGCCCTGCTCGGAGCGCGGGAGATCTGTGGGTGGGAGAGGCTGCCGGACGTGCTCCGCAAACCACCGGAAGGAGTTTCGGATGACGTCAATGATCCGAGGAGCTAGGAGGTCCTCGTAGGAGCTGAAGGCTTCCCTAAGGACCTCCGCGATCCTTGCCCCCAGGACCCAGTCGACGCCCCTCTCCACCTCCTCGACAAAGCGGGTCATCTGACGCAGGTCTGCCAGCTCGCTCTGGAGATCTCCTGGCGGAACGCCTCTTTCGCCTCTCGGGCCGACCTCCGAGTGTCGTCCAGTTCCCCCTGGAGGTCCATCACCTGGGTAGCAAGCTCATCCACCCGGCATCGAAGCTGCCGAGCCTCCATTCGTGCCTCTTGGACGGCCACCTCGGCTGCCCCGGCCATTGAGCGCTCCCGGGCTGAGGACTCCTCGAGGTCTCTCGCCCGGGCCGCCCGACGATGCGCCTCTACGGCCATCACGGTGGCCTGCAAAAAGGAAGGAGTTATGCAAAGGAAGATCAGAAGACAGATTTGAGAGCAGAAAGGCGGCCAAACCTGCTGAAGCTGCCAGACTAAGGAGTCCGACAGCGTGTCAGTAGGAGCTCTCTCAAGAAGAGATCGGTCCCTCAGGGGGACAGAGCCGTGCGCCAACTGGTTGGCCACGGTTCGGTCAACGAACACCGAGTCCCCGGGGGTAACCTCGGGGCCTGCCAGGATGTTCACCAACACGTCGCCGGCTCCCACTAGGGAAGGCTCGGCCGAGACAGCGGGAGTGGCCACCAGGGTCAGCGGGAGAGTTTTTTCGGAGGCCATCGGCATCTCGGGGGCCATCGGAGTGCGGGTCTCCCCATCCTCCTTCCTCCTCTTCCTCTTGCTGGGACCAGCAGATGTCAGGGGGAACACTTGCGCCCCGCACCACGACTACTCACGGGCACGCGAGGGGTCAGCTTGGCTCCCGCGGCACCTCCCTCGGCCTGGGCGGGGCGGGGGAGTTCGGCCCCCGTGGCTTCTCCTTCGGGGAGATCTGTCGTGGCCAAGAGGGGAGGCATAACCACGACCGCGGGCTCCACTCTTCCCACGGCATGCTCGGCCTGACACACCTCCTCTTCAATGGTGCGACGTGGCGCCTGGCCCGATGGGTTCCCTCGGCTCCGGCTAGATCCCCGCCGGATGAGTTCATTGACATTATGGGTAAACTCACGTCCATCCATCTATGCAGAAGAAAAGAAGATCATGGTAAGCGAGAGGAAAAACAGAAAGAAGGAAAGTGCCTCCCGGGAGACCACAGAACAGTCTTGAGAAGCAGGTCGTCCAGCAGAGGCCAGACGGACCTCTCCTCTAGGGGAAGAGACGATAGAAGCCGGATGGCTACCTGATCAGCCTCGGAGAGGGTCAATGTCAAGTTATATTGACATAACCCTCCCCAACCTGTCAAGATCTCGGTATCCCCAGGGAAGAGAATGAAAACATAGCTCGAGCTCCAGTCTCCTACCCAGCGGGGTAGACCGAGCAAACACTCCCTCCCCGCGCGGGCTCGGAGGTGTTGCCACGACCCTTGGCCGACCGTCTGAACCCGATAGTAATGAAAGAGAAGAGGCAGAGACGGCTCCAAGCCATGGGTGCGACAGATCATGATGAACCCGGTCAGCACCGCGATGGAATACAGAGTCAAGTGGCACAAGGATACCATCAGGAATTCCATGACCTGGATGATGAAGGGATGAAGGGGGAAACGGAGTCCCAAACAAAACATCTCGACGTAGACGCCAACCTCATTACTCCGCGGGAGGAAAATCCGCTCGTCGTTAAAGGGAATCCGGACGTCGTACAGATGACATAAATACTTCTCCCGGATCTCCGTAACCACCAGGAAGGGGGGGCCTTAGACGGCGACCCAAGGGCCGCCGAGGGAACATCGAACCTCTGGACGGCCCGAGCCACGTCATCACCGACGGGGTCCGTGAAAAGCTTTCTCTTCCCCTTGTCCTGGACATGGCGTGTCCCTGAGGGGATGATGGGTCCCAGAGGCCGGATATTGCCAGACTCGAGCGCCGGGGGGTCCCTTGATCCCGACGCCGAATCGCCTATCCTAAGCGTAGCCATGGGGCAAAAGAAGAAGAAAAGAGGTTACCTTGAAAAGGATCCGAAGGAAGAAAGACGACGTAGAGAAGGAGCTTGCAAAACTAGGATCAAGAGGAAATGCGCGAAAGAATTGAAACTTGGGAGGCTGATGTCATTATATGGAAGGCAATCGTGGAATCCCAATCGTCCGAAAGGGAGCACGTGGCGGCATCTGAAGACCAACGGCACTTCGAATCCCACACCAGGAGAAGTGCAAACGGACCGCTTCATGATGACCCCCATTTAATGGGCTGGCCTCGACTGATGTGCCTATCAAATCCCCAATAGTCACATCGCCTGAACCGAACTGGCTGAACCTGAAAGGCTCGGATGATAGGGGCAATTGATACAACTATTTTGGAGAAGCCCAAGTAACAGAGGCCCGAGACCCAGCCAAGAACGGGAGGCCTACGAGTGAGATCAGGCCCGCTTGACGAGGCCCACGGATAAATCCCGAAATCAAACCGGCCTAGCCCAGGGGATGCATGATCAGCTCATGCTTCCCAGAGACAGATGTTCCCCTGAATTCGCGGCTCCTTAATGACCATTAAGGAGCCTGTTAATCAACTCTCCTCACGATGCACACATGCGCCTTGAAGGAGGGGGATCGCGGGGGCGTGAGTGGAGGCAGACGAAGGACGTGGATCGGGGGCAATCGTGGCTCGGACCATATAAGGGGATGGCGGGGGCAACCGGGAGGGAGGATCGAATCCCAGGTAATCAACTCTGAGGTACACCATCAACGACCTTACTTTTTGGCATAATTTCCCTTCCTCTGTGCGGATCGAGGGTCAGCGTATCGGTCTCCTCTCGAGTCGTACCTACCCCGCTGGGCTCTCATCAGACCTTGATATGACTTAAGCATCGGAGGGGACTTGGCCAGAACCAAGGTCTAGCCCCCCCTGACGAGCTTTGTTATCTGTCTAGGAAGGAGCTGAACCGAGGCTCCGAGGCTATCCCTCGGAGCGGAGCAGACCCACGCGTCGTCAGCACGAGCCGACGTCACTTAGGACCAGGGAGCAATCAAAGCACCGAGGCTTCCCCTCGACGCTAGTCTAGCCGAGGCTGAGCAACCGACCTGGAACCGAGGCTTCCCCTCGTCTCCACGTCGTCTGAAGGCCGACTCTCCCATAAGTAGCATCTGCTCAACCACGGATCCTTCGCCTACCCATGCCGAGAGCACACGAGCTAGGTGTAACCAAGGGATCCCTTCGACCCCTTGACCACGTTGACTGTCCAGACGAAGGTCAACGAGCCCGTAGTGAGAAAACATCCTTAAACACTAGGATTACCAAAGAATCCTAGCTTCGGTGGGGCCCTCAAGGTGTGTGGTCACCTCGGGTGAGAATATTGGGGTTATCTGACGTGCGTTTATATTTTATACATTCACACACGTCTTCGTTGTGATTTTCTGTTGTTTTCCATCGTTCCGTACCCTTTCTCTAGTGATTTTTAGTTTTGTTTCACTTCTTTGTGTTTTTGTATAAATGCAGGAGATTGCTAGCATTGGGGACGTATAAAGAAGATATCATGAGTCCCCGGAGCAACGGGAGGAGTCACGCGCGATCCAGAGGGCCAAACGATGAAGAAATCCATGTTTCAGCCCTCAACCGATCGGGTGGACACAGCCACCCGATCGGTTGATGCACGCGTATCCGACCCAGACAGGAGCTGAAGTGAAGAGCAGCTCACCCGATTGGTTCAGTGATCGAGTGAGATCAACAGAGCTCCCTGTCTTTTTGGGCTTAATTCCAACCGATCGGGTGACATATCACCCGATCGGTTCATCTGAAGCTGAAAATCAACAAACGACGACCCGGTCACGCCACCCGCTCTCCTCAATGATCGGTTGATGCTTTTGAAGCCCGCTGGCCAAAGCGAATGTCAGCTCACCCGATCGGTTGATATTTCAACCGATCGGGTGGCCTTTTCTTCCCCTTTCGCACACTGCTGCTCATTCATTGAAGATCTGCTATCATTCCAGAGGGATTTTGGTTGATCTCTTATTTTTTAGGTCTGCATCGTCATTAGCATTCCAACGATAGGTCGCATGCCCAAATCCTAATTTTCTACATTTTTCTGGAATTTTCTGAGCGCATCTGTGTGCTGAAATTGAGTGCTGTCTGGATTTTCATTTCACCCGATCGGCTGGGTGTCCGGGTGGCCGATCGGTTGAGCCAATTTTTAGCAGTTTAGTCTCTGTTTATTTCCAACTGATCGGGTGAACTTCCACCCGATCGGTTGTCCCTGTTTTAGCAGTTTTAGTGGGTTTTTGGACCCGAACTATTAAGGGTTTGTGGGGGCTTATTTATAGGAGATTGTGCACGACTTGTGGGACGACTTCTCCCATTTTTTCAGCAGTTTTCTCCCCATTTCTTGGGAACTTTAGGTTAGGTTAGATTAGGTTTTCTACTTCAATAAATCTTGTAAAGGATTGAAGATTCAATGGCAAGATAAGTATTTCTTTTCCTATTTCTATTGTTTTGTATTATTTTCATTTTGCTCGATGATGAATGTTTTTTTGGATTTATTGATTGCTATCATGTTCTTCATCATTGAGTAGTGTTTGATAAACCCTAATATGGGTTAGAGTAGGATTGATGCTTGGAATCTACATTTGACTTGATTGTATGTTATGTGTTCGATGGAATGTGTCAATGGGATTTCTAGCAATCTGAGTCCAATTCATATGGCAACACACTAGATGTGTTGGGGATTTGGGTCCGGTGTCTTGTCCAGTCAAGATCCTCTTTGATGTATTGCTAGAAATCACATTCGACCTATTTGGCCATTAGGGTTACGCGGGGGCGTTTCGTTGTCATTGGCGGGAGAAAGACCGCCTCTGACCGTCGGTCCAAAGGGGAATAAACTTGGCGGTTGACTCCCTAGCCACAGCTCACGCCCCCAGTGTTGACATTGAGTCCTCACGCGTTGGAAGGCTTTGATGAAATGTTGGGAGTTATCATTGTGGCCTTAATGCTCCCGGTTGCGGAGGGTGTTAATGGACATGTGAATGCCCACCGTCCGGAACCGGGTAGACCTAGCGTACTGGGCAGCGACCGGAATATCGGGCCCATGGATGCTAAGTACCACCTTTATGGGGAATGTCTCACCCTGGGTCAAGTCAAATGCCAAGTGTCATGAGTGCTCTAGCCCGTGTTAGCAGGGATTCATTTCTTGTCTTTTTTATTTATTTCTTTTATTTCTTCACTACTCACCCATATTATCTGCATAGCTATCACACAACCCAGGCATGGCTAGTAGCCATTCAAGCCATCCACCTCACTGAGTTCGATAAACCTGCACCATACACTAACTGTGCACTTGCGGTAAAACGACACCGCGCCCAAACCGTGAACGGGGCGCCGGTCATTATCACACCCCAAAATCAAATGTTAAAAAATAACTCACAATTAATTTAGGCCGGAGGTAACCTTACCTAGGATCACCACACCCCAAAATCCAACTTTCCACCTCCAACTTTCTTCATCCAAAAGAACACACTATTATGCTCATGGCCAATAAGCTATCAGCAAAAGTCCTGTTTTTGCTGATCGCTGCCCGTCAGAAAAAGTCCAACTTTGCTTACATTGATCCCTCTCCATCAGTGAAATGTTGGAAAACACGCAACGTTTTCGCTGATGGCCAATACTCCGTCAGCAAAAGTCCGGATTTCGCTAACTGCTACCATCGACAAAAGTCCAACTTTGCTGACTGAAGCTTCTGTCAACGAAAGCTGGGCACATTGTGATATTTTTATGGATGAATTCAGTGATAGTCGTATAGTCCCGTCAGTATTGGTGCCTTGGTTGGCGCCTTATTTTTTCGGCATGTCGCATTTTGTTTCACTGACGAGAAACTACTGCAGTTAGCGAAAGTTGAGATTTTTCAATGACTGCATTGATGGAAAAAGAAGCCGTTAGCGAAAGTTATTATCACTAACGACCCCTTCAGTGACAATGGTGTGGTTTCACTAACGAACCTGTCGATGAAACCCCCACTAAAAACCTCTTAATATCTCCCTTTAGTTTCATTAACAGAGCCATCAGTGAAACCCGTACCAAAAGCTAACTAAACTCATTTGATCTCCTTTTCATCGCGATCCACCCATTTCGAGTCCAATCCCTCTCCCCCAAAACTCGATCCCTCTGGTCTCTTTCTTGTGCCTGAGATACCGAATGAACAATCCCCCAAATATTGATCTCTTTCCGATTGGCAATCCTCATCAGATCGTTAATCCTCCTCCGATCGTCAATCGTTAGGTAATGGTCATGCATCCAATAGAAAATTTAGGTTTAATAATTTTTAAAGGATTTTTAGCATATATGTCCCTTAAACCTAGAGTATTTTGATTTCCGTCCCTCAAATCTTGGTATTTGCTCTCAAGTCCCTTAAATTTTAAACTTGTAACCTTAATAGCCACTCTCTCTAAATTTCTGTTAAAATCTAACAGAATGGGAATGTTCCGTTAGATTAAGGAGTTAATTGGGGGTTAGGGTTAGGTTTAGGTTTAGGGGTTAGGGTTAGTGTTAGGTGGGGGAGGGGCGGCGCCCCCTCCCCCAACCCCCTAGTTCTCTGGGGGGGAGGGGCGGTGCCCCCTCCCCCTCCGCCTCGCCTGAGGCAGATGTGGAGGGGGCCGCGCCCCTCCCCCAACCCCCTGTTTTGGGGGCGGGGGAGGGGCAGTGTCCCCTCCCCCTGTGCTGTCTGAGGCGGAGGGGGAGGGTCAGCGCTCCCTCCCCTTATTTTCTGGTGGGAGGGGCACTGCCCCCTCTCCCTGTTTTCGGCGTGGGGGGGGGGGGGGGGGTCTCCCCCTCCGCTGTCTGAGGCGGAGGGGGAGGGAGAGCCGCCCCATCCCCATGTTTTCTGGGGGGAGGGGCGGCACCCCCTCACGGAGGGGGGGGGGGAGGTGGCGCCGCCCCCTCTCACTGTTTTTGGGTGGGGGTAATTAACCCTTAATTAGGGGGGTTAATGGGTTAATGATTAATTAAACGTAATTTCTTAATTAACTAACTATAATCGTTAATTAATCGTTAGTTAATATAACTTTTTAACAAAAAACAAGATGGAGGGACTATTAAAGGTTAACGTTTAAAATTTGAGGGACTTATGAGCAAATACGAAGATTTGAGGGACATATATCAACATATGCAAGCGTTAAGGGACAGATATGCTAAAAACCCAGTTTTAAAATTTTATTTGATCGATCTGTTGCTCTTCTCATTTATGGTTTGATGCCGTCAGTATGAATTGTGTTATTACTTCACATGCATATTAAGGATAGTTTACTCTCGTTTTTGGTGTGGTGTTTGAGATGATCCTAAGGGATCTTGAGGTGAGAAAGAATGAATAACATTTGCCACATCTTAATAAAATTAGTAGAATTACATGCAAATTGAGCAAAAAAATTAACGTAGAAAAAAAGTAGAAATATTCGAAGAACGAAGACTTGGGAAATTGAGAGAAGCTAGCAGAGTTGGCCTACTCTATATAGACAGACGGTATGAATATTATTCCAACAAAACTTCACATATTGTAATAAAATATGGCGTTTTGTCTAAAATTTTTATTTAAAATGGCATTTTCTCTTAAATTGTGAATGCATTCTCTTAGTAGAAGCATTTTCTCAACACATATTTAATTGAGCTAGCTACTTGCACTGCAAGTCCTTTCTATCCATTCATTGATATAATTTATAAACCATTTTGATATACTGAAAAATGTTTGCTAATGATTCTGTATTGCATTTATCAAGTATTTTTGTTATGGCATTTTCCTTCTGGCCACAATGAGATTTTCGATGTTTTGAATGCTAGTTAAAAAATTTGTGATCTTTCTAGACCTTAGCCATTTATGTGTATCTCTCACTGTAGGTGTTGACAGATGGGTTCCAGCCAACAGTAAGGAGGGTTGACTCGGACGCATCTGATGAGGTGGATCCTCGGCATCTGTTGAGTGGGACCCGCGGTGGATGGAACTCGGGTTGTGGAGAGAATGGCTCGAGCTACTGGGCAGATGGTCGACCTTTCTCTGATAGTTTTGGACGGTGCACGACTGATCCTTGGGTCATTCGGAACTACCCTTCGAACTACTTGTGAAATCGAACTTCGGGCTATCTGCAAGATAGACATTCGACAAGTCAGTTTTGGTCTTCAAAAGGCTCGGGGTAGTCAAGATCGACCTAAAGGGAGCTCATCTTGGTGCTGTCGCGGCGAGCTTTTTAGTGGAAAAAATGTAAATGGAACGTAAAGAGAGCTGTCGGAATACCTACAATTCAGTACCTCTTGAGTGCGACCTGTACTGTTGGTGTTTCTTCTATTTACAAGTGGAGGTGACGCACCCGGAACTTACACCTCAATTCCACCTCGTGGTGTCACAGGCGCTAGGCGTGTAAGGACTGTCTACCTTGCAATACTAACAACAAACACTCTAGAGGGGGTGAATAGAGCAATGGCAATAAATTGTGCAATTAAAATTAAACTTGCAAATGCAGAATAATAAGTGCAAGAGGAATTAATCAACACAATCAATCCAAATGCAAACACAAGAATTACACTGGTTCCCCAAACTTGGGTACGTCCAGCCACACTAATATCCACTATAATCTCTCACAGAGAAGTGAATACAATCTCACACACAGTGATACCTCACACAGAGGATTTAGGATTCCCACAAAGAGATATCCTTGCTTTCACACAGAAAGACTAATGCTCTCACACAGAGAGACTCAAACTCTCACATAGAGAGAACTCCACCAACCCTCACACAGAAGGTTATACTCTCACACAGAGAGTAACTAACTCTCACAAAGAAAGCTAGGGTTTCAAAGAAATAACAAAGTAAAACAAATACTCTTACATATGCCTTGAGATGAACTTACTCATAAATGAATGCAAGGCATGGAAGAGGATCTCCAAGTGATGAGATTTGCTAGAATTGCACTTGGATGATTTCCCTTGAGCTTGACTTCAATGCATGAAGAGGAGAAAGAGCTCTAAGAGGGAAATAAGAGAGTTTGAAAGTGGCTTAATTAAACTCTAATGATCAATAGCATGAAGAAGATCTAGAGATATCAGCAGACCTATATATATAGGAACCCTATATCAAACCCCAAAACCCAAGAAAACAGCCAAATGATCAATTCTGCAACGGCTAGAAACTGGGCGAAAACAACAGGAACAGTCGACTGATGATCAAAGACAGTCGACTGATCAACTGCTAGAAAATATCCAACGGCTATAATCTGATCCAGGACAGTCGACTGATGAAGTCGATATAGTCGACTATAAACAGGACATGCGCCTGTTAATCCTTCAGCAGTCGACTGCTGCAGGGGATGGAATAAAACAGAGAGCTGCACTCTTTCTCCAGATAAGCAGACAGGCGACTGATGTCAATAATACAGTCGACTGTCATAAGATGGAGAAAAGACAGAGAGATGCAGAGATTGCACTTACGCTACTCAGACGACTGATGGCCAATTCCCAGGCGACTGTAAATCTACATGCAACTGTAAACTGAGCAGCAGTCAACTATGCATAAAGCTCAAGTTTAAGTCAATTGAAATGTTGACTTCAGCTGTGCAGATCAGTCGACTGTAGAAGGATCGACAGGCGACTGGAAATCACCCTGTCGACTGTAAAACCCTTCAACAGGTGACTGATGGAAAGCCAGAGACTACAAATGAGTCTTTGGACAAAGATGAGCCTATTGGATTGGATTCTAAGATAATCCTAAGGCTCACTAAGATGGCTAAATGCATATGCATGAATGAGTATACCATCTATCAAGGCATTACATTAATCTAGACTCAAAAGAGAGAGAAAGCAATAAAGTAAATATTACATGGATTACATTGCTTTCCTTAGAGTCTAAGTCTTCAATCTTGATGCCTTGATTGCTCTCCATCATCTCCAAGCTTTGGCACCCCTTGAGGCCAAGCTTTGGCCCTTCTCCACTTGATGTCCATCCTTGCACCAGGTGATTAGTCTCCAAGAAAGATATTCTAGGAAAGAAACTATGAGACTAAAACAAGAGAGTCATTAGAAACAACATAATGTTGTTATCATCATCAAAATAAGATTGGTATGAAACACCAATACTCAACAATCTCCCCCTTTTTGATGATGACACACATTATGTAAAACACAAAGAATTAAAGAACAATGCTAATGAGCTCCCCCTACTTATATGCACCAATTATACAATGAGATACATAAAATGTAAATACCCATTATACCAAATAATATCATGGTGACATATAATAGGTATGGATTACATAAACGAATTGCAATAGACAAAATCATACAAACATGAATGGTTTATCTAATCCCATATATCTCTCCCCATAGATATATCTCTCCCCATATGCATATGTATATAACTCTCCCCTATATGGTTACATAATGCATATAACTCTCCCCCTTGACATCGTCAAAAAGGTGGACATTAAATATATCCCCCTTTGTCATCTTAACTAAGATGTGACAATATACAAGAAATAAGGAGATGTATGATACCAAATTGAAAAATTTAGTGGGTATCAATTCACTATCCTATGCTCCCCCTAGATCATAGAAATGGTCAACTTTGACTTCTAGGATCTAATACCAATTATAAATAAGGAAATTAACAATATCTAACAATTGAGGTAAATACCAATTGTAGAAAAAAAATCTTGGAAAATAATCCTCTTTACTAATTGATATAAAATTAATGGAGCCACCGGCCTTAAGTGTATCAAAGCAATATATATGGAAAAATCAAGCTTCAAAGATACACAATGATAATGCCAAAAGAATTATAACATGAAACAACTTGGTAATATCTAAGGGGTTTGGGTTGAGACCATAAATCATCAATTGTACATAATGATCTCAAACATACCCTTAAATGAGAGTTAAAATATGTTTTAAAATATTTTAAACATACATATATTAACTCCCCCATTGACATACATATAGATCAATAAATGCATGCATGTCAATAAACCCCAAAGTCCCCATTTTCATGAAAAATAAGTTTGAAAATATTTTCAAAATCATGAAACACACACAAACAATGGGTATGCTAAAATAAACATTTAAGCACAATACCCATGCAATATGCACATGTGTGAGGAACCTAAACTGTAGGGAACCAAACCCAAGAGGAGTTTGACTTCATAATGTAATCACATGAGGTGATCACATCCCTAACTAGAGAGTTGATGTAACTATCCCTCTCTTGCACACTAACCTTAGTGTGAATTCATAGACTCAAGGATTTCCTAGGTAAGGGTTTTGCCTTTGTAAGAGGGATGGATGTGGCATGCTTAGGTGTAGAAACTATTTTCTTAGCATGCATGAAGTGAGGATTTTGCTTCTTAGCAAAAAATGAAGGATTTTCATTTTTCCTCACCTCCTTATGATTTACATGCTTCTTGTTGGTGTTATTGTTATACAAGAAGGCATGCTGATTTTTCTTAGGTGCTTTAGCAATATTTCTTGTATTTGCACCATAAGAGGAATTAGAGGTGGGTTTGGGTTCCACATTTTGAATATAACCCAAACCTCCTCTATGATTTGCCGGATGTTGTTTTTCCAACAAATCGTGGAGTGAATCCCTAGAATACACAAAGCTTTTGAGCTTATGAGATACCTCTTTACATTTCAATGTAAGTTGTTGAATGCGAATTTCTAAGCTAATGTTTTGAGCAACAAGATTCTCATTAGTTAAACTCAATTCCTTAACTTGAGAGAGAAGTGTGTCTCTCTCACTAGTGTCACAAACATGCAAAGCATTATTGTCATTTGCACTAGTAGATTCTAAGGCATGCAACCTACTCATAGCATTTTTAAATTTAGCTTTCAATTTAGCATATGAGTCGATGCACTTACGTGCCCCATTGGAGAGCACATTGCAGCGGTATTCGAGCTCCTCGTAGGATAGCTTGTCACGCCCCGCTTCCCAAAAACACGGAGGCGAAGCGTGACGAAGGCCCGCTTAGGCAGGGGCTAAGAGCCCGGACCCAATAAGCGTCTGTAGTATTCCATAGCGAAAGTACAGGTCCCTGCAAGTTAGTACGAAATAACAAAAGTACTGAAAAGAACATTTCATTTTATTCCAAAGTCTATCATCAAAGTACTGTGAGTCAAAAAGAAATGCCGAAAACGGCTACAACTGCTGAAAGGAAACTAATGGTGCAAGCACCCAACCTAGACGAGAAAGTAAGAGTGCAACGCACCCAACTCAAACTGAAATGGATAACTCTGGAACATCAACAGAAGATCTCTAACTCTGATCGCCCTCTGGATCGTACTCCGGATCAGCGCCCTCCGGCTCCAAGTCAACTGGCAAGTCCGCCTCGTACTCGTACTCTGGCTCCACACCTGACGTACAACACCAAAAGAAGGAAACTGTACGTCAGGCAAAGTCTACACAAACGGTCAGACTCTACTGCAAATGTATCAACTATTAACAATGATTTACTGGTTGTTTTAGCATGCTGGGGTTATAACATAGTAACGAAAGGTAGCGTAGCAGGAAAAGTAAACGTAGCAAGCAGTAGACGTAGCGTGTGCTACCGACTACGGGACTAACCTACAGGTGTCAAGACAAGACGGAACTTGACGGGACAGGACAGGACAGGACAAGACGGGACAGGACAATTAAGACACGAAAGGGTTCACGCCTTACGGTTCGAGGGGGATCAGACACTCTTGCCGTGCGCACGCTCAACCCAACCCCAAACCCAGGAACTCAGGACAAGATTTACAGGGATCATTTCCGCTAGGGAAACATCCGAAACGCCCGTAGGCTTTTTGTGTAACAGGGATCACTTCCGCTAGGGAAGCATCCGAAACGCCCGTAGGCTTTTTGTGTAACAGGGATCACTTCCGCTAGGGAAGCATCTGAAACGCCCGTAGGCTTTTTGGTAACAGGGATCACTTCCGCGGAGGGAAGCATCCGAAACGCCCGTAGGCTTTTTGGTAACATGGATCACTTCCGCGGAGGGAAGCATCCGAAACGCCCGTAGGCTTTTTGTGTAACATGACACGACATGACAAGTGTAGGGAGTTGTTATTCTAGGGTGTCCACATGCACGCACGCACACGATAGTCCTATGATGTCAGCAGTTTATTGTTGTCAGGCTCAGACTTCGTCGTCAAGTCTGAGCCGTCACGGGTCGTCCTGGATGCTATCATTTCATGTCCGGTTCTCATCACACACAATCTAACAGTTCTAAAAACTAAAACTAAGGCACGGTCAAAACGCAAGTGGGTACACTTGCCTGGAATAGCGAGTGCGTCGTCCGTCCGGGGCTTCTCGTCCAGTCGTCGCGTCCACGGTAGTCCATCTGAAAAGGGATCACGGCGACGGTGTCAAGTCACGATTTCCGTCAAATCCTATTTAGGTTCATTTCTAAGTTAGGCGTGGCTACCCTAACTGTCACAAGTCAAAAGTGTCCGATCAGCCTATCCGACGATTCTGTCCTATGTGCACAGTTCAAAAGTCCGATCGTCGATTCTATTGTTCATAACTTTTTAAAAGAGCAGAAAATAAATTTAGCGAGTTTAGTTGCCGTTTTTAGTTAAGTTTTCAGTTTTGGCTACGGGTGGGTTTCGCTACGAGTTTGGGAAAACTAACCTCTTCCGGAGTCTGGGGTGGAGCGGATGTAGTGTCTGAACGGTAGAAAATCTGCGTCACCTACGGCGTCTCGGCTACGGGTAGCGTAGCGGGACACGTCTGGGCAGCGGACGAAGTGCGTGAACAGCGGGTAAGGGTGAATCAGCGAGCAGCGCGTCGGGTAGGCGTTCTACGGCTTTCGGAGAGCTGCAACGACAACCGAGATGAACGGTTCGTCGTATCCAACGCCTACAATGTCGGGAGTCGTAGGAGAGGCTCGAGACGTCGATAATACTCCCGGGAGGTGTAGGAGACTGTCGGAGGGCTCCAACAGCGAGGGAAGACGACGAGATCTTGGCGACGTGTCGGTACGGCGTCAAACACGTAAAACAGCAAGGGAACACGCTGTTTAAGGAAGTCTCACGGCCTGAGGTCGCTGCCAACGGCGAGAGGAGGCAGAGGGGGGTTCACGGCGGCAGTCAGGGGGCAGCGACGGCGGCGGCAGCGGCCGTGGCAAGCTGCTGTGCTGCTGCTACGCGATTCCGGCGTGATGCGGCGGCTTCCGGCGACGAGGGGCGGCGTACGGGGTTGCAGGCGAGAGAGGGGAGTCGGGGGATGCTGCTGGAGATGATCGGCGGCGGCGGCGACCTCCGGCGCGGGCTCAGGTGGGAGAGGAAGGGGGTTTGCGTGAGGGGCTTTGGGTTTCTAGGGCCGGCGCAAAAAAATTGTTTGCGGCTGTGAACAATTTTGAGAAACTTAGGGTTTTCTTTATAGGGGTGGGGCCCACGTGACTAGGGGAAGGGTTACACGTGATGGGGGCTGCCACCTAGCTAGGTCTAGGGTTAATTAGAGTTAATTAGGGCTAAATTGTTAGGGGCAAACTTGTAATTACTGGGTCTAAAAGTGCACATAGGTTAAACGGTGCCCAAAAATTATAAGAAAAATACCGGGGCGACCGGGGCGACGTGAGAAAGAAGTCAGAAGAGTCGGATTACAATTTCGATGACGAGAAACGAAATTAAAAATAAAAACGCCCCAAGTCAAAAGTGAGATACGCGACGTCTCCTCGGAAAAGGTCAAATCGTGGGCGAAAGGCCCGTGAAATGACGTTGCAAGTCAACACGACAAATGTAGTACCCTCAAAGAGAGTCACAACGACATATCACACGATAAGGTTCGGAAACAAACAAAGTCTAAAATAATCACGTGCACGGTCAAGAGCACGTGCACAAAGAAAGTTACGATCGGAATCCGACCGTTACATCCTCCCCAACTTAGAAATGATTCCGTCCTCGGAATCAACATCAAGCACTGCTCGGGAATAGATGCGGAAAGCGCTCTCTCATATCATCTTCGCGCTCCCAGGTGGACTCTCCATGTGATCCGTGACGCCACATCACTCTCACCAGGTCGACTACCTTATTCCTCAACTGCTTCTGTCGACGGTCCAAGATCTGCACAGGCTGCTGGTCATATGTCAGATCCAGGCGAACTGTAATCTCTGAGAAGTCAACCGTGTGCGATGGATCACTGACGTACTGACATAGCTGAGATATGTGGAAAACTTCGTGAACTCCCTCTAAAGATGGTGGCAGAGCAAGGCGGTAGGCAACTGCTCCCACACGCTCTAGCACATCAAACGGCCCAATATACCTTGGGCTCAGCTTTCCCTTCTTCCCAAAACGAATAACTCCGCGGTTCGGAGAAATCTTCAGGAAGACGTGATCTCCAGGCTGAAACTCCAAAGGTCTCCTCTTGGCATCTGCCCAATGCTTGAAGCGATCCTGTGCAACTCTAAGCTTCTCCCTGATGTCTCTCACGACATCCACGGCTTCCACTATCATCTCTGGACCTAACAGCTCCCGATCTCCGATGTCATCCCAGCTCAGTGGCGAACGACATTTCCTTCCATATAGGGTAGCAAACGGCACCATGCCAATGCTCGCATGGTAGCTGTTGTTATATGAAAACTCCACCAAGTGAAGATGGTCCTCCCAAGATCCCTTCAAATCGAGCGTACAAGCTCGCAACATATCCTCCAGAATCTGAATAGTCCTATCAGACTGGCCATCAGTCTGCGGGTGGTACGTCGTGCTGAAACTCAGACTTGTACCCAAATTCTCCTGCAGACTTCTCCAGAACTGAGATGTGAACCTCGTGTCTCGGTCAGACACAATGCTCACGGGGACTCCATGTAAGCGTACAATCTCCTGCACGTACACGGTCTACGTCACGACTATTTCAAAGAGAAAAATAAAAAATAGAAGTAAAAGTAGAACAGAACTTTACCTCCAGATATTTCCTCGCCAAAGCTTCCGTAGACTGGCCCACTCGGAAAGGAATAAAGTGCGCAGACTTGGTCAACCGATCCACGATCACCCAAACTGCGTCGTTCTGCCTCGGGGTCCGAGGTAAACCAGTCACGAAGTCCATCGTAATATGTTGCCACTTCCACTCCGGAATAGGAAGCGGTTGCAGCAACCCGGCAGTACGATGGTGCTCAGCCTTCACCTGTTGGCATATCAGGCACTTGGCAACGCTCCGTGCCACGCTCCTCTTCATGCCAATCCACCAATAATTCAGACGGAGGTCCTTATACATCTTGGTGCCTCCAGGATGTATAGAATATGGCGAGCTATGAGCCTCGCTTAACAGCTCCTCGCGGACATTGCCTGCAGGTACACAGAGTCTACTGCCGTACCGCAGCGAACCATCCTCATGAATAACGAACTCCGTCCGTAGTCCAGCTTCGACCTGCCTCCTGATCCTCTGTAGCTTCGGATCTCCCGCCTGTGCTGCCTTGATCCGATCCACGATTGTGGACTGAATCTGCAGATTCATGAATGAATGAACTACACCAGGTAGGACAACCTCCAAGTCCATCACCCTCAGCTCCTGCTGAATCCTCCAGTCGGCTGCAAGCATCATCGCAGTAGGAAGTCTACTCAAGGCATCCGGCACTACGTTCACCTTCCCTGGGTGATACTGCAAATCAATCTCGTAGTCAGCCATGAGCTCTAACCATCGTCTCTGACGCATGTTGAGCTCCTTCTGTGTAAAGATGTACTTCAAGCTCTTGTGATCGGTGAAAATCTTCACACTCTCACCTAGCAAGAAGTGCCTCCAAATCTTCAGTGTAAAAATCACCGCTGCCAACTCCAGATCGTGCGTCGGGTAATTCTTCTCATGAGTCCTCAACTGATGAGAAGCGTACGCGACCACGTGGCCATGCTGATGCAAGACGCATCCTAGGCCCTTCCCTGATGCATCACAATAAACTTCGAAGCCTCCGCTTCGATCCGGTACTGCCAACACCGGAGCCGTGGTCAATCTCGCCTTCAAGATACTGAAGGCCTCCTCACAAGCATCTGACCAGAGAAACTCCACATCCTTCCTTGTCAGCTTCGTCATCGGCTCTGCAATCTTCGAGAAATCTTTGATGAACAGCCGATAATAGCCTGCTAAACCCAGAAAACTCCTGATGTCTGACGCTGACTGCGGAGTCGGCCAATTTCTGACTGCTCTGACCTTCTCCGAATCTACAGATATGCCCTCACCTGACACCACATGTCCCAGGAATGTGACTCTGTCCAGCCAGAACTCGCACTTACTATACTTGGCATAAAGCTTATGTCTCCTCATCGTCTCCAGCACTGTCCTCAGATGACAGCTGTGCTCATCCTCAGACTTCGAATAAATCAAGATGTCATCAATGAAAATGACCACGAACTTATCCAGGAAATCATAGAATATCAAGTTCATCAAATTCATGAACACGGCTGGAGCATTGGTCACGCCAAACGGCATGACCACGAACTCATAATGTCCGTATTTCGTCCGGAAAGCTGTCTTCTGAACATCGTCCTTCTTCACCTTCAACTGGTGGTATCCACTCCTCAAATCCAACTTTGAGAAGACTCTCGATCCTCCAAGCTGGTCGAAGATATCGTCGATGCGCGGCAGCGGGTACTTATTCTTTACGGTGACAACATTCAGTCCTCGATAGTCCACGCACATCCTGCGGGACCCATCCTTCTTCTTCACGAGTAGAACTGGTGTGCCCCATGGCGACACACTAGGGTGGATGAAACCCTTCTGCAGTAATTCATCTAACTGCTTCCGTAGCTCCTCGAGCTCAGCGGGAGCCATACGGTACGGCGCCTTCGATATCGGTTGCGCTCCCGGCATAAGATCAATACCAAACTCTAAGGCTCGGTCGGGTGGCAAACCTGAGATATCCTCAGGGAAGACGTCGTCGAAGTCTCGGACGACTGCTGGTCATTCGATCTCCATCACCATCGGCATAACTGCAACAATCGGCACCACCGGCGTGGCCCGATACTTGATGGGTCCAAGCGACTCATCTCTGCTACGGAACTCGAACTCTGGATGGCCTGGAATCCGGAACACCACCCTCTTGCTGTGACAATCGATCGAGGCGTGGAAATCTCCTAACCAATCGATGCCAAGAACGGCATCAAAATGTGGCAGGTCGTGGACAATGAAATCTGCAAAGAGCTCGTGTCCACTGACCACCAAAGGAATCGATCTACATCCCAAGTTCACTGTCACCACTCCGTTCCCTGTGGTGATGTCCCAACACTTGGGAAGTGTATGGGTGTGAATAGAGTGTCTTGTCACGAATCTCCGGGATAAGATGCACATGGATGCACCGGAGTCGAACAAGGCCAAGGCCAGGTGAGAAGACACTAGAATGGTGCCTAAGATATTAAAAGGAAACTACGGTCAAACCAAGCTACTCTAACAAACAAGTCAAACAAGCAAGACTAACAATTTAAAAGCTAAACTATGAAATGAAAGACTAGAATCAAAGAGTTACCTGCAATAACTCCATCCAGCTCCTCAGTCTCCAAAGCCGTCATGGTGTAAGCCGGCCTCTGGGGCTGCGCTGCTCTCTGAAACATCTACCTCTGTGGCGCCAAGGGTGGTCCACGAACGACAGGTCCTCTCTGAACTGGAGCAGGCGCTCTCATCTGCAGCGGGGCTGGCACTCCAACTACAGCATGACGGGCTCTCGGAAAATCCTTCGCAGCAAGCGAGGCATCTCCGCAAACTAGGCACAGTCCCATCTTCTTCCGACAATCCTTCTGAACGTGACCTGGCTTCCCGCAGTAATGACACGGTCCCTTGCTCTGACTCTGAGTGGGTGCTCCAGGCCTCTTAAATGGTACTGTCTGAACTGGCCTCATCGCCGGCCTAGCAGGTGGCCGGTACTGCTCCATAGGACGCTTCCCCTTATCAGCTGGAGGGTCAGGTAGGAGCGAAATAAGCTCATGATTCTTCGCAGCATCCAGCACCTCCCTCATAGTCGTGAAACTCGCCGAAGACATAGAAGCTTAAATCTTCGGGCGCAGTCCCTGTCGGAAATGATCAGCTCGCTTCTCCTCCTTCTTCACCATATGCGGAGCAAAGCGACTCAGCATCTCAAACTTCGCCTCATACTCCTCGACGGTCATGTTCTCCTGCTTCAGATCTATAAACCTGCTCAGCAACTCCCTCCTAGTAGTCTTGGTGAAGTACTTCGTCCTGAACATAGACCTGACGATCTTCCAATCCACTGGCTTCTCCAGACGCCTCTCCTCAAGGCGCCACCAGTTCCTCGCATTCTCCGTCAGCTGCATCTTTGCTATCTCCACTCGGGTATCGTCTGGAATCTTTGCAGCAACTAGCTTCTCCTCCGTGCTCTAGATCCACTCGTCAGTAGCCAGGGGTCCCTCCTTCCCCGAAAATGTCCTCGGCTGGAGCTCGTTGAACTGCTTCACTCCTGGAGCAGCTCGAGGGGCAGGCGGAGGTGGGGGTGGTGCAACTGGGACAGCCTGGGCAGCATGCTGGGACTGCTGAACCAACTGATGCTGCACCTCCAGCATCTCTCTCATCACGCCCAGAACCTAACGGAAGTCTCCGCTCTGGTCTTCCTGAATCCCATCTCCAGAGCTCCCCGATCGGGTAACACGTCGTCCTGCCATCCTATCGACAGAAAGACACAGATTAGACTCATACAATTACCGGATGATAATAATAAAATGAAATTTAATACTTCAATTATTTCGTACTCGCAGAAGAGGGGACCTGCATGGGCCACCACTAAAACCTGTCACGCCCCGCTTCCTAAAAACACAGAGGCAAAGCATGACGAAGGCCCGCTTAGGCCGGGCCTAAGAGCCCGGACCTAATAAGCGTCTGTAGTATTCCATAGCGAAAGTACAGGTCCCTGCAAGTTAGTACGAAATAACAAAAGTACTGAAAAGAACATTTCATTTTATTCCAAAGTCTATCATCAAAGTACTGTGAGTCAAAAAGAAATGCCGAAAACGGCTACAACTGCTGAAAGGAAACTAATGGTGCAAGCACCCAACCTAGACGAGAAAGTAAGAGTGCAACACACCCAACTCAAACTGAAATGGATAACTCTGGAACATCAACAGAAGATCTCTAACTCTGATCGCCCTCTGGATCGTACTCCGGATCAGCGCCCTCCGGCTCCAAGTCAACTGGCAAGTCCGCCTCGTACTCGTACTCTGGCTCCACACCTGACGTACAACACCAAAAGAAGGAAACTGTACGTCAGGCAAAGTCTACACAAACGGTCAGACTCTACTGCTAGTGTATCAACTATTAACAATGATTTACTGGTTGTTTTAGCATGCTGGGGTTATAACAGAGTAACGAAAAGTAGCGTAGCAGGAAAAGTAAACGTAGCAAGCAGTAGACGTAGCGTGTGCTACCAACTACGGGACTAACCTACATGTGTCAAGACAAGACGGAACGTGACGGGACAGGAGAGGACAAGACAGGACAGGACAAGTAAGACACGAAAGGGTTCACGCCTTACAGTTCGAGGGGGATCAGACCCTCTTGCCGTGCGCACGCTCAACCCAACCCCAAACCCAGGAACTCAAGACAATATTTACAGGGATCATTTCTGCTAGGGAAACATCCGAAACGCCCGTAGGCTTTTTGTGTAACAGGGATCACTTCCGCTAGGGAAGCATCCGAAACGCCCGTAGGCTTTTTGTGTAACAGGGATCACTTCCGCTAGGGAAGCATCCGAAACGCCCGTAGGCTTTTTGGTGTCACGCCCCGCTTCCCAAAAAGGTCAGAGGCGAAGCGTGACTAAGGCCCGCTTAGGCCAGGGCTAAGAGCCCGGACCCAATAAGCGTCTGTGATATTCCAAACGAAGGAAACATGTCCCTGCAAGTTAGTACGGAAACAACAAAGTATTGAAAAGAGATATCATTTCATTTTATTCCAAAAAAAAACATCCAAAAGTACTGAGAGTCTAAAACGGCCGAAGGCTACAACTGCAGAAAAGAAACCACTGGTGCAAGCACCCAACCTAGACAGGAAAACAACATGTGCTACCCACCCAATCTAAACTGGATCAGAAATCTGGATCAGCAACAAGAGGCCTCTAACTCTGGTCCTCCTCCGGGTCGTACTCTGGATCAACGTCCTCCGACTCTCCGTCAGCTGGCAAGTCCGCCTCGTCGATGTACTCTGGCTTAACACCTGACGTACAGCACCAAAAGAAGGAACTGTACGTCAGGTCAGGTCTACAAAAAGGGTTAGACCAAACTACAAGTGTATCAACTTTTAGACAACATTTTACTGGTTGATTAGCATGCTGGGGTTATAACTGAGTAACAAACAGAAGTAACGCAGCAGGAAAGTAAAACGCAACAAGTAGTAGTTGTAGCGTGTGCTACTAACTACAGGACTAGCCTACAGGTGTCAAGACAAGACGTGACGTGACGGAAACAATGCAGGACAAGACAAGTGAGACACGAAAGGGTTCACGCCTTACGGTTCGAGGGGGATCAGACCCTCTTGCCGTGCGCACGCTCAACCCAACCCCAAACCCCAAGACAAGACAAGACATGACACCAGTACAAGGGATCACTCGCTCTAGCTTGGCGAGTGCCCTATTGCCCACATGCTGAGAATCAGTACAAGGGATCACTCTCTCTAGCTTGGAGAGTGCCCTATTGCCCGCAGGCTGTGAATCAGTACAAGGGATCACTCGGCGAGTGCCCTATTGCCCAGCGGGCTGTGCAAGACGGGACGTGACGTGGCACGACAGGAAGGGTTATTCTAGGGTGTCCACACACACGCACACACATGATAGCCCTACAGCATCAAAAGTTGTTGTTGTCAGGCTCAGACTTCGTCGTCAAGTCTGAGCCGTCAGGAGTCGTCCCAGACGCTATCATTTCACGTCCGGTCCTATTTGTTCACAGTTATCAGTTCTAACCAACTAAGGCCTAAGCACGGCCAAAAGTGCAAGTGGATACACTTGCCTGCGGTGGCGAGGGGGTCGTCCGTCCGGGGCGTCTCGTCCAGTCGTCGCGTCCGCGGTAGTCCGTCTGAAACAGTCACGGCGACGGTGTCAGGTCGCGATTTCAGAAATTCCTATTAGGTTTCGTTTCTAGTTTTTCGGGACTATCCTATTCGTCAAAAATCACTTTTTGATGTATCAACCTAATCGACGATCTATCCTATGTGCACAGTCAAATTAGTCCGTTCGTCGATTTTCTATGTTCGTACAACGCTTTACAGGAGCTGGAAAGTATATTTAGTTCAAGTTGACGGTTTTTAGTTTAGGGTTCAGTCAGCTATTGTGGGGGTTTCTACGAGTTTCGGGGAACCAACCTGAACCAGAGTTTGCTGTAGATTGGATGTCGGGTCTGATCGGAGAACTCCTAAGCTTCAGATCTGGTCCTCGTACGATTTCCCAAAAGTCGAAACTTGCGACGAAGGCCTACGACGTGTCGCAACGTCGTAGACGGCAAATCCGCGAAGTGGCACGTCCAAGTGGGGCCCACAGCAGTGCTAGGGGTCCAAGGGGGCCCACAACACCTCAGGAGCACTTGGGGGGCCCACCACAGAAGTTGGTGTGGGAGAAACCCACTTGCGACGAAGTTCTGTCGGTCGGGCTTGGTCGGTGCGGTGGTTCCTCTCGGTCAGACCGAGAGGGGCTCTTGGTCGTGCGAGCTGCGATGCGGGGGGGGGGGGGGTCGGGCACATCGTCGGTGCGAGGGAAATCGTCGGTCAGACCGACAGATCCCGTCGGTCGGGCGCTTGGACGAGGCTGGCAGTGGAGCGGGGTGCGGAGCGGCCTTCAGGTGCGGAGCGGGCTTCGGTCAGACCGACGGGGCGGGTCGGTCGGCGCTTGGCGATGCAGAGCGGTGCAGAGCGGGCGGCTGGCGGGGAATGTCTCTTGGTCAGACCGAGAGACAGCCTCGGTCGGAGCGGGGCGACAGCGGGGTGCGATGCAGCGGGCTGTGCAAGCGGCGATGCGGGGGGCTGCTCCGGTCGTGCGCTAGGATTTGCGGGGGTGAGGTCCGGTCGGGCACTGGGCGATCGTCGCAACGTTGCGACGAAGCTTTGGGAGAGGAAACGGAGGCTAGGGTTTTGTGCAATGTCGAAAATACTTAGCCTAGGGCTAATATAAATAGGTTAGAGCTAGGGTTAGGGTTAGGGTTCGGAAAAACGTAATTAAAATGATTTAAAATAATTAATTTAGTTTAAAATTACTCTCCTCTCTCTCACGCAAAATGGGTGCGGCCAAAAATTCTAAAATTTTGCCTAAAAATTCTTTAATACGTTATTATAATATTGGAATTTTATTGTAATTAAAACTCTTATAAAAATAGGTTTTAAAATTATTTAAAACTTTCAAAAAAATGGAAAATAGGTCAAATTAAGTCCAAAAATTATAAAATAATTATGGGGTGCTCGGGACAACTAAAGAAGGACAGCGGAGAAGACAGATCTAAATTTTGACATCGAGAGACGAAACTAAAATTCGAAACGTCTCGCGTCAAAACAGAAAGTCGCGACGTCGCGTCAATTAAGATAGTATCGCTGAAGAACGACTCGAGATATGTTGTTACAAAGTTATTCCACAATCTAATACTTCCAGAGATGATCACGTCAATATATCACACAATAATGTTCAAAATCAAATAAAGTCAAAAATAAGCACGTGCACAATCAAGAGCACGTGCACAAAGAAAGTAAGATCGGAAACCGACCGTTACATCCTCCCCAACTAGAAATGATTCCGTCCTCGGAATCAACATCAAGCATTGCTGGGAAAAAGATGCGGGAAGCGCTCTCTCATATCATCCTCACGTTCCCAGGTGGACTCTCCAGGCGATCCGTGACGCCACATCACTCTCACCAGGTCGACTATCTTATTCCTCAATTGCTTCTGTCGACGGTCCAAGATCTGCACAGACTGCTGGTCATATGTCAGGTCCGATCGAACCGTAATCTCTGAAAAGTCGACCGTGTGTGACGGATCACTGACGTACCGACGTAGCTGAGATACGTGGAATACGTCGTGAACACCCTCCAAAGATGGTGGCAGAGCAAGGCGGTAGGCCACTACTCCCACACGCTCTAGCACATCAAATGGTCCAATATACCTCGGACTCAGCTTTCCCTTCTTCCCAAAACGAATAACTCCGTGGTTCGGAGAAATCTTCAGGAAGACGTGATCTCCATGCTGGAACTCCAAAGGTCTCCTCTTGGCATCTGCCCAATGCTTGAAGCGATCCTGTGCAACTCTAAGCTTCTCCCTGATGTCCCTCACGACATCCACAGCTTCAACTATCATCTCCGGACCCAACAGCTCTCGATCTCCGATGTCATCCCAGCTCAGTGGCGATCGACATTTCCTTCCATATAAGGCAGCAAACGGCGCCATGCCAATGCTCGCCTGGTAGCTGTTGTTATATGAAAACTCCACCAAGTGAAGATGGTCCTCCCATGATCCCTTCAAATCGAGCGTACAAGCTCGCAGCATATCCTCCAGAATCTGAATAGTCCTCTCGGACTGGCCATCAGTCTGTGGGTGGTACGCCGTGCTGAAACTCAGACTCGTACCCAAATGCTCCTGCAGACTTCTCCAGAACTGAGATGTGAACCTCGTGTCTCGGTCAGACATAATGCTCACGGGGACTCCATGTAAGCGTACAACCTCCTGTACGTACACGGTCTACGTCACGACTATTTCAAAGAGAAAATCGAAATAGAAGTAAAAGTAGAACAGAACTTTACCTCCAGATATTTCCTCGCCAAAGCTTCCGTAGACTGGCCCACTCGGAAAGGGATAAAGTGCACAGACTTGGTCAACCGATCCACGATCACCCAAACTGCGTCGTTCTGCCTCGGGGTCCGAGGTAAACCAGTCACGAAGTCCATCGTAATATGTTGCCACTTCCACTCCGGAATGGGAAGCGGTTGCAGCAACCCAGCAGTACGATGGTGTTCAGCCTTCACCTGTTGGCATATCAAACACTTGGCAACGCTCCGTGCCACACTCCTCTTCATGCCAATCCACCAATAATTCAGACGGAGATCCTTATACATCTTGGTACCTCCAGGATGTATAGAATATGGCGAGCTATGAGCCTCGCTCAACAGCTCCTCGCAAACATCACCTGCAGGTACATAGAGTCTACTGCCGTACCGCAGCGAACCGTCCTCATGAATCACGAACTCCGTCCGTAGTCCAGCTTCAACCTGCCTCCTGATCCTCTGTAGCTTCAGATCTCCTGCATGTGCTGCCTTGATCCGATCCACGATCGTGGACTGAATCTGTAAATTCATGAACGAACGAACCACACGAGGTAGGACAACCTCCAAATCCATCTCCCTCAGCTCCTGCTGAATCCTCCAGTCTGCTGCAAGCACCATCGCAGTAGGAAGTCTACTCAAGGCATCCGTCACTACGTTCACCTTCCCCGGATGATACTGCAAATCAATCTCGTAGTCAGCCATGAGCACTAACCATCGCCTCTGACGCATGTTGAGCTCCTTCTGCGTAAAGATGTACTTCAAGCTCTTGTGATCAGTGAAAATCTTCACACTCTCACCTAGCAAGAAGTGCCTCCAAATCTTCAGTGCAAAAATCACTGCTGCCAACTCCAGATCGTGCGTCGGGTAATTCTTCTCATGAGTCCTCAACTGACGAGAAGCATACGCGACCACGTGGCCATGCTGATGCAAGACGCATCCTAGGCCCTTCCCTGATGCATCACAATAAACTTCGAAGCCTCCGCTTCGATCCGGTACTGCCAACACCGGTGCCGTGGTCAATCTCGCCTTCAAGATATTGAAGGCCTCCTCACAAGCATCTGACCAAATAAACTCCTCGTCCTTCCTCGTCAGCTTCGTCATCGGCTCTGCAATCTTCGAGAAATCTTTAATGAACCACCGATAATAGCCTGCTAAACCAAGGAAGCTCCTGATGTCAGACACTGACCGCGGAGTCGGCCAATCTCTGACTGCTCTAACCTTCTCTGGATCCACAGATATGCCATCACCGGACACCACGTGTCCCAGGAATGCGACTCTGTCCAGCCAGAACTCGCACTTGCTTTACTTGGCATAAAGCTTATGTCCCCTCAGCGTCTCCAGCACTGTCCTCAGATGACAGCTGTGCTCCTCCTCAGACTTCGAATAAATAAGAATGTCATCAATGAAGATGACAACAAACTTGTCCAGGAAGTCATAGAATATTAAATTCATCAAATTCATGAACACAGCCGGCGCATTGGTCACGCCAAACGGCATGACCACGAACTCATAATGTCCGTACTTCGTCCGGAAAGCCGTCTTCTGAACATCGTCCTTCTTTACCTTCAACTGGTGGTATCCACTCCTCAAGTCCAACTTCGAGAAGACTCTCGAACCTCCAAGCTGGTCAAAGATACCGTCGATGCGCGGCAGCGGATACTTATTCTTTACGGTGACAGCATTCAATCCTTGATAGTCCACGCACATCCTGCGGGACCCATCCTTCTTCTTTACAAGCAAAACAGGTGCACCCCACGGTGACACACTAGGGTGGATGAAACCCTTCTGCAGCAACTCATCCACCTGCTTCCGCAGCTCCTCGAGCTCAGCGGGGGCCATACGGTACGGCGCCTTCGATATCGGTTGCGCTCCCGGCATAAGATCAATTCCAAACTCTAAAGCTCTGTCGGGTGGCAAAACTGAGATATTCTCCGGGAAGACATCGTCGAAGTCTCTGACGACTGCTGGTCTCTCGATCTCCATCTCCATCTGCATGGCTGTAACAATCGGCACCTCCAGCTTGGACCGAAATCTGATGGGCCCAAGTGACTCGTCTCTGCTGTGGAACTCGAACTCCGGATGGCCTGGAATCCGAAACACCACCCTCTTACTGTGACAGTCGATCGAGGCGTGGAAATCTCCCAACAAATCGATGCCAAGAACGACATCGAGATGTGGCAGATCGTGGACAATGAAATCTGCAAAGAGCTCGTGTCCACTGATCACTAAAGAAATCGATCGGCATCCCAAATTTACCGTCACCACTCCGTTCCCTGTGGTAATGTCCCAACACTTAGGGAGTGTATGGGTGGGGATAGAGTGCTTTGTTGCAAACCTCCGGGATATGATGCACATAGATGCACCGGAGTCGAACAAAGCTAAGGCTGGGTGAGAGGACACTAGAATGGTGCCTAAGATATAAGGGGACTATGGTCAAATCAAACTATTCTATCAACAAGTCAAACAAGCAACACAAATAATAATATCTAAACTATGAAATGAAAAACTAGGATCAAGAGTTACCTGCTATAACTCCATCCAGCTCCTCAGTCTCAACAGCAGTCATGGTATACGCCGGCCCCTGGGGCTGTGCTGCTCTCTGATACATCTGCCTCTGTGGCGGCAAAGGTGGTCCACGAGCAGCAGGTCCTCTCTGAACTGGAGCAGGCACTCTCACCTGCAACGGGGCTGGCGCTCCAACTACGGCATGACGAGCTCTAGGACAATTCTTCGCTGCATGCGAAGCATCTCCAGAAATCAAGCATAGCCCCATCCTCTTCCTGCAGGTGGCCTGAACGTGTCCAGGCTTTTCGCAAAAGTGGCACGGGCCCTTGCCCTGTATCTGAACTGGTGCTCCAGGCCTCTTGAATGGTACTGTCTGAACTGGCCTCATCGCTGGCCTGGCAGGTGGCCAGTACTGCTCCATGGGACGCTTCCCCTTATCAGCTGGAGGGTCAGGCAAAAGAGCTATGAGCTCATGATTCTTTGCAGCATCAAGTACCTCCCTCATAGTCGAGAAATTCGTCGAAGACATCGAAGCCTGAATCTTTGGACGCAGTCCCTGACGAAAGCGATCAGCTCGCTTCTCCTCCTTCTTCACCATGTGCGGGGAAAAACGGCTCAACATCTCAAACTCAGCTTCATACTCCTCGACAGTCATACCTTCCTGCTTCAGGTCTATAAACTTGCTCAGCAGCTCCCTCCTAGCAGACTTGGTGAAGTACTTATCCTTGAACATAGACCTAAAGGTCTTCCATCCCACTGGCTTCTCAAGACGCCTCTCCTCGATGCGCCACCAGTTCCTCGCATTCTCCGTCAGCTGCATCTTTGCTATCTCCACACGGGTATCATCAGGAATCTTCGCAGCAACTAACTTCTCCTCCGTGCTCTGGATCCACTCGTCAGCAGCTAGGGGTCCCTCCTTCCCCGAAAATGTCCTTGGCTGGAGCTCGTTGAACTGCTTCACTCCTGGAGCAGCTCGAGGGGCAGGTGGGGGTGGGGGTGGTGCAACTGGAACAACCTGTGCAGCACGCTGGGACTGCTGAACCAACTGATGCTGAACATCCAGCATCTCCCTCATCACACCCAGAAACTGACGAAAATCTCCGCTCTAGTCCCCTGGAACACCATCGCCTAAGTTCCCTGATCGGGTAACACGTCGTCCGGCCATCCTATTGACAGAAACACAGAGGTTAGACTCGTACAATTATTGGATGATAATAAAATGAATTTCAATACTTCGATTGTTCCGTATTCGCAGAAGGAGGGGACCTGCATGGGCCACCACTAAAACCTGTCACGCCCCGCTTCCCAAAAAGGTCGGAGGCGAAGCGTGACTAAGGCCCGCTTAGGCCAGGGCTAAGAGCCCGGACCCAATAAGCGTCTGTGATATTCCAAACGAAGGAAACAGGTCCCTGCAAGTTAGTACAGAAACAACAAAGTATTGAAAAGAGATATCATTTCATTTTATTCCAAAAAAACATGCAAAAGTACTGAGAGTCTAAAACACCCGAAGGCTACAACTGCAGAAAAGAAACTACTGGTGCAAGCACCCAACCTAGACAAGAAAACAACAGGTGCTACCCACCCAATCTAAACTGGATCAGAAATCTGGATCAGCAACAAGAGGCCTCTAACTCTGGTCCTCCTCCGGGTCGTACTCCGGATCAACGTCCTCCGGCTCTCCGTCAGCTGGCAAGTCCGCCTCGTCGACGTACTCTGGCTCAACACCTGACGTACAGCACCAAAAGAAGGAACTGTACGTCAGGTCAGGTCTACAAAAAGGGTTAGACCAAACTACAAGTGTATCAACTTTTAGACAACATTTTACTGGTTGATTAGCATGCTGGGGTTATAACTGAGTAACAAACAGAAGTAATGCAGCAGGAAAGTAAAACACAACAAGTAGTAGTTGTAGCGTGTGCTACCAACTACGGGACTAGCCTACAGGTGTCAAGACAAGACGTGACGTGACGGAAACAAGGCAGGACAAGACAAGTGAGACACGAAAGGGTTCACGCCTTACGGTTCGAGGGGGATCAGACCCTCTTGCCGTGCGCACACTCAACCCAACCCCAAACCCAAGACAAGACAAGACATGACACCAGTACAAGGGATCACTCGCTCTAGCTTGGCGAGTGCCCTATTGCCCGCAGGCTGAGAATCAGTACAAGGGATCACTCTCTCTATCTTGGAGAGTGCCCTATTGCCCGCAGGCTGTGAATCAGTACAAGGGATCACTCGGCGAGTGCCCTATTGCCCAGCGGGCTGTGCAAGACGGGACGCGACGTGACACGATAGGAAGGGTTATTCTAGGGTGTCCACACACACGCACACACATGATAGCCCTACATCTTCAAAAGTTGTTGTTGTCAGGCTCAGACTTCGTCGTCAAGTCTGAGCCGTCAGGAGTCGTCCCGGACGCTATCATTTCACGTCCGGTTCTATTTGTTCACAGTTATCAGTTCTAACCAACTAAGGCCTAAGCACGGCCAAAAGTGCAAGTGGATACACTTGCCTACGGTGGCGAGGGGGTCGTCCGTCCGGGGCGTCTCGTCCAGTCGTCGCGTCCGCGATAGTCCGTCTGAAACAGTCACGGCGACGGTGTCAGGTCGCGATTTCAGAAATTCCTATTAGGTTTCGTTTCTAGGTTTTCGGGACTATCCTATTCGTCAAAAATCACTTTTTGATGTATCAACCTAATCGACGATCTATCCTATGTGCACAGTCAAATTAGTCCGTTCGTCGATTTTCTATGTTCGTACAACGCTTTACAGGAGCTGGAAAGTAAATTTAGTTCAAGTTGACGGTTTTTAGTTTAGGGTTCAGTCAGCTATTGTGGGGGTTTCTACGAGTTTCGGGGAACCAACCTGAACCGGAGTTTGCTGTAGATTGGATGTCGGGTCTGATCGGAGAACTCCTCAGCTTCAGATCTGGGCCTCGTACGATTCCCCAAAAGTCGAAACTTGCGACGAAGGCCTACGATGTGTCGCAACGTCGTAGACGGCAAATCCACGAAGTGGCACGTCCAAGTGGGGCCCACAGCAGTGCTAGGGGTCCAAGGGGCCCACAAAACCTCAGGAGCACTTGGGGGGCCCACCACAGAAGTTGGTGTGGGAGAAACCCACTTGCGACGAAGTTCTGTCGGTCGGGCTTGGTCGGTGCGGTGGTTCCTCTCGGTCAGACCGAGAGGGGCTCTCGGTCGTGCGAGGTGCGATGCGGGGGGGGGGGGGGGGTCGGGCACAGCGTCGGTGCGAGGGAAATCGTCGGTCAGACCGACAGATCCCGTCGGTCGGGCGCTTGGACGAGGCTGGCAGCGGAGCGGGGTGTGGAGCGGCCTTCGGGTGCGGAGCGGGCTTCGGTCAGACCGACGGGGCGGGTCGGTCGGCGCTTGGCGATGCGGAGCGGTGCAGAGCGGGCGGCTGGCGGGGAAGTCTCTCGGTCAGACCGAGAGACAGCCTCGGTCGGAGCGGGGCGACAGCGGGGTGCGATGCAGCGGGCTGTGCAAGCGGCGATGCGGGGGGCTGCTCCGGTCGTGCGCTAGGATTTGCGGGGGTGAGGTCCGGTCGGGCACTGGGCGATCGTCGCAACGTTGCGACGAAGCTTTGGGAGAGGAAACGGCGGCTAGGGTTTTGTGCAATGTCGAAAATACTTAGCCTAGGGCTAATATAAATAGGTTAGAGCTAGGGTTAGGGTTAGGGTTCGGAAAAACGTAATTAAAATGATTTAAAATAATTAATTTAGTTTAAAATTACTCTCCTCTCTCTCACGCAAAATGGGTGCGGCCAAAAATTCTAAAATTTTGCCTAAAAATTCTTTAATACGTTATTATAATATCGGAATTTTATTGTAATTAAAAATCTTATAAAAATAGGTTTTAAAATTATTTAAAAGTTTCAAAAAAATGGAAAATAGGTCAAATTAAGTCCAAAAATTATAAAATAATTATGGGGTGCTCGGGACAACTAAAGAAGGACAACGGAGAAGACGGATCTAAATTTTGACATCGAGAGACGAAACTAAAATTCGAAACGTCTCGCGTCAAAACAGAAAGTCGAGACGTCACGTCAATTAAGATAGTATCGCTGAAGAACGACTCGAGATATGTTGTTACAAAGTTATTCCACAATCTAATACTTCCAGAGACGATCACGTCGATATATCACACAATAATGTTCAAAATCAAATAAAGTCAAAAATAAGCACGTGCACAATCAAGAGCACGTGCACAAAGAAAGTACGATCGGAAACCGACCGTTACATTTGGTAACAGGGATCACTTCCACGGAGGGAAGCATCTGAAACGCCCGTAGGCTTTTTGTGTAACAGGACATGACATGACAAGTGTAGGGAGTTGTTATTCTAGGGTGTCCATACGCACGCACGCACAAGATAGTCCTATGATGTCTGCCGTTTATTGTTGTCAAGCTCAGACTTTGTCGTCAAGTTTGAGCCGTCACGGGTCGTCTCGGACGCTATCATTTCACGTCCGGTTCTCATCACACACAATCTAACAGTTCTACAAACTAAAACTAAGGCACGGTCAAAACGCAAGTGGGTACACTTGCCTGGAATAGCGAGTGCGTCGTCCGTCCGGGGCGTCGCGTCCAGTCGTCGCGTCCACGGTAGTCCGTCTGAAAAGGGATCACGACGACGGTGTAAAGTCGCGATTTCCGTCAAATCCTATTTAGGTTCATTTCTAAGTTAGGCGTGGCTACCCTAACTGTCACAAGTCAAAAGTGTCCGATCAGCCTATCCGACGATTCTATCCTATGTGCACAGTTCAAAAGTCCGATCGTCGATTCTATTGTTCAAAACTTTTTAAAAGAGCAGAAAATAAATTTAGCGAGTTTAGTTGCCGTTTTTAGTTAAGTTTTCAGTTTTGGCTACGGGTGGGTTTTGCTATGAGTTTGGGAAAACTAACCTCTTCCGGAGTCTGGGGTGGAGCGGACGTAGTGTCTGAACGGTAGAAAATCTGCGTCACCTACAGCGTCTCGGCTACGGGTAGCGTAGCGGGACACATCCGGGCAGCGGACGAAGCGTGTGCACAGCGGGTAAGGGTGAATCAGCGAGCAGCGCGTCGGGTAGGCGTTCTACGGCTTCCGGAGAGCTGCAACGACAACGGAGATGAACGGTTCGTCGTATCCAACGCCTACGATGTCGGGAGTCGTAGGAGAGGCTCGAGACGTCGATAATACTCCCAGGAGGTGTAGGAGACTGTCGGAGGGCTCCAACAGCGAGGGAAGATGAAGAGATCTTGGCGACGTGTCGGTACGGCGTCAAACATCCAAACCAGCGAGGGAACAAGCTGTTTAAGGAAGTCTCGCGGCCTGAGGTCGCTGCCAACGGCGAGAGGAGGCAGAGGGGGGTTCACGGCGGCAGTCAGGGGGCGGCGGCGGCGACGGCGGTGGCGGTGGCGGTGGCGTCAGCGGCGGCGTCAGCGGCAGCAGCGGCCATGGCAAGCTGTTGCGCTGCTTCTGCGCGATTCCGGCGTGATGCGGCGGCTTCCGGTGACGAGGGGCGGCGTACGGGGTTACAGGCGAGAGAGGGGAGTCGGGGGATGCTGCTGGAGATGATCGGCGGCAGCGGCAACCTCCGGCGCGGGCTCAGGTGGGAGAGGAAGGGGGTTTGCGTGAGGGGCTTTGGGTTTCTAGGGCCGGCGCAAAAAAATTGTTTGCGTCTGTGAACAATTTTGAGAAACTTAGGGTTTTCTTTATAGGGGTGGGGCCCACGTGACTAGGGGAAGGGTTACACGTGATGGGGGCTGCCACCTAGCTAGGTCTAGGGTTAATTAGAGTTAATTAGGGCTAAATTGTTAGAGGCAAACTTGTAATTACTGGGTCTAAAAGTGCACATAGGTCAAACGGTGCCAAAAAATTATAAGAAAAATACCGGGGCGACCGGGGCGACGAGAGAAAGAAGTCAGAAGAGACGGATTACAATTTCGATGACGAGAAACGAAATTAAAAATAAAAACGCCCCAAGTCAAAAGTGAGATACGCGACGTCTCCTCGGAAAAGGTCAAATCGTGGGCGAACGGCCCGTGAAATGACGTTGCAAGTCAACACGACAAATGTAGTACCCTCAAAGAGAGTCACAACGACATATCACACGATAAGGTTCGGAAACAAACAAAGTCTAAAATAATCACGTGCATGGTCAAGAGCACGTGCACAAAGAAAGTTACGATCGGAATCCGACCGTTACATAGCTTCTCCTCCTCAACTTCCTCATCACTTTCCTCCTTGCTAGAGCTTGATGAAGACTCTTCTCCCTTTGCCATGAAGCACGTTTCCTTGTCAGGGTTGAGCCACGCCTCCACCTCTTCATCGCTTGAACTCGAGGATATTTATGAAGAATCATCAAAATCCGCGAAGCACATATGAGCTCGCTCTTTGTCATCCTCTTCTTCATCACTTGATGTGTCCTCATCAGAGTCATCAAAAGTGCCGACAAGTCCCTTCTTTTGACTCTTGAACTTGGACTTGTCTTTCCAATGCTTCTTCCCTTTGCCCTTATAGGTATCTTTGGTGGGTTTGGAAGGGCATTCTGTAGAAAGATGACGTTTTCATCTACAATTGAAACAAATAGAGTTGTTAGACTTGGAGGCAAACTTTGAAGAAGATGTACCTTGCTTGCTTTTGAGGAACGCTCTCAGTTGTATGGCAAGCACCATGACTTCATTTCCACTAGCCTCATCTTCTTCATCTTCTTCACTATGAGCTTCTTGATGGAATTTCTTTCTCCATTTGATTGGCTCATCCTTGGCATGGAATGCAACCCCATTATGCTTCTCCGGCTTATCGGGCTTGGTTGGTTGAATCTCCTTCTTGTGCTGAAGCTTTACTTCATATGCCATGAGATTCCCAATGCACTCCTCAACGGCGTATTTGGACATGTCGTAAGACTCCAAAATACCGTTGGCCTTTGACTCCCATTGAGATGTGAGAGAGTCAAGGATCTTCTCCACTCGATCCTCTTGGGAAATCACCTTCCCAAGTCCTTCCAAAGTGTTCACAATTTCTGTGAACCTTGTGAACATCTCCGAGATGTTTTCACCTTCTTGCATCTTAAACAACTCATATTTAGATCTAAATACACATTGTTTAGATTTCTTTACCTTCGAAGTCCCTTCATGAGAAATCTCCAATGTATGCCAAATTTCGTTAGCTGTTTTGCACATGGTGATGCAGTTGAACTCATTTGAAGTGAGTGTGCAATGGAATGCATTCATAGCCCCCGCATTAAATTTGATCGAGTCCTTCTCTGCTTTTGTTCTAGAAGCCGCAGGTATAGTAGGCTTCTCAAATGGCGACTTTGTGATGTCCCAAAGGTCTTGACCCTCCAAGTAGATCATCATCTTGATCTTCCAACTTGGATAGTTGGTTCCATTGAAGAGCGGGGTTCGAACGGTTGATAAACCCTCTTCATGAGACATGGATGAAGCGTTGTATGACATCGTTGTTGTATACTTCAGCCTCGCTCTGATACCAATTGTAAGGACTGTCTACCTTGCAATACTAACAAATAACACTCTAAAGGGGGTGAATAGAGCAATATCAATAAATTGTGCAATTAAAATTAAACTTGCAAATGTGGAATAATAAGTGTAAGAGGAATTAATCAACACAATCAATCCAAGCGCAAACACAAGAATTACCCTGGTTCCCCAAACTTGGGTACGTCCAGCCACACCAATATCCACTATAATTCTCTCACAAAGAAGTGAATACAATCTCACACACAGTGATACCTCACACAGAGGATTTAGGATTCCCACAAAGAGATATCCTTGCTTTCACACAGAAAGACTAATGCTCTCACACAGGGAGACTCAAACTCTCACACAGAGAGAACTCCACCAACCCTCACACAGAAGGTTATAAATAGCTCTCACACAGAAAGCTAGGGTTTCAAAGAAATAAAAAAGTAAAACAAATACTCTTACCTATGCCTTGAGATGATCTTACTCATAAATGAATGCAAGGCATGGAAGAGGATCTCCAAGTGATGAGATTTGCTAGAATTGCACTTGGATGATTTCCCTTGAGCTTAACTGCAATGCATGAAGAGGAGAAAGAGCTCTAAGAGGGAAATGAGAGAATTTGAGAGTAGCTTAATTAAACTCTAATGATTTTCAATAGTATCAAGAAGATCTAGAGATATCAGCACGCCCATATATATAGGAACCCTATATCAAATCCCAAAACCCAAGAAAACAGCCAAAGGATCAATTCTGCAATGGCTAGAAACGGGACGAAAACGACAGGAACAGTCGACTGATGATCAAAAGACAGTCGACTGATCAACGGCTAGAAAATATCCAACGGCTATAATCTGAGCCAGGACAGTCGACTGATGATGTCGATACAGTCGACTGTAATAGGACATGCGCCTGTTAATCCTTCAGTATGCGACTGCTACAGGGGATGGAATAAAACAGAGAGCTGCACTCTTTCTCCAGATAGTAGACAGGCGACTGATGTCAATAATACAGTCGACTGTCATATAGTCAGGTGACTGTAATTCCTTCATCAGTCGTCTGCTGTATTAGATGACAAAAGACAGAGAGATGCAGAGATTGCACTTACGCTACTCAGACGACTGTTGGACAATTCCCAGGTGACTATAAATCTACAGGCAACTGTAAACTGAGCAGCAGTCGACTGTGCATAAAGCTTAAGTTTGAGTCAATTTGAATGTTGACTTGAGCTGTGCATATCAGTCGACTGTAGAAGGATCGACAGGTGACTGGAAATCACCCAGTCGACTGTAAACCCTTCAGCAGGCGACTGATGGAAAGCCAGAGACTCCAAATGAGTCTTTGGATAAAGTTGAGCCTATTGGGTTGGATTCTAAGATAATCCTAAGGCTCACTAAGATGGCTAAATGCATATGCATGAATGAGTAGACCATCTATCATGGCATTACATTAACATAGACTCAAAAGAGAGAGAGAGAGAGAGAGCAATAAAGTAAATATTACATGGATTACATTGCTTTCCTTAGAGTCTAAGTCTTCAATCTTGATGTCTTGATTGCTCTCGATCTTCTCCAAGCTTTTGCACCCCTTGAGTCCAAGCTTTGGCCCTTCTCCACTTGATGTCCATCCTTACACCAAGTGATTAGTCTCCAAGAAAGATATTCTAGGAAAGAAACTGTGAGACTAAAACAAGAGAGTTATTAGCAACAACATAATGTTGTGATCATGATAAAAATAAGATTGGTATGAAACACCAATACTCAACAAGGCGTAGTATGATTCCTAAGTGTCAGCTCTGGGCTCTATCCGCAAGCGGACGGTGTCAAATTATAGTCTATAAGATTGTCGAATCCCACAGGGACAGTGACAATGTATTGGGGTCTCGGATTATTTTTGGATCTCAGAGTGAGATAGCAGTCGGGTTAAGAAGATTGGTTGTGATGGTATTGTTGGTTCGATAATAAAAGAAGCTACGGCCTTAGGGATCACTGCTAAGACCGTCGGAGGTTGATGTTAGAATGTGATCTTTACGTTGCATTGGATTTAGGGGGTTGATCTCTCAACTCATACCACTCTCGTGGATTAGAGTTTCGAGGTATCTCGGTGGCTCTCATTGACGCAATGGCGGTTGCCGTCAATGAAGCGATATAGTTCGTCGGTGGATCCCCTCAAGGCACGAGCCGGACATGGTCACGAGCAGTGGTTGAATCCACTAATTCCCTATTTAAATCCCAACGATACTCCTTAAGCTCATCAATTCCACCGACCATGGGCATGATCTAAGTACGAGTTCTCCTAGGGATTCGGATGGATCGACCGAAATACTCCCCTTTATTCCCAATATAACCTAGAGATACAAATCTATATCTCTTTCCTAGAGTCTTAGGGTTAAACCATCAACTCTAGGGGAGACTACTCACACATATCGATTACGAAGAATAAAAATGCAATTTTTATCGAAGAAAACATCGTATCAATTGAATCGAGCGAGAAATAAATATCTTTCGTACTGAAAACGAGAAAGAATGATAGCCAATATGGATCCCAAAAATTCTGCAGATTTCAAGATGCAAAGAATAATAAAACATGATCTTTCTCCCAAAATAATTCAATTCTCAAAACCCAGATCTAGATCTACAATAGTTTTCGATCTCCCCTTCTCTCTAAACTCCGTTCAAAAAACATAATATTAAAACTCTGCATTTTGCTCTCCAAAGTCCACGCAAGTAGCCCCACGTCTGGGCCCATGAAATTAACTTCAAATTCTGGGGTATGCGCCCGCTTGTTGTTGACCGAGTCAGTGACTCGGTCGAGTAGCACCTGCTCGGTCGAGCGGGCGCATTAACTGCTCTTTGCTGCTCTTTGGTCGGGTGAAGGGGTCTGGGTTACTTGGTCGAGCAGCCCGCTTGCTCGGCCGAGTCTGTCAGTGGATCGGGCTCCTTCAAAAAGAGTCGCCCTGCCTGTTCGGTCGAGTCACCTGCTTGCTCGGTCGAGTCGCCTGCTTGCTCGGTCGAGTAAGTTCTGCTCGATCGAGCAGGATGTTGATGTGATGGAGCTTTGAAAATAGAAACGGCTTGATCGAGTCACCATGCTACTCAGTCGAGTAGGATGCGCAGTTTATCAGCTGCTGGGATCATGTATCAGCTCGACCGAGCAGCCTACGCTGCTCGGTCGAGTCTCCTGTGGACGTTCCCAAACAACTCCTCTTTCCTGCCAGACTCTCCTCCACTCCTCCCATAAGCTTTCGAACCTCGACGAACTCGCATAGAGCCTCGCCAACGGGCTCACAGGCATGCTGGATGTGTCCATATCCAAAAGTGGTTCTGAATAGCTCTAAAATCCCTAAAAATCTACAAAACTCTACGAAACTCGAATATGGCGTTAGAATTGTAGTATCGTAAGAAAATGTGCGATTTGGAGGCGGATATGACATGAAATGCAATGGAATGATGCTATGAAAAGATAGAAAATATGGACACATCAAAATCCCCCAAGCTTACCTCTTACTCGTCCTCGAGGAAGACGAATACTAGGTATGCCAGGCGATAAACAAAAGAAAATAAACGAGGTAAGAGATGGAAGGGGGTGCTAGAATGTTCAATCAGATCTCATGCCTCAGCAGTATATCACGATGCTTCGAATAATAAAACACATGCTAATAGTATTTTCAAGTCTTACTAATCATATGGCTAGCATGCAATAAAGGCAAAAACAGAGATCTTCTAAAATCATGCCGTCAAATCATAGCAATCTTATGCAATCTATAGGGTCTAGTAAAAAAGAGTTAGAAATGCACTTTTTCAATCAATAGATACAAGTGGAGCACAAAGAGATCACACCAACATGCAATAGAGAACGGAAAGAGATCACGTCATTCAAATATTCACTTCAAATCATGAAAAATCTCCAAAACTAAAATATTTTGTAAAGTTCAAGTATTATCAAATCTCCCCGTTATGCACCATCTCCACTCTAATGTTATACTCACTCATATGATCAATTGGTTCACCCCACCAAGCTTAGCTTGAGGCGTCGCATCTAGAAATAGGATACATAAATTTTTGTCTTTTCCAAAGTATTTGTAGTAACTTCTAATAAAGGGATAGGAATTTTCTTTCCTTTTTCTTTCTCTTCTCTTCTCTTTTTCTCTTTTTCACATTTTTTTGTTTTTTTGTTTTTGTTTTTATTTATGTGGAAGCTATTTTTTTTCTTTTGGGATTTTTGTGAAGTAAATATGGTAGAAGTAGCTGTAGGGGATGAAACCAAATGCTATGTAGAGAATAATAAAGATATGTGGAGAAGGAAAATAATATATCACTCGGTTCACTCATCAGAGGTGCACAAATGAATATTGAAAAACATGCGGTATAAAGCACAATGATATCAGGCATGCAAATAGAAGTGAATAAGATAACAAATATGTGCTCCAAATGTTCTAATGATGCGTGAACCTAGGTGCATTACCCAACAAAGCAAATACTAGATACTATTTCATGCATTCAATTTCAATTCATATCAGACATTAAATTAGAAAGATTAACAAGAGAATATGCAAGCATATAAGTAGTAAAACTGAAACTAACCTAAATAGCATGTCAACATATATAAACATCATGAGTTGCTAATGAGGGCTATGAGAAGTATCATCATGCAGAATAATTCTAGCTAAAAGGGAGAAAGGGCGGAGAAAGCAAGAAAATGAAAACAGGAATGCAAGCATGGCAAAAAATGAAAAACATGATGTTGAATGAGAAAAAAGATGAAAAGGTGAAAAAATAAAGTAAAAAGGTGAAAAATGAAAGAAAATATAAAAGAAAATATAAAAGAAAATTAAAAATAAAGCGATAGCGCTCATCCCCCAAGCTAAACGCAGCAGTGTCCTCATTGTTGAGAAACCTCTGGTATGTGGGAAATGATGCTAGGGTGGGTGGGTGGGTGTAGAGATAGAAAAGGAATAGAATATAAAACTATGTAGAAGAAAAGAAAACGTGATATGATGCAATGATAAGGAGATGATGCAAAGGCATGGAATGATACATGGTCTGACCTCTCCCAAGCCGTGTATGACTAGGGCCCCAAAAAGACAAATGGGCACAAAATAAGATGAGGGAAGCAAAAAGTGGTGGAGGGACAGCATCAAGTAGGGGCACCACCCTCTGGAGGTGGTGATGGGCCCCCTTACTGTGGACCAGGGACGGTGGAAGCTGGCTGTTACTCGACAGGTTGGTCGACTCGCCAGTGCCTACCTAGGTTGCGAAGTAAAGGGAGGTCCTGCTCGACTGAATGTTGGGTAGTGCCGCCCCCCTAACATATGAGTAGGAGCATGGCGACGAACTGGTCGCCTTGGTCAGTATCTCGGAAGGTAACGACTTATGCTGCGTCGTTGATATATAGATGCTCGGGAGGGGTTGGAGTGATAGCTGTAAGGGGCACAGGGGCGGATGATGGGCCAACAATATTGCCTTGTGCGGGTGACCATGTATGACGGGTGCGTCGAGTTGGCCTAGGGTTGGGTGCACTGGTGTCGGTGTTTATGGGTCTAGCATGGCGTGGTGGCATCTTGCAAGGAGTATAAATGCGTGGTTCGGTATGTAAAATATACAGCGGAAAGAGTGTACCGACACGAATGATGCGGAGAGTGCGGAAAATGGAATCTTGTGGTAGCTGGTAGTCAAACGAGTGTTATCCCCCAAGTTATCCAAATTTCAATCCCTCGCGGTAAACACAGTGTACCTGAAAAAGGAAAGAAAAACATTGTTAGTGAAAAATGATCGTGTAGAGGAAGGAATTGGGGCGAGGTGTGTTACTCGGCCGATCACTAATTGTGCTTGGTTGATTGATGGGTGTTGCCCTAGGGGGTGAGGGGTACGGAACGGCGGCAGAAACAGGTGGGGGTGGGACTTAACGAGATAGAGAGAGATAGAGAGATTGATCGGTCGGTGATGATAGCGACGGCGGCGGTGGGAGTTGGGCGGCCGTGCAAATCAAGTAAGAGGGGTGCTGGGTGCTCGGGCAGGTAAAATTGGGAAATTAAAAGAGTTTACGGATTACAGAGGTCGAGTTGTGTTTTAATAACCCGACTCGTTCAGAAGTGGGTCCCGTAAGATTTATGGTAACACAACTCGGCCGAGCAGCATAGCTGCATGGTCGAGTCATAAAAATAAATTGAAGCTGAGTTTTAGAACACTCCCTCAACTACTCGATCGAGTATGATCTTCTGGATCGAGTAGGAAGACCATGCTGCCGTTGTTTCCCATCTTCCCTTTTGCTCGATCGAGCATGCGATTACTTGGTCTAGTAGGTGTCTACTCAGACTGAGTAGAGGCTACTCGGGCCATGTAGGCAGAACGTCGTTTTTCAAATATATCCATGTACCTTCTTTAGCTCGGTCGAGCATGCGACTGCTCGGTCGAGTAGGTGTTTACTCGGACCGAAGAGGCTATTCGGGCCGTGTAGGCAGAACGACGTTTTCCTTTGCTTTTCGTGTGCCTGCGCTACTCGACTGAGCAAATGGCTGCTTGGTCGAGTCACATGTGCTCTTTTCCCTTGTCTTGCTCTTCTATCAACTGCTCTCCTCCTAGCTTCCTTCAATTCAAAACATTTATTTGCGCGCTTCCCTTAACGTTCAACCTGTAGAAAGGAAGAACCTATCAGATTTTTATAGTTTTGCATTTTAAGAGAAATAGATAGCGTTTTTATTTGATTTTCTTGAATAGATAAAGTAAAAACAAAAATTGAAAAAGATAATCTAAGATATAAAAGATCGGATTGCCTCCCGATAAGCACTCGTTTTGAGTCATGAGTTTGACTACCTCAAGTTCTTCAATTGTTATTTGGCGCGAATGAGATGGCGCATCAAACTTGCCAACGAAACCGTGAGGTGGCATTTGGCATGCTCCCTCTCCATGGTTTTCCTCGGCTACGTGACTGATGGCTTCCGTCTTCTTGTGGTGCACAGAGTTGTCTATGGGCTCCTCATCAAGCACACGAAGATAGGCAACAACTGCCTTGTTGTAAATGGGGTCGCCATCGTCATCAACACTCGTTCTCATTGGGTCCTTCATGACCTCCTCAGCGGTATACTCCCCTACGGCTTCATCTTCTAGGAGCTCCAAATAGCTAGCTCCTTCTTCACGGACATGCACCCTCATAGACTTTTGCAACCGGAATTGGGCCTCAATATTACACACATTCATCGAGAGAGTCCCTTCACGAACATCAATAAGGATGCCGGCCGTCCCCATGAAAGGACGGCCAACTATGAGCTGGGACCTTCCTCCTTTTGGCATATTCATGATGACAAAACCCACTGGCACACACAATCCGGGAGGTATTTGCAAAATGATGTCTCTGACAATGCCTACTGGATACGTGATCGAGTGATCTACCAGCTGTATTGACATGTTTGTGGGCTCCAACTTATGCCCAGTTTGTAGTCTTTCAAATATGGATAGCGGCATCAAGCTGATGCTCGCTCCAAAGTCGATTAGAGCACGGTTGATAGGCGTACCTCCTACAGAGCATGGGACTGTGAAGCTTTCTGGGTCCAGTAGCTTTCTCAGGAGATGGTAATTGAGGTAGAGTCCTTCATAAGCTTTATTTCCTCATGCTTCTACTTCCCGGTAATGAGGTTGTAGAGAGCTTTATGCCCTCGTGGCAATTTATCTTTGTAAACATCTTGTTCAATAAGTGAAAGTATGCTTGCTGGTAATATATCGTCTGAGTAATTTCAATTTATTAATTGATTAGATTATTTCCTTGGATTCAAAGTTAGGTCACACATTTTTCATGATGTAGATTGCGATTATGAGAAATGTCTGATCGATAGCAGCTTGAATCTAAAAAGCGATCGTGGTCATAGATGTGTCGAGATAGGGATATCGGCAAATCGGACAGACCATTGTGTCTTAGTCTAGTTGGTCTCATAACCATACGACTTGGCAAAGTTGGAGACAAGGCGCAGGTGCTCATTAGAGAATAAGTCCACTGAACGACCCAAACAAGAGTTATTAAATGGTTAAACATTAACTAACTGTCATTAATAACTCTAAGTGATGAAATGTAAGTTGGTCCTTAGGAATTGAGATCATTATACGAAGCTGTGCATGAATGGTATCACTTAGGTCTAAGATCTAGCTTCGAGGTAAGGCCTACTGAAGATCTTAGGTTGGGTGACACTCGAAGCGTACGAGCTGAGTAATTATCAGTAGAGGATTCGTCTCTTCCGTTAATGGGAAGTTAGTGTCGCAGGTCAGTACGGCTCTCGGTAAAACCTTGGCCAATGTATATTGTAAGATGTACAACATGAATGTACCAGAGACCGACGTATACTGACCACTGCTAACTAATGGGGTTGACAGAGATCCATACCATTGGCTAGACAAGTGACATAGTTGAGACGAATGGACTAAAACTGCGAAAATCATCACGGTCGCAGTCAGAGTGATCCCGTCGGCACTCTTGCCAACAAATCAATCACGTACTCGATGATTCTAAAATAGGGATGACACCTGCTGTTAGTGGTTATTGTCGTCTAGAGACATCGAGTCTCAACCTGTAGTAGGATCAGGCTGTAGGGTCTCACACCGAGTAATATTCACGTCTTAGTAATAGGAAATATATAGAGAGGAATGCATTGGATGCAAAGGAATAATCAAATTCACAAGTCAGTTGTGACATTAAAGCATTTGGGATTGAAGAGGATTTCGTGAGGAATCCATAGGAAGAAACCACGTTCAAATCGGAGCTCAAACGAGCCTAGAAATGCAAAAAAGTTCACAAAAGGGCAAGACTGGGCTTGCAGGTTTGACCCCGCAGCTTGCGGGTTTGACCCGCATCTAGCAGGTCAGACCCCCCAGGGCTTAGAGGGTCGGACCCGCTGACGCGGGTCGGACCCGCTGACGCGGGTCGGACCCGCATCAAAAGCCGTGTGCAGCAGCACGCAGGCCATTTCCACGTGCACTGCACGCGGACTCTCCCAGCCAGATCGCGCGCGCTATGTGGCGCGTAAAGATCGTGCCACGTGGTGCGATGCGATCCTTCTCTCCTTTTTTGCTGCTTACGCGAAAATTGTTTTCACGACTTCTATTTGACATTTGAGGGGTCAACTGACATCGGAATTGGACGCCGTTTTTTCTATGCGATCGTTGTTGTGAGATATTCGATTTGACATGTCATTTCAAAGTCGAAATTTAGAAATGGATTTTTGGTTGATTTTAGAAGTTTGGACTTCTATTGAAATCAATCCAAATTACCCATTCCTTTTGTCCCACATTGCTCGGGCAAAATGAGGAGGGTTCGACTCCCTATATAAATAGGGGTGCCCCTCCTCCGTTGTACAGTGCACCAAGTCTTTGATTAAGGAGATCCTAATTATTTGAGCAAACTTGATCAAGACTTCAAATTATTCTTTTCCTCTATTAATTTTTCATGTCCTCCAACCGAGTCCTAGAAAGGCAACGGGGAGGTTCGAATCTGATTCGGAAGTCTACGACGCGGGTTTAATCAAGTGAAACCTTCTACGGCTAGTGATGGGCTCGGAGGTAAGGTGCGGCTCGGGAGGTGATCCAGTTCGTGATGAGGAGCGACGCGATGCGGTTCGGGATGCGGCTCAGATTTTGGAGTGCAAGACGGTGCAAAACATCTTGCCTGTTCCAAGGCAAGATTCCGGGTGAGTCATATTTATTTATGCGCTTCTTATTCTGTAGTAGTTAGAACTTTTTCGAGTTGGTCAGACCCAACTCGAGTCAATAGATAATCCTGGCTAAGGATTTTTTCTTCGGGCAGTAATTATTAAATAGTTTAATAATTGGTTTTTCCGCTGCTTATTTAAATTAAGATCGTCCAACTTAGGACAAGATGTTTAAATTAGCCGTAAGGGACCTTGAAAATTCCAACAGTGGTATCAAAGCCAGATCTACTCTGTTCTTATACTGGTTCTATATGAACTGCATGTTTAATTATGTGATAATTAGTTTAATGGCATGTTCTTGTTTATATGGCAACACAAGAGGAACTTGCTAGGTTAGCCATTAATGAATCCTCAAATTTTATAAGATAAAATTTGACACCATGCTATAATTTTAAATTATTTAAATTTGCCTAATGGACGAGTAGGATAGCCATTAAAAATTCCTCAAATTTTTATGAGATAATTTTTGAGACTCTGCTATGTTTTAAATTGTTTAAAAATTCCTATTGGATGATTAGGGTAGCAGCACATTTATTAAATCCTTATAGTTGATAAGGACCTAATAAAAATCGTGAAACGAATCCTTAAAATTCTGAATTTTAGGATCCACTAGTTGATAAGGATTAACTAGCATTAATAAAATCTTTTAGTTGATAGTACGCATAAAAATGACAAGCAACCTTCAATGGACCATGATACCGGTCAATGTTCTTGGCTAAGTTTGCTGGATCACCCTAGCTCGATAAGGAGTTAAGTGGTCCTGGCTTAGTCAATTCCCTGGCCGTGTCCACTGGACCGCAAGGACACGAATCATTATTATGCAACACTGTCAACTTTATCTAGTAAAAACATTAATAAATCTTTTACAAGATAATTTGTAGCCCTCTTTGTTTTTAGACTTTGGAATCTGTAGGATCAGTGTTACAGTTGTTGAGCTACACTCAAGCTGTGACACGGCAACCTTATAGAAACCAATTTCTTTATACACGTGTCTTAACCCAAATCGTTGCGTCGCGAATACACCGAGCGCCGGTGAAAGTTAGGCCAACGATGTAGTCTACGACTTGACCCAAACCGATGGGTCGTGAATACACCGAGCACCGGGGCAAGTCAAGCTAGACACAAAAATAAGGATATGACTAGACTAGTCATTGTGATTTGGATGATCACACTCATGATCACAAATTACTCCAGGTAAAAATCAAACATGGAGTCATATTCGATATGATTGACAAAGAGTTCGTCTACCGACAGCCGAGTCGAACGTTGTTGAGCTACACTCAAGGTCGGGCGACTCAAAATTGTTGGATTCATGCTCCCATTTAATATTAATTATGTTTTGGCTTAAACGATCTTTAAATTAATGGGAGAGTATAATTCGATAAAAACCATTTTAATTATATTTAAAATATTTTGAACACATGCTAATTATAGGAGTTCTAATCTTTGCAACATGACAAGTAAGATAAATAATATCCGAGATAAGAACTTATTAAATGGTTATAATAAAAATAATGACTGGTCAAAGAAATCTATAGAAAAAAGGGAACAAATGAAGGAAGGGCGAGTTTATGCCTTAACTTCTAAAATGCAAAGTGTTGTTCTTTCGGTTAATTCTAATGCATGTGTGTTAGACACCGGTGCAGGTTCTCATATCTGTAATCAATTATAGGGAATGCGAATCATTAGAAAGCTCGAAAAGAATGACATCGTTCTCCAAGTCGGCAACGCAGCAAATGTTGATGTTGTAGCCGTGGAAGACCTTAAACACACATTAGCTGGGGGAGCTAACTTGCTTTTGAAGCAATGTTACTACATCACAAACTTCCTATGCAATATTATATCCGTCTCGGCTTTGGCTAAAGATGGTTATAATATTACTATCAACGGAAATGTCATGAACATTTCTTTTGATGGTAAGTTGCTAGGTTTTGGGACACTTAATAATAGTGTATACATTTTAAGCAATAAGGTTGTATTAAACATTAATACAAGAAAACGTAAGGATCTAGTTTTAATGAAACCTATCTTTAGCATTGTAGACTAGGCCATATCGGAGAGAAGAGACTCAGCAAGTTACATAAAGAGGGGCTCTTGGGCCTCTCGAATTATGAGTCATTCGACACTTGCGAGTATTGCCTCAAAGGTAAGATGGCCAAAACGCCTTTTGCAGGGAGAGAGTTATCGAACTCTTGGGTCTAGTACATTTTGATGTATGTGGACCCATGTCTATATTAGCCAAAGGTGGATTTTCATATTTCGTCATGTTTACTGACAATCACTCAAGGTTTGGACATGTGTTCTTGATGAAACATAAGTCCGAAACCCTTGAGCGATTCAAAGAGTATTGTGTCGAAGTTGAAAACCAGACTGGTAAAAGTATTACGATCCTTCGATCAGATACATGAGGAGAATACTTAAGCCATGAATTCCTTACTTTAAAGAGAATGTGATTCTCTCTCAGGTCACACCTCCTTACACACCTCAACATAACGGTGTGTTAGAGAGGAGGAACTACACCTTGTTAGACATGGTGCAGTACATGGTAAGTGAAGCTGAGTTAACTACTTCCCTTTGGGGCTATGCCCAGGAAACTGCTATATACATTCTAAATAAAGTTCTGTCAAGATCTGTGCATCTGACACCATATCAGATATGGACCGGCAAGAAACCCAGCCTTAATCACTTAAGGGCATGGGGTTGTCCTGCATATGTCAAAAGGCAGGATCCAGACAAACTGGAAGACAGATCTATCCTGTGTACGTTCATAGGGTACTCGAGACATTCATTAGGTTATGTCTTTTACCATCCAGAGCAACCAAAAATTGTTGTCTCTAGACATGCCACTTTTCTGGAAAAGGAATTCCTTGTAAAGGAATCAACTGGCAAGGTAATTGATCTGGACGAATGCTCGGAGAAAGTACTTACACAGGAACAAGTGTCGAAACCAGTGGGAGAGTCAGAGCTTGACATCTCCCAACCAGCCATTATGAAGTCCAATAGGGTTCCTCGAGTACCCGAAATGTCCTACGGTTTTCTCGCAGACGGTGGGATTGAGGATATCATCATATTTGATGATGACCCTGTTAGCTTCCAGGAAGCCAAAAAGAGTATATAGTCTAACAAATGGCTAGATGCAATGAAGTCCGAAATAGATTCCATGCACGTGAATAAGGTATGGACCTTAGAAAACATGCCCACGGGAAATGTTCCGATAGGCTGCAAATGGATCTTCAAGAAGAAGATTGGTGCAGATGGAAAAATAGAAACCTACAAGGCTAGATTGGTTGCCAAAGGATATCGTCAGATTCTAGGAATAGATTATGACGAGACCTTCTCACCAGTAGCCATGCACAAGTCTATTCGGATCGTACTCGCTATTGCTGCCCACTACGACTACGAAATCTGGCAAATGGATGTGAAGACTGCTTTTCTAAATGGTCATTTAGAAGAGCAAATTTACATGACTCAGCCAGAAGGTTTCGAAGTCAGTGGGAGTAAAGGAAAAGCGTGTAGGGTGCATAGGTCCATTTATGGTGTAGGCTGCATAAGTCCATTTATGGGCTTAAGCAAGCTTCAAGGAGTTGGAACATCTGCTTCGACAAAACTTTCAAAGAGTTTGGTTTTGTCAGAAATGAGGATGATTCATGCATCTACAGAAGGACCAGTAATAATAATTCTTTAGTTATCCTCGTTCTATACGTGGACAAAATTCTAATAATAGGTAACAACATAGAGATGTTGAAGTCTGTTAAAAAATGGATATCAACCAACTTCTCCATGAAAGACTTGGGAGATGCATCCTACATACTAGGTGTGAAGATCTATAGAGATAGATCTAAACGAATGCTAAGACCCTCCCAAATCAGGTACATTGACACCGTGCTAAAACATTTTGGCATGGAAAACAGTAAGGGTGGTTTAATACCAGCCAATCTTAGAACAACCCTTTCCAAGAAGAAGTCTCCACAGACTGACTTGGAAAAGGAACAAATGACCAAGATCCCATATGCTTCAGCTGTGGGATCTATCATATATTCTATGATCTGTATCAGACCCGATGTCGCTGTAGTAAGTGGATATCAGTTTAACCCTGGAGAGGAGCACTGGAAAGCGGTCAAGACAATTCTTAAGTACTTGAGAAGGATTAAAGACTTGATCTTGGTTTACGGAAGTGCAACCTGAAAGTTGAAGGCTTCACAGATTCCATCGTTCAGAGTGATTTTGTAACGACCGGTTCTCATCATTACGTTATCCGTATTTTCTCCCGTGTATTTCTTACCGTATCCGTAATCCGACGTTTCTGTCACCGTACCCGTATCCATTTTTGTCCTTCACACTTATTATCATCATTATTATTATTATTATTATTATTATTATTTCTTTTAGTAAATTATTTTAAAAGGGGCTCTTCTTAAAATTCGTTTTAAAATTTTTAAATCAAAATTTGAATTTCGAATTTAAACCTTGTTTAAATGTTTGAAAGTTTCCTATTAAAACTCATTTAAACCCATGATTAAAAACGGTTTTATTAGCTCTTATTCCCTTGATCATTTCCCATTAATAATATATTTTAAACTTCCCTATATAATCACCTTCCTAGTATGACGCTAGCCATATTAGAATCCCACTAATGATATTTCAAATTTTAAGATTATATTTCAAATAAATTCCTTTTTGGTTATAACTTTAAACACTAGCAATTATAAACCCAAGTGGCCGAACCCCATTCGCACCCTGCAGCAATACACACGCACGCACACAGTTTGAGAGTGAGGTTCATATTAAAAAAAATATAGAGGTCAACATTAAACCTATAGTCCCCCTCACGTACTGTGCTTGTCCCCCACCCCACACCCAAGCTTTATGATAGGAAACTTAAAATAAACCTAGACTACACCTCCTCACGTGCACCCCTAGAGAACCTTATAAATTCTATTATAATAAGAACCCTACCCTATTTCTAAGCTAAAAACCCTAGGACTCAGCTGTACTTGCTATTATTATAAACCATGGGCCTCCCTCTCATTTTCTCTCCCTACTCGCAATACGCATCCGCCGCTCCTGTCATTGCTATCTCTCCACGCAAGCAAACCAACGACGCCATCTCTTCTTCCCTCACTCAACGCGATCAGCCATTCCATAGCGACATCATCTACATCCCCACGCTCAGGCCACACTGGCTTCTCCCCTTCGTCCATCATCCTTGCACATGGAAGCACACGACCCACACATCCTCCTTCTTCGTCGCACAGCCCTCAACACCGGCCTCCCCCTTCCTGCAGCGACTCGTCCACAGCCCACAGACCCTCTCACCTGCGGTCCCTCTCACTCGCGCACGCTAACGGAAGCCCGGTTCCATCCCTCGCCTCCTCTCCGCCGTCCAAAACCCTGTGAGGTGCTACACTACTGATGTGCTGCTACTGTAGCCACTGGCGGCCCTTGCAACCACTAGCCGAGCAACCAGAGCAGCCTCTGCCGACTCCCGCGCATCAACGGCGGACCCCCGACGCTCAAACACCGCTGTTCAGGGACCATACGCGTCGCCCCTGCCCATCGCCGCGTTCCGATCCTCCTCTACACTACCGGTTATTAGATCTACCCCTAATCAACTCTTAACCCACACCGTAAAGTAGAGAACCTAATAAAACCGGTTGATTAGACGTCGTAGGAGCTCGTTATTAAGCTGTTTTGATCGAAAAATGCCTATTCTGATTTTATGTTTTGTCAAACCAGCGAACCCGTCTCCTCTCTAGCGTAGTATTCGTCAAGATGTTTCCAACGACACCAAGAATGTCAAAAACAGGCAAGTATATGATTTTATATGATTTTCCAAAGTTTTGACACTTTTGTGCCATCTTTATGTATTGCTGTATAACTCAAAAACTAGGCGTGAAATGACGTACGAAATCGACACCATAATGATCAGGACGAAATTTGGGATCCAACGATATATCAAATGATATACCTTAATTTAAAACAATTAAGAGAAAAAATGTTTTCTGTAGCAAGTCCAAAGAAAATATGTGTTCGTTATCATTTTGAGAATGCCATAAAATTGTACAACCCACTTTTGTTGTGTAGAACCGTCACAAGTGGGTATTAATGATGATAACAGTAAAATTCAGTGAGTCTTGACATGCCTAACAAAAATGGACATCGTGAAAATTGTGCGCCTCGAAGGCGGTATCGTGATATCGTGATGTCGTGTGAGTCGACTAGGCCGGCTCGTGTTCCGGCAAACTTTTGGGTGGGGTTAGGGTTGAGCGGCCACTGGGCGTATGAAGGGTACTCTCCTCAAGAGCACCACCCGACGCGGTGGGTTAGCGTTAATCACGGTAAGCCCCCGTGAGAGGAACGACTTTCTCATCACGACCTAAAGGCGAGAACCCTAGATTAGATGTGAACTCTTGACATGTAAAATTGCAACGCTAACTTGGTCATCTTGAAAATCGACATGCTAATGAACCCAGAGAAATCTTTACTTTAATCTTGCAACTATTTAGAACTGCATGTTAGGGATGTTTGGTTCTGTTTCTTTATAATTGTTAAATGTCAAACTGCTGCAATCTTTTCTTTAATATTTAAATGCATCTTAAAATCATATCTGTCATATATCTTGTCTTGGGATGCTAACTTTTCTTGCAGACCCCTAGCTGACATACATTCATTGTTTGTGGATGTATGTCAGATTCAGCGCTTGAGTACCCAGAGGACCCGTACGAGACGCCAGACTTAGAGAGCCAGAGTTCACCGTAGATGCCGAGCCGCTTTCTGCGGAAGACTAGAGCCCCTTTTCGTCACTACTTTGAGTTTTAGCTTTAGTACCTTGTAGAAGGATTAGTGTCTTGTTGTAGTTCTTTTGGCCATGCTGATGCCCAGTTGTATTATTTCATGTACGAAAATTCTGGAAGTGCCCTTTTTTTAATGAAATGTTTTCTGATCATTCTGTAACGCAAATGCAAGAACATGCCCTGTGTTTTTATCACAGACGCTTATTGGACTCGAGCTTCACTGCTCCAGTTCAAGCGGACCGCGTAACGTTCTCGTTTCCGGTGTTTTGGGAAGCGGGGCGTCCCCTTTTCGTCACTACTTTGAGTTTTAGCTTTAGTACCTTGTAGTAGATTTAGTGTCTTGTTTTAGTTCTTTTGGCCATGCTGAGGCCCAGTTGTCTTATTTTTTGTACGAAAATTCTGAAAGTGCCCTTTTTTAATGAAATTTTTTCTGATCGTTCTGTAACGCAAATGCAAGAACCTGCCCTGTGTTTTTATCACATACGCTTATTGGACTCGAGCTTCACCGCTCCAGTTCAAGCGGACCGCGTAACGTTCTCGTTTCCGGTGTTTTGGGAAGCGGGGCGTTACAGATTTGGATGGTAGCAAATCGATCTCTGGATATGTTTTCACTCTAAACGGAGGAGCAGTTAGTTGGAGGAGTTCCAAACAAGTCACTGTTGCAGACTCCACGACGGAAGCCGAATACATAGCAGCCAACGATGAAGCAAAGGAAGCGATCTAGATGAGGAAGTTCATCAACCAGCTCGGAATGGTGCCTTCTATTGAAAGTTAAATACCGTTGTATTGCAACAACGATTCAACCATCAGCCTAGTTCAAGAACCGAGATTCCACTAGAGATCCAGACACATTCTTCGCAAGTATCACTGATACAGGAGATCGAGCAAAGGAAGGACATAGAACTCCTTAGAGTCTGTATAGAAGACAACCTAGCAGATCCATTCACGAAGGTGTTGGCATGCGATCGTCTAGAGAGACTAGCATGTAAATATGGTATGAGATACCAAAATAAATAGGCCTGAGTGCAAGTTGGAGATGTAGAGAGATGTATGCCATCGTAGCAATTTATCTTTGAAAACTCTTGTTCAAAAAGTGAAAGTATGCTTTCTGGTAATATATTGTCGGAGTAATTTCAATTTATTAATTGCTTAGATTATTTCCTTGGATTCAAAGTTAGGTCACACATGTTTCGCGAGGTAGATTGCGATTATGAGAAATATCTGACTGACGTGCGTTTATATTTCATATATTTGCGCGCGTTTTCTTCCGTGTTTCTCCGTATTTTCCGCCGTATTTTATTTGTTTTCTTGTATTTTCTTGTTTTCTTTCACTTTTCCGTGTTTTTGGTATTTTGCAGGAATTTCTAGCATTTTGGACATAAAAACGACGATATCACAAGTCCCCGGCGCAACGGGAGGAGTCACGCGTGACCCAGGGGTCAAACGACGATGATTGCATCATTCAGCCCCTCACCCGATCGGTTGAACAAAGTCAACCGATCGGGTGATGCACGCGTGCACCACCCGGTCTCAGCTAGAGCTCAAGCGGATGTCACCCAACCGGTTCTCAGGCCGGTTCATTGCGGCCGTTTCTCTGTATTTTCGAGCCAAATGCCAACCGATCGGGTGACTCTCACCCGATCGGTTTATCTGTAGCTGATTCTGAGGAGCCAAGACATGGGCATCCAACCGACCTCTTCACCCGATGGCGCCATGATCCAACCGGTCACCCCAAGAACTCAACCGACCGGTTCATCTGATCGGGTGAAGCTCCGCCGTTTTCTGTTTATTATTTGTAACAGATCACCCGATCGGTTGACTTGTCAACCGATCGGGTGGCGTTTTTCATGTGGTTTTGGACCCGATCCGTTAGGGCTCGGAATGGGGGCTATAAATACCCAATGCTGGCCGACTTTTAGGGCATCTTCTTCTTGTTCTTCTTCAGTTTTTAGGGCTTTTTTCCCCTTTCTCTTGTGAGTTTAGATTAGGTTAGATTAGGTTTTCTCTTGTAATAAGTCATGTATTGGATTGGAGGTTCAAAATCAAGATAAGTATTTTTCTCTTGTTCTCCATTTTTTGTGTTGTATTTCTTTTACTTCATGATGAATGTTTGTATGTCTTTTGTGTTGTTTGTTTATATGTCTTTCATCATGGAGTAGTATTGATGAACCGTAATACGGGTTAGGGTAGGATTGATGCTTGGTTGTTTTCATTTGATTTGGTTGCATGGCATGTGTTCGATGAAATGCGTCAATGGGGATTTCTAGCAATCTGGGTCCAATTCGTATGGCAACACACTATATGTGTTGGGGATTGGGGTCCGGTGCTTGTCCAGTCAAGATCCGCTTCGATGTATTGCTAGAAATCACATTTGACCTATTTGTCCATTAGGGTTACACGGGGGTGTTTCATTGTCATTGGCGGGAGAAAGACCGCCTCTGACCGTCGGGCCAAGGGGGAATAAACTTGGCGGTTGACTCCCTAGCCACAGCTCATGCCCCTTGTGTAGACATCAATTCCTAGCACGCGGGAGCGGCTTGGACGAAGTGTTGGGAGTTATCATTGTGGCCTTAATGCTCCCGGTTGCGGAAGGTGTTAATGGACATGGGAATGCCCACCGTCCGGAACCGGGTAGGCCTAGCGTGCTTGGCACCGACCGGAATATCGGGCCATGGATGCTAGGTACCACCTTTTGGGGCAATGTCTCACCCTGGGTCAAGTCAAATGCGAAGTGTCATGAGTGCTCTAGCCCGTATTGGCGGGGATTCATTTCGTGTCTTTTTTATTTCTTCTCTATATTTCTACACTTCATCCATATCATCCCCGTAGCTAGCACACAACCTAGGCGAGGCTAGTAGCCACTCAAGCCATCCACCTCCCTGAGTTCGATAAACCTGCACCGTACACTTACCGTGCACTTGCGGTAAAACGACACCGCACCCAAACCGTAAACGGGGCGCACGTCAAGTTTTTGGCGCCGTTGCCAGGGAGGCGTTCGGTTTGATATTAGCTTAGCTTGGATTCGTTAGACTACGCATAAAAACACAAAAAAATTTCTTTTTCTTTTTTTTTTAAAAAAATATATTCAATAACCAAGAAATTTTTCCCCCACTATTATATTATCTTTTTGTTATTCTCTTGTACTATTGACGCTCCTCTCTAGTTTTCTTATTTTTGTTGTCCATGTATCTTTGATATTGCCATGTGGAGATCAGATTTCGATGCTCAGATGGGAGGCTACGATCCCTATTCATTTGTGGTTTGTGAGACTTGTGGGATGGCGGGGCACGTGTATTATGATTGCCCATTTACGCTTGAGAGCCTCCCCCCACCCCAAGGCCAAACATTTTCCCACAACCTTAGCCCAAACACCTCCCATCCATTTCCTCAACCTTATACCCCTCCACAAACACAAGAAGAATCAAGCCTTGTGTCTCTCCTTGAAAGTGCCATGTTTAACCAAGGCCAAATATTACAAAACATGATGGTACCAATCACCGAGCCGACACCGAGGAGAGGGGATGAAGGAAAGGATATACCCACTTTCATGGTTGAGACCACCATCTCATCGGCCACCATAGACACATCTCATGTCGATGCCCCAATTTTCCCACTCTACCACTTGGATGACGAAGCATTTTTTGATGATGATAGTGAGGATGTGGAGATTTCTCTAGGATCTGTGGGAGAGACTTTTCATCTTTATTTGGATACCCCATATGAGTCCTATGAGAGCACCGAGGAGACCACAGAGCTTATGCATACCGGCGAGGAGGATGTGCGTGAGGACGATGACACCACGACCACATACGAGTGGTCCGCTCCACATCCACCTCCACAGCCTTCTCTGTCACAGCTTCCTCCTTGGTCGGTGGTCAACCATTAGGATGTCATTCAGGACATCGGGCAGATGGTGGAGCATGAGCATATCGTCAAGGAGGATGTGCATGAGGGCTTGTATACGATGGTCCACTCCATGGAGCCCGAGCCACATCTACCTCTACCGTCACGCTCCACTTCTTCTGCGGCTGAGCATCTACTTGAGCATATTGCCCCTATTCAGGGAGATTTTCATACTCACTCTCACTCCACATTTGAGTCTCGCTTTTCACGTCCTATTTCTTTAGACTCATATATATTTGACACACCATATCTCTCGCAGGATATAGGATCTACTTCCCTTGAGGTATGCTACGGTGTGTCACCACCTGGAGAGCCACTTCTCATGGAGAGCGAGGATTTGGTCGTCACTAGTACAGAGGATATCGACCCATTCTCAGGGAGTATTCGTCACCCTTTTATTATTTTTCCATCTTATGTTGACGATTATCTCTGGGATACATTTATTTTGGGAAATAATTTCTTGCCATTGACTAATATGCACCTCGTCCTTTGCAGGTCACAGGTGGACACCTACGAGGGATGCTTGGAGGTGCATTGCTTGGGTCCATTGACACACGTGGCATAGCGCTTCTAGCGGAGCCACTTCTAGCGGAGCCACAGAAGGAGCAGTTAGAGCAGCTACCTGCCCCACTTCAGATCTTGGATCCGCCTATGCTCAGGTGTATCCTAATCCAGTAGTGTAAAAATTTACTGCTTTCTAGTTTAGATTTGAATAATCTCGTCTCCTCTCATTAGCGAGGGGAGCGTATCTAGGATTTGCTTTTGCATCTCAATAACCCTTCATGTCGTGCCCTTCTATCATTTCACCCCACATCCTCTTCCGAGGAGAACGAGCAGACCGTCTCTCCTGCATTTTGATTTCTTTCTTTTCCGATCTTCCCCTTGCATATTTCTGCAACACATTGATCATATCGTTTCGCTGGCATTGTCATGTTCAGCTTGGGGGAAATCGATTTGTGTGCTTGTTTTCGTGTGTCGTTGTTGTGTGTCTATATCTAGGTGTTCTTTTGTCGTGTTTTATACCTTTTATTTGAGTGTTTCTTTTTCTTTATTTTTTAGTTTCGCTCCTGTGTTTTTCGTGTTTTTCATTTTTTGTGTCGGTGCGTAACTCCCCCCATTTTCATTGCCCTATCGTATTCACTACTATTGCATTGAGGACAATGCAAGTTTCATCTTGGGGGAGTCGCACTTCGTGCGTCATTTGTCTCTTTTTCTTCGTTATTTGAGTCGTTTTTCTCCGTGTTTTTCTTTTTCTTTTTCTTTTCTTCTTTTTATCTCTTTCTCCTAGAGATGAACCCTATGATGAATTGCCACGAAAATCACACGCGCACCTTGCACAGCTTCGATAATCACTTTCACTAACCCTAGGATATCGAGTCCTCTTGCATTTCATGCATCGCGGGTCCACTTAGCTTTTTGTGAGTCGTGCGTCGTGCCTAGCTGTTTGGTGTGCTTCTACCTTGTGATTATGTTTTATATACCTATCCTTGGTTGACCCCTAGATTATCATGCTTCGATTTGAATATGTGGTATTTGCTTCTACTATATGCTTCTATATGCATGCTATATTTATATCGTATATTTCAATTCGCATGTGTCGGGATTCCACAAACAAGGACTCGGATAACCCATTTAGCCTATGCTCTGATTAGCGAGAAATATCTCCTTTGTCCAAGTGTTTAGAATCCGATTTCATTTTTATTTTACTTGGTGAAAATCCCCTCGTCGTGTACCGTTCTCCCACTTGGGAGAGTACACGTGTAAATATCCCAATTCCCAAAAATCCAAAAAAGGAGAAAAGAAAAGAAAAACCCAAAAAGATGAGAAATGAAAAGAAAAGAAAAAAAATACAAATACCCAAAACCCAAAAAAAATTCCAGTGTGAATATTTTACTACTTGCCGTGAATAAGGGGAAGGCGAGAATTTGCACCGAGTGTTCTACTCCACATCTTCTCAACCTCCATCGTTTTCGAAAACACTTGGCATAGGGACCTTCTAGCGATTACCTAGGCTATATTGTGGTGATTCACTAGTCCCTAGCTGTGGAGTCCCCGATGCATGATACGCTTCTATTCTTATACTCTTCTCATGCATGCTTGAGCTAATATTCACCGCAATTTCAAATTGAATCTATATTTGGGTCTTTCTTAGGGTATGTGTATATGGAGCTTTATTGCACAATGTAGATAGTGATACCGTTTGCTAGCACATGACCACGCTCACTCGCGCTTCACCGCGTGGGCCCACGACAGTTGTTTGGACTCACATTCCTTGGTTTAGTGTTGTGTTTTGTCGTATGCTTGCTTCGTGTGGCGTGTTTGATTTTGTTGGCCCTTATGGTCGATGTAGGATATAGAGTTCTCTTTTTCTCTCATTTTCTCTATTTTCTCCCTCCGAGCTCCTACTCTCACTCGTCTTCCTCGAGGACGAGGAAGAGTTCAGCTTGGGGGATTTTGACGTGCGTTTATATTTCATATATTTGCGCGCGTTTTCTTCCGTGTTTCTCCGTATTTTCCGCCGTCTTTTATTTGTTTTCTTTTATTTTCTTGTTTTCTTTCACTTTTCCGTGTTTTTGGTATTTTGCAGGAATTTCTAGCATTTTGGACATAAAAACGACGATATCACAAGTCCCCGGCGCAACGGGAGGAGTCACGCGTGACCCAGGGGGTCAAACAAAGATGATTGCATCATTCAGCCCCTCACCCGATCGGGTGATGCACGCGTGCACCACCCGGTCTTAGCTAGAGCTCAAGCGGATGTCACCCGACCGGTTCTCAGGCCGGTTCATTGCGGCCGTTTCTCTGTCTTTTCGAGGCAAATGCCAACCGATCGGGTGACTCTCACCCGATCGGTTCATCTGTAGCTGATTCTGAGGAGCCAAGACACGGGCATCCAACCGACCTCTTCACCCGATGGTGCCATGATCCAACCGGTCACCCCAAGAACTCAACCGACCGGTTCATCTGACCGGGTGAAGCTCCGCCGTTTTCTGTTTATTATTTGTAACAGATCACCCTATCGGTTGACTTGTCAACCGATCGGGTGGCGTTTTTCCTGTGGGTTTGGACCCGATCCGTTAGGGCTCGGAATGGGGGCTATAAATACCCAATGCTGGCCGACTTTTAGGGCATCTTCTTCTTGTTCTTCTTCAGTTTTTCTAGGGCTTTTTGCCCCTTTCTCTTGTGAGTTTAGATTAGGTTAGATTAGGTTTTCTCTTGTAATAAGTCTTGTATTGGATTGGAGGTTCAAAATCAAGATAAGTATTTCTTTCTCTTGTTCTCCATTTTTTGTGTTGTATTTCTTTTGCTTCATGATGAATGTTTGTATGTCTTTTGTGTTGTTTGTTTATATGTCTTTCATCATGGAGTAGTATTGATGAACCCTAATACGGGTTAGGGTAGGATTGATGCTTGGTTGTTTTCATTTGACTTGGTTGCATGGCATGTGTTCGATGAAATGCGTCAATGGGGATTTCAAGCAATCTGGGTCCAATTCGTATGGCAACACACTATATGTGTTGGGGATTGGGGTCCGGTGCTTGTCCAGTCAAGATCCGCTTCGATGTATTGCTAGAAATCACATTTGACCTATTTGGCCATTAGGGTTACGCGGGGGTGTTTCATTGTCATTGGCGGGAGAAAGACCACCTCTGACCATCGGGCCAAGGGGGAATAAACTTGGCGGTTGACTCACTAGCCACAGCTCACGCTCCTTGTGTAGACATTGAGTCCTAGCACGCGGGAGCGTCTTGGACAAAGTGTTGGGAGTTATCATTGTGGCCTTAATGCTCCCGGTTGCGGAAGGTGTTAATGGACATGGGAATGCCCACCGTCCGGAACCGGGTAGGCCTAGCGTGCTTGGCACCGACCGGAATATCGGGCCATGGACGCTAGGTACCACCTTTTGGGGCAATGTCTCACCCTGGGTCAAGTCAAATGCCAAGTGTCATGAGTGCTCTAGCCCGTATTGGCGGGGATTCATTTCGTTTCTTTTTTATTTCTTCTCTATATTTCTACACTTCACCCATATCATCCGCGTAGCTAGCACAAAACCTAGGCGAGGCTAGTAGCCACTCAAGCCATCCACCTCCCTGAGTTCGATAAACACGCACCCTACACTAACCGTGCACTTGCGGTAAAACGACACCGCGTCCAAACCGTAAACGGGGCGCCTGTCACTGACCGATAGCAGCTTGAATCTAAAAAGAATTCGTGGTCATAAATGTGTCAAGATATGTATATGACGTCCCCTAGATTTAGCAATATATGCAGTGAGATCGGGGATACCAGATTTAAATATTTATAACCGCAAGCGCATGGTGTTGTAGTGTGGCTTGGGGGTCGAACTCGTGGAGGCGTGTGTTTTGCTTGTTGTCAAGAAGGAACTGGATCACCCGATGGGTGAGCTAGCCCGATCAATCGTTAGGTTGTCACAAAATAGAAATATGGAGGATGTACGATATACAAGGAACTTAGGACTTCAGTTTCCACCCTATCATGTGCCCTCTCTATTACGACCAGCAGATAGGAATACGATTGGATTTCAGGGTTTAGTGTTGAGACGTTGCCTCTACGAGTGATACCTAGCATCCATGGGCCCGATATTTCGGTCGATGCCCAGGATGATATGCTAGGACTACCCGAATTCGGTCATTGGGCATTCCCATGTCCATTAACACCGACCGACTCTGGGAGCACTAAGCTTGCAACAATTACTCCCAGCATTTCATCTTGCCGTTCCCACGCGCTAGGATTCAATGTCTTGCTAGGGGTGTGAGCTGTGGCTAGGGGATCAAATGCCAGTTTTATTTCCCCTTGGCCCGACGGTCAGAGGCGGTCTTTCTCCCGCCAATGACAATAAAACGCCCCGCGTAACCATCTAAATTCCTAAATCCTATCGAAATCCTAATCCTATGGTCGTTCTAGGGAGAACCCACGAAGGGGTTTCCACCAATGACCTAGATTGGGGAACTACTCACAATTCATGGCGAAAATATGATCACAACAAAATTCAACCGTTGGAATTAAAATCAAGCAATAGATATGCGGAGCTAACAATAGTATTAACATAATCTCAAAGTTACAGAACAATCAAAAGACTTACAAGATAAAATAAATTCTGGCCGTCAAAAATCCCAAAAAGACAGAAAATACAATGGGGATCCGCGTCTGGGAAAATCTAGGTCACTATATATAGGAAATACGACCACCCGATTGGTTGAAGGATCAATCGATCGGGTGAGCTGACAATCGATTTTCCCTGCGGCTCTTGAGATACATCAACCGGTCGCTGACTCGATCGGTTGATGTCACCGGGTCGTGACTTGTGAATCTCGGCTACAGATGAACCGATCGGGTGCGATGTCACCAGATCGGTTGGAATTCAGCTCCAAAAGACAGAGAGCTCAGTCGGTATCACCCGACACTGAACCGATCTGGTGAGCTTCTCTTCACTTCAGCTCCTGTCCGGGTCGGATACACGTGCACCAACCGATCGGGTGGCTCCGTGCACCCGATCGGTTGAGGGCTGATACATGGAATTCTTCGATGTTTAGCCCTCAGGATCACGCATGGCACCTCCCGTTGCTCCAGGGAGTCATGATATCAGCTTTATATGTTCCCAACGCTGTCATTCTCCTGCATTGATACAAAAACACAAAGAAGTGAAAGAAAACTAAAAATCACGAGAGAATGGATACAAAAGGGCGGAAAACAACGGAAAATAACAAAGAAGATGTGCATGAATATATAAAATATAATTGTACGTCAAAATCCCCCAAGCTGAACCCTTCCTCGTCCTCGAGGAAGAAGAGTGAGAGTATGAGCTCGGAGGGAAAAATAGAGAGAGAGAAACAGAAAGAGGGATCAAAGTCCTAGATCACCCATCAGAGCCAACAAAATCAAACACGCCACACTAAGCAAGCATGCGATAAAACACATCACTAAACAAAGGAATATTAGTCCATACAAGTGTCGTGGGCCCACGGGGTGAAGCACGAGTGAGTGTGGTCGTGTGCTAGCATACGATGTCACTATCTAAATTGTGCAATAAAGATCCATATACACATACCCACGGAATGACCCAAATATCGATTCAATTCAAATAAGCGGTGAATAATAGCTCAAGCATGCATGAGAATAGAATAAGAATTGAAGCGTATCATGTGTCGGGGACTCGACTGCTAGGAACTAGAAGATCACTGCACTATTGCTTAGATAATTGCTAGAAAATTCCTATGCCAAGTGTGTTCGAAAACGAGGGAGGTTGAGAAGGTGTGGAGTAGAACACACGGTGCAAAATCTCGCCTTCCCTTTATTCATGGTGGATAGGAATGATATTCACAATGGGAATTTTTTTTGGGTTTTGGGTATTTGTGTTTTTTAGGCTTTTGGCTATAGACATTTTTTTTCTTTTTGGATTTTTCTCTTCTCTTTTTTTTTACTTTTTTTTTGTATTTTTAGGCTTTTGGATTTTTGGCTATATACTTGTGTACTCTCCCAAGTGGGAGAACGGTACACGACGAGGGGATTTGCTCCAAGTTAAACAAAAAAGAAATCGAATTCTAAACACTTGGGCAAAAGAAATTTTTTTGCAAATTAGAGCATAAGCTAAATGGGATTATCCTAGTCCTATCCGTAGAGTCCTGACACATGCGAATTGAAGCATACTATATGTATATATTTCATGCATAGAGAAGCAGATAGTAGAGGTAAAATACCGCTTATTTGAAATTGAAGCATTATAGTCTAGGTGTCAACCAAGGACATGTCTATAAATCAAAATCACAAAGTAGAAGTACACCAACTAGCTAGTAACGACAAACGACTCACACAAAAGCAAAGTGAACCCACGAAGCATGAAATGCAATAGGACTCGGCTTCCTAGGGTTAGTAAAAGTGTTTATCATAGCTAGGATAAGTGTGTGTGTGTGTGTGTGTGTGTGTGTGTGTGTGTGTGTGTGTGTGTTGTGGCAATTCATCATGTGGGGTTATCTCTAGGAGAGAGAGAATAAAAAGATAAGAAGAAAAAGCAAATACGATGAAAACGACTCAAAAACGGCGAAAAAGACACATCTGACTCACAAAGTGCGACTCCCCCAAGCTAAAACTTGCATTGCCCTCAATGCAATAGTAGTAAATACGGGAGGGCAAAGAAAATGGGGGGAAGTACGCACCGACATAAAAATGTGAAAAACGTGAAAAACACATCCATAGAACACAAACACAAATAAAAGATATTAAAACACATCCAAAGGACACATATAAACAGGCACACAATAACTACATCACACAACAACACACACAAAAATTGATATCCCCCAAGCTGATCATAAAAGTGCTAGCGAAATGATATGATCAATGTGATGCAGAGATAAATGACAGGGAGAAGTCAATCTGAGCTGCTGTCGGAAGAATGGTAGGGAGATGGTGAGGAGAGTGGGGAATATTGGACGAAAGAATCTTGTGAGGACGAAGGAGAGGGTGTGCCGACAGGAGAAGGAGGGGCAACGGGATGGATCACTGGTGGATCGAAAATTAATGGTGGATCGTGGTGGATAATGATGGCACCGGGTGAACCGATATACGGGTGCCAATCGGGAGGTTCCAAAGGTGGAAGATGTACTAGTGGGGAATACCAAGGATCCGGATAGAACTCCCACGGTAGATGAGAAATACGAATGGAGATTCGCTCAGAAGATGATGGTGGGAGGATGGCAAAAGGAGAGTTGTCAGGACTATAAAGGTAGACTGCACATTCACAACTGTAAGGAGTGAGCATACCGATATCAATCAAGTAGTTACGATCGCTACGGGTTCGATCCTGCAGAATTAGAAGGCCGGACGATAGCCTCAAAATACAACTGACGATTAGAGTGATCATCCCACAACAGCAGATAGATCCAGAAGTTGCGCGGCTAACAGATAAAATCTCGTGGATGATCCAATGGGCGGTGTTTATGGGCAATGGGACATGTCCATGGATTCTGTCGTGGGACATTGCATAAAGAAAGAAAAGCTCATCCCTAGACACCGTGGATACATCTATGTAGGAAAAGATGGTGTTGACAAGGAGGTAATGCGCAAAGCGGTAACATGGATGTATGATGTAGGAGGCAAGTGCCCCCCCGATGGAAAGGTGGTATACCAGGTGAACCGTTGCCAAACACCATCGTCCCGAAAGTAAGAATAGATATCAGACCGACCATGAGTTGAACATTCAACATGATGATCGGGGTGAGGGAAATTCAGCATATTGTTGAACTCGGCAAAATTCATCGAAAAATCGTAATTGAAAGTGCGGAAATTGAAGCCCTAATCAAACACTTCGAGAGAACTAAGGAATTCGAGTGTGAGATTCTGGTGTGTGTAGGCATGAGCACGCAGAAGGAAATTGCACCTAATGCAATCGAAAAGTTTGGTTACACCCCGCAAAAGTCCGAGAGATTCGAGCGTGTGGCAATAAGCAAAAAGAGTAGGTCGCATGGGCCGATGATGGAGGGCGTGCAAATGTTCAGATTGTTCTTCTGAAGAAGGATTGATGCCAAGGAAAGAATGTAAAAAAGGGCCGTGTAGGTTGTGTCTGCGTGATGAGGATGCTGGCTCTTTTCCCTTCCCAGACATGTTAATGACGTAAAGGAAGAAGAATTAAGCGGGGGATCGTGTCCACAGTTATGGTAAAGCAAATGTAGAAAGTGGACAAAGAATCAAAATATTACACACAAGTGGGGGAAATATAAAACTTGGAAAGAGGTTACCCAGCAATGATGCCAATCCAAGCTAAATCCTCCACACTTGATCCCCTGTTGAACAATGTAGTGATTTGGGAAGCCGTCGAACGCTAATCCAACAAGATATGAAATTTATAAATTTGGGGGTTAGGGTTAGGGTTTGGTTGAGTTGCGGTTGAATGTTGTCAATGGGAGGTTTTTGATGGTGGGGAAGTGCGGGAATAGATGAGGATGTGATTTTAAGGGAGTAGGGAGTGATGGAGGGGGTCGATTTGGAAGAAGGAGAGAGGGACCGTGCGAAATGGAAATGAGGAAATCGGGTGAACGAGGTCGGGTGAGGAGTAGTTTATACAAAGGGATAGGCGAACCGATCGGGTGAGGGTTCACCTAAACGGGTGGATCATTTTCGAAAAATTCTTACGGATCAGCAGCTACCGGCGAACCGATCGGGTGAGTTTTCACCCGATCGGTTTGTTGAGTATTGGTGTTTCATACCAATCTTATTTTGATGACGATCACAATATTATGTTGTTGACTAAGAATCTCATGTTTTAGTCTCTCAGCTTATTTCAAGGATATCTTTCTTGGAGAATAATCACTTGGTGTACGGATGGACATCATGTGAAGAAGAACCAAAGTTTGGACTCAAGGAGTGCCTGTAATACCCCATATCCATATATACGTATATATGTACGTATTTTTGGGAGTAAATACGTACATATATTTTTCGGGAATATGATTGTATTTTTCCTTTAATTATTTGGTATAGGAATTATTTTTAAATGGTTTTAAACTCATTAATTGATTTTAGTAAATGAGAGTATTTGGAGGAATACGTGTATTTGGATTGTATGAAGTATTTCTTCATGTATTTCTATTTTTCTTAAAAATACAAAATCCCAATTTTCTTTACCATGACAACACAACACATTAGGTGGCATCTTGTGAGCTAATAAGAGTACACATGGCTTAACTTTGACTAAGATTTGTGGATGAGAGGATTTTAGGGAAATACAATTTTCAAGGCATGAAACAAAAACCAAAATCTCCCTCTCTCCATCTCATTTCAGCTATGGCTGAAAATTCTCTCCCTTTCATCCCCATTTCTCCACCATTCCACCACCTCCCTCCTCCTAAATCACCACCCATCCCTCCACCAAGAAACCATGGCTTTTCTTTATCATTCTAACACCTAAATTCCTCAAAATCCATCTTTTGGAGGCCAAAGTTGGAGAAGGAGACTATGAGCCCAAGATTCTTCAAGGACTAAGAAGGGCCAAGAAATTATTTGGAGGACTTGCAAGGTAGAAATTCCTTTCACTTAGGTAGAATTTAGTTTTAGGACAAGGAGATTTGAGTTAACTTTTTCGTGCTGAAATTTGATCCAGAAAAACTGAAACTTTGACTAAGTTCTGGGGTTAATTGGCTAATGGGAATGCTTTGGAAATTTTATATGTTGGGTATCTCATTGTTATGAACAACTTTCATTCAGATCATTTTGCCAAATTCTAACGGTGTGATTTTATAAAAATTCGGATATGCACACTGGTTTTCAATCAAAACTGTTCTGAAATTCCAGTATTTTTATTCTCTGTTAAACTGAGAATATCTCCCAACGAAGATGAAAGAAAAATATGGAAAAAATATATGTTACTCATATTGTAGTCCTTAATAACTTTCATGTTTACAAGTTTTGCAAATTCGGACTGAAAACTAGGGTAAAAATTCAGTTTCTAAAACTGGTCTGTTTTAGACAGTTTTGACACCTTTCAGTAAAACGAGTAGAACTCCATGCACACTTAATGAAATGAAGATGTTGGTGTATGTATAAGATGTATCAATGTATCAATAAAATGGAATATTGTACTTTTGTTATTTTCTCAGTGTTTTTATCTATGATGGAGTTTTACTTGTACTTCCCAGCACGTGCGTAGTACCTGCAGTGTTCTTCCTACTCTCTTCTTTTATTTCTTTCTACGTAACACTCGCCTCTTCGGGAATACCTGATACGGATTCATACTTATCCGGTATCTCGGGGACCGGGTCGTTACAGTTGGCGGCCCATGCAGGTCTCCGCACTGCGGCGTGCGTAAGGATAGTACGGGTAATGCTCTATAGGGGTAGATGTATCCTAAGGTGGGTAGATGATCAGCCTTAGGGTAAAACCCTGGTATTAGGAAACTCAATGTAAAGAGCTCCATGAGGTTAAGCATGGGTAGTTGTTTGTATATATACATATGTGTATCGGTGGGTATGTGTTTGCATGGATGTAAAAGTATTGCATGTGTATTCACATGTATTTAAGTAGATATGTGTATATAGCTATTGCTGCAAATAAGATACTCTATAGATACGTGTATGACTTCTTACGTGTATTCTTGTAATTCATAGTATAGGTGTCAATATAGTGATGTTGTTTGTATGGATTGAGGTGAATGTAGTATTTGATGAGTGAAATTATGTGTAAGACATATTATCTGTGCAATAGAGTGTTATGTATTATTTATATGGTAATCTATACTTCGATTATATTTGGAGGTGTATATGTATGACTATATGGATGTATATAGAGCTGTAAGTATGGATACTAAAGTATGATGCATTAAAGTGATGTTAGAAGATATATTTGTATATGGGTGTCTAATGGATGAGTGTATATATACGGAGTATCTGTGTGAATATGTATTGGTGTGCAAATAAATTTATGTTATATGTGTTGGTATATGGATGTTTGTTGGTAAGTGTAAGTGGAAGTATATTTGAATGTATAAAAGTGTATGATAGTATACATAAGAATAATTATGTGTGTATGCATACTATAAATGTGGTTGTATAAATTGATATAGTGAGATATGTGTATATGAGTATAGCTACAATTGGATGTGAATCATAAGTAGTGTGTGAAATATATTGGCTTACTGAATGATGTGTATATAGATACATATATTGTATTGATATAATTCTTGTGCTATTATTTATACATAGTATTGTGTGTATATATATACTGCATTGAATATATGTTACTCTGACGGTTTGTATGTAAGTATATTTGTACCGTGTATAGGTGGATAAATATAGACTTACGTGAGTGAATATTGGATTTGAATACATATGAATGTATACTTGCATATATAAAGTGAGTGTGTACTAGAAGGTTGATATACTATACATACATACCGTCAAAACTATTTACTACAGTGATATGTACTGTGTGCATACTTGAGTGCGAACTATTATATATAATTGTCTATATAGTTGAAGGTGTTTATACTTACTTGCTTAAGTGATATGTTTGTGTATGGTTACCCACTGGATATGTGGTGCATCATATCGGTGTGTAAAGTATTGGTGTATGATTACCTACTATAATTGTATCGATATTTGGATATACCTATTTGCATATGTATGTTAGTAAGGTTGTATTCATATTGGGTGTGATATATATAGTAGTATGTGTATCTATAAATGGATGTATATTTGAACTATACTCTGATGTATCTAGGTATACCCATATGTATGTTTATATGTAAGTATGCTAGCTGTGTGACTTATGAGTAGGGTGTGTTTAAATATCGTGTGAACATGTATGTATGTAGATATATATAAATACAAGGAGTGTGAGATTACCTATAGAGATGTATGTATTTAGATATATCTATTTGTATCCATGTAATGGCATATATCTTTGATCATATACTTGTGCGAATCTTTATGTAAGTACATGTGTGTTGAGTGAATAAGTGTATGAATATTGGTGTGTATATTAATGCCTTGGGTGTATCTATACTTATTTCTACTTATTGCTATGTACGACATTGATACATGTGCCCATGTGTATAAGTGTACTAGCATGTGTGTACATATTAGTCTATATATATGAGTGTTCTCATGCAATATAGATATATTTGTCAGCACATAGAAGGACGTGGAATGTATAATACTATGTATGAGTTATGATGATTTGTCTTTATACATGTATCCTTGGATAAGAATGGGTATGTATATGTGTGTGATCTATGGTATAGTGTATGTATATATGAATATGTAGTATATCCATATAGCGTGGTATGTATTTCGTGGGTAGGGAGACCCTTGGACTATTTTTAATCTCCGGTTAGACCTTTAGCATATAAAGTCCGAGGGCGGACTTTGTTTTTAAGGTGGGTAGAATGTAATACCCCATATCCCTATATACGTATATATGTACGTATTTTTGGGAGTAAATACGTACATATATTTTTCGGGAATATGATTGTATTTTTCCTTTAATTATTTGGTATATGAATTATTTTTAAATGGTTTTAAACTCATTAATTGATTTTAGTAAATGAGAGTATTTGGAGGAATACGTGTATTTGGATTGTATGAAGTATTTCTTCATGTATTTCTATTTTTCTTAAAAATACAAAATCCCAATTTTCTTTACCATGACAACACAACACATTAGGTGGCATCTTGTGAGCTAATAAGAGTACACATGGCTTAACTTTGACTAAGATTTGTGGATGAGAGGATTTTAGGGAAATACAATTTTCAAGGCATGAAACAAAAACCAAAATCTCCCTCTCTCCATCTCATTTCAACTATGGCTGAAAATTCTCTCCCTTTCATCCCCATTTCTCCACCATTCCACCACCTCCCTCCTCCTAAATCACCACCCATCCCTCCACCAAGAAACCATGGCTTTTCTTTATCATTCTAACACCTAAATTCCTCAAAATCCATCTTTTGGAGGCCAAAGTTGGAGAAGGAGACTATGAGCCCAAGATTCTTCAAGGACTAAGAAGGGCCAAGAAATTATTTGGAGGACTTGCAAGGTAGAAATTCCTTTCACTTAGGTAGAATTTAGTTTTTGGACAAGGAGATTTGAGTTAACTTTTTCATGCTGAAATTTGATCCAGAAAAACTGAAACTTTGACTAAGTTCTGGGGTTAATTGGCTAATGGGAATGCTTTGAAAATTTTATATGTTGGGTATCTCATTGTTATGAACAACTTTCATTCAGATCATTTTGCCAAATTCTAACGGTATGATTTTATAAAAATTCGGATATGCACACTGGTTTTCAATCAAAACTGTTCTGAAATTCCAGTATTTTTATTCTCTGTTAAACTGAGAATATCTCCCAACGAAGATGAAAGAAAAATATGGAAAAAATATATGTTACTCATATTGTAGTCCTTAATAACTTTCATGTTTACAAGTTTTGCAAATTCGGACTGAAAACTAGGGTAAAAATTCAGTTTCTAAAACTGGTCTGTTTTTAGACAGTTTTGACACCTTTCAGTAAAACGAGTAGAACTCCATGCACACTTAATGAAATGAAGATGTTGGTGTATGTATAAGATGTATCAATGTATCAATAAAATGGAATATTGTACTTTTGTTATTTTCTCAGTGTTTTTATCTGTGATGGAGTTTTACTTGTACTTCCTAGCACGTGCGTAGTACCTGCAGTGTTCTTCCTACTCTCTTCTTTTATTTCTTTCTACGTAACACTCGCCTCTTCGGGAATACCTGATACGGATTCGTACTTATCCGGTATCTCGGGGACCGGGTCGTTACAGTGCCAAAGCTTGGAGATGATGGAGAGCAATCAAGGCATCAAGATTGAAGACTTAGACTCTTTTGAAAGCATTATAATCCATGTAATTTACTTTATTGCTTTCTCTCTCTTTTTGAGTCTAGGGTTGATGTAATGCCTTGCTAGATGGTTTACTCATTCATGCTCATGCATTTAACCATCTTAGTGAACCTTAGGATTATCATAGAATCCAACCCAATAGGTTCACTCTTTTAGTCAGTCGTCTGATGAGGGAAAAACAGTCGACTGGGTGATGTCCAGTCGCCTGTAGATCCTTCTACAGTCGCCTGATATACACTGCTCAAGTCAACATTTCTATTAACTCACACTTGTGCTTTACGCACAGTCGGCTGTACATTTACAGTCGCCTGAGATTTGGTCAACAGTCACCTGTCTAGCGTAAGTGCAATCTCTGCATCTCTCTGTCTTCTCTCCATACTTTACAGTAGTCGACTGATGAAGAATATACAGTCGCCTGACTATTCGACAATCGCCTGTGCGAAGAATTGGAGAAAGAGTGCAGCTCTCTGTTTCGATCCATCCCCTGCAGCAGTCGTCTGCTGAAGGATTAACAGGCGCCTGTCCTGTTTATCAGTCGACTGTATTGACTTCGTCAGTCGACTGTCCTGGCTCAGATTATAGCCGTTGGATATTTTTTAGCCGTTGATCAGTCGACTGTCTTTTGATCTTCAGTCGACTGTTCCTGTCGTTTTCACCCAGTTTCTAGCCGTTGCAGATTTGTTTTTCTGGATGTTTCTTTGGGTTTTTGGGCTTGATATAGGATTCCTATATATATGAGTGTGCTGTCATTCTTGAGAACTCTTGACATCATTTGATAAACTCTTGATTCTATAGAAAATCTCAAGAGATCAATAAGCCACTCTCAAGCTCCCTCATTTCCCTCTATTTGAGCATTCATCTTTCTTCATGCATTGAACTCCAGCTCAAGGGAAATCATCCAAGTGCTCTCAAGCATATTCCAACACTTGGAGATCCTCTTCCATGCCTTGCATTCATTCATGAGTAAGCATCTCAAGGCATAGGTAAGAGTATTTACTTTACAAGGTGTAAATTGTTCTCCTTTTCTCTTTGTGGGATTAGGATACTCTCTTTGTGGGAGTTTCTCTCTTTGTGGGAGGTTGTCTCTTTGTGGACTTAGGTGATTCTCTTTGTGGGAATTAACTCTCTTTGTGGGAGTTTAGTGTCCTAGTGTAGGACTAACCCTAATTCTTTGAGTGGGAGTTAGTGATTCTCTGTATGGGAATCTTGATCCTTGTGTAGGATTGGTTGGGTCCTTGTGTAGGGCATAAATCCTCTTTGTGGGGTATCTCTTTGTGGGATTTTTATTCACTTCTCTGTATGGGAATATAGTGAATATTGGTGTGGCTGGATGTATCCAAGTTTGGGGAACTAGGGTAAAACTTTGTGTTTGTGTTTGGATTTATTGTGCCATTTAATTCCTCTTGCATTTATAATTCCACATTCGCAAGTTAAATTTTATTTGGACAATTTTATTGCCATTACACTATTCACCCCCTCTAGTGTGTGTTGTTAGTATTGCAAGGGTTAGACGATCCCTACAATTGGTATCGGAGCGAGGTTAAAGCATACTGCAATAATGGCATTCAATGCCTCATCCGCGTCTCATGAAGAAGGTCACTCAACCGTTCGACCTCCGCTCTTCAACGGAACCAACTATCATAGTTGGAAGATCAGAATGATAATCTATATGGAGGGTCAAGACCTATGGGACATCATAGATGTGCCATTTGAGAGGCCCACTTCTCCTGCGGCTTCAAGGACAAAGGTGGAGAAGGACTCAATCAAGTTCAATGCGAGAGCCATGAATGCATTACATTGCGCTCTCTCTGCTAGTGAGTTCAACCGCATCTCCATGTGTAAAACAACGAATGATATCTGGCACACCTTGGAGATTTGTCATGAAGGGACAACAAAGGTAAAGAAATCTAAACAAACTGTGTTTAGATCTAAATATGAAATGTTTAAGATGCAGGAAGGCGAAAGCATTTCAGAGATGTTCACAAGGTTCACCGATATTGTGAACGCCTTGGAGGGACTCGGGAAGACGATTTCCCAAGAGGATCGTGTAGAGAAGATCCTAGACTCTCTCACACCTCGTTGGGAGTCAAAGGCCAACGGAATTTTGGAGTCTTATGACACATCCAAATATACCGTTGAGGAATGCATTGGGAATCTCATGGCGTATGAAGTAAAGCTTCAACACAAGAAGGAGATTAATCCAACAAAGCCCGAGAAGCTAGAAAAGCTAAAGGGAGTTGCATTCCATGCCAAGGAGGAGCCAATCAACTGGAGAAGAAAATTCCATCGCGAAGCTCCTAGCGAAGAAGATGAGCAAGAAGATGCAAGTGGAGTAGAAATTGAGGAACTTGCCAAGCAATTCAAAGCCTTCCTCAAATGCAAGCAAGGTAAGTCTTCGTCAAAGTTTGCCTCCAATTCTAACAAGGTTCCTACTTGTTACACTTTGATGTGCGGTTATATTTCAAATATTTACGCACGTTTTCTTCCGTGTTTTCCCATATTTTACCGCTGTCTTTTATTCGTTTTCGCGTGTTTTCTTGTTTTCTTTCACTTTTCCTTGTTTTCCGTGTTTTGCAGGAATTTACAGCATTTGGGACATAAAACGACGATATCATGAGTCCCCGGAGCAATGGGAGGGGTCATGCGTGATCCAGGGGGTCAAACGACCAAGATTGCCACTTTTCAGCCCCCACCCGATCGGTTGGACACAGCCAACCGATCGGGTGATGCACGCGTGCACGACCCGGACTGAAGTTGGAGCAAAGTGCAAAGTCAACCGACCGGTTCGCCGACCGGTTCATCCCAACAGAGTTCTCGGGAAGTTAGAGCTTAATTCCAACCGATCGGGTGATATCTCACCCGATCGTTTCATCTGAAGCTGAAGTTTCCCAAACGACGACCCGGTCATGCCACCCGTTCTCCTCAGCGACCAGTTGAAGCTCCCGAAGATCGACGGCCAAAGCAACAAGCGGCTCACCCGATCGGTTGATGTTTCAACCGATCGGGTGGCCTTTTCTTCCGCCTTTGCGCGCTGCTGATGCCCTCATTGAAGATCTGCTATCATTCCAGAGGGATTTTGGGTGATCTCTTATTTTTCTAGCGTCGGCATCGTCGTTAGCTTTCCAACGATAGGTCACATGCCCAAATCAGATTTTTCTAGATTTTTCTGGAATTTTCTGAGCGCAGCTGTGTGCTGAAATTGACAGTAGTCTGAATTTTCATTTCACCCGATCGGTTGACTTGTCAACCGACTGGGTGAGATCTCTTTCTGCGAATTTGAGCTCTCTGTTTAGTCCACCCGATCGGGTGAGTTTCCACCCGATCGGGTGGGCCTGTTTCGACAGTTTTGGACCCGAACCGGTTGGGTTTTGAGGGGGCTTATAAAAGGAAAGTTGGAGCACGACTTTGGGGGGATCTCCTGGAGTTTTGAGGGCTTTTGGCCCCCCTTCTCTTGTGAGTTCTAGGTTAGTTTAGACTAGGTATTTTGTTCAATAAGTCTTGTATTGGATTGACGATTCACTCAAGATAAGTATTTTCCTCTCTTTTTCTCCATTGTTTGTATTGTGTTTATTTTGCTTGATGGTGAAAGTTTATATGTCTTTTGTGTTGTTTGTTTTTATGTTATTCACCATTGAGTAGTTTTGATGAACCCTAATACGGGTTAGGGTAGGATTGTTGCTTGGAAATTTACATTAGACTTGGTTGCATGGCACGTGTTCGATGAAATGTGTCAATGAGGATTTCTAGCGATCTGGGTCCAATTCGTATGGCAACACACTAGATGTGTTGGGGATTGGGGTCCGTTGCTTGTCCTGTCAAGATCCGCTTTGATGTATTGCTAGAAATCACATTTGACCTATTTGGCCATTAGGGTTACGCGGGGGCGTTTCATTGTCATTGGCAGGAGAAAGACCGCCTCTGACCGTCGGACCAAGGGGGAATAAACTTGGCGGTTGACTCCCTAGCCATAGCTCACGCCCCTAGCGTTGACATCGATTCCTCGCGCGTGGGAACGGCTTGGACGAAGTGTTGGGAGATATCATTGTGGTCTTAATGCTCCCGGTTGCGGAAGGTGTTAATGGACATGGGAATGCCCACCGTCCGGAACCGGGTAGGCCTAGCGTGCTTGGCACCGACCGGAATATCCGGCCATGGGCGCTAGGTACCACCTTTTGGGGCAATGTCTCACCCTGGGTCAAGTCAATTGCCAAGTGTCATGAGTGCTCTAGCCCGTGTTAGCGGGGATTCATTTTGTGTCATTTTCATTTCTTTCTTTTATTTCTACACTTTACCCACATTATCCGCGTAGCTAGCACACAACCTAGGCGAGGCTAGTAGCCATTCAAACCATCCACCTCCCTGAGTTCGATAAACCCGCACCCTACACTAATCGTGCACTTGCGGTAAAACGACACCGCGCCCAAACCGTAAACAGGGCGCCGGTCAAGTTTTTGGCACCGTTGCCGGGGAGGCCTTCGGTTTGATATTAGCTTAAGCTTGGGTTCGTTAGACTACACATAAAAACACAAAAAAAATTTCTTTTAAAAAAAATATATATTCAATAACCAAGAAATTTTTCCCCCACTATTATATTATCTTTTGTTATTTTCTTGTACTATTGACGCTCCTCTCTAGTTTTCTTTTTTTTGTTGTCCAGGTATCTTTGATTTGACCATGTGGAGATCAAATTTCGATGCTCAGATGGGAGGATACAATCCTTATTCGGTTGTGGTTTGTGAGACTTGTGGGATGGCGGGGCATGTGTATTATGATTGCCCATTTACGCTCAAGAGCCTCCCCCCACTCCAGGGCCAAACATTTTCCCACCACCTTAGCCCAAACACCTCCCATCCATTTCCTCAACCTTATACCCCTCCACAAACACAAGAAGAATCAAGCCTCGTGTCTCTCCTTGAAAGTGCCATGTTTAACCAAGGCCAAATATTACAAAACTTGATGGTACCAATCACCGAGCCGACACCGAGGAGAGAGGATGAAGGAGAGGATATACCCACTTTCGTGGTTGAGACCACCATGCCATCGGCCACCATAGACACATCTCAAGCAGATACCCCATTTTTCCATCACTACCACTTGGATGACGAAGCATTTTTTGATTATGATAGTGAGGATGGGGTGATTTCTATAGGATCCATGGGAGAGACTTCTTGTCCTGATTTGGATACCCAATATGAGTCCTATGAGAGCACTGAGGAGTTTACAGAGATTATGCATACCGGCGAGGAGGATGTGCGTGAGGACGAGGACACCACGACCACATACGAAGGGTTCGCTCTACATCCACCTCCACAGCCGTCTCTATCGCAGCTTCTTCCTTGGTCCGTGGTCAACCACAAGGATGTCATTCAGGACATCGGGCAGATGGTGGAGTATGAGCATATCGTCGAGGAGGATGTGCTTGAGGGTCTGTATACGATCGTCCACTTCATGGAGCCCGAGCCACATCTACCTCTACCGTCACGCTCCACTTCTTCTGCGGCTGAGCATCTACTTGAGCATATTGCCCCTATTCAGGGAGATTTTCATACTCACTCTCACTCCACATTTAAGTCTCGCTTTTCACGTCCCATTCCTTTAGACATATATATTTTTGACACACCATATCTCTCGCAGGACACAGGATCGACTTCCCTTGAGGTATGATGCGGTGTGTCACCACCTGGAGAGCAACTTCACATGGAGAGCGGGGATTTGATCGTCGCTAGCACAGAGGATAGCATACCATTTCCAGGGAGTGTTCGCCACATTTCATATATTTTACCATCATTTATCGGCGACTATCTCTGGGATACATTTATTTTGGGAAATAATTTCTTGCCATGGACTAATGCACCTCGTCCTTTGCAGGTCACAGGTGGACACCTACGAGGGATGCTTGGAGGTGCATTGCTTGGGTCCATTGGCACACGTGGCACAGCACTTCTGGCGGAGCCACAGAAGGAGCAGTTAGAGAAGCTACCTGCCCCACTTCAGATCTTGGATCCACCTATGCTCAGGTGTATCCTAATCCAGTAGTGTAAAAATTTACAGCTTTCTAGTTTAGATTTGAATAATCTCGTCGCCTCTCATTAGCGAGGGGAGCGTATATAGGATTTGCTTTTGCATCTTAATAACCCTTCATGTCGTGCCCTTCTATCATTTCACCCCACATCCTCTTCCGAGGAGAACGAGCAGACTGTCTCTCCTGCATTCTGATTTCTTTCTTTTCCGATTTTCCCCTAGCATATTTCTACACCACATTGATCATATCATTTTGCTAGCATTGTCATGTTCAGCTTGGGGGAAATCGACTTTTGTGTGCATGTTTTCGTGTGTCGTTGTTGTGTGTCTGTGTCTAGGTGTTCTTTTGTCTTGTTTTATACCTTTTATTTGAGTGTTTCTTTTTCTTTATTTTTTAGTTTCGCTAATGTGTTTTTCGTGTTTTTCGTTTTTTGTGTCGATGCGTAACTCCCCCCCATTTTTATTGCCCTCTCGTATTCACTACTATTGCATTGAGGACAATGCAAGTTTCAGCTTGGGGGAGTCGCACTTCGTGTGTCATTTGTCTCTTTTTCTTCGTTATTTGAGTTGTTTTTCTCCGTGTTTTTCTTTTTCTTTTTCTTTTCTTCTTTTTATCTCTTTCTCCTAGAGATGAACCCTATGATGAATTGCCACGAAAATCACACGCGCACCTTGCACAGCTTCGATAATCACATTCACTAACCCTAGGATATCTAGTCCTCTTGCATTTCATGCATCGCGGGTCCACTTAGCTTTTTGTGAGTCGTGCGTCGTGCCTAGCTGTTTGGTGTGCTTCTACCTTGTGATTATGTTTTATATACCTATCCTTGGTTGACCCATAGATTATCATGCTTCAATTTGAATATGCGGTATTTGCTTCTACTATCTGCTTCTATATGCATGCTATATTTATATCGTATATTTCAATTCGCATGTGTCGGGATTCCACAAACAAGGACTAGGATAACCCATTTAGCCTATGCTCTGATTAGCGAGAAATATCTCCTTTGTCCACGTGTTTAGAATCCGATTTCATTTTTATTTTACTTGGTGCAAATCCCCTCGTCGTGTACCGTTCTCCTACTTGGTAGCGTACACATGTAAATATCCCAATTCCCAAAAATCCAAAAAAAGGAGAAAAGAAAAGAAAAAAAAACCCAAAAAGATGAGGAATGAAAAATAAAAAAAAAGGAAAAAAAATACAAATACCCAAAACCCAAAAAAAAATAAAAAATTCCAGTGTGAATATTTTCCTACTTGCCGTGAATAAGGGGAAGGCGAGAATTTGCACCGAGTGTTCTACTCCACATCTTCTCAACCTCCATCGTTTTCGAAAACACTTGGCATAGGGACCTTCTAGCGATTACCTAGGCTATAGTGTGGTGATTTCCTAGTCCCTAGCTGTGGTGTCCCTGATGCATGATATGCTTCTATTCTTATACTCTTCTCATGCATGCTTGAGCTAATATTCACCGCAATTTCAAATTGAATCGATATTTGGGTCTTTCTTTGGGTATGTGTATATGGAGCTTTATTGCACATCGTAGATAGTGACACCATCTGCTAGCACACGACCACACTCACTCGTGCTTCACTGCGTGGGCCCACGACACTTGTTTGGACTCACATTCCTTGGTTTAGTGTTGTGTTTTGTCGTATGCTTGCTTCGTGTGGCGTGTTTGATTTTGTTGGCCCTTACGGGCGATCTAGGATATAGAATTCTCTTTTTCTCTCTTTCTCTCTATTTTCTCCCTCCGAGCTCCTACTCTCACTCGTCTTCCTCGAGGACGAGGAAGAGTTCAGCTTGGGGGATTTTGACGTGCGGTTATATTTCATATATTTACGCACGTTTTCTTCCGTGTTTTTCCGTATTTTACCGCCGTCTTTTATTCGTTTCCGCGTGTTTTCTTGTTTTCTTTCACTTTTCCGTGTTTTCCATGTTTTACAGGAATTTACAGCATTTGGGACATAAAACGACGATATCATGAGTCCCCGGAGCAACGGGAGGGGTCACGCGTGATCCAGGGGGTCAAACGACCAAGATTGCCACTTTTCAGTCCCCACCCGATCAGTTGGACACAGCCAACCGATCGGGTGATGCACGCGTGCACGACCCGGACTGAAGTTAGAGCAAAGTGCAAAGTCAACCGACCGGTTCCTCGACCGGTTCATCCCAACAGAGTTCTCGAGAAGTTGGAGCTTAATTCCAACCGATCGGGTGATATCTCACCCGATCGGTTCATCTGAAGCTGAAGTTTCCCAAACGACGACCCGATCATGCCACCCGTTCTCCTCAGCGACTGGTTGAAGCTCCTGAAGCTCGACGGCCAAAGCAACAAGCGGCTCACCCGATCGGTTGATGTTTCAACCGATCGGGTGGCCTTTTCTTCCGCCTTTGCGCGCTACTGATGCACTCATTGAAGATCTGCTATCATTCCAGAGGGATTTTGGGTGATCTCTTATTTTTCTAGCGTCGGCATCGTCGTTAGCTTTCCAACGATAGGTCACATGCCCAAATCCAATTTTTCTAGATTTTTCTAGAATTTTCTGAGCCCAGCTGTGTGCTGAAATTGGCAGCAGTCTGAATTTTCATTTCACCCGATCGGTTGACTTGTCAACCGACCGGGTGAGATCTCTTTCTGCGAATTTGAGCTCTCTGTTTAGTCCACCCGATCGGGTGAGTTTCCACCCGATCGGGTGGGCCTGTTTCGACAGTTTTGGACCCGAACCGGTTGGGTTTTGAGGGGGCTTATAAAAGGGAAGTTGGAGCACGACTTTGGGGGGATCTCCTGGAGTTTTGAGGGCTTTTGGCCCCCCTTCTCTTGTGAGTTCTAGGTTAGTTTAGACTAGGTATTTTGTTCAATAAGTCTTGTATTGGATTGACGATTCACTCAAGATAAGTATTTTCCTCTCTTTTTCTCCATTGTTTGTATTGTGTTTATTTTGCTTGATGGTGAAAGTTTATATGTCTTTTGTGTTGTTTGTTTTTATGTTATTCACCATTGAGTAGTTTTGATGAACCCTAATACGGGTTAGGGTAGGATTGTTGCTTGGAAATTTACATTAGACTTGGTTCCATGGCACGTGTTCGATGAAATGTGTCAATGGGGATTTCTAGCGATCTGGGTCCAATTCGTATGGCAACACACTAGATGTGTTGGGGATTGGGGTCCGTTGCTTGTCCTGTCAAGATCCGCTTTGATGTATTGCTAGAAATCACATTTGACCTATTTGGCCATTAGGGTTACGCGGGGGCGTTTCATTGTCATTGGCGGGAGAAAGACCGCCTCTGACCGTCGGGCCAAGGGGGAATAAACTTGGCGGTTGACTCCCTAGCCATAGCTCATGCCCCTAGCGTTGACATCGAGTCCTCGCGCGTGGGAACGGCTTGGACGAAGTGTTGGGAGATATCATTGTGGCCTTAATGCTCCCGGTTGCGGAAGGTGTTAATGGACATGGGAATGCCCACCGTCCGGAACCGGGTAGGCCTAGCGTGCTTGGCACCGACCGGAATATCGGGCCATGGAGGCTAGGTACCACCTTTTGGGGCAATTTCTCACCCTGGGTCAAGTCAAATGCCAAGTGTCATGAGTGCTCTAGCCCGTGTTAGCGGGGATTCATTTTGTGTCATTTTCATTTATTTCTTTTATTTCTACACTTCACCCACATTATCCGTGTAGCTAGCACACAACCTAGGCGAGGCTAGTAGCCATTCAAACCATCCACCTCCCTGAGTTCGATAAACCCGCACCCTACACTAACCGTGCACTTGCGGTAAAACGACACCGCGCCCAAACCGTAAACGGGGCGCCGGTCACACTTGCAGTGGAAAAGGTCATTTGTCCACCGAATGTCCTTCCAAACCCATTAAATAAATGTACAAGGGTAAATGGAAGAAGCATTGGAAAGGAAGGTCCAAGTCCAAAAATCACAAAAAGGGACTTGTCGGGACCTTTAATGATTCGAGTGAGGACACTTCTTGTACCGAAGAAGAGGATACTAAGGAGGATGCTCACGCATGCTTTGTAGCCATGGATGTCCCTACTCCAATTCCCTCCGGATTAAACGAAGAAGAGTTGGATGCTTGGCTTGACGCCTACAACTCCTATGAGGATTCGCGCCTTGTGGCTAAGGAGGAGAAGTCGTCATCAAGCTCGTGCAAAGATGATGATGATGATGATGATGTTGAGATCGTGGAAGAAAAGATCTCATATGAGGAGCTCAAGTTCAAATTTGACTTGGCCTCCGAAAAGGCTAGTAAGTGCATCCACTCTTACAATAAATTAAAAGCTAAATATAAGAGTGCTAAGAGTAGAATGCATAAACTAGTTATTGCAAGTGTAGTTCATGATGAAAGGCATGTTTATGACACTTATGAGAAAGACACACTTCTTTCTCAAGTTAAGGAATTGAGCATTTCTAATGAAAATCTCATTGCTCAAAACCTTAGCTTAGATACTCACATTCAACAACTTACGTTGAAGTGTGAAGGGGAATCCCGGAAGCTCATAAGCTTTGTGTATTCTAGGGATTCACTCCACGATTTGTTGGAAAAACAACATCCGGCAAATCATAGAGGAGGTTTGGGTTATGTTCAAAATGTGGTTCCCAAACCCACCTCTAATTCTTCCTTTGGTGTAAATTCAAGAAATATTGCTAAAGCACCTAAGAAGAATCACCATGCTCTCTTGTACAATAATAACACTCACAAGAAGCATGTAGATCACAAGGTGATGAGGAAGAATGAAGAATCTTTATTTTTTGCTAAGAAGCAAAATCCTCATTCTTTGCATGCTAAGAAACTTGTTTCTACACCTAAGAATGCCACATCCTTCCCTCTTGCTAAGGCAAAACCTTTGCCTAGAAAATCCTTGAGATTATGGATTCCCACTAAGGCTAGTGAGCAAGAGAGAGATAGTTACATCAATTCTCTAGTTAAGGATGTGATCACCTCGTGTGATTATGTTAGGAAATCAAACTCCTCTTGGGTTTGGTTACCTAATGTTTAGGTTCCTCACACATTTGCATATTGCATGGGTATTATGCTTCTATGGTTATTTTATACATACCCATTGATTGTGTGGGTTTCATGATTTTGAAAATATTTTTCAAACTTATTTCTTTTCATGAAAATTGGGACCTTGGGGTTTATTGACATACATGCATGATCCATGTGTATGTCAATAGGGGAGTTAATATAATATATGTTTAAATTATTTTAAGACATATTTTAACTCTCATTTCGGAGGTTATTTGAGATCATTATTTATATTTGGTTATTTTGGGTCTCAAACCAAACCTTTTGTTTATTGCCAACATGTTTCATATCTCATTTTTTGGCAATATTTGTGTGTATCTTTGAAGCTTGATTTTTTCCATATCTATTGCTTTGATACACTAACGGCCCATGGCTCCAATAATTATTTGGTATTAGATCCTAGAAGTCAAGAGTTGACCATTTCTATGATCTAGGGGGAGCATGGGATAGTGAATTGATACCCACTAAATTTTATATTTGGTATCATACATATCTTTCTTTTCTTGCATAGTGTCACATCTTGGTTAAGATGTTAAAGGGGGATATTTTTGATGTCCACCTTTTTGACGATGTCAAGGGGGAGAGATATATGCATTATGTGATCATATCTATAGGGGGAGAGATATTTGCATATGCATATGGGGAGAGATATCTCTATAGGGAAGAGATATATGTGATTAGATAAACCATTCTTGTTTGCATGATCTTTTACTTTGCAATTGGTTTATGTAATCCATGCCTATTATATGTCACCATGTTGTTATTGGGTTTTGAGCATTTACCTTTGTGTATCTCATTATTTAATTGGTGCATGTAAGTAGGGGGAGATCATTGGCTTTGTGCTTTAATTCTTTATGATTAACATAATGTGTGTCATCATCAAAAATGGGGAGATTGTTGAGTATTGGTGTTTCATACCAATCTTATTTTGATGATGATCACAACATTATGTTTTTGACTAATGAATCTCATGTTTTAGTCTCTCAGCTTATTTCAAGGATATCTTTCTTGGAGACTAATCACTTGGTGTAAGGATGGACATCATGTGAAGAAGAACCAAAGTTTGGACTCAAGGAGTGCCAAAGCTTGGAGATGATGGAGAGCAATCAAGGCATCAAGATTGAAGACTTGGACTCTTTTGAAACCATTGTAATCCATGTAATTTACTTTATTGCTTTCTCTCTCTTTTTGAGTCTAGGGTTGATGTAATGCCTTGCTAGATGGTTTACTCATTCATGCTCATGCATTTAACCATCTTAGTCAACCTTAGGATTATCATAGAATCCAACCCAATAGGTTCACTCTTTCGGTCAGTCGTCTGATGAGGGAAAAAAGTCGGCTGGGTGATTTCCAGTCACTTGTAGATCCTTCTATAGTCACCTGATATGCACTGCTCAAGTCAACATTTCTATTGACTCACATTTGAGCTTTACGCACAGTCGCCTGTCAATCAGTTCCCAGTCGCCTGTACATTTACAGTCGCCTGTCAACAGTCACCTGTCTAGCGTAAGTGCAATCTCTGCATCTCTCTGTCTTCTCTCCATACTTTACAGTAGTCGACTGATGAAGAATATACAGTCTCCTGACTATTCGACAGTCGACTGTAGTATTAACACCAGTCGCCTGTGCGAAGAATTGGAGAAAGAGTGCAGCTCTCTGTTTCGATCCATCCCCTGCAGCAGTCGTCTGCTGATGGATTAACAGGCGCCTGTCCTGTTTATCAGTCGACTGTATTGACTTCGTCAGTCGACTGTCCTGGCTCAGATTATAGCCGTTGGATATTTTCTAGCCGTTGATCAGTCGACAGTCTTTTGATCTTCAGTCGACTGTTCTTGTCGTTTTCACCCAGTTTCTAGCCGTTGCAGATTTGTTTTTCTGGCTGTTTCTTTCGGTTTTTGGGCTTGATATATGATTCATATATATATATATATATGAGTGTGTTGCCATTCTCGAGAACTCTTGACAACATTTGATAAACTCTTGATTCTATAGAAAATCTAAAGAGATCAATAAGCCACTCTCAAGCTCCCTCATTTCCCTCTATTTGAGCATTCATCTGTCTTCATGCATTGAAGTCCAGCTCAAGGGAAATCATCCAAGTGCTCTCAAGCATATTCCAACACTTGGAGATCCTCTTCCATGCCTTGCATTCATTCATGAGTAAGCATCTCAAGGCATAGGTAAGAGTATTTACTTTACAAGGTATAAATTGTTCTCCTTTTCTCTTTATGGGATTAGGATACTCTCTTTGTGGGAGGTTGTCTCTTTGTGGGACTTAGGTGATTCTCTTTGTGGGAATTAACTCTCTTTGTGGGAGTTTAGTGTCCTAGTGTAGGACTAACCCTAATTCTCTGAGTGGGAGTTATTGATTCTCTGTGTGGGAATCTTGATCCTTGTGTAGGATTGGTTGGGTCCTTGTGTAGGGCATAAATCCTCTTTGTGGGGTATCTCTTTGTGGGATTTGTATTCACTTCTCTGTGTGGGAATATAGTGAATATTGGTGTGGCTGGATGTACCCAAGTTTGGGGAACCAGTGCAAAACTTTGTGTTTGCGTTTGGATTGATTGTGCCATTTAATTCCTCTTGCATTTATAATTCCGCATTTGCAAGTTAAATTTTATTTGGACAATTTTATTGCCATTACACGATTCACCCCCCCTCTAGTGTGTGTTGTGAGTATTGCAAGGGTTAGACGATCCCTACACGGTTGACCGCTTCACAAATTTCCTGAGAGTACTATCGATTTCACCCGGTCTTCACCGATCACAACTTCAGATCAACCGATCGGTTGATTTAATTCCAAAATTTTCCAAGAGCTCTGCCATTGTCACCCGATCTGACACCTGGTCAGTTGCACATGCCACCCGATCGGTTGGCTGATGTCCCGATACAGCCATCTTAGATACAGCTCAACCAATCTGTTGAAGCATCACCCGATCGGTTGAAGCAATTTCTTGCATAAACAAAAAATTCATCTAAGTCTCCCAATGATTATCCCCATAGCAGAATTTATTCATTAAAAAAATAAGAAAGCTAATCCTATAGATAATGACGATGGTTTAGAACAAGGGTTGCCTCCCATGAAGCGCTTGGTTATAGTCAGTAGCTCGACTCCTCATTTCGTGATCAATTCAGGTTCAGAGGGTTTGTAGATGAGCCATCGGTCATTGAGGTTCCGACCGGAGAGATTGCGGGTTCGCTGATCGTATAATGTTTTAAACACTGCCCATTGACCTTGAACAGTACATCTCTTCACATTATTTCAATTGCTCCGTGCGGGAAGACCTTGGTGACTCGATATGGTCCCGACCACCTAGACTTGAGCTTTCCGGGAAAGAGCCTCAGTCTCGAATTGAATAGGAGAACTAAGTCTCCTTCCTTGAAATCTTTCTTCAAAATGCGCTTGTCATGCCACCGCTTCAATTTCTCTTTGTAGATCCGGGCATTTTCGTAAGCGTTGAGCCGGATCTCGTCAAGCTCACTTAGTTGTAGCTGTCGGTGGTTTCCTGCCTCCTTGGCGTCGAAATTCAGATTCTTGATGGCCCAAAATGCCTTATGCTCCAACTCCATAGGTAGATGACATGCCTTCCCGTAGACAAGTCGATAAGGGGTTGTGCCGATCGGAGTCTTGAATGCAGTCCTGTAGGCCCAAAGCGCGTCTGAAAGTTTCGATGACCAATCCTTCCTAGAGTTAGCCAGAGTCTTCTCCAATATGCTCTTCATCTCTCTGTTTGAAACTTCCACCTGGCCGCTTGGCTGTGGGTGATTGGCGAGTAATTCAGTGTTGCACCCCGTACTTCTTCAAAAGAGCTTCGAATTTCTTCTTTATGAAGTTGCTCCCTCCGTCGCTGATTAAGACTTGAGGCACGCCGAATCTCGGGAAAATATTGTTCTTAAAGAATCTGGCCACCACCAAGGAATCATTAGTGGGGCTAGCTATCGCTTCTACCCACTTGGACAAATAATCTACGGCCACTCTGATGTACTGATTTCCTTAGGACGAGGGAAACGGCCCCATGAAGTCAACTCCCCAAACATCGAAGATCTCGACTTCCAAAATGTAATGTTGAGGCATTTCGTTCCTCTTGGAGATGTTTCCCATCCTTTGGCATTTGTCGCAAGCCTGGACATAAGCGTATGTGTCCTTGAAAAGAGTCGGCCAATAGGTTCCACTCTGGAGGATCTTCGTCGTGGTCTTGTAAGCACTCGCATGGCATCCACATTGTTGATCATGGCAATGAGAAATTACGGAGGCTTCTTCTGTTTCAAGAATGCACCTTCGTATTACCCCGTCATTGTAGGCTTTGTACAAATAAGGGTCGTCCCAATAAAATTTCCGGACCTCGTGAAAGAACTTCTTCTCTGCTACTAGCTCACGTTGTGGGGGACGATGCCGCATGTCAGATAATTGGCGATGTCGACGTACCACGGAGTCCAAACAGAATAGATGGAGAAAATATGCTCGTCAGGGAGTGAGTCGTCAATAGGAGTAGCATCTAAATCGAGAGTTGGCATCCTGGACAGGTGGTCTGCTACAACATTCTCTGCCCCTTTCTTGTCATTGCTTTCCAAGTCGAATTCCTGGAGGAGGAGAATCCACCTTATGAGGCACAGTTTGGCTTCCTTCTTGTTCAAAAGGTATTTGAGGGTGGCGTGATCTGTACGCACGATTACCTTGGCACCCACAAGATACGGCCAGAACTTGTCCATGGCATGGATGACGGCTAGCAATTCCTTCTCCATGGTCGTATAATTTCTTTGGGCTTCATCGAGGGTCTTGCTCGTATAGTATTTAACGTGCAGATTTTTATCCTTCCTCTATCCCAAGATGGCCCCAACCATATAGTCGCTAACATCGCACATTAACTCGAAAGGTAGACTCAAATCGGGCGGCTGAATCACAGGTGCGGAAATGAGGGCTTGCTTCAAAAGGCGGAAAGCTTCCATACACTAGTCATCGAAGAAGAAAGGCGTATCCTTCATGAGGAGCTGGGTCAATGGCCTAGAAATTTTAGAGAAGTCCTTTATGAACCGGTGGTAGAATCCCACGTGCCCTAAGAAACCACAGACTCCCTGAAGGTTATGTGGGGGCAGACGCTTCTCGATCACATCCACCTTTGCTTTGTCCACATCAATCCCTCTTGAAGAAATAACGTGCCCCAACACAACTCCTTCTTGGACCATACAGTGGAATTTTCCCATTTCAGAACTAGTCCTTTATCTTGACACCTTTCGAGGACTTTAGTCAGGTTGTGGAGACACGAGTCGAACTCCGTTCCATAGACGGAGAAATCATCCATGAAGACCTCCATTATATCCTAGGACTAATCGGAGAAGATTGCGGACATCAATCTTTAAAATGTAGCCAGGGCGTTGCAAAGTCCAAACGGCATTCTCCTGTAAGCATACGTCCCAAATGGACAAGTAAAAGTTGTCTTCTCCTGGTCGTCATTGTGGATGGGAATTTGCAGAAAGCCAGAGTATCGATCCATAAAGCAAAAGTAGTTGTGCTTTGCCAGTCTTTCGAGTATCTGATCAATGAAAGGGAGAGGATAGTGATCTTTCCTTGTAGCCTTGTTCAATTTCCAGTAATCAATGCATATCCGATACCCGGTGACGGTCCTCGTGGGAATGAGCTCGTTTTTCTCGTTACGAATGACCGGCATTCCCCCTTCTTGGGCACAACGTGCACCGGGCTAACCCATCGACTGCCAGAAATAGGGTCTATAATCCCGGCCTGGAGGAGTCTAACAATCTCCTTCTTGATCGCTTCCATCATGATGGGGTTCAATCTTCGTTGCGGCTCGATGAAGAAGCTTGCTCATCTGCGAGCAATATCCTGTGCGAGCAAAGTCCGAAGCTCACTCCCTTCAAATCTTTGATTGCATAATCGAAAACATTCTTAAATCTTTTAAAACACCAAGTAGTTAGGTCATTTGGTCTTCGGGCAGCTAGGAGTTCACTATGACTGGCAGCATCGAATCCTCCCCCAAATATTCATACATCGTCAAATCATCCCTTAAATATTCATACTTCAATCCTGGAGGTAGCTCCTTCATCTCAACTTCTTGAGGTCCTGACACATATTTTTCAAGCCGAGAATCCTCCAGTGAAAGGACTTCTTTCCGGGTCTCCTGGAAGCTACCATTTATAACTTCACTCCCGGCCGTGGTTTCGCATGGGGAAGCTTTGCAAGGTAAAGAGTGGACTATAGAGGAAGGCTCTGGGTCTTTCTCATGTTCAGGATAATCATCCGAGAAGAAGGATTCAACGCGAAAACAGGTCTCAACAGGTAATAGTTCTCCACCACTACTGTTAGCTCCCTCATGGTCCCAAGATCCAGGATGCTCTGTAGAGGTCTGTAAGGATAAGATAGATTCCTGTTCAGCGCACTCGATAAACTCTGCCTGATGATCCTCCAGACAAAACTCCCCATAGGTGTTATATCTCTCCCCCGCTGAATTCTATACTGGGAATGTCAATAAGCATCGCTCATCGGGAGGGAAAAAATTGTCGCGACGGGATGCTGCTGAACATCATGATTCCTCTCTTGATTTTCTACAGCAGCTGACAGAAAGGAACGGACGTTCGAATCACTTAGAGATTCTGTCAGCCTTTGGGCCAAATAGTTGATGTGGTGTGCATGTGTCTAGATATCACCTGAAACGGCACACGACATCCTTGTTGTAGAGCGGAGAACCGGCAAGAAAAGGATAGAGAGACTGCACGGATAGAGAGCATGTTAATAGCATGAGTTGTATGAATGGAGAGATAAGGAGTAGTGATGTAGGTGTGGCGACATCGTCTACCTATCCTATACAACGAATATATACAATATGTCCAAGTAAAATCAAAAAGTAAGTAGAATGCGAAAATTATCATGTGGTGAGGATGTGAACTAGTCTCTAGGGTTCACAGGGTCCTAAAATAAACAAGCATGTTACCTCCCCGGCAACGGCGCCATAAAGCTTGACCTCCCCTAGATTTAGCAATATATGTAGTGAAATCGGGGATACCAGATTTAAATATTTATAACCGCAGGCGCACGGTGTTGTAGTGTGGCTTGGGGGTCGAACTCAGGGAGGTGTGTGTTGTGCTTGTTGTCAAGAAAGAACCGGAGCACCCGATGGGTGAGCTAGCCCGATCAATTGGTAGGTTGTCACAAAATAGAAATACAGAGGATGTACGATATAAAAGGAACCTAGGACTTCGGTTTTCCATCCCATCATGTGCCCTCTCTATTATGACCGACGGATAGGAATACGATTGGATTTTAGGGTTAAGTGGTGAGACGTTGCCTCTAAGAGTGATACCTAGCGTCCCATGGGCCCGATATTCCGGTCGATGCCCAGGATGATACACTAGGACTACTCGGGTTCGGTCCGTGGGCATTCCCATGTCCATTAACACCGACTGACAACGGGAGCACTAAGCTCGCAACGATTACTCCCAACATTTCATCCTGCCGTTCCCACATGCTCGGATTCAATGTCTACGCTAGGGGTGTGAGCTGTGGCTAGGGTATCCAACGCCAGTTTTATTTCCCCTTGGCCCGACAGTCAGAGGCGGTCTTTCTCCTGCCAACGACAATAAAATGCCCCGTGTAACCATCTAAATTCCTAAATCCTATCGAAATCCGAATCCTATGGTCGTTCTAGGGAGAACCCACGAAGGGGTTTCCACCAACACCCTAGATTGGGAAACTACTCATAATTCATGGCGAAAATATCATCACAATGAAATTCAACAATTGTAATTAAAATCAAGTAATAGAAATGCAGAGCTAACAATAGTATTAACGTAATCTCAAAGTTACAGAACAATCAGAAGACTTACAAGATGAAATAAATTCCGAGCCGCCAAAAATCCCAAAAAGACAGAAAATACAATGGGGATCCGTGTCTGGTAAAAACTAGGTCACTATATATAGGAAATACGGCCACCCGATCGGTTGAAGCATCAACCGATCGGATGAGCTGACAATTGATTTTCCCTTCGGCTCTTGAGATACATCAACCGGTCGCTGACACAATTGGTTGATGTCACCGGGTCGTGACTTGTGAATTTCAGCTACAGATAAATCGATCGGGTGAGATGTCACCCGATCGGTTGGAATTCAGCTCCCAAAAGACAGAGAGCTCTGTCGAAATCACTCGATCACTTAATCGATCGGGTGAGCTGCTCTTCACTTCAACTCCTGTCCGGGTCATATACGCGTGCACCAACCGATCGGGTGGCTCTGTCCACCCGATCGGTTGAGGACCGATACATGGAATTCTTCGATATTTAGCCCTCAGGATCACCCGTGGCACCTCACGTTGCACCGAGGATTCATGATATCTGCTTTATATGTCCCCAACGCTTTCATTCTCTTGCATTGACACAAAAACACAAAGTAGTGAAAGAAAACTAAAAATCACGAGAGAATGGATACAAAACGACAGAAAACAACAGAAAATCATAAAGAAGACGTGCGTGACTATATAAAATATAATCGCACGTCAGGATATCGGCACATCGGACAGACCATTGTGTCTTAGTCTAGTTGGTCTCATAACAGTTCGACTTGGTAAAGTCGGAGACAAGGCGCAGGTGCTCATTAGAGAATGAGTCCACTGAACGACCCAAACAAGAGTTATTAAATGGTTAAACATTAACTAACTGTCATTAATAACTCTAAGTGATGATAGGTAAGTTGGTCCTTATGAATTGAGATAATTATACGAAGCTTTGTGTGAACGGTATTACTTAGGTCTAAGATCTAGCTTCGAGGCAAGGCCTGCTGAAAGATCTTAGGCTGGGTGACACTCGAAGCGTACGAACTGAGTAATGATCAATAGAGGATTCGTCTCTTCCGTTAATGGGAGGTTAGTGTCACATGTCAGTACGGCTCTCGGTAAAACCTTGGCCAAGGTATGTTGTAAGATATACAATATGGATGTACCAAAGACCGACGTATACTGACCACTGCTAGCTAGTGGGGTTGACAGAGTTCCATACCCTAGGCTAGGCAAGTGACATAGTTGAGACGAACGGACTAAAACTGCGAAAATCATCACGGTCACAGTCAGAGTGATCCCATCGGCACTCTTGCGAACGAGTCGATCACATATTCAATGATTCTGAAATAGGGACGACACCTGCTGCTAGTGGTTACTGTTGCCTAGAGACTTCGAGTCTCAACCTGTAATAGGGTCAGGATGTAGGGTCTGACACCGAGTTATATTCACGTCTTAGTAATAGGAAATATATATAGAGGAAAGCATTGGACGCAAAGGAATAATCAAGTTCACAAGTTAGTTGCGACATTAAAGCATTTCAGATTGAAGAGGATTTCGTGAGGAATCCATAGGAAGAAACTCCGTTCAAATCGGAGCTCAAACGAGCCCAGAAATGCAAAAAAGGTCACAAAAGGGCAAGACTAGGCTTGCGGGTCTGACTCGTAGCTGGCGGATCAGACCCGCCAGGGCATAGCGGGTCAGACCCGCTGATGCAGGTCCGACCCGCATCAAAATCCGCATGCAGCAGCACGAGGGCCTTTTCTGCGTGCACTGCACGCGGGTGGGGGGGCGCGGGCTCTGCACGCGGGCTCTCCCAGTTGATCGCGCGTGCCACATGGTGCATGCAGATCGCACCACGTGGCACGATGCGATCATTATCGCCTTTTTTGCTGCTTACGCAAAAATAGTTTTTGCGACTTCTATTTGACATTTGAGGGGTCAAATGACAGCGGAATTGGACGCCGTTTTTTCTATGCGATCGTTGTTTCGAGATCTTAGTTTTGACATGTCATTTCAAAGTCGAAACTCAGAAATGGATTTTTGGTTGATTTTATAAGTTTGGACTTCTATTTTGAATCCAAATTACCCAGACCTTTTGTCCCCATATTGCTCGTGCAAAATGAGGAGGGTCCGACTCCCTATATAAATAGGGGTGCCCCTCCTACCTTGTACAGTGCACCAAGTCTTTGATTAAGGAGCTCCTAATTATTTGAGCAAACTTGATCAAGACTTAAAATTATTCTTTTCCTCTATTAATTTTTCCTGTCCTCCAACCGAGTCCTAGCAAGGCAACGGAGAGGTCCGAATCTGATTCGGAAGTCTACAACGCGGGTTTATTCAAGTGAAACCTTATAGGGCAAGTGATGGGCTCGGAGGCAAGGTGTGGCTCGGGAGGTGATCCAGTTCGCGACGAGAAGCGACGCGATGCGGCTCAGATTTTATAGCACAAGACGATGCGGAACATCTTGCATGTTCCAAGGTAAGATTTCGGGTGAGTCATTTTTATTCATGCATTTCATATTCTGTAGTAGTTAGAACTTTCTCGAGTTGGTCAGACCTAACTCGAGTCTGTAGATAATCCTGGCTAAGGGATTTTTTCTTAGGGCAGTAATTATTAAATAGTTTAGTAATTGGTTTTTTCCGCTGCTTATTTAAATTAAGATCGTCCGACTTAGGACGAGATGTTTAAATTAGCCCTAAGGGACCTTGAAAATACCAACAGAGGTCCTTCAGAAACTTCACACAGATAGAAATTTCTGTAATGGCATCCATAAACGGGACGTTGAGCTGGATGCCCTTCATAAGTTCCGTGAACTTTGAATACTTCTTCTCCATTTTAGCCAAAGCTAGCCTCTGTGGATACGGTGGAGGGGGTCATCTTTCCTTGTCCTGTGTAGCATTCTTAGGAGATGGCTCACCGGAACTAGTTGCATCTTCCATTGGTGCTGGTGTGACGGTATGTATGGTGGAAGGTGAATCCACGCTCTCTTCACTCACGATAGGCTCATCTGTAGCCTCTTCCTCATCATTGCCCATAGTGGCATCCTCAATTGTGACTTATTCTTTGTTTGAGACCGGCACCATCACAGCTTCGGTTGTCCGTCCTCCACGCGTGGTAATGAAGACCACGGCATTAGCTTGAGCCCTAAGATTCGGCTCCAGTTGCGAAGGCAAGCTCACTCTATTCTTAAGTAACTGGGGCAGCTGACCCCTTAGCTCATCAAGCGACGTGTTTATGGTCTTGAATTAAGTAGATGTGTCTTGGTTGAACCTGAATTGTCTGCTCATTAACGTCTCTAATATGGTCTCCAGATTGGAACGCTGTGGTGTTGGTGCATAACCATGCTGGGGCGGGCGATTATATTGGTTGCCCGGTGGTCGATACAGCCCAGCTGGCCTAAATCCGCTCTCCTGTTGATGTGGTGGCTGTCCTTATTGTTGATGAGGAGGGGGTGGTGGCCTCTAAAACTATGGAGGTTGCAGCCCTCCACTTGGGTTCCCGTATGACAATTCAGGGTGATTCCTTGCGACCAGATGTTGCCACTGATTTTGCCCATCCCCTTGGACATATTGTACAGACTCAGATGATTCGGCCCCGTCATAATGTCCCTCATTAGGAACGTAACTTTGCTATCCATATTCCTTTGCAGGATGGTATGCTGGGACACTGGTAGTCATTGGAATGGAATCCAACCTCTGCTCGATCCAAACCACCTGTTTACACAAAGTCTCAAAGTGAGAATCGATGTGGCTAACAGCTTTTACCTTATGAGTCCTGGTGACAATGGTGCGCTCCTCGCTCCATTGTTGGTTATTCACCGCCATATGTTCAAGTAGATCGATGGCTTCCTCAGACGATTTGTCCAGTAGGGCATCTTGTGCGGCGGCATCAATTATTATCTTCGTGCTGGGTTGCAGCCTGTTGTAGAAGCTTTGTACCAGATCCCAGGACTGGATTCCATGATGAGGACACTTATGCTGAAGGTCTTTGAACCTTTCCCATGACTTGTAGAGAGATTCTTGTGGAAGCTGCTTGAAATTGGAGATGGCTCCTCTGATCCGCACCGTCTTGGAGGGTGGGTAGAATTTGTTTACGAAGGTGAGCACCAGTTGCTCCCATGTAGTTAAGTGGTTGGAAGGATGGGCTCGTAGCCAATATGAAGCTTTATCCCTCAAAGTGAAGGGAAAAAGCCTTATCTAAATGGCGTCATCGCTCATGTCGTTGGCTTTAAACGTATCGCAATTCGCCAAAAAAGTGTCGATATGATGGTTTGGATTCTCGTATGGATGCCCATGTAAGGGATCCTGCTGCATCAGATTTATGAGCCCGGTCTTTAACGCGAAGCTCGCTGCCGCCAGTTGCAGTCTCAAAATAGAGGAATTGTTTTCGAAGCTCGGTTTCATATGGTCCCGGATGGACCTGGTGCGAGGTGGAGTGGCGGTATTGTCTGTCATTTGATCAGAGGGTGTCTGATTTCTATTCTAGGCCCTCGGAGCTCTAGCTGTTTTCTCGATTTCAGGGTCGAATAACAAATCTTTATCAAAAGCTCCAAAGCGAGTGATCATGCACAAGACAGATCAGAAAGATACCATGAGTAGCAAGATAATAATTAAGAAGAATGAAAAGGGTGGAGAGATAAGGAATGATAAGATTCGCTAGAAAACTTTTCAAAATAAAAATAAACTGAGATACATCATAACCAACCCCGGCAACGGCGCTAAAAACTTGACACACCCCGAACTTACACCTCAATTCCATCTAGCAAGGCGTAGTATGGTTCCTAGGTGTCAGCTATGGACTCTATTCGCAAGCAGACGGGGTCAAATTATAGTATATAAGATTGTCGAATCCCACAGGGACAGTGACAGTGTATTGGGGTCTCAGATTATTTTTGGATCTCAGAGTGCTATAGCAGTCAGGTTAAGAAGATTGGTTGTGATGGTATTGTTGGTTCGATAATAAAAGAAGCTAGGGCCTTAGGGATCACCGCTAAGACTGCCGGAGGTTGATGTTAGAATGGAATATTTATGTTGAATTGGATTTAGGAGGTTGATCTCTAACCTCATACCACTCTTGTGGGTTAGAGTTTCGAGGTATCTCGGTGGCTCTTGTTGAGTATTGGTGTTTCATACCAATCTTATTTTGATGATGATCACAATATTATGGTGTTGCTAATGACTCTCATGTTTTAGTCTATCAGTTTTATCTCAAGAATATCTTTCTTGAAGACTAATCACCTTGTGCAAGGATGGACATCATGTGGAGAAGAGCCAAAGCTTGTACTCAAGGAGTGCCAAAGCTTGGAGATGATGGAGAGCAATCAAGTCATCAAGATTGAAGACTTATACTCTAAGGAAAGCATTGTAATCCATGTAATTTACTTTATTTCTTTCTCTCTCTTTTGAGTCTAGGGTTAATATAATGCCTTGTTAGAGGGTTTACTCATTCATGCATTTGCATATAACCATATTAGTGAGCCTTAGGATTATCATAGAATTCAACCCAATAGGTTCACTCTGTCCAAAGACTCATTTGGTGTCTCTGGCTTTCCGTCAGTCGCCTGCTGAAGGAAACACAGTCGACTGGGTGATTTATAGTCTCCTGTAGATCCTTCTACAGTCGCCTGACATGCACAGCTCAAGTCAACATTTCAATTGACTCAAACTTGAGCTTTATGCACAGTCGTTTATCGATCAATTTACAGTCGCCAGTATTATTACAGTCGCCTGGAGATTGGTCATTAGTCGCCTGCATAACGTAAGTGCATTCTCTGCATCTCTATGTTGTTTCTCCATCTTATACAGCAGACGACTGATTAAGGTTTTACAGTCGACTGACTAATATACAGTCGACTGTATTATTGACATCAGTCACCGGTGCGTTTAACTGGAGAAAGAGTGCAGCTCTCTGTTTCGATCTATCCCCTGCAGCAGTCGCCTGCTGAAGGATTAACATGCACCTGGCCTGTTTGTTAGTCGACTGTATTGACTTCATCTGTCGACTGTCCTGTCTCAAATTATAGTCATTGGATATTTTCTAGCCGTTGATCAGTCGACTATTACTGTCGTTTTCGCCCAGTTTCTAACCGTTGCTGAATTCTTTCTTTGTCTGTTTCCTTGGGTTTTGGGGCTTGATATGGGGTTCATATATATTTGAGTTTACTGTCATCCTTGAGAACCCTAGAAAACACTTGATAACTCTTGACTCTATAGAAAATGTCAAGAGATCTATAAGCAACTCTCAAGCTCCCTCATTTCCCTCAATTGAGCATTCATCGATCTTCATGCATTGAAGTCCAGCTCAAGGGAAATCATCCAAGTGCTCTCAAGCATATCTCAACACTTGGAGATCCTCTTCCATGCCTTGCATTCATTCATGAGTAAGCATCTCAAGGCATAGGTTAGAGTATTTATTTTACTTGGTGTAATTTATGTCTCTAATTCTCTTTGTGGGAATTATAACTTTCTCTCTTTGTGGGAGGTTCTCTCTTTGTTGGAGGTTGTTTCTTTGTGGGACTTAGGATACTCTCTTTGTGGGAGTAACTCTCTTTGTGGGAGTTTAGTGTCCTAGTGTAGGGCTAACCCTAATTCTCTGAGTGGGAGTTAGTGATTCTCTGTGTGGGAGTCTTGATCCTCGTGTAGGATTGGTTGGGTCCTTGTGTAGGGCGTAAATCCTCTTTGTGGGGGTATCTCCTTGCAGATTTGTATTCACTTCTCTGTGTGGGAATATAGTGAATATTGGTGTGGCTGGATGTACCCCAAGTTTGGGGAACCAGGGTAAAACGTTGTGTTTGTGTTTAGATTGATTGTGCCTTTTAATTCTGCTTGCATTTATAATTCCGCATTTGCAAGTTAAATTTTAATTGGACAGTTTTATTGCCATTACACTATTCACCCCCTCTTGTGTGTGTTGTTAGTATTGCAAGTGTAAGACGATCCTTACACTTGGTATCAGATCGAGGTTATAGAATACTGCAACAATGGCAATCAACGCCTCATCCGCGTCTCATGAAGAAGGTCACTCAACCGTTCGACTACCGCTCTTCAACGGAACCAACTATCTAAGTTGGAAGATCAGAATGATGATCTACATGGAGGGTCAAGACCTATGGGACATTACGGAGGTGTCATTTGAGAAGCCCATTACTCCTACAGCTTCTAGGACAAAGGCAGAGAAGGACTCGATCAAGTTCAATGCGAGGGCTATGAACTCATTACATTGCGCTCTCTCAGCAAATGAGTTCAACCGCATCTCCATGTGCAAAACGGCTAACGATATTTAGCATACCTTGGAGATTTTTCATGAAGGGACTACGAAGTTAAAGAAATCTAAACAAACTGTGTTTAGATCTAAATATGAAATGTTTAAGATGCAGGAAGGCGAAAGCATTTCAGAGATGTTCACAAGGTTCACTGAGATCGTGAACGCTTTGGAGGGACTCGGGAAGATGATTTTCCAAGAGGATCGTGTAGAGAAGATCATTGACTCTCTCACACCTCCTTGGGAGTCAAAGGCCAACGGAATTTTGGAGTCATATGACATGTCCAAATACACCGTTAAGGAGTGCATTGGTAATCTCATGGCGTATAAAGTGAAGCTTCTACACAAGAAGGAGATTCAACCATCGAAGCCCGAGAAGCCGGAGAAGCAAAAGGGGGTTGCATTCCATGCCAAGGAAGAGCTAATCAAGTGGAGGAGGAAATTCCATCGAGAAGCTCATAGTGAAGAAGATGAGCAAGAAGATGCAAGTGGAGAAGAAATTGAGGAGCTTGCCGGGCAATTCAAAGCATTTCTCAAATGCAAGCAAGGTTAGTCTTTGTCAAAGTTTGCCTCCAATTCTAAGAAGGTTCCTACTTGTTACACTTGCAGTGGAAAAGGTCACTTGTCCATCGAATGCCCTTCCAAACCCAACAAAGAAAATTACAAGGGTAAAAGGAAGAAGCATTGGAAAGGAAAGTCCAAGTCCAAAAATCACAAGAAGGGACTTGTCAGGACCTTTGATGATTCAAGTGAGGACACTTCGAGTAACGAAGAAGTGGATACAAAGGAGGATGCTCATGCATGCTTTGTAGCCATTGATGGTCTTACACCAATCCCCTCCGGTTTAAATGAAGAAGAGTTGGATGCTTGGCTCGATGCCTACAACTCCTATGAGGATTCGTGCCTCATAGATATGGAGGAGAAGTCATCATCAAGATCTAGCAAGGATGATGATGAGGTTAAGATCGAGAAAGAAAAGATCTCATATGAGGAGCTCCAGAACAATCTCGACTTGGTCTCCGAAAAGGCTAGTAAGTGCATTAACTCTTACAATAGATTAAAAGCAAAATATAAGATTGCATGAACTAGATATTACTAATGTAATTCATGATGAAAGGCATGCTCATGACACTAGTGAGAGAGACACACTTCTCTCTCAAGTTGAGGAATTGAGCCTTACAAATGAAAAACTTGTTGCTCAGAACCTTAGCTTAGATGCTCACATTCAACAACTTACGTTGAAATGTGAAGAGGAATCCCGTATGCTCATAAGCTTTGTGCATTCTAGGGATTCACTCCATGATTTTTTGGAAAAACAACATTGGGCAAATCATAGAGGAGGTTTGGGTTATATTCAAAATGTGGTACCCAAACCCACCTCTAATTCCTCTTATGGTGCAAATACAAGAAATATTGCTAAAGCACCTAATAAGAATCACCATGCTTTCTTGTACAACAATAACATCAACAAGAAGCATGTAGATCATGAGGTAATGAGAAATAATGAAAAATCTTCATTTTTTGCTGAGAAGCAAAATCCTCATTCTTTGCATGCCAAGAAATTCGTTTCTACACCTAAGCATGCCACATCCCCCCTCTTGCAAAGGCAAAACCCTTGCTTATGAAATCCTTGAGATTATGGATTCCCACTAAGATTAGTGTGCAAGAGAGGGATAGCTACATCAACTCTCTAGTTAGGGATGTGATCACCTCATGTGATTTCATTAGGAAATCAACCTCCTCTTGGGTTTGGTTGCCTAATGTTTAGGTTCCTCACACATATGCATATTGCATGAGTATTGTGCTTGAATGTTTATTTTTAGCATACCCATTGTTTGTGTGTGTTTCATGATTTTGAAAAATATTTTCAAACTTATTTTTCATGAAAATGTGGACCTTGGGGTTTATTTGACATGCATGCATTTTTGATCCATGTGTATGTCAATGGGGGAGTTAATATGTTATATGTTTAATTTATTTTAAGACATATTTTAACTCTCATTTCGGGGGTTGTTTGAGATCATTATTTTCATTTGGTTACTTTTGATCTCAAACCAAACCTCTTGTTTATTGCCAACTTGTTTCTTGTTATATTTGTTTTGGCAATATTCTTTGTGTATCTTTGAAGCTTGATTTTACCATATCTATTGCTTTGATACACTTGAGGCTCATGGCTCCATTATTTGTATAATTGGTATTAGATCCTGGAAGTCAAAAGTTGACCATTTCTATGATCTGGGGAGCATGGGATAGTGAATTGATACCCACTAAAATTTTAAATTTGGTATCATACATATCTTTCTTTTCTTGCATATTGTCACATCTTGTTTATGATGACAAAGGGGGATATTTTTGATGTCCACCTTTTTGACGATGTCAAGGTAGAGAGATATATGCATTATGTAAATATATATGGGTAGATATATTCATATGCATATGGGGAGAGTTATATGGGATTAGATAAACCTTGCAGGTTGGCTTGATATTGTATTTTACAATTGGTTTATGTAATCCATGCCTATTATATGTCACCTTGATTTCAGTTGGTATTATGAGTATTTACCTTTGTGTAGCTCAATGTTTATTTTGGTGCATATAAGTAGGGGGAGCTCATTAGCATTATGCTTTAATACTTTGTATTTTACATAATTTGTGTCATCGTTAAAAAGGGGGAGATTGTTTAGTATTGGTGTTTCATACCAGTCTTATTTTGATGATGATCACAACATTATGGTGTTGCTAATGACTCTCATGTTTTAGTCTCTCAGTTTTATCTCAAGAATATCTTTCTTGGAGACTAATCACTTAGTGCAATGATTGACATCATGTGGAGAAGAGCCAAAGCTTGGACTCAAGGAGTGCCAAAGCTTGGAGATGATGGAGAGCAATCAAGTCCTCAAGATTGAAGACTTAGACTCTAAGGAAAGCATTGTAATCCATTAATTTACTTTATTGCTTTCTCTCTCTTTTGAGTCTAGGGTTAATGTAATGCCTTGTTAGATGGTTTACTCATTCATGCATATGAATATAACCATCTTAGTGAGCCTTAGGATTATTATAGAATCCAAACCAATAGGTTCACTCTGTCCAAAGACTCATTTGGAGTCTTTGGCTTTCCGTCAGTCGCCTGCTGAAGGAAACACAGTCGACTGGGTGATTTCCAGTCGCCTGTAGATCCTTCTACAGTCGCCTGACATGCACAGCTCAAGTCAACATTTCAATTGACTCAAACTTGAGCTTTACGCACAGTCGTCTGTCGATCAGTTTACAGTCGCCTGTATTATTACAGTAGCTTGGAGATTGGTCATTAGTCGCCTGTATAGCGTAAGTGCATTCTTTGCATCTCTCTGTTGTTTCTCCATCTTATACAGCAGACGACTGATTAAGGTTTTACAGTCGACTGACTAATAGACAGTTGACTGTATTATTGACATCAGTCGCCTGTACGTTTAACTGGAGAAAGAGTGCAGCTCTCTTTTTTGATCCATCTCCTGCAGCAGTCGCCTGCTGAAGGATTAACATGCGCTTGTCCTGTTTGTCAGTCGACTGTATTGACTTCATCTGTCGACTGTCCTGGCTCAGATTATAGCCGTTGAATATTTTCTAGCCATTGATCAGTCGACTGTCTTGATCATCAGCCGACTGTTACTGTCGTTTTCGCCCAGTTTCTAGCCGTTGCTAAATTCTTTCTTTGGCTATTTCCCTGGGTTTTTGGGCTTGATATGGGGTTCCTATATATTTGAGTTTGCTGCCATCCTTGAGAGCCCTAGAAAACACTTGATAACTCTTGACTCTATAGAAAATCTCAAGAGATCTATAAGCAACTCTCAAGCTCCCTCATTTCCCTCAATTGAGCATTCATCTATCTTCATGCATTGAAGTCCAGCTCAAGGGAAATCATCCAAGTGCTCTCAAGTATATCTCATCACTTGGAGATCCTCTTCCATGCCTTGCATTCATTCATGAGTAAGCATCTCAAGGCATAGGTAAGAGTATTTATTTTACTTGGTGTAATTTGTGTCTCTAATTCTCTTTGTGAGAATTAGAACTTTCTCTGTTTGTAGGAGGTTGTCTATTTGTGGGACTTAGGATACTCTCTTTGTGGGAGTAACTCTCTTTATGGGAGTTTAGTGTCCTAGTGTAGGGCTAACCCTAATTCTCCGAGTGGGAGTTAGTGATTCTCTATGTGGGAGTCTTGATTCTTGTGTAGGATTGGTTGGGTCCTTGTGTAGGGCGTAAATCCTCTTTGTGGGGTATCTCCTTGCAGATTTGTATTCACTTCTCTGTGTGGGAATATAGTGAATATTGGTGTGGCTGGATGTACCCAAGTTTGGGGAACCAGGGTAAAACTTTGTGTTTGCGTTTGGTTGTGCCTTTTAATTCCTCTTGCATTTATAATTCCGCATTTGCAAGTTAAATTTTAATTGGACAATTTTATTGCCATTACACTATTCACCCCCCTCTAGTGTGTGTTGTTAATATTGCAAGGGTAAGACGATCCTTACAGCTCTCATTAACGCAATGGTGGCAGCCGTCAATGAAGCGATATAGTTCGTCGGTGGATCCCCTCAAGGCACGAGCCGGACATGGTCACGAGCCTTGGTTGGATCCACTAATTCTCTACTTAAATCCCAAAGATACTCCTTAAGCTCATCAATTCCACCGATCGTGTGCATGATCTCAGTACGAGTTCTCCTAGGGGTTTGGATGGATCGACTGAAATACTACCCTTTATTCCCAATACAACCTAGATATCCAGATCTACGTCTCTTTCCTAGGGTCTTAGGGTTAACCCATCAACCCTAGGGGAGACTACTCACACATATCGATTACGACGAATAAAAATACAATTTTTATCAAAAAAACATCGTAGCAATTGAATCGAGCGAGTAATAAATATCTTACGTACTGAAAATGAGAAAGAACGATAGCCAATATGGATCCCAAGAAATTCCGCAGATTCCAAGATGCAAAGAATAATGAAACGTGATCTTTCTCCTAAAATAATTCAATTCTCAAAACCTAGATCTAGATCTACAATAGATTTCGATTTCCCCTTCTCTCTAAACTCCGTTCAAAAAAGCATAATAATAAAAATCTCCATCTTGCTCTCCAAAATCCACACATGTAGCCCCATGCATGGGCCTACGAAATTAACTTCAAATTCTGGAGTCTGCCCCCGCTTGTTGTCGACCGAGTCAGTGACTTGGTCGAGTAGCACCTGCTTGGTCAAGCAGGCGCATTAACTGCTCTTTGCTGCTCTTTGCTCAGGTGAAGGGGTCTGGGCCACTCGGTCAAGCAGCCCGCTTTCTCGGTCGAGTCTGTCAGTGGATCGGGCTCCTTCAAAAAGTGTCGCTCTACCTGCATGGCCCGAGTAGGCCTTGCTCGGTCGAGTTGCTGATCGGATGCCCGGATGCACACCCGGGGCACGCGACTCGCTAGTCTTACCGCAAGCGCACGGTGTAGCGACGAGTGGGTATCGAACACGAGGATGCCAAATGACAGTGTCTTCTTCAACTCACCTGGCTATAAGAATAGTCTAGAAATATTCGCAATAAAGCAGTCACAGTCGTTCAATGGTATAAAAGAAATATCTAATTAATAAAGACGCCTAGGGGTAGGGAATCCCCGCTACAAACCATATCTCGTCATTGTGATTCGTAGGTGTCAAAATTACTAGACTTGAAATTCAGGTGAACTAGTTGCAACTAAATGTAGAACCAAGCTCACGCTCCCTCGCTATTGCCGGTCTATAGCAAACCTAGGGTAGGGTCCAATCTCTTGCAAACCCTAACCTAGGCAAACTAGCGTGAAGAACAACATCATCATTCAATCGTATCCCGAGCCCACTCTCGTGCAAACTCGAGCTACGACCTAGGTTGGGATAGTTCCTACCCGTCCAATCTCTTGCAAAACTGGTATTGGTATAGAATTGCAATCGAAAACCCTAGTTTCGGTCCAATCTCTTGCAAATCGATTCCGGAGAAATCCAATTGTAACCCAATTCGAATTTCTAGTGCTTCCTATCGAGTTGGGATCCAATCTCTTGCAAATCCCAATCGGTATGAATCCCTAGCTATTCATATTAAATCAATCCCAAACTAACCCTAATCAATTCTAGCAATAATTTCACCAATTCATCTCAAATTAGAAATAGGGTTCGTAGGGTTCATCCCTATGCCCTAAGGCGGTAAAACTAATCACAATTCATAATGAAATTCAATAGAAATTCAAAAATAAAATCAATAGAATTCATTGCAATATTCAATATATCAATAAAAATGGAGTTTTTGATGGAGAGAGAGACAAACCAATGAAGAACCAATAGCCTCCAACAAAATAACACTTTTCTCTCACCCCTAAAGATCTAAATCTAATCTCCTAAAAGTAATCTAAAAAAGGCTGCAAAAAGTTTTGAAAAAACTCTCCAAACTAGGTTAAAAACTGGGGTTAAATGCCCCCCAAAAACGCCCAAAAAACTGTGACGAAATTGCCCCTGCGCAGCCTCAAAATCACAGTTTACGCTACAGGCAGCGCGGCTCACTCGGCCGAGTGACAAATGTCATTCGGCCGAGTGACAAACCCATACAAATTCCAGTAAGTTCGGACTTTTGGGGGTCGGCTCCTCGGGAGTCACTCGGCCGAGTGACTTTCTTTGCTTCGGCCGAGGGGACTTCTTCACTCGACCGAGTCGGAACTCAGGAAACGACTGTAAAATTACAGTAAGTCTGGACTTCTGCTTGCCATCGTCTTGATGCCACTCGGGCGAGTGTGGTCTCCGTGGTTCGACCGAGTGGGCTGCCGATGCTCGGTCGAGTGCACGCTGAATCTCAGTCTTCTGCGTGTCCGATCTGGTCGGCCGAGCGGGCTCTCGATGGTCGGCCGAGTGACTCCTTCACTCGGCCGAGTGACATGCTCAAAATGCCCAACTTCATATTTTCGCTCCCTCGTCGCTCCTACAATGTTCTTTCTTCTTCCACTCCTCTCTAATAGCAAAATTCCCCTCGGGAGAGTCACGGGTGACACTCCGGAGTGGGTGCATCTCAGAATCACTCCAAATCGCTCGAAATCTCCTGAAATTCGACAAAAACAAGAAATCGTGAAAAGCATCACAATATTGCCGAAAAATCGTGAAAAGCGCGATTTGAGCGATCAAAATGGCATGCAAACATGCAGAAAAAAGGTGTAAAATATGGAGTGATCAAAATCCCCAAGCTTACCTCTTACTCGTCCTCGAGGAAGATGAGTAAAAAGCGAACCCGGTGGATAAAGAAAAAAAAAGACCCGATGGAAAGGCGAAAAATGAAAAACGAAAAACAAAGAAGAAAGCGAAGATGGAAGCCGCTAGATCATTTTTCTCAGGACGTGGGTTTTGCTTACTCATATAGCACGCATCGAATGTAAAACACATGTTAAAGACTTTTATCTCGATATCATAGTATAATGGTGCATTTGAAATAGAAAACCCAAGAATATCAATATTGCATTAAAAAATGGAATAATTCCAGAATTAGCATCGTCTGAAGCATCTAAAGCGGTATACAATATCGTAGATCACAAACTTTTCAATTGAATGCTTTCTATAAGGAGTATAAGAGACATCACACAATAGAGTAGTAAGAATAGAAAAGTGTGGTTTTCATGAAATGAATGCTAAGCGTAGATTTCTGGATTTCGTGAAACTTTAAGCAATCTCACCGAGTATAAAATATTACTTAGCCTAGGTTGTCAAGTAGTCACTCTCTTACACATCATAGGATCCTCTCCCCCAAGATTATCAATAAGCATGGTGGCATATACAAAACAATATTTACATCCCCGTTTCTTATGAAGCTCCAAAAGTCAAAGATAACAAAAATAAAAGCAAAAAAGGGAAGAAAGAGAGTAAGGATATGAGATGGGATCGTTTTCGAACTTCTTTTCTCTTTTCTTTTCTTATTCTCAAATCTTTTTCTTTTTCTTTTTCTTTTTCTCCTTTTTTTCTTTTTTATAAATAAAATCAATACACAAATAATCCCAAATCAAAGAGAAGGATATACAAGTATTTTTTTCTTTGGGTTTTGGGGAATTCGGAGCAAGTGATATACCAACGGGGGATGCCAATAATAGAATTGCTAAGGGGAGATTCACCAATGAATTTAAAATAGAGAAATAATGTTCAAGATATGTGGAGAAAGAAATAAATGTATCTCTCGGTTCACTCTATAGGACGTGCATGAAAACTTCAGCAGGGTAATCTAATCTACTCAGTTTGATCTCAAAAAGTAAACTAATCCAGATTTATCAATGCTAGCAAACATTCAATCAACCTGAAGTGAAGCGTACAAGTCATGCAATAAGAAGTGATATGAGAAAATAAAACAGTACTCTAGATATAAGCATCAATGCGTGAATCTTGGTGTGTTTTCTATGATAGCAAACATATGAATCATCAGACATCAGCTAATAGTAGAATTTCATCCATTTTCATACGGAAAAAGAAGTGGGTTACTATTTCTAAATTCAAAACAAGACATAGCATATGATATCAGAAACAAAAGCTATGACATGACAAAATTAGCATGCATATAGAGAAAAGCTAACACCACGTCATCATCATCACAGAAAAATCATCTCTAGCAAAAAATGAAAGAAATAAAGATAAAAGAAAAAAGAATATTTACAATGCGGCACACAAAGAAAATAAGAAAAACGTGGTGCATGGTAAGAAAAATGAAAAAGTGATGAAAAATGGGTGCAAAAGCGGAAAAACTTGAAAAAACTAAAAATAAAGGTGATAAAAGCAAAAAGTGTGAGAACTCACTCCCCCAAGCTAAAGTGCACAGTGTCCTCAATGTGCAAATTGTGGCACACCGAGAGACGGGTAATGGGTGGGGAGGGTGAGGATGCATGCATGATAAAAAAGGTAAAAATAAAAAGAAAATATGATGATGTGAATGATGCATGCAAAGATGGGAGTGAAGCAGATATGTGTCACCAAAAATACTCTCCCTCTCTCCCAAAAAAGATATATAATGATGTGAGCAAGATAGGGCCAAAAATAATGAGGGGAGGAGGTGGGGTGGGCAAAAATAATATATCGACAGGACCAGCAGAGAATGGGCAGCATAACGACAAAAAAGATCAATGGCATCAAGGGTGTGCCTAAGCTGGTGGTGCTGCACCATCTCCATCCTATGGTGGGTGGGGGGTGGGGGGTGGGGGTGGTGGACGTGTCTGCTGGGTGGGTGGGTGTAGTGGAGAGAGTCGCGCCACTATCTGATTCAGGCAAGCCTGAATATCGGGGAGCATGGCGACGCGGGACTCCATGGAACTGACCGCGACAAAGAGAGCCCTAAAATCGCCCCTGAGTCCACTCACCGCCCCCTCAAGAGCACGAATGCTCTGAACTAAGGCGTCAGGAGGTGGTGGAGCGGAGGGTCGGACAGTTCTAGGCTGTGAAGGTCGGGGTTGTCAGATACGTGCAGTGTAAGTAATCGGGCCAGTAGGTAGGTGTGAAAAAGGTGCTATGCTCACTAGTGGATGCCCAGCCTCAGTGCGAGGTTGGGACGCAGGCTGGGACAAGGAGGCAGCAGCAGTGGTGGTGGACGACAAAATCGGCAACGAGGCAGCAAGAGAGGTCAGTGACACAGAAGTGAGGACAAACGTCACGACACTCTCAGACAGTACAGCTACGGTGGAGACAGATAGGCCAACCGCTGGGGAGGAAGTGTAAGGACCAAAAGGCGACACCCCAGCGGACATCAAACCGGACAGGGTCCCCACGACGGTAGCGAAGGAAGGCTCGTCGCACTCTAGTATGGTGGGTGGACGCTCGGGAAGAAGTGAAGAAATAGGCTCAACCGAGATAGGCAAAGCAGTGGTGGTGGTGGTGGTGGTGGATGATCACTCCTTATTTTACACTTTTTTCCCGCATGTTTGCATGCCATTTAGATCGCCCAAATCATGTTTTTCACGATATATCGATGATATTGCGATGCTTTTCACGATTTGTTGTTTTTGTCGCATTTCAGGTGATTTGGAGCGATTTGGAGTGATCTCGAGATACGCCTACTCCAGGGTGTCACCGATGACCTCCCCGAGGGGTATTTTGCTGTTGGAGAGGAGCGGAAGAAGAAAGAACGTCGCGGGAGCGACGAGGAGGCCAAAACAAGCTGTTTGGGCATTTTTGGTGTCCCACTCGGCCGAGTGAAGGACTCACTCGGCCGACCAGCGAGACACCGCTCGGCCGACCAGATCGGATACGTTCCATACGTGCACTCGGCCGAGCATCGGAAGCCACATTGGCCGAGTGACGAGATCCCGTCCGCCCGAGTGGCACCCAGACGACGCATGTCAAAAATCGCCAACTTACTGTTTTCGTCTGCATGAGCTTCAGAAGACCCACTCGGTCGAGTGGCAAATGCCGTCCGCCCGAGTACCAAGAAGACATCGGCCGAGTGACGACAACCCACTCGGCCGAGCCGTCCCAGAAGTGAAGACCCCTGAAGATCAAGACTTACAGGAAATTTACAGGGTTTCTCACTCGGCCGAGCGACTTTTGTCACTCGGCCGAGTGCGACGCGCTGCCTGTAGCGAAAATTGCAGATTTCAGGCTGCGCAGGGGTATTTTGGTCACAGTTTTTTGGACGATTTTGGGGGGTATTTAACCCCTGTTTTTACCCTAGTTTAGAGAGCTTTTCTCTTAGATTTGTGCAGCTTTTTAGATTAACTTTTTAGCTTTATTCTTGTGATTTGAGAGGAGACAAAAGTTGATTTTTGTTGAATTATTTGAGGAACTCCATTGGTTTGTGTCTCTCTTCTCTAAAAATACAATTTTTATTGCTTATCTTAATATTGTGATGAATTCTCTTGCTTATTTCATTGATTATTTTTGTGTTTGTGCTATGAATTGTGAGTAGTCTCCATGTCTTGGGGGCGTGGGGATGAACCATACAAGCCCAATTTCATATTTGTGATGAATTGGTAGAAATTTTGCTAGAATTGCTATTTGGGATTAGATTGGGATCGATTTACTACGGATGGCTAGGTATTCATATCGATTGGGATTTGCAAGAGATTGGATCCCAATTCGATAGGAAACCCTAGAAATCTGAATTGGGTTGGAATCAAATTTCCGTAGTGTCGGTTTGCAAGAGATTGGACCGATACTAGGGTTTTCGATTGCAATTCCATGTCGATACCCGTTTGTAAGAGATTGGATGGGTAGGAACTATCCCAACCTAGGTCGTGGCCCGAGTTTGCACGAGAGTGGGCTCGGGGCGCGATTGAATGATGATGTTGATCCTAATGCTAGCTTCCCTAGGCTAGGGTTTGCAAGAGATTGGACCCGAACCTAGGATAGCTATAGACGGGCAACAGCGCGAGAGCGTGAACTAGGTTCTACATTCAGTTGCGACTAGTTCATCCAAAATTTTATTCTAGCAATTTTGATACCAATGAACCACATTTACGAGATACGGTGAGTAGCGGGAATTCCCCATTCCCTAGACGTTCTTTATTTGATTTGATATTTCCGTACTTTGTCTGACGATTGTGACAGGATCGCCAAAGGCAAATTTCTCTCTTCTTAATAGCCAGGTTGATTGGAACAAGCACGGTCATTCGTCCTCCCTGTGTTCGATAGCCCGCTCGCCGCTATACCGTGTGCTTGCGGTAAAACTACAATCGTTCTTTGGGTTACATTCCGGTTGCCGGGGAGGTGATTGCGTTTGATCTTACCACCCTAGCTATTTCTTTCTTTTTATTTTATTTCTTTATTTTTACCTAACCCTTCCATTGTGCTAATCACTTCTTTGAAACTTTGTTCTCCTGTGCATGTACACGAGATCCACTACGGACCCTGACGGTATATTATTTGATCCTGAGATTGAACGTACGGTGCGGAGAATCAGAGCGGAAACGAGACAAGATCCGGAAGGGAGGTATATGACCAACCCGGAAACTGCAGACCAATTAGCGGCAAGAATGGCGAGGATAATTTCTATTCGCGATAGGCTCCGGCCTAAGACCTCTTCTACGACCTCATCCATTGCCATGCCGGAGTTGGCGGCTGACAAGAACTTTGAGCTGAAGACTGGACTAGTGGTTCTGATGCAGCAGGATCCATTTCATGGGAATGCCCATGAAAATCCCTACTACCACATTCAGTTATTCTTGTCAAAGTGCGCCACATTTCAGATGACGGGGGTCTCCATCGATGCCATCAGACTGCGTCTCTTCCCCTTCACACTAAAGGACAAGGCACTCTATTGGTTGAGGACGCAAGCTGAGGGAGTCTTTACCACTTGGGACGAGTTGGCGAGTGCATTCATTGATAAGTTCTATCCGCCCTCCAAGACAGTGAAGATTCGGAGCGCTCTTATGTCCTTCAAGCAAGGACTCCAAGAGACGCTCTATGAGGCTTGGGAGCGTTTTAAAGATCGGCAGCATCAATGCCCGCACCATAGCATCGAAGATTGGGAGCTAGTTCATAGCTTCTACAATGGTCTCCAACCGGTGAACAAACAAATTATTGACGTCGCGGCGAATGGTGCTATCTTATCAAAGACTCCCGAAGAAGCTACGGCCCTAATTGAGGAGATGGCCTCAAACAATCAACAATGGGGCGATGAGCGAGGACACTCTACGTCCTCCTTGAAGCCAACTAGTATCTATGAGGCGAAGGCCGTAGCGGAGCTTACAACCAAGTTTGATTCTCTCCACAAGGTAGTGGAGAGACTGGAGAAGTTTATCACGGAGCCCCAAGGAACCCCTTCCACCTCCGCACCAACGAACCAAATGTGTGATTGGCAAGACCAATCTCAAGCCATGTATTTGGAAGGAGAGCAAGGAGAAGGATCCATGGAGCAAGTACAATATGTCGCGGGTTACCAAGGGTATTGGGCCAATCCGGCCACAAGAAATCATCCCGGTTTCTCTTACGCCAACAATGAAGGAGCTTTGAACCCGCCACAACAACCACCTCAACAAGCTCGACCACCACCACCACCCCTACAACAACACTATCCGCCGAGGGGGCCTCCACAACAAAATTTTCAACCGAAGCAACAAGATCCACCATATAGGCCGCCCGGATACAATCAAGGGTGGAGAAATCAAAATCAAAACCCTCCACAAGCTCAACAACGATCCGACTTCGAAGCTAGAGTGGAGGAGTTTATGGTCGAGCAAAAGAAGGTCAATGCTTCCTTGAAGGCGGACCAAGACTCCCTTACAACCGTTGTAGCTCAAATCTCGGAGCAATTGGCGTTGCTCAATCGGAATACTCGACAATTACTGGCGCAACCCGAGCAAAACCCACGGGGCAACACCGGCCACATCAATGCCATGGTTGCCGTTACTACTTGAGGCGGGAAGGACACCACCCCCGCCATGATTCCTACCGAGGAGCCCGTGGAGGAAAGTTTAGAGCCAATTGAGCCGGTAGTTGAAGTTGAGAAGGAGAAAGAGCCACAAGAAAAGGAGAAATCTAGAGCGGAGCAATTGATTGAGGAGAGGCGCTTCATGCCACCGGTCCCATTCCCCCAAAGGCTTGCTAGAGAAAAAATGGAGAAAAGGCTAGCAAAGTTTCTCGAGTATCTGAGAGGAGTTAGCCTCAACATTCCCTTCCTCGACGCCATCGTGGAAATCCCCACATATGCTAAATTTCTAAAGGATTTGATTTCGGGGGGGGGGGGGGGGGGGGGGGGAGGGGAGGAAGGAAAAGATCATGCTAGCCGAGGAGGGCTCTTGGTTCACCAAGAGAGAGAATGAGCCGGCCAAATTCAAAGATCCGGGGAGTTTTCGAATTCCTTGCACCTTGGGCGGCGTCCCTCTACAAAAGGCGTTGGTGGATTTAGGGGCTAGTGTTAGCCTCATGCCTCTCTCCATGTTCCTAAGGCTAAACACCGGGACGAAGTTGAAACCTACCGACATGCGGATATAATTAGCCGATGGACGGATAACATGGCCGGTAGGAATCGACGAAGACATCCCGCTACAAGTCCCGGGGGGCACATGCTTGCCATGTGACTTCGTGATCATGGACGTTAAGGAGGAGGGAGATACGTCATTGATACTTGGACGCCCGTTCCTCGCCACCGCCGGTGTCATTGTCGACGTGCGAGAAGGTACCCTAACTTTGAACGTCGGCAACATCGAGGTGGAGCTTCACATTCCTAAGGCTATGAAACACATGCCTTACCACGAGGAGCTTTACTACATGGACCTCCTTGATGAGGTAATTGAGGAGGCGATCTCTCACTCCATTGGCGCTCTATTCGATGAGGATTTCGAGGAAGGCCCGGATTTAGGCCAAGATGAGAAGAAAAATGATTCCCCCGACCTCTCCGCTGAAAATAATGAAGGCGACACGGATGTCGCAAGGATTCGAGAGCTTTGCAAGCTCTCGAAATTGAAGTCTCTGAAGGAAGCTCCGCCGATACGGAAATCGGCGTCACCGGTGAAGCCGTTGACCGGAGCAAACGCTAGCTTGGGGGAGCCTCCCCCCAACACTATTCGAGACGGGAGACCACCGAGGGAGAACACGCCACCGCAACTTCCGAATCTAAGCGTTCTGCCCGGAAAGTTTGATGGGTGCATCTCATATGCACCAAACATCCCGCATTAATTGAAAATCATAGGGGGTCGAGCTCACGACCTTAAACGAGCGCTTGTCGGGAGGCAACCCGACGGTTATTTCTTTATTTTTACTTTTCTTTTATTTTTGTTTTAGAAATTTTTAGTGTTTTGAGTCGTTCGCCCAAAAATTTTGTGATAACGGGTCCTATTTTTCCTGACAGGAGAGGAGAACGAGGAACCCATCATTAGGAGGATGTACAAGGCGACGAGGAGCGCCCCAGGAAGGCGCTCGATGCTTAGGAGGAAGATGAAATCGACTGGAGGAAGAAAGACGGAGTTTAGAGCCCAAACGAAGACAAACAGCAGAACACAAGGCTCACTCGGCCGAGTATACTAGTCACTCGGCCGAGTACACAAGTTCGTCCGGCCGAGCCCTCACAAACGAGGGAAGTCTGCTGTACCCAACTCTCTTTTTATTTTCCTGATTTCAATATAACTGCTACTCGGCCGAGTATATATATTCACTCGGCCGAGTAAAACGGATACGCTCCTAGGGCGAGTCTTGCCGAGTAGCTTGAGCCACTCGGCCGAATGGACTTACTCCACTCGGCCGAGGGTGGCAAGGCCACTCGGCCGAAGCGTAAGCAGGGAGGAAATTTCCATTGATCTCACTCGGCCGAGTGACCCAGTCACTCGGCCGAGTCGTAACTTTTTCTTATAAAAGGGGGCGGGGTCGGGCGCGTTTTTCGAAACGAAACAAATCGCAGCGCCCCGACCCCTCGACTCCCAGCGCCCGAATACGCCCTCACTCACCCGATCGTCGACCCCGTGCCACCGCTCGGCCACCCACCGCCGGCCGAGCCGCCGCCGCTCCTCGCCCGAGTCGCCGCCGGGGGCCACGCCTCCGGCCACCTCCGATATCGCCGATTTTAGCCTATTTCTCCTCTTTTGTGTATTTTTTGAGGATCCATGTGCTTAACGAACCCCAAACCCAAAATAATTTCTATTTCTATCTGTTATACCCCTAATGCTCCATACGTTTTGAATATTACTCGCTGATATCTTCGTTTCATGCGCAGTTTATTTTTGGGAGCTTAGGGGAGCCCAGGGGAGCTTCCAGGGACTGATTTGGGCTTCGTGGAGGCGTAGTCTTCGCACGCTTCCATAGCTTTGCACTCGTGGCGTGTCGTGGTACATTCTCTCCTTTATTTTACGCACGTCGCACTTTTCACGCTTTTTGGTGCGCGCTCGGGGCCCATATGCCGCCCCGGACACGGCCGAGGTCGAGGAGAGCTTCCGCCAAGCGGAAGCAGTCGGATGATGCCGGCCCCTCCCACGAGGTGGAGGACTCTCCTCCACCTTCTCCCAGACACCCCGTCTACCCAGCACAGCCTGCAGGCCCCGCACACCCCGCACAGCCTGCAGAGCCCGCACAGCCACTCCCTGCCGCTCCACAGCCACCACCTCCGGCTCCACTTATCGGGCCGCTGGGGATCACGTTCCGGAACGACGCACACCACGTCGCTTTCGAGCGTATCTCCCAGCGCTCAATCGTACCCTCCAGATTCGCACACCTTACAGACCTAGGACGCCTGGGGGTACTAGAGGGGATGCTCACGTTGTACGACAACGTGGGCTGGCGAGATTTCTTTCAGGTGTCGGCGGATACGTTTACCCGCCCGACACTTGAGGTACTTAGTTCGATCGCCGTGACCGACGAGGGATGCTCGTTTCGGTTCATGGACCGGGAGTGCCAGGTCACTCTCGGTATGATGAGAGCCTTCTTCTCGTGGCCCGATGTCCCCGGGGCCGACCGAGGTTACGCCCCCACCCATATCACCCCACCTTCCTTCGACTCCGGTGCCTTCTGGGCCCGGATTACAGGTCTTCACGCTGCCTTTGACCCTAGTAGGGCCAAGGCCTCGGCCATTGTCCATCCCTGCCTCCGTATAGCTCAGCGCCTTATGGCGACGACCTTTTTGGCCAGATATGAGCCGGGCACGATGTCCACGCCAGAGCTCTATATGCTCTACGCGATGACACGGCCCAGAGCTCTATCTAGGGAGGGCGATGAGTTGGTCCCCGCCGTCGTGATTGATGTCGCGGCTTGGTTTTTGGACCGCATCATCGTATCGGTGGGCGCTCGCTCACCGATATGCTGCGGCGGCTTGATCACCTTGCTCGCCCTTATGACCGGCGAGGACTTCCCTGACGACCTGCGACGAGCACCTGGCCCCACTTCTCTATCCATTGATGTTATGGCCCAGATGAAGATGCTTCGTCCGCACGGTGAGCGACACTGGGTCTGGCTGCACGGCCCTTACGGTGCTGATTACATGATTCTTCCGAGCCCAGCTCGGACTCAGATTGCACCCGCCCATGTGGACTGTCTCCCTGTGATGGATGCTCTGATCCCTGCTGCATACGTGCTCGAGGCCGAGGAGGCCGAGCAGGCCCACGCTGCCCCCGCAGACCCTGTTGCACCTGCCGAGCCTGCTGCCCCTGTTGACCCCGTGGACCCTCAGCCTATCCCTGATGTTTCTGCTGCTCTCGACACCTCTGTCCATACTGCTGTCGGTGTCGGGAGTACCTTAGCTGAGCCCACTTCCACCACCTCCACTGCTTCCACGCATGTCACCACCAGCACTGGCCCTCTGTCTGCCGAGCCCGTTTCCTCTGCCCCACCCGAGCGCCCGCCGACTATAGTTGAGTGCGGAGAGCCCTCTTTTGCCACTGCTGTAGAGACCGCGGTCTCCGCCTCTGTCTCCACCGATGCTGTATTTTTCGAGAGTGTCGTGGCGTCTGTCCACACTTCTGTGTCACCGACCTCTCTGGCCGCCTCGCTGCCTCTTTTGTATTCTTCTTTCGTTGCTGCTTCCTCCACTTCTCACCGTCCTGCCCAGCCTCGCACTGAGGCCAGGCCCACTCTTGCGAGTGCAGCCCCTTTTGTTCCATTGCCTGCTGAGCCCGTCACCTACGCCACCAGAGTACGCCAGCCCCGACCTGCACAGCCCAGACCGGTGCGTCCCTCTGCACCACCTCCCCCCGACACTGTACTTCTGAGCATTCGTGCTCTCGAGGGGGCGGTGAGTGGCCTCAGAGGTGACCTTAGGACCCTGACCGCCACCGTCACTGCGATGGCTGGCCGCTTTGACCTACTCCCGTAGATTCACTACTGTCTTACCCAGGTCCTGGAGCGTCTCCCCCGTGTACCCGTACCCACCCAGCATGTTCCCACCCCCACTACCACACACACTCCGCCTGCTTCCACTTCCACACCCACCCCCGCTCAACAGCCTACACCACCACCACCACCTCCGCCTCAGGACGGAGACGGCGCAGCACCACTTTCTTAGGCACCCTTGATGCCATCGATTCTTTTTGCCGTTGTGCTGCCCGTTTCTGCTGGGTCCTGATGCATTTTTGTCCACCCCTCCCCTCCCTGTTTTTGGATGCACATTATCTTTACATATCTTTATATGTCTTTTTTGGGAGAGAGGGAGTGTTTTTGGTGCCACACCTTTATATCTGTATCACTCCTTTATTTGCATGCATCATGTCCGCATCATATTTTTCATTTCATTATTTTTCTTTTTCTTTCTTCCATCATGCATGCACCCTCACTTACCCCTCACATTACTTGTCTCTCGGTGTTCCACACTTTGCACATTGAGGACACCATTTAGCTTGGGGGAGTGAGTTCTCACGTTCTTTTTCGATTTGCCACCTTCATTTTTGGGTTTTCACTCCATTTTCCGCTTTTGCACTTATTTTCATCATTTTTCTTTTATTTTACCATGCATCACGTTTTTCTTATCTTTCTGTGTGACGCATTGTAAATAGTTCTATTTTCCCCTTTATCTTTATTTTCGTTTTTCATCTCATGCTAGAGATGACTTTTCTATGATGATGATGACATGGAGTTAGCTTCCTTTATATGCATGCTATATTTGTCATGTCTTAGACTTTATTTCTGATATCATATGCTATGATTTGCCTTGCATTTAGAGATAGTAACCCACACTTTTTCCACATGAAAATGGATGAAATTTTATTATTAGCTGAGTCTGAATATTCATATGTATGCCATCGCAGAAAACACACCAAGATTTACGCATTGAATGCTTATATCTGGAGTACCGATTTCTTTTCCTATATCACTTCTATATGCATGAATTGTACATTTCACTTCAGGATGATTGAATGATGTTAGCTATGATAAATCTGGATTAGTTAGCTTTTTTGTGATCGAAACTGAGTAGATTAGATTACCCTGCTGAAGTTGTCGTGCATGTCTTATTGAGTGAACCGAGAGATATATTTATTTCTTTCTCCACAAATCTTGAACATCATTTCTCTATTTTAAAATCATTGGTGAATCTCCACTTAGCGATTCTATTATATGGCATTTCCCCCGCTATTAATTCCTAGCTCCAAATTTCCCAAAACCAAAGAAAAAAAATATTTCTTGTATGCTCTTACTTCTCTCTGAGTTGGGATCATTGCGTGTATATGCTATTTGAAAAAAAAAGAAAAAAAAGAAAAAAAAGAGAAAAAGAAAAGAAAAGAGGAAAGAGCCTCAATAAAAGATCACATCTCATGTTCTCTCTTTCTTCTCTCCTTTTGTGTTTATTTTCATTGCTTTTGGAGCTTTATAAAAATGGGGATGTAAATATTTTTTATGTCACCATGCTTATAGATAAGCTTGGGGGAGGGAATCCAATGATGTGTGAGAGAGTGACTACTTGGCGTTGCACGACAACCTAGGCTAAGTAATATTCTATACTCAGTCAGATTATTTTTAGCTTTACGAAGTCCAGAAATCCATGCCTAGCACTCATTTCATGAAATCCATGCTTATCTATTCTTTCTATTCTATTGTGTGATACTCTTATACTCCTCATAGAAAGCATTCAGTTGAAAAGTGTGTGATCTGCGATTTGTATACCGCTTTAAATGATTCAGATGATGTTAATTCTAAAACTATTCCGTTTTTCATGATTATATCGTTGTTCGTGGGTTTTCTATTTCTATTTGCACCGTTATACTATGATATCGAAATAAAATTCTTTGACATGTGTTTTTCATTCGTTGCATGCTATACGAGTAAGTGAAACCCACGTCCTGAGAAAATGATCTAGCAGCTTCCCTCTTCGCTTCTTTCTTTCTTCTTTGTTTTTATTTCGTTTCTCGTTTTTCTTCGTTTTTCATTTTTCGTTTTCGCCGTTTTCGTTTTTCGAATCCACCGGGTTCGCCTTTTACTTATCTTCCTCGAGGACGAGTAAGAGGTAAGCTTGGGGGATTTTGATCACTCCTTATTTTACACTTTTTTCCCGCATGTTTGCATGCCATTGAAATCGGCCAAATCATGTTTTTCACGATATATCGACGATATTGCGATGCTTTTCACTATTTGTTGTTTTTGTCGCATTTCAGGTTATTTGGACCGATTTGGAGTGATCTCGAGATACGCCTACTCCAGGGTGTCACCGATGACATCCCAGAGGGGTATTTTGCTGTTGGAGAGGAGCGGAAGAAGAAAGAACGTCGCGGGAGCGATGAGGAGGCCAAAACAAGCTGTTTGGGCATTTTTGGTGTCCCACTCGGCCGAGTGAAGGACTCACTCGGCCGACCAGCGAGACACCGGTCGGCCGACCAGATCGGATACGTTTCATACGTGCACTCGGCCGAGCATCGGAAGCCACATCGGCCGAGTGACGAGATCCCGTCCGCCCGAGTGGCACCCAGACGACGCATGTCAAAAATCGCCAACTTACTGTTTTTCGTCTGCATGAGCTTCAGAAGACCCACTCGGCCGAGTAGCAAATGACGTCCGCCCGAGTACCAAGAAGCCATCGGCCGAGTGACGACAACCCACTCGGCCGAGCCACCCCCGAAGTGAAGACCCCTGAAGATCAAGACTTACTGAAAATTTACAGGGTTTCTCACTCGGCCGAGTGACTTTTGTCACTCGGCCGAGTGCGACGCGCTGCCTGTAGCGAAAATTGCGGATTTCAGGCTGCGCAGGGGTATTTTGATCACAGTTTTTGGACGATTTTGGGGGGTATTTAACCCCTGTTCTTACCCTAGTTTAGAGAGCTTTTCTCTTAGATTTTTGCAGCTTTTTAGATTAACTTTTTAGCTTTATTCTTGTGATTGGAGAGGAGACAAAAGTTGATTTTTGTTGAATTATTTGAGGAACTCCATTGGTTTGTGTCTCTCTTCTCTAAAAATACAATTTTTATTGCTTATCTCAATATTGTGATGAATTCTCTTGCTTATTTCATTGATTATTTTTGTGTTTGTGCTATGAATTGTGAGTAGTCTCCACGTCTTGGGGCGTGGGGATGAACCCTACAAGCCCAATTTCATATTTGTGATGAATTGGTAGAAATTTTGCTAGAATTGCTATTAGGGATTAGATTTGGATCGATTTACTACGGATGGCTAGGTATTCATATCGATTGGGATTTGCAAGAGATTGGATCCCAATTCGATAGGAAACCCTAGAAATCCGAATTGGGTTGAATCAAATTTCCGTAGTGTCGGTTTGCAAGAGATTGGACCGATACTAGGGTTTTCGATTGCAATTCCATGCCGATACCCGTTTGCAAGAGATTGGATGGGTAGGAACTATCCCAACCTAGGTCGTGGCCCGAGTTTGCACGAGAGTGGGCTCGGGACGCGATTGAACGATGATGTTGATCCTAATGCTAGCTTTCCTAGGCTAGGGTTTGCAAGAGATTGGACCCGAACCTAGGATAGCTATAGACCGGCAACATCGCGAGAGCGTGAGCTAGGTTCTACATTCAGTTGCGACTGGTTCATCCAAAATTTTATTCTAGCAATTTTGATACCAATGAACCACATTTACGAGATACGGTGAGTAGCGGGAATTTCCCATTCCCTAGACGTTCTTTATTTGATTTGATATTTCCGTACTTTATCTGACGATTGTGACAGGATCGCCAAAGGCAAATTTCTCTCTTCTTAATAGCCAGGTTGATTGGAACAAGCACGGTCATTCGTCCTCCCTGTGTTCGATAACCCGCTCACCGATATACCGTGCGCTTGCGGTAAAACTACAACCGTTCTTTGTGTTACATTCCGGAGCGATCAGTGGACGTAGTGGATGGCTCAGTAACGGTATTCCCGACACTGGCAGAAGTGGGGACATAAGTGCCGGGAGGTGCAGAAAGTGCAGGCTCGGGCTGAGCGATCACGGGGTCAGCAGGAGGTGCAGGGTGTGCAGGGGGTGCCTGCTCAGCGCTATCAGCCTCAAGAACGTAAGCAGCAGGGATGAGGAGATCCATCGCTGGGATCCAATCCTCGTGGGCCGGTCATATATGTATCCGAGCTAGGCTCGGGAGGATCATGTAATCAGCACTGTAAGGACCATGCAACCACACCCAGTGCCGCTGGCCGTGGGGACGAAGCATCTTCATCCGGGTGTTCCAGTATCGATAAGAATTCTAGTTCTTACACGTCTATCGAGAGTGTAGTGGGGCCCGGGGCTCGTCTAAGGTCAGCAGGAAGGTCCACGTCGGTCATCAGGGCTAGCAGGGTAATCAGACCGTCGCAGCAAATCGGTGAGCGAGCGCCCACCGAAATGATGATGCGGTCTAAGAACTAGCTAGCAATATCAATCTCTACGACGGGGACCAAGTCATCACTATCCCTATCGAGAACTCTGGGGCGAGTCATCGCAAAGAGCATATAGAGATCAGGTGTAGACATCGTCCCAGGCTCGTACCTCGCCAAAAAGGTGGTCACCACAAGGCGCTGGGCTATGCGGAGGCAGGGGTGTAGGATGGCTGAGGCCTTGGCCCTACTAGGGTCAAAGCCGTGGTGGGAGCCTGTGATACGTGTCCAGAACGTGGAAGTGTCAAATGATGGTGGTGGGATGTGAGTGGGTGCGTAGGCTCGGTCGGGGATGGGGACATCGGGCCACTGGAAGAACGCATGGAGCATGGCGAGAGTGACCTCGCAATCTCGATCCATGAGGCGAAATGTGCATCCTCCAGGGGTCCGGGCGATCGAGCTAAGTACCTCAAGTGTCGGACGGACGTAGGTGTCCGTCGACCCAGACAAAAAATCGCACCAACCCACGTTGTGGTACAACGTGAGCATCCCCTCTAGCACCCCTAGGTGGTCCAGGTCTGCTAAGTGTGCAAACCTAGAGGGAACTATAGATCGCTGGGCGATACGCTCAAATCGGACGCGCTGTGCGTCGTCTCTGAACGTGATCCCCAGCGGCCCGACAACGGGAGCCGGTGGTGGGATAGGATCGGCGGGGATGGGCTGTGCGTATATGGGATCGGCGGGAAGCGGCTGTGTGGGGGGTGGTGGACTAGGTGGAGGGGAGTACTCCCTAGCGTGAGAGGGACCGGCGTCATCGGTCCTCTTCCGCTTGGAAGAGGCTCCCCGCGTGCGTGGCCTAGTGCGGGGCGGTATGTGTGCCGCGTGTGCTCACCCAATGAAAATGTAATGAGGCGTGCGTAATAAAAGGAACGAGTGTACCTGTACACGCCTCGAGAGCAAATCAGCGAGTGTGTGCAAAGAGCACCACCTCCGCGAAGCAAAAAGAGCGTACTGAAACTCCCATAAGCTCCCCCAAGATAGCCTGCAATTCAAACAAGTATAATAGCGGGTAATATTCAAAATACATGGGGGATATGGGGTATAATAGATAGATAAAGAAGTTAATTTGATTTTTGGTCTCAACGGGTCTATGGATCGTCAAAAATGGGGAGAAAACGGCGTTTGGGTGCAAACCGAGGTGATAGAGGGGTCAGCCGGCGGCGGGGGGTGTCGCCGGAGTCAGGGCGTCGGCGGTCGGACGATCGCCGGCGGTGGTGGGGCGAGTGGGCCAGCGGTGAGGCTATTCGGGCGAGGGGAGGTGAGATCACGGGTGAGGGAAGTCGAAACAGCGGGCTCGGGTGAAAAAAATGAGATGATTTGGGGATTTAGAAAGTCGCGCCTGTGCCTCAGCATATATATAAATTGTTACGACTCGGCCGAGTGAAAACATCACTTGGCCGAGTGCGTAAGCGAAAATAATTTTCAAATATTCTCTTTCCCTACTAACGACTCGGTCGAGCGGCTTATGTGCACTCGGCCGAAGGGAAAAACTCCTTCGGCCGAGTGGCACAAGCTACTCGGGAATATCCAGGCTAGGAGGGTATCCGTTTTCCTCGGCCGAGTGGCTAAACGTACTCGGCCGAGTGACAGTTAATACGAAATGCACAAAAAAGACAGAGAGTTGGGTTCAGCAGACTTCCCTCGTTGGTGCCCCACTCGGCCGAATGGGATCCTTTGCTCGCCCGAGTCACATATGATACTCGGCCGAGTGGCATGCTGTTTTCTGCTTCGGGGCTCCGTTTTCGCTCTACTCTCTGTTTTTCTTCCTCCAGTTGGTTTCTTCCTCCTCCCAAGGCTTGAGCGCATTCCTGGAGTGCTCTTCCTTGCCTCTATCTTCCTCCATATGAGAGATCTCCTTTTCTCCTCTCTTGCCATAGAAATTAAGACCCGTTGTCACGGTTTTTATGGGCAAAAAGACTCAAAACACAAATAAAGTCTAAAACAAAAATTAAAACCAAAATAAAAAGAATGCAAAAACCATCGGGTTGCCTCCCGATAAGCGCTCGTTTAAGGTCTTGAGCTCGACCCCTTTGGATTTTCAATCAACGCTTGATGTTGGGTGCATATGAGATGCACCCGTCGAACTTGCCGGGAAGACCGCCCGGATTTGGATCGTGGTTGTGAGTGGCCTTTCTCAGCGCCCCTTCATCATGGGCAATGTTGGGGGATGGCTCCCCCAAGCTTGAGCTTGTTCTGGTCTTCGACTTCACCGGTGACATCGATCTTCGAATCGGTGGAGCTTTCTGTGGATTCTTCAATGTCGAGAGCTTGTAAAGCTCTCGTATTCTCGCGACATCAGCGTCGTCATCATCATTTGCCATGAAGCTATTGGGAGAGTCATCCATCTTCTCTTCTTCGACCAAATCTTGGCCTTCTTCGAAGCCATCATCATGGAGTGCACCGATGGAGTTGGGGATAGCATCTTCAATGACCTCATCAAGGAGGTCCATATAATCTAGCTCCTCATGATACGGCATGTGCTTCATAGCCTTTGGTATATGGAGCTCGACTTCAATGTTGCCTACATTCAAGGTAAGAGTCCCTTCCCGCACATCGACGATTACACCGGCGGTGGCGAGGAATGGGCGTTCAAGTATGAGCGATGTGTCACCCTCTTCCTTGATGTCCATGATCACAAAATCACAAGGAAAGCATATGCCTCCCGGAACTTGGAGTGGGATATTCTCCACGATCCCAACCAGCCTTGTAATCCGACCTTCCGCGAGTTGAATCCTCATGTCGGTTGGCTTTAAATCCGTGCCGGTATTCAACTTTTGTAACATGGTGAGAGGCATGAGGCTCACACTAGCGCCCAAATCGACCAATGCTTTTTGTAGGGGGACACCTCCAAGTGTGCAAGGAATCTGGAAACTCCCGGGATCTTTAAATTTGGCGGGCTCCTTCTCCCTCCTAGTAAACCAAGTCCCTTGTTCAGCTAGCATGATCTTCTCCTTCCTTTTCCTTCCCGTAATCAAGTCTTTTAAGAACTTCGCGTAGGACAGGATTTTCACTGAGGCATCAAGAAAAGGGATATTGAGGCTCACCCCTCTCAAGTATTCGAGGAACTTGGCTAGCCTCTTCTCGATCTTGGCTCTAGCTAGCCGTTGAGGGAAAGGCACCGGTGGCATGAATCAGAGCTCATCAATAGGTTCCTCCATTCTAGATTTTGCTCCTTCTTGCGGCTCCTTCTCTTTTTCCACCTCAATTACCGGTTCGCTCTCTTCTAGGATCTCCACCACGGGTTCCTTGATTTGGGTCATAGGGGGAGTGGTATCCTTCCCCCCTCTTGTTGTAACCGCAACGACCGCGTTGATATGGCCGGTGTTGCCCCGTGGATTTGGCTCGGGTTGAGCCGGCAATTGTTGGTTGTTTCTATTGAGCAACGCAAGTTGCTCCCCAATTTGAGCGACGACGGTGGCGAGAGAATCTTGTCCCGCCGTCAACGTGGCGTTAATCTTTCTTTGCTCCGCCATAAACTCCTCCACCTTGGCTTCAAAATCCGGACGTGGTTGATCTTGCGGAGGGTTGGGGTTTCTCCACCCTTGATTATACCTAGGTGGCCTATAAGGTCCCACTTGATTCCTCGGTGGGAAGTTTTGTTGCGGTGGCCCCCTTGGTTGATAATTCGGTTGTGGTGGTGGTGGAGCCCGAGCTTGAGGAGGTTGTTGAGGCGGGGGGTTCAAGGTACCATCATTATTAGCATAAGAAAAACCCGGATGGTTTCTAGCGGCCGGGTTGGCCCAATATCCGGAATTCCCCGCAACATATTGAATTTTCTCCAAAGCTCCTTCTCCTTGCTCTCCTCCTACATACATGTCTTGTGATTGGTCTTGCCAATCACTCATATGGTTTGTCGGTGCGGATGTAGTAGGGGCTCCTTACGGCTCGGCAATAAATTTCTCCATCCTCTCCACTACCTTATGGAGAGAGTCAAACTTGCTAGCAAGCTCCGCCATGGCCATGGCCTCATAATACTCGTGGGCTTCAAGGAGGATGAAGAGTGTCCTCGCTCGTCCCCCCATTGTTGGTTGTTTGAGGCCATCTCCTCTAGCAAGGCCGTAGCTTCATCGGGAATCTTTAACAAAATGGCTCCATTTGCGGTAGCATCAATAATCTGCTTTGTGCCCGGTTGGAGTCCATTGTAGAAACTGTGGACAAGCTCCTAATCTTCAATGCTGTGATGGGGGCATTGATGTTGAAAGTCCTTGAAGCGCTCCCATGCCTCATAGAGAGTCTCCTGTGGTCCTTGCTTGAAGGACATGAGAGCACTTCTTATTTTCACCGTCTTGGAGGGCGGGTAAAATTTGTCGACGAAGGCACTCGCCAATTCATCCCAAGTGGTGAAGATTCCTTCAGCTTGCATCCTCAACCAATATAAGGCCTTGTCCTTGAGTGTGAAGGGGAAGAGGCGCAATCTGATAGCATCTATGGAGACGCCCGACATTTGGAAGGTGGCACATTTCGATAGGAAGAGTTGGATGTGGTAATGAGGGGTTTCATGGGAGTTCCCATGAAAAGGATCTTGTTGCATCAGAACCACCAATCCGGTCTTCAACTCGAAATTTTTGTCGGCCGCGAACTCCGGCATAGCTATTGATGAGGTCGTGGAGGAAGTCTTAGGCCGAAGCCTATCTCTTATGGAAATGATCCTCGCCATTCGCTCCGCCAATTCTTCGGGTGTCTCAGGATGGGTCATAAAATTTCCTTCCATAACGGGTCTCTTCTCCGCTCGGATCCTCCACAATGTACGCTCGATCTCCGATTCGTATAGTATTTCTTCGGGGTTCGCCGAGGATCTCGTGTACATGTAAGGGAGAACAGAGTTTCAAAGAAATAGTTAACACAAAGGAAGGGTAAAATAATAAAAAAAGAAATAATAGAACAAAAAAGAAAAAATAGCTAGGTAGGTAGAATCAAACACTATTGCCTCCCCGGCAACGGCGCCAAAAACTTGATCGGATGCCCGGATGCACACCCGGGGCACGCGACTCACTAGTCTTACCGCAAGCGCACGGTGTAGCAGCGAGCAGGTATCGAACACGAGGAGGCCAAATGACAGTGTCTTCTTCAACTCACCTGGCTATAAGACTAGTCTAGAAATATTCGCAATAAAGCGGTCAAAGTTGTTCAATGGTATAAAAGAAATATCAAATTAATAAAGACGCCTAGGGGTAGGGAATCCCCGCTATAAACCGTATCTCGTCATTGTGATTCATAGGTGTCACAATTGCTAGACTTGAAATTCAGGTAAATTAGTTGCAACTAAATGTTGAACCAAGCTCACGCTCTCGCGCTATTGGCGGTCTATAGCAAACCTAGGGTAGGGTCCAATCTCTTGCAAACCCTAACCTAGGCAAACTAGCGTGAAGAACAACATCATCGTTCAATCGCATCCCGAGCCCACTCTCGTGCAAACTCGAGCTACGACCTAGGTTGGGATAGTTCCTACCCGTCCAATCTCTTGCAAAAGGGTATTGGTATAGAATTGTAATCGAAAACCCTAGTTTCGGTCCAATCTCTTGCAAACCGATTCCGAAGAAATCCAATTGTAACCCAATTCGAATTTCTAGGGCTTCCTATCGAGTTGGGATCCAATCTCTTGCAAATCCCAATCAGTATGAATCCCTAGCTATTCGTATTAAATCAATCCCAAACTAACCCTAATCAATTCTAGCAATAATTTCACCAATTCATCTCAAATTAGAAATAGGGTTCGTAGGGTTCATCCCTACGCCCTAAGGCGATAAAACAACTCACAATTCATAATGAAATTCAATAGAAATTCACAAATAAAATCAATAGAATTCATTGCAATATTCAATATATCAATAAAAATAGAGTTTTTGATGGAGAGAGAGACAAACCAATGAAGAACCAATAGCATCCAACAAAATAACAATTTTCTCTCCCCCCTAAAGAACTAAATCTAATCTCCTAAAAGTAATCTAAAAAAGGCTGCAAAAAGTTCTGAAAAAGCTCTCCAAACTAGGTTAAAAACTGGGGTTAAATACCCCCCCCCCAACGCCCAAAAAACTGTGGCGAAAATGCCCCTGCGCAGCCTCAAAATCGTACTTTACGCTACAGGCAGCGCGGCTCACTCGGCCGAGTGACAAATTTCATTCGGCCGAGTGACAAACCCTGACAAATTCCAGTAAGTTCGGACTTTTGGGGGTCGGCTCCTCGGGATTCACTCGGCCGAGTGACTTTCTTTGCTTCGACCGAGGGGACTTCTTCACTCGGCCGAGTCGGAACTCGGGAAACGACTGTAAAATTACAGTAAGTCTGGACTTCTGCTTGCCGTCGTCTTGATGCCACTCAGGCGAGTGGGGCCTCTGTGGTTCAGCCGAGTGGGCTGGCGATGCTCGGTCGAGTGCACGCTGAATCTCAGTCTTCTGCGTGTCCGATCTGGTCGGCTGAGCGGGCTCTCGATGGTCGGCCGAGTGACTCCTTCACTCGGCCGAGTGACATGCTCAAAATGTCCAAACTTCATATTTTCGCTCCCTCGTCGCTCCTACAACGTTCTTTCTTCTTCCACTCCTCTCCAATAGCAAAATTCCCCTCGAGAGAGTCACGGGGACACTCCGGAGTGGGTGCATCTCAGAATCACTCCAAATCGCTTGAAATCTCCTGAAATTCGACAAAAACAAGAAATCGTGAAAAGCATCGCAATATTGCCGAAAAATCGTGAAAAGCGCGATTCAAGCGATCAAAATGGCATGCAAACATGCAGAAAAAAGGTGTAAAATATGGAGTGATCAGTTGCCTGCAGGCTCGGTCGAGTGAGTCCTGCTAGGTTGAGCAGGATGTTGATGGGATGGAGCTTTGAAAATAGAAACGGCTCGAACGAGTAACCACGCTACTCGGTCGAGTAGGATGCGCTCGTTTATCAGCTGCTGGGCTCGTGTATCAGCTCGACCGAACAGCCTACACTGCTCGATCGAGTCGCCTGGGAGAGTTCCAAAACAACTCCTCTTTCCTGCCAGACTCTCCTCCACTCCTCCCATAAGCATCCGAACCTCGGCGAACTCCCGTAGAGCCTCGCCAATGGGCTCACGGGCATGCTGGATGTGTCCATATCCAAAAGTGGTTCCGAATCGCTCCAAAATCCTTGAAAATCCACAAAACTCTACAAAAATCGAATATGGCGTTAGAATTGCAGTATCGTAAGAAAATATGGGATTTGGATGCGGATATGACTTGAAATGCTATGAAAATATAGAAAATATGGACACATCAGGAGGCGTATCCTCAGTTTCGTTGGCGAATAATGGTCACCAATTATGCTGGCATGATCATCCCTGAAGGATAGGGATAACTACTGTCCACTCATCCTGCTATTAACGATCCCATAATTAACTACCTCCTTAAGCTTCGGAAGCTCAACGGGCAGATTATGCATGAGCATTGACTAGACGGACGATTAATGGGCAGATTGTGGGGTTCACAGGTTTGATGGGCCATAGCTTCATCTTTGTGGGATCCCTCACTTAGTTTGGGATATGTCCTTTCTCCTTTGAGGGTCGTTCGAAGGATGTAACAATGGCCCCCATCACTTGTACTCAGACAAAACGTCGGTTGAGTTCGAGTGATGAGACGCTTTATTAATTGGCTTGATAGTCGAAGCGTGAATATTTGGGCTCGAGGGTTGGTCTTGATCACATTGGAACATTCCTCTGTTTAAACAAGGAAATAGGTGAGGTGTGGCAAACTTTACTGTTCCATGTTTGTGGAAGAGAAACTCTTCACATTTGTCATTCATCCTCGATGATTTTGGCCATGGCTTCTTCTCCAGCATCTCGTACCTCCATTGGGCCCTCGACCTCTGCTCCTCAAGGTGGCAAGGGGGAAGCCATAGTTCCCGATGCCATCTATAACCAGGCTTCTCGAGTAGTGGTTGATTAAATCCTGGCTCTCCAATGGAAGTATGTACGGTGCAACGACCAGATTCGATTGTCGCTGGCAGATGAAAGGATTTGCTTCCCAGGTTATTTTGAAGTGGGGGTGTACATTAAATCCTTTCTTCTTGGACTTCACATTCACATACATCCTGTCATGCTATGTGTATTGAACACATTAGAGGTTTCTCTTTATCGGTTAATGCCAAACTTCATGAGCATTCTGGTCAGCTTCATTGTACTATGCATGTTGAATGATATTGAACCATCCATGGGATTGTTCAACCATTTCTTGAAATTGTCCCCCATATGTTCTCTGGCTGGTTTCTGATCACCGCCCAAAGAGATATGAAATTGTTCAAGGATTTTCCCAGCTCCCATCAGGGATGGAAAGAGAAATTTGTGTTCGTGACATTCCCTGGCATGTCGAGCTCTCTCACTCAATGGGCGAATCCAGAACTTATCATGAATGAGGAAAAGACCCTTTCTCAAGATGATAAAAAGGCTGATGCACATTTGTTAAGGTTCCTGAAAGAAAGCAGATCAACAAAAAAGCGTTTGTTTGACGGGATGTTGCTTGAGACTATCTGGACAAAAGGTCGAATCTTTTCCACATGCTTAGCTTGATTTTATTCTTCTTGAATTTCCTTTCTTATTTTATAGGTATGACCAGACATGAATATCAAGTTCAGTCGGACATACAAGAAGCTCTCCAAGCTTACCGTCAAGGGGTTGAAGAAGGTTCGCCAACCCATCATGTGATTCTCCCTTAGGACAAATCTAATGGAGCTGCTGAAAGTTTATCCTTGGTGGCTCAAGAAGTCCCTCAATCGGGTCAGTTGCCAAAAAGAAGAAGATAACAATCTATGGTTGAAGTAGAGGAGGCTAAGACCAAGAAGAAAAAACAGAGAAGAAGACTCATTGTTATGAGCTCGGGTTCATCCAAAACGAACATCGTCGCGATTTTGACCGTGGCCCCTTAGCAACCTCGGGAGACAACCCCAGAGGAGACTTTAAGGGATCTGACGCCATCTCAAGGATCGTGCCTTAATGAGGACTTATGGCCATTCTCATACCTCAGGAACCAATGGCGGAGAACATTCCTCCAGAGTTTAGGTCGATATTCTTGGAAGATAGGTCGCATTAAACTCCGGCCGAAAATTTTGATGAGGGGCTCCATTAACCTGATTTTCTAGTTGGAGAGGGAGAATCGGCCTTCCTGAGTTACGGGACCGCTTCTTGGCTTGCCGAAAATTCGACTCTTCCCCAGTATAGAGATATATTGGAGATAGTCGACCACGAGAGGCTAGCCACTTATGTGGTTCAATAAAATCTTCGAGTGAGTAATCTCCTTCACTTTTGATCAACGTCAAGTATCAGAGTTAATCTCCCTATTTGCTTAAAGGCATCCTTGGCTGTCGCTGAGCTACGATGATGCTCACTAGTGGTGGCTAATTTTGAGGCCACTTTGGCAGATAGGATGAGGCGAATGGAGTCAGCCAAAAATGCCATCAAGTAGGCAAAGGCAAAGGTATAGTGATGGAAACTTCGCAAATTTGCGTTCAAATCTCGTGTGAAAGAGGTTAAGCGAGTGCTAGTTGAGGCTCGTTCGAGGGAGGAAAATGAGGCAGCTCTAAAGATGGCGGTCGAACAGTGATTGTTCGAGGAAGCTTCTCTGAGGAAGGGTGCCGAAGGTCGGCTGCAAGAGGAGATTTTCCAGAGGAAACATACCGAGGAAAAGCTACTCGAAGAAAAGAAGATGTGTGAGACAAGAGAAGCCGAGCCTAAGGCTCAGTTACTTGTCAACCTATGGGGGCCTAACACGAAAGAGATCGCTTAGAGAGCTGTCCAAGAATACAAAGACAGCCTGGGCAATCTGGACGTGTTATACAATGCGGATGTTCTTTTCTTAGGGATCGACATAGATCGGCTGCCAGTGCCTTTAGACGATGATGAATTTGAAAGTTTGTCAGAAGATGTTGGCCATGCTTCAAACGAGGGAGCTACCAATTGTTAGTGGTTATGCCCTAGCCCAAATATTTGGACCTTTATGTTATGTCATTTTTTCATTTATAAAATGGTTCTCTTAATGTTATTATTATATTGCTTACCTGCTTCATTATGATAATGTTTGAATAGCTGTTTAATGTTATTCTAAATATCCCTAGTCATTCATCACTAAAGGTATCATGATGAATTAAGACTAGAATGAGTTTGGTTGATAATTATGAGATAATTATATGTATGGTGATACAAGTAAAACTTGTGTGCACTTGTTGGAGAACAAGGTACTGGATAGTCTCGCTATGTGATCATAGCTGGGATCAGTGTCCATAAATGCTCTAATAATAGTTAGGTCATAGAATTCTTAGACATGAGATCATCACAGTTTCCTACATAAAGAGCATCATGTTTTGACATAACCAAACATTATCTTTAAATAGATAATCATAAATGTTATGATTGAATATGCTGAGAATTATACAGAAGAAAGGGAATGAATAAGATGGATTTTGTCCCTCTCTTATGATAGATATATCTAATGGACCACTCGATAAGTAGGACTGAGAAATGCATGGCCGTACTTAAATGAATGTCATTTGATTTTATTAGTTACTTAATAATTGAGAAATGGAATATTTGAACAATATAAGTATGACACTGTCCATGACTTATGTTCAAATAAGATATCATGTGACAAAGGAATTATGACATGGTCAATTAGTTAGGTTAATATCGGACTAACGATATTCATATTAATTGGGTAGTCATACTGTCATGCTAGAGACCAATTATGACTTGTGTGCTTTTAATGGGATTAGGCCCATTGCCAATTTGATATGAGCCTATTGGGTCGCACACAATAAGCATAATAGATGGGATAGCATTTTAAACGAGATTTCGAATCTGATTCGAGATTTGAAATAAGGTGAAATATCTTAACTGTCAGATATTGTATCTTGTTAAGATATTATCCCAAAGATATCTCTGCATAATTGAAACCCGTTAAAGGGTTAATGGATTTAATATCTTGTTAAGATATTATCCCTAAGATATCTATGTGTAACTAAAATGCGTTAAAGGGTTAATGTGGGACTCTATATATGATATAGAGAGGATTTTAAGTCAGCCGTGCATTCAATCTATGTCACGCCCCGCTTTCGATTACAGTTGGGAGTGAGAACGTGAGCATGACCGCATGTGCTTAAAGCAGAGAAGAAGTACTTATTTTTTCCTCTTTGGCTTAAGCACAATAAGCGTTGTGTTTAGCAATTATTGTTCTTGCATACAAAGCTCAGAAACATCATAAATATTTATTTCAAATTGTCCTGCATCCAAAACAATGTATACAAATAAGTTAAGGCCTAGCATGGCCGTACAACTAATGCTGAAAGAAAACACACCTGAAAGCAATAATACTACTAATAAAACAAAAATCCACAGCTCTCTAGTCTTCAGTGAGGAGGACCTCAGCGTCCTCGTTGCTCTGATCAGCCTCCAGGACGGGGTCCTCAAAGTGGGGTCTTCAACGTAGTCTAATCCTGAACCTAACATATATTTCACAAGTAGACATGAAATATATGTTAGCAAGATTGCTCAGCAAGAATTAAGTAATGAAAGGTATTAAACTTGTGAAATAGGAGAAACCAAAGAGATCGTTAGAACATATAAAGAAAAACATGTGCTTAGCAAAAAGAAACGAGCATGCTGAAAGTGACGACATAAAATTAATCAACTGTTAACACAATATTTACATTTCATTTAAGTAATGGTGAGTTGTAAGTTGAGTGCTTTTTAGTTATTAGTTTTAGTGAATAGTCCATGTCTGAGTAATTATATCATTCTTGAATTCACCCAATCATCGGAGGTTTATCGTGATGCTTCGTGCCATCCCTAACCTGGGCAATGGTCAAGAGGCTTACCTCCATTAGTGTGGCGTGGAGGTAGATGTATAGTGATCAAGCTACACACACAAACTCTACTACGATGAACCAACCATACCCCAAAGTGTCTCGTCTAGTCATAAACTAGCTTTTATTCCATATGTATTCGATGGTCTCATATATGCCCCGAGGGCCCAACATCACATATTATTAGGGGTATACAATCCAAAGATGGGGTGGCACAAATAATGGTATCAACATGCAATAAGAGCATTTTATGAATATTTTTAAAATGGCAGAACATTTTTCACACGTGAATTTACATGGCAACATAACGAGTTATAATACCAGGATTCACTAAAAGTTGATATAATGATTTCATTATGAGAGAATTATTTTTCAGTGTTAAGGTATAATTTTTTTCGGATTTTTAAACCAATAATAGCAATTTTTTGGAATTTAAAAGTGAATAATAGCATTTTTAGAAATTAGAAAACAAATAAACTTGATAAATTAATATCTTAGAATCTACACGATAGATTTTTAAGCATTTGGTGTCATAATTTTTCTCTCGACGAGAAGTTTTAGGTCAAGCATATTTTAGAACATCGTTTACGTGATAATCGCTAAAAATAATTTATTTATACATATAATAATAAATATGTACAACTTCAAAAATTCATAGGCAATAAAGTACTTGCCTGATTAAGGCAATTTTGGTGTCCAGACGATCGTACGAGAGGCGTGATTTTTTCTGCATAATTGGATTTTTAATATTAAACTATAAATTTTTTACTTAATTAAATAATATTAAAACTAACATATATATAAAGTGTACATATATTTTACACTTACATATATCATAAACTCATATTTTTGTGTTTGCTTGTAGGGGTGACTGCGGCGTTGGACAGCGTCGGACAGCGGTTGTAGGCAGCCGGAGGCGAGTGCTGGCGGTGGCGGTCCAACAGCAGCGGTGGCAGCAAGCTCACGGCGGCGACGAGTGGAAATTGTGCAGATTGAGCTACTGTGGGGTTCGGTGAACCGGGGTGTGCAGGGCTGTTACTTGTGGCGGAGCACAGCTGAAGAAGGGGCGGCAGATAGCTGTACGAGGGGGTGCCATAGTGCATATGGGAGGAGGAGGCGAGCGACGAAAAGGTGGTGGGTGCACCATGGGTTTGAGGGGCTACCGAATGTTTTGTATAGGGAAGGAGGAATTTGGTATGGTTGTGGTGGGACTGGGCGATGCTGGTGGTGCGTGGCCAACGACCGGTGGGCGGAGGCACGCGTAGGCAAGGCACGAGGAGGTGGTCGGTGCGAAGAGGGGGAGCGAGAGACACAGAGGCCATGAGTTTGAGGTACAAGGAAGAAGGAGGTTGCGTCTTGAGTTCTTTTTTTTTCGTTTTGAGAAGTAGGGAATAAAAGGAATATTACTACGTAGAAATAGAAAGAGAAACAAACTGATCCAGTGCAAAAATCGTGTGAAGATCGGATAGAATCTTACCCACTATGATAAGCTAGGTTAATCAGTTGTTAGGATGTGTTAGGTTAAATATGATTAGGGTAATCAATTTAGTTAATATATTAGATTATTATGATTTCGCCATTAAACTCATCGTTATCCAAAAAGTATAAAAAAATTGGTGCGATCGTGAAGTCGTAAGGATTGCAAATATGGGGTACATTTAAGTGTTCGAGCTATGGACAATAATAAATAAAATCATAGATCAAATATTCAATTAAATCAATACATTGATACGTATAAAATGCGTACTGATAGAAACAAGTTGTTACAATCTAGATCTACCATTTTTGAGAAACGTGAAGATCGAGAGAAAAACCCTAGTTACGGAGAAAGAGCTAGCACCCTTGAAATCCTCGTTCGCGACGTTCGCGTGTGGATACTGATAAAGGATGGTCGTTCGTTAAGCATCACCTATAGTCTGATACATTCGAATTATCAACAAAGGTTAGTAATCTATTCGAATCAATTTGAAACACATGGATCTTGGTATGTTTCTATTTTTTTGCTGCGTAGAAACTTGTTATGCATGATAGAAATCATAACACCAATTTAGTGGAGGAAGTTGTCATATCGACAGATGTGGCTGCTGATGCTGCTCCTTTAGGGAACCAGTGAACCACCAGTTCAGTTGAACGAGCAGATGAAATTATGCTTCTGCGTCAAGATTCCACAACCCCCTAAGCCCTTTGTTTGTATTAGGGTGTAACATCCTTTCATGAAACTATTTTTTCTGTACTCATTGTCATGAAACCATTTATTCCTAAGGGAGCATAGAATCACATTGCTGGTTGGCCCCTTTCAACCTGTCAGTCTCTTGCTTGCGACAAATGCTATGTGTAAGCTATTGAACAATGTTTATCTCCATAATAAGGGGAGTGATTATCGTCTGACGAGACTTTATCAGTGGTGAGGGGAGTGCCACTCGACTGACATCCGATGAGAATTGTTCGATGGCGAGGGGATGACCCTTGACTTACGTGCAATGTGAGTAATTCGTTGGCAAGGGGATTGGCCACTCGACCATCGACTTACGTCTGATGAGAGTAATTCATTGGCTAGGGGATTGGCCCCTCGACTTATGTTCGATGACGATCGTCCGATGGCAAGGGATGTGCCCCTCGACTTACTTCCAACGAAAGTCATTCGATGGCGGGGAATGGCCCCTCGACTTACGACCTAGGAAAGTCATTTGGTGGCAAGGGGATTGGCCCCTCAACTTACGTCCGATGGAAGTCGTTCGGTGGCAAATATGTGAACCCTTGATCTATACCCGAAAAAAGTCGTTCGGTGTCGAGGGGATGCCCCCTCGACTTACGTTTGACGAAATTCGTTCGATGGCAAGCTGATGGTCCCTCGACTTACATCTGATGAGGATTATTCGGTGGCGAGGGGATGGCCCCTCCACTTACGTTCAAAAAGGATCGTTATATGGCGAGGCTTCAACTTATATCCGATGAGGATTGTTCAGTGGCAAGGGGGCGGCCCCTCGGCGAAGGGAAGGCCCCTCAACTTACACCCGACGAGGTTTGTTTAGTGGCGAGTGGATGACCCTCGAATTATGTCCGACGAGGATCATTCGGTTGCAAGGGAAATGGTCCCTCGACTTACGTCCGATGAAATTCCTTCGGTGGTGTCACGACCCGCTTCCCTAAAATGGAGGCGAGACGTGATAAGGTCCGCACGAGAGTGGAGCCGTGAAGCCCCAAACCTGATAAGCATCAATATTACATAAGCAGGTCCCTGTAACCACAACGGAACAACAATAATAACACAAGGAGAGACTGAATTAAAATCTCACATCTCATAAAGTCCAATATCCAAAATAAGTCCAACATCCAGAAAAGCCACCAGGCTAAAAGAAAGAGTCTAAAGGCCCAGAACAAGGCCAACAAAAGCAACGACATAACAAAGTATAGGTGCTACGCACCGATAACAAAACAACTGTCTAAACAAAAGGAAAACACAACGAAAACAATAGGACTGGTCCTCAGTGTCCACGTACTCCCCGTCGAACACAAGCTCGGGCTCGACGTCCACAAACACCTCGTCCTCAACAAGGTACTTAGGCTCAGGATCTAACATGTGTCACCCAAAAGAGTAAAGGGGCACATGTCAGCAAGTCTAAAAGACTTGGGCAAGGAAACTGAAAGTAAGGCAACTAGCAACCTAGCAGTTATGGTATGCATGACATGGCAGTTATAACATGAGTGCACAATCAAGACATGGCAAGACAATTTGTACAAGAGAACAATCATCGGGACAAGACAAGAGTAGCCAAGCTACTATCAACCTCAATCAATTCACTATTCACGTTTCACGTTGTTTTGTAGATGTTTACACCTTACAGCTGAACGGTTTCACATTCACGCTGAGTGGCCGCTTAACAACTACCCCAAAACCCAGAGTTTACGCCTTACAACTGCAATTGCAGATCAGGCAGACTCCCAGTTGAATGACCGCTTAACTCTTACCCCATCCCACACGTAAACAAGCCAGTGACCCTGCACATGAGCCCAGCAAGTGAGCCAGGGTTGCCCCGCATGGGAGCTTGTTTTCCTATTTCACAATTCAATATCAAGCGTTGGGGTTTCCAACTACAGGGCTCGCTTCTGGAACACGAGCCAGGAACACAAGCATCGTAGCGAAGCTACGCAATCACAACAACACTTAAAGAATGCAATGACATGACAATTAATTCGCGTACCGATAATGGAAAGTAAACATGACATGGTAATTGTGCGACATGATATTTGTCGGAACTAGCTTCGTTGTCAAGCTAGTTCCCCAATTTGCGCCTAGGCGAGTATCATTTCGTCGCCTAGCCTCTTTTACGCCTACAACAAGCAAATGGCCTAAAACATGGCCTAAACCCTAAGTGGCAAGTTTCACTTGCCTAGCACCGGTGATGACGATCACGAAGGTTCGTCTTGCGGATGCTAATCTACGGGGAAAAATCGCTGTTATGGGGAAACAATCATCAAACAACATGAAATTTCATTAGGGTTTCATAAAAATACAAATAGGTTATAAAACATCGAGAGATCGATTTCTTACCGAGAGGAAGCAGAAGAAACACTCCGGAGAACCCTAGGACCAGATCTGGAAACAAATGGAGAAGTTTGGAGAAACTAGGGTTTTGGGGGATTTTGGGGATTTGATGGAGATTTGGGGAAGATGAGAGGTAGATAGAGTGGATGGATGGTTTGGATGATGGATTTAGGGCTTGGGATGAAGGAATAGGGCATGGAGGAAGATGATGGCTCAATGGTGGAGATTTTAGGGTTTTGGGTCGAGTGGAGGAAGAAGAAAACGTTTGGGAGGGGTATAAATAGGATGGGCTGGCGGCTGCCCAGAAATTAGGGTTTTAACACTGGTTAGTCGGTCAAAGAGCAACCACTGACCGACTAGTTTGGCAACGAGTCGGTCGGTCGACCAACGCAGACCGACTAAGTGTAAACAGTAACTTCTGAACGAAAATAGGATTTTAGAATTAGTCGGTCCATGAACAAATACTGACCGACTAGTTTAGCATCTAGTCGGTCGATGAACGTTCTTAGACCGACTAAGAGTGAACAGTATTGATACTAAAATTTAGATGATGAGTTAGTCGGTTAAAGAAGCATTGCTGACCGACTAGTTTGCAACCTAGTCGGTCAACCAACGTTATTAGACCGACTAACGATAAACAGTAACTCCTGAATAATTTAGAAAGCCAACTAGTCGGTCCAAGAAGGATTGCCGACCGACTGGATCGTCATCTAGTCGGTCGGTGCCTTTTCTTATACCGGCTAATAAGCACCAAAAGTTCTGATACGGAGCGCGGGGCCCCGGGATCGATTCCTAAGACTCCTAGGCTTGATCTAATAGTAAGATACAACCGTTATGAAGTCTGTCACGAATGACATACTTCGAAAATCGACGATCCTAAGGAAGAAACAAGAATTCACGACGAATCGATCGAAAATGAAAGCTACGGAGACGAAAACCACACATGAGGAGAAAATCCACCAAAACATATATTATATTATAATAAATCCAGATACATGAAAAGCAGTCGTTACATCCTCCCCAACTTAACAAAAATTCCGTCCTCGGAATTTCCAAATACTCACGAGTCCGGAAACAAAAGTGGGAAACGCTCTCGCATCTCATCCTCATTCTCCCAAGTATACTCTCCAGGTGAGCCGTGTCGCCACATCACCCTCACAAGATTGACAATCTTGTTCCGAAGCGACTTCTGACGCCTGTCCAAAATCTGCACTGGATGCTGGTCATACGTCAAATCGGGGCGAACGGTAATCTCCGAAAAATCCACAGCATGAGATGGATCGCTAATGTATCGACGATGCTGCGACACATGAAAAACATTGTGAACTCCTTCCAAAGATGGCGGCAAGGCCAAGCGATAAGCTACCTCGCCAACCCTCTCCAAAATGTAAAACGGTCCAATGTATCCCGGGCTCAACTTCCCTCGCTTCCCGAAACGAATCACACCACGATTCGGGGAAATCTTCAAGAACACATGGTCGCCCGGCTGAAACTCCAAAGGACGACGTTTAGCATCTGCCTAATGCTTAAAACGGTCCTGAGCAATTCTCAACCTCTCCCGAATATTCCTGACGATATCCACGGCCTCCACGATCATCTCAGGTCCCAACAACTCCCGATCACCAATGTCATCCCAACTCAATGGCGATCGACATTTCCTCCCATAAAGAGCGGCGAAAGGCGCCATGCCAATACTCGCCTGGAAGCTGTTGTTGTAAGAGAACTCCACCAAATGCAGATGGTCCTCCCACGAACCCTTGAAATCCAACATGCACGCCCTCAGCATGTCTTCCAAAATCTGAATCGTCCTCTCGGACTGGCCATCCGTTTGCGGATGGTACGCCGTGCTGAAACTCAGACGCGTACCCAAGCTCTTCTGCAAACTCTGCCAGAACTGAGATGTGAACCTCGTGTCTCTGTCAGACACGATACTCACGGGGACTTTGTGAAGTCGCACAACCTCCTGCACGATTCACGTTACATCACTATCCACACTAGGGAAAAAGGAAATAAAAAGAAACGGAGAGTAAAAGAATTTTACCTCCATATATCTCCTCGCTAGCGCCTCAGTGGACTGTCCCACTCGGAATGGAATAAAGTGCGCAGATTTGGTCAATCGATCTACGATCACCCAAATCGCGTCATTCTGCTTTGGACTCCGAGGTAGTCCAGTCACGAAATCCATAGTGATGTGTTGCCATTTCCACTCCGGAATCGGAAGCGGTTGTAGCAACCCGGCCGTACGCTGATGCTCCGCCTTCACTTGCTGGCAAACCAAGCACTTGGCTACACTTCGAGCCACGCTCCTCTTCATACCATGCCACCAATAATTCAGACGAAGATCCTGGTACATCTTGGTGCCACCAGGATGCACAGAATACGGCGAACTGTGTGCCTCCACCATCAAATCCTCTCTGATATCCCCAGCTGGCACACACAACCTGGCTCCAAACCTCAGCGAGCCATCCTCGTGAATCAAAAAGTCAGCCCGCAAACCGGCTCCCACCTGCTCCCGAATCTTCACCAGCTTTGGATCCTCAGCCTGGCCAGCCTTAATCCGATCCACGATCGTCGACTGTACCTGCATGTACATCAACGAAGAAGCCTCCCCAGGAAGAACAATCTCCACGCCAGACTCGCAAAAATCCTGCTGCAATCTCCACTGCGAGGTCAAAATCATCACCGCTGGAAGCCTACTCAAAGCATCCGGAACCACATTCACCTTGCCAGGGTGAAACTGCAAATCAATCTCATAATCCGCCATAAGCTCCAACCATCGACGCTGTCGCATGTTGAGCTCCTTTTGAGTGAAAATGTACTTCAAGCTTTTGTGATCGGTGAAAATCTTCACTTTCTCACTCAGCAGGAAGTGCCTCCAAATCTTAAGAGCAAACACAACGACAGCCAACTCCAAATCATGCGTCGGGTAATTCTTCTCATGAACCTTAAGCTGACGCGACGCATACGCCACAACATGCCCATGCTGATGCAACACACAACCGAGACCCTTGCCAGAAGCATCGCAAAAGATCTCAAATCCACCGCTGCGATCAGGCACAACAAGAATAGGGGCAGTCGTCAACCTCTCCTTCAGAATACCAAAAGCACTCTCACAATCACCCGACCAAACAAAAGCAACATCCTTCCGCGTCAACCTGGTCATCGGCTCAACAATACAAGAAAAGTCCTTAATGAATCGCCGATAGTAACCAGCAAGTCCAAGGAAACTCCGAATCTCAGACGCAGACGACGGAACAGGCCACTCCCTGATGGCCCGAATCTTCTCGGGATCCACAGAAATACCATCTCCAGTCACCACATGCCCGAGAAAAGCAACTCTATCCAGCCAAAACTCGCACTTTGAAAACTTAGCATACAAACGATGCTTCCTCAAAATCTCCAACACCGTCCTTAAGTGTGAGGTATGCTCTTTCTCTGACTTCGAATAGATCAGAATGTCATCAATGAAGATAACGACAAAGTTATCCAAAAAGTCGTAGAAAATCAGGTTCATCAGATTCATGAAAACTGCGGGCACGTTAGTTACGCCGAAAGGCATAACCACGAACTCATAGTGTCCATACTTCATCCTGAACGCTGTCTTCGGAACATCATCCTTCTTCACCTTCAACTGATGGTAACCACTCCTCAAATCCAACTTAGAAAACACCCTCGAACCTCCAAGCTGATCAAAAATATCATCGATGCGAGGCAACGGGTATTTATTCTTGATGGTCACCGCATTCAACTCCCCATAGTCCACACACATGCGACGCGAACCATCCTTCTTCTTCACCAGCAGCACCGGTGCTCCCCACGGAGACACACTAGGATTAATATAACCCTTCTGCAAAAGCTCATCCAACTGCTTCCGCAACTCCTCCAATTCTGCAGGTGCCATACGATACGGCGCCTTCGAAATCGGCTGCGCACCTGGAACAAGATCAATAGAAAATTCCAGGGCTCGATCAGGCGGCAAACCAGACATCTCCTCGGGGAAGACGTCGCCAAAATCTCGCACCACAGCTGGCCACTCCAGCTCCATCTGCATAGCCACAGCCTCCACCGGCCTGGCCCGAAATCTGACAGGACCAAGCGAACTGCTACCACGACTGAACTCAAATACTTGATGTCCGGGAATCTCAAACACCACCTTCTTCCTCCGACAGTCGATAGTAGCATAGAAGCTCGCAAGCCAGTCCATCCTAAGAACTGCATCATAGTTGATAATGTCGTGGGCAATGAAATCAGCGAAAAGCTCATGTCCACAGACCACCAACGAGCAAGAATTGCAACCACGATGCACCGAGACCACGCCATTCCCTGTAACGATATTCCAACTCTAGGAAAGAGGGGACGTCGACAAGGAATGCCTCTCCACGAAGCTCCGAGAAATAATACACATCGATGCACCAGAGTCAAAGAGGACTCGTGCAGGAAATGTGCACACCAAAACCACACCTACCAATCAATTAACAATCAAACCCTAGTCTAGCAAACAATCATGTTCAAGCAAACAACACAATCTAACAATCAAAACCAGCTAGGAAAGTAACAGCTAGATTGAGGATTACCTGCGATAACCTCATCCACAGCCTCGCTCTCTACAGCGGTCATCAGAAAAGCCTGCCTCCTCGGCGGAACAGCCTGTCGAAAAGCCTGTCCCTGTGGAACAAGAGCTGCTTCACGACCAACAGGAACAGACGCTCGCTGCTGCAACGGCTGTGCTGCAACAGGTGCCCTCCGCAGCTGATTCGCATGCCGACAATCCTTCGCGACATGGGAAGCATCACCACAAACCAGACACTGGCCCAAAAACTTCCGACACTGATCCTTGACGTGGCCAGGCTTGCCGCAGAAATGGCAAGTCTTTAGAATAGGCCCTCCTGGCCTCTTAAACTGAGCAGACTGATTAGGCCTGAATCCAGGTCTAACCACAGCTCTCGCCTGTTCCACAGGCCTCTTCCCAGCACCAACAATAGACCCCCTCCTCTGGTTCACGAGCAGCTCCTGCCTCTTGGCTGCTACTAGAACCTTCTGATAAGACTCTCGGTCAGAAGAGGTCACAAAACTCTGGAGCTCTGAAGCAAGCCCCTGCAGGAACCTCTGAGCTCTCTCCTCAGTGTCCTGCACCATCTTTGGTGCAAACCGACTCAGCCTCATGAACTCTTGGTGATATAGGTCCACCGACGAGCTCACTTGCTTCAAATCGATAAAACGCTGCAGCATCTCTTCCCTGGCAGCTTTCGGAAAGAACTCACCCTCAAATCTGGCCTTGAAGGTAGCCCAAGCTATCGGCTCCACCAACATCTTCTCTTCCGCATCCCACCAATTCTGAGCATTATCCTTGAGTTGCCTCTTCGCCAAATCAACCCATCCAGCCGGGGTGATCTTGGCCATCTTCAGATTGTCCTCGATGTTCCGAATCCACTCATCAGCAGCCAGAGGACCCTCGGACCCATCAAAATATGCGGGACCCAGCTCCCGAAATTGCTTCGCTCCTGGCTCAGAGCGAGGGGCATCCGGAAGAGCCCGGGCAGCTCGAGCAAGTGGAGCATTCTGGACTTGCAGAAGCACGCCCTGTTGCACTTGCATCATCTGAAGCATCATCCGCATCATCTCACCGCTGGTGGGTTCCCGCTCAGGCTCCTCATCATGAGGGAGCGCACCACTACCCCCACCACGGGTGAAACGCCTTCCTGCCATCTAATGACACAGAGAACGAATCAGATTAGACTCCTAGCTTGTGACATCGGATGTCGAACTTAGTTTATTGGACATTCTAATTTTATTATCGCTATTCCAAAAATTGCAGTTACAGAATGACCTGCATGGGCAACCAACAAAACCTGTCACGACCCGCTTCCCTAAAATGGAGGCGAGACGTGAGAAGGTCCGCACGAGAGTGGAGCCTTGAAGCCCCAAACCTGATAAGCGTCAATATTACATAAGCAGGTCCCTGTAACCACAACGGAACAACAATAATAACACAAGGAGAGACTGAAATAAAATCTTACATCTCATAAAGTCCAATATCCAAAATAAGTCCAACATCTAGAAAAGCCACCAGGCTAAAAGAAAGAGTCTAAAGGCCCAGAACAAGGCCAACAAAAGCAACGACATAACAAAGTATAGGTGCTACGCACCGATAACAAAACAACTGTCTAAACAAAAGGGAAGCACAACGAAAACACTAGGACTGGTCCCCAGTGTCCACGTACTCCCCGTCGAACACAAGCTCGGGATCGGCGTCAGCAAACACCTCGTCCTCAACAAGGTACTCAGGCTCAGGATCTAACATGTGTCACCCAAAAGAGTAAAGGGGCACATGTCAGCAAGTCTAAAAGACTTGGGCAAGGAAACTGAAAGTAAGGCAACTAGCAACCTAGCAGTTATGGTATGCATGACATGGCAGTTATAACATTAGTGCACAATCAAGACATGGCAAGACAATCTGTACAAGAGAACAATCATCGGGACAAGACAAGAGTAGCCAAGCTACTATCAACCTCAATCAATTCACTATTCACGTTTCACGTTGTTTTGTAGATGTTTACGCCTTACAGCTGAACGGTTTCACATTCACGCTGAGTGGCCACTTAACAACTACCCCAAAACCCAGAGTTTACGCCTTACAACTGCAGTTGCAGATCAGGCAGACTCCCAGTTGAATGACCGCTTAACTCTTACCCCATCCCACACGTAAACAAGCCAGTGACCCTGCACATGAGCCCAGCAAGTGAGCGAGGGTTGCCCCGCACGGGAGCTTGTTTTCCTATTTCACAATTCAATATCGAGCGTTGGGGTTTCCAACTACAGGGCTCGCTTCTGGAACACGAGCCAGGAACACAAGCATCGTATCGAAGCTACGCAATCACAACAACACTTAAAGAATGCAATGACATGACAATTAATTCGCGTACCGATAATGGAAAGTAAACATGACATGGTAATTGTGCGACATGATATTTGTCGGAACTAGCTTCGTTGTCAAGCTAGTTCCCCAATTTGCGCCTAGGCGAGTATCATTTCGTCGCCTAGCCTCTTTTACGCCTACAACAAGCAAATGGCCTAAAACATGGCCTAAACCCTAAGTGGCAAGTTTCACTTGCCTAGCACCGGTGATGACGATCACGAAGGTTCGTCTCACGGATGCTAATCTACGGGGAAAAATCGCTGTTATGGGGAAACAATCATCAAACAACATGAAATTTCATTAGGGTTTCATAAAAATACAAATAGGTTATAAAACATCGAGAGATCGATTTCTTACCGAGAGGAAGCGGAAGAAACACTCCGGAGAACCCTAGAACCAGATCTGGAAACAAATGGAGAAGTTTGGAGAAACTAGGGTTTTGGGGGATTTTGGGGATTTGATGGAGATTTGGGGAAGATGAGAGGTAGATAGAGTGGATGGATGGTTTGGATGATGGATTTAGGGCTTGGGATGAAGGAATAGGGCTTGGAGGAAGATGATGGCTCAATGGCGGAGATTTTAGGGTTTTGGGTCGAGTGGAGGAAGAAGAAAACGTTTGGGAGGGGTATAAATAGGATGGGCTGGCGGCTGCCCAGAAATTAGGGTTTTAACACAGGTTAGTCGGTCAAAGAGCAACCACTGACCGACTAGTTTGGCAACCAGTCGGTCGGTCGACCAACGCAGACCGACTAAGTGTAAACAGTAACTTCTGAACGAAAATAGGATTTTAGAATTAGTCGGTCCATGAACAAATACTGACCGATTAGTTTAGCATCTAGTCGGTCGATGAACGTTCTTAGACCGACTAAGAGTGAACAGTATTGATACTAAAATTTAGATGATGAGTTAGTCGGTTAAAGAAGCATTGCTGACCGACTAGTTTGCAACCTAGTCAGTCAACCAACGTTATTAGACCGACTAACGATAAACAGTAACTCCTGAATAATTTAGAAAGCCAACTAGTCGGTCCAAGAAGGATTGCCGACCGACTGGATCGTCATCTAGTCGGTCGGTGCCCCTTCTTATACCGGCTAATAAGCACCAAAAGTTCCGATACGGAGCGCGGGGCCCCGGGATCGATTCCTAAGACTCCTAGGCTTGATCTAATAGTAAGATACGACCGTTATGAAGTCCGTCACGAATGACATACTTCGAAAATCGACGATCCTAAGGAAGAAACAAGAATTCACGACGAATCGATCGAAAATGAAAGCTACGGAGACGAAAACCACACATGAGGAGAAAATCCACCAAAACATATATTATATTAGTATAAATCCAGATACATGAAAAGCAGTCGTTACAGGTGGCGAGGGGATTGTACCCTCAACTTATGTCTGATGAGAATCCTTCGATGCCAAGGGGATTGGCCCCTTGACTTCTGTTCGACGAGATTTGTTCGGTGGCAAGGGACGTGCCCCTTTGACTTACTTCCGACGAAAGTCGTTTGGTGGCAAGGGGATGACCCCTTAACTAATTTCCAAGGAAAGTCGTTTAGTGGCGATGGGATTGGCTCCTCGACTTACGACCGATGGGAGTCATTCAGTGGCGAGGGGGGGTAGCCCGTAGACTTATTCTCGATGAAATTCGTTCGATGTCGAGGGGATACCCCCTCCACTTACGTTTGATGAGGGTCGTCCGGTGGCAAGGGGATGTCACCTGGACTTGAGTCTGACGAGGATTGTTTGGTGGCGAGGTGATGGCCCCTCGACTTATATCCGATTAGGATCGTTTGGTAATGAGGGGATGACCCCTCGACTTACATCTGACGAGTCTCATTCATTGGTAAGGGGATGACCCCTATCCTTGTTCGGTGGTGAGGGTATGCCCCCTCGACTTACATCCGACAAAAGGCATTCTCGATCATTTTGTATGGCCCGCCTGTGCATAGTTGGCTCTTCGTTTCTATAGCTAAGCATCCCATAGGGTCTTTAAAGGTATGGACCATAGTGCTCATGAAATCAGACCTTACAAGGCACATTGATCACGCATGTTATCTGATCAAGATAATGGGCGTTTTTAAAAAAATAATTTTATTCATTCAACTAATAAATGAAAAACTTAAACAATTAAAATTCGTACATGCATTTTATTTCATATGAAGTGGGTGTCGCCTAGTGCCGTTTGAATTTCCAATCTAGTGGTTCCTCCTTATAGTTCAGTCAATGACCTTAGTAACTGGTGAATCAGGCATGTGTCCCTTTCCATTGTCTTTTTACTTTGTTGTTCCCTGCTTTACCTAGGTGTCGTCGAAGAATTCTTTAGATGGTCCCGCTTGACAAGAGCTTCGATGTTCTCTTTTATGGTCAAGCAGGTGTCTGTGTCATGGCATTGTCGTTGTAGTCCTATAAAATTTAAGATCGTCTCTTTTCTCGTATCTATTTTTCTGTTTGAGAGGAGGTTGGTTGAAGAGTCCCTCGAGTTTAGCGTAGGCCAGGACCTCAGCTCTAGTAGCGTTCAGATTGGTAAAGGGATCATCGGTCGAATGATCCTTGTCTTTGGGGGGTCCTTTCACATTTCCGTCGGTCTCGGGATTCTCGACAGGGACTATCACATGTTCGAGCCTCTCGCCTGGTTTCTCCTTGGCTCTTGAAGGAGCTCCTCTTTTGGGCGACGAGAGCTTCTTCCAAAAGCATGAATCGCTCTGCCCTATTGACAAGGTCATTCGGTGATCGTTGATGTAAAGACTTTAGCAGATCTTCACAATGGATTCCTTATGTGAGAGCCACGATGACTATATTGTCGGTGACACCTTCAACTTGCAGCCTCTCATTGTTGTATCATTTGAAGAATTCTCACAGTGTTTCCCTTTTCCCCTGCTCTAGAGTGAACATGTGCGATGGATTTTTCTTCTGCCTTCATCCTGCCATAAACTACCGACAAAGGACTTGTGACAAGTCCTCAAAGGATCCAATGCTATGATTGGGTAATCCACCGTACCGTTCATCTGATGCCTTGATGAGAGTGGTATGAAAGGCACGACATCGGTATGGTTTGTCGGCCCCATGTAACTCCATCATCGCCCCTACCATCTTATTACTTTAGGGCGGTATCTTGAACTTCAGTAGCTGCGGGGGACCAAAGTGATGTTCTACTTCAACAGATTCCATTTACCGTTTAGACCAGGAGCATGGAAAATTGGAGGTTGTTCCTCACCACGATGGTATGTCTTTCGGTTGGTGGATGCACTAGAGGAATTGACAGGATGCTCTCTGAGCAATTGGGAGAGCCTCGATGAGGAGTCTGCCCTTACGACACTTTTGTTTTATACCCATTTGCAGGCCTCGTAGGGCTGCCGCTGCGACCCTGGGTGCATAGGTCCTTCTATAGCTTTACATAGCTACAAGTAGGACATGAAGCTCGTCTATTGTTAGCGATCCACATGCCCTGTGGTGGCCCGACAGAGCGGTTGTTATTACCTTCCCTTTGATCATCGTGAACTCTGTCGTTGTTGTTGACTTCGGGCCGTCGTTGAGATGTAAGATTGGTATTAAGCAAAGGGTTGGCCCGCCGCTCTGAATTTGGATCCCGAGTTCTATGGCTCCCTGGTGTAGGCTGTGCCTCCATAGGGGCTAGCATTGAATTGGTAGGTGGCTGTAATGTAGCCACCTGTATTGGTTGTTGGGTTATTTGATGGATGTCAGCAATCAATGCCGTGAGGTTGGCATTGACCGACTAGGTAAAGTTTGTCAAATTGCTCTTGCAAGACCAGTCACGTGAGTCATCCCCCCTCTGACAAAGACCTAGCATCATCATCGATGAGCTGGGCATCGTTATTTATGCCAAGGATTGGTCAAGTGTTGGTGGGTCAAGTCGACATGTCCTTTGTTTTGGGATGCTGACTGCGATGTTTCCCACAAACGGTGCCAAATGTTGATGGATGGGTTCCAGCCAATATTAAGGACGGTTAACTTGAACGCCTCTGATGAGGTGGATTCTTGTCAGCTATTGAGTGGGACCCGCGATGGATTGAACCTGGGTCGTGGAGAGCATGTCTCGAGCTATTAGGTAGACAATCGACCTTTCTCTGATAGTTTTGGATGAGGCACGACCGATCGTTGGGTGGTATGGAACGACCCTTCTAACTACTTTTGGAATCGACCTTCAGGCTATCTGCAAGACATACACTCGTGCAGGGGGTCGGATTTGGGTTTCGACCCAAATCCCCTCCGATGCTTAAGTTAGTTTTGGAGCTAAGAAGGCTAGGGCAGTCAAGATCGACCTAAACGGAGATCTTCTAGTGGAAGAAATGTAAATGGAAAGTAAATAGATTTGTCAGAGTACCTAGTATTCAGTACATCTGGAGTGTCCCATGTACTGTTGGTGTTTCTTCTATTTACAAGTGGAGGCATCTCCTAAGTGCTGTTGGCAAATAACTGTCACCAATTATGTTGGCATGATCACTCCTGAAGGATAGGCATAATCGATGTCGAATCGTCCTGTTATTAACAAGCCTTTAATTAACCACCTCCTTAAGTTTCGAAAGCTCAACGGGAAGATTATACATAGGCTTTGACCAGGTGGCCGATTAATCTCTCTTGTGGGCTCCGCGGATTTGATGGGACATAGCTTCTCCTTTGTGGGCTCCCTCACTTAGTTTGGGATATGACCTTTTCCCTTCGGGGGCCGGCCCAATGATGTAATATGAGGAAATGGCGATACAATGTTTTATTTGATTAATTGTGTGGCACAGATTACCACATTGATAAATTGTGGATGCATTCAATTAGTAGAAAGTAGAAACTCTCTCAAGAATAATGTTTCTAATTGAGCAAGCTGTTGTAGACACAAGTACTGTATATTTATTATAGTATAGTAGTTATTACTCCTTGTGAATTACTCTAAATTTTTCTGTAGTAGTGATCAAGCATTACATTTGACGTAATAACACATGCAGTGTCTTTTTTGATTGCCTTTTATTTCATACATTCACCACATAAGAATTGTATATAAGTGTTGAACATATTTTCTACCTATATTTTCCACCGTTTTCCCTTATTTTACTTGGTTTATTTTACACCATCACCTAATTTTCACTGCCTTTTGTTTTTCTTTACTACTTTTATGCTCAGGGTGTTGTTCTCTTGTGTTATAGATGACCGAGCTCGAAACGATGCAATATAGTCAGTATTGGGGCCGATGAAGCAAGAGCGAGGTGCGACGAACAGTTAGCGTAGCCTTGTAGGCCAAATGTGAGAGAAGAAGGCTTGTCACGAAAGTGCATGAATTTGCACGGGCGTCTCAGTGCACTAACTACTAAGAAGAAGCTGCAGAAGGTCGGCACGACCGTGCTAATTAATTAGAAGAGATCAGTAGACGCACGGATGGCTTGCACGACCGTGCTTAATTGAGGGCGGTTGGAAACATATTTTGGATGACACGACCGTGTCGATTAGTGGCACGACCATGCGAGCCGATGAAGGTGCACCCCTACTTAGGTTTTTCGCTTTGGCATGGCCGTGCCGATTAGTAGCACGACATGTAATGCCCTACCAGCTACTGCACAAGTACTAGAGGGGGGGGGGGGTGAATAGTACTTTAAAATAATAAGGAGTATAATTCCAAATTAAATTGCAATCAACTACCAAATCAATTTGCGGAAGCTTAAATTGAGTGACGACAACGAAATTAACAATGCTAACAAACGATGTTAATGGGTTCGGATCCACCCAAGTCTCCCCGACTTGTTCCCGGTGATCCTACGTCCCAACCACCCGGATCCCCTCCGGATACTTGAGTTAGAAACCCTAACTCAAGATTTCCACTATGAATATCTTGTGAAAAACCTTCACAAGATCAAATCATACATGCAATGGCAAAGTGAATCCCACAACCCGGGATCACAAACTTCTCTCACAACCGAGAGAGCCAATAAGCAATATAAAGAGTTTAAATGAAATAAATACTCTTACCACAAAATCCTATACCTTGAGTTTTTCTTACCCAATAGGTGGAATGAAGGATTTGAGGAAGATGAAGTCACCAAGCCCTAGCACCAAGGAAATGAGCAGCAATGGGTGCCTAGGGAAGAGTTGGAGACTTGGATCAAGCAATAGCTTGAGGAGCTCACCAAGAAAAAGCTTCTCTCTAGATCTAGAAATGAGAGAGAATCGGTTTCTTGTGAGGAAGAGAGCTTTAGATTTGAGGGAGAATAGCTATCTCTTTAGAACTCAATGAATCTCTTAATGGCAGCTCTATCTCAGATAGAAATGACCTAGGTTCGTATTTATAGGAACCCAAAAACATAAGTTAGGTCAATCTCCAACGGAAAGAAATCTGGGAGAATTAGTCGGTCAAGGAACAATCACTGACCGACTAGTTCATCAACTAGTCGGTCAGTCACAAAGCATGGACCGACTAAGAGCAGATCAGAGAAGAGATAGAATTTCAGACCTAGAAAACTAGTCGGTCCAAGAACACTGTCTGACCGACTAAGAGGCAAAACAACATAGTCTGAAGGCAAGTTGACTTAGTCGGTCCAAGAACAAAAGTTGACCGACTAGATAGTCAACTAGTCGGTCATCAAACGTTCTTAGACCGACTAACGGAAAACAGTAGCTTAGGAGAAATTTGGCATGTACAGTAAATCACAACTAGTCGGTCAAAGAAGCATCACTGACCGACTAGTTCACAAACTAGTCGGTCGGTGAGTCAACGTAGACCGACTAACTGTAAACAGTAAAGAACAAAGATTTAACTGACAGAAACTAGTCGGTCCAAGAACAGTGGCCGACCGACTAGATCTCCATCTAGTCGGTCAGTACTTGTTCTTGTACCAACTAACATGCACAACAAGGTCCGAATCGAAGCGCGACGCTTCGAGGAAGTTAGAGTGAACTTGTGCAAGAATCCTAGAGCTACGAAATGAGCGAGACTGAAGATAGAAACGTAAGATATACTCAAGGCTTAACATTCTATCAATCGAAACTAAAAGACTATAAATAAAACCTTAATAAACGGTCTTTGAGAGCTTCGATTGAATCTTCATTACTTCCAAAGCGTTGCAGGAGCTTCAACGAAGCTTTAGGCTTGAATACGAGCTTTTGGAAGTGTTGAGATGTCGCTTTGAATATTCTCGTGAAATTGGCGACGATCTCCAATACTGCGCTCACAAATTGTTAGTTCATGAATTATTTATGTTTGCTCATCATCCAAAACCAAATCCGGGGAGTCCAATATTCAACATTCTCCCCCTTTTTGGTGATGACAAACCAACATAAATAATAATCGAAAATAATAATTCAAATGTAAAATACTTACTCCCCCTGCATTGATGACACGTTAATTCCAAAATGAATACAAATGAATTGCATCAAGCAGACGAGTAAGATAAATAAAATGAATTGATTTTTGAAATATCGGATTTTGAAAATCCTTATATGTATCTTAACTCCCCCTGAATCTAACATATCAAACTAGATTCTTGGAAATTGAGTTAAATTTTTCATTTGCGCTATTTATTATCATTATCTCTCCCCCTTTGGCATTATCCCAAAAATGGGGGGCATACAACGACAACAATTAGGAAATGTAAAATCCAACATCGGGAGTCGTAGACGAAGACAATGGACCAACTTGACACCAAGGGAAAAATGTGGAAATCAAAACAAGGTGTGTCAAATTTTCCATTATCAATAAAAAGAAATCAACGATAATCAAAATCATCAAAATTACCAAATGTTTATTCATGTCTTGAATAAAGAAACATACTCTTCAATATTCAATATTCTTGGTTAAATTTGTGCATGGAAAACAATTCTATACAATTATAGAATTTAAATCTATTTAACCAAGTTTTCATGCGTCGAGCGACGAAATCTCATTTCAAATATATTCAACGAATATTAAAATTTGCACGACGAATAAAAGACAAAGTGAACGATGATGAACATATATATATATGCAGAGACAACATGAGTAAATCCAAAAAGATATCACATCGAATATGTGAGATACATCATATCAAGCGCTACATATCATAAAAAAAAGGAATACATCAACATCATCGATACAATATACCCAACAAAAGGAAATACATCATCATCATCATCATTCTCATCAAAAATAAATACAACAGCAGCGACGTCATCCAAAATACATCAAAACATAATAACCCTCATACCCTATCCTAACCCAAAATACTCTCGCAGAGATATATCATCCAAAGCGTATATGGAGAGTCCTCGGAACAACGATCACGAGGAGGAGGCAGGATCTGCAGCGTCCGTGGGTCCAGTCGACGGAGTGGACTCAGGATCTGCAGGGAGTAGAGGCGTCTCAACAGATGGAATCGACGGTGCAGGAGTCGAGATCTCAGCAACAGGCTCAACAGCAGCAGGAGTCTCGACAGAAGCAGCAGCAGCAGATGGCTCTGGAACACCTGAAGAGGTGGCAGCTCCAGGAGCAGAAGAGGAAGTACCAGCAGCAGCAGAAGTGCCCTTGGGGGCACGAGTCGAAGCACGACAGATCTCCTCAACGTCCTCCTCATCCATCTCATCCATCTCCTCTCCCTCAGACACGGAAGGAGGAAGCTCAACACCCATCTGACGTGCCATACGGCAGACCACTTCCTCGGTACGAGCCAAGCGGGACTCGTAACGAAGAAGTATCCGGACGACGTCATCAAGGGTGGCAACGGGAGTAGCAGAGGCACTGGCAGAGGCAGGGACAGACGCTGAAGGTGTCGTCCTCTGAACGTGACGAAGCGCCGCAAGAGATTTCTTGACGGCCGTCGCATTCAGGGGAGGACCGAGGGGACGCTCATCGTCACGAGGCAATGTGACACGAAAATGACGAAACACGAGGGTCAACATGCAAGGAAAAGGAATATGAGCCGATTTATTGGACTTTCGAATACACTCGAAAGAATCAATCTTATCGAGTATAATTCGAGCCCAATTAATCGAGCTCCCCATGAAGATCGCATAGATAAGCGTCAAAAATGGCTGGGATGGTAAAGATGAGGAGCCGTACTTGGGAAGCAAGCACGACTTCAGAATCAGATTTAGGACCCAAGCATTTGGCTTGAAAGATTTAGAGGGCACGCCAATCATGGCAGGAGGAATCTGATGGAAAATCTCTGAAAGGATGGTCTGATCAAGAGAAGAAATATCATCTACCGAGATATCAGAAGGAAGAAGTCCAGACGAAGAGATACCCAAAATCTCTCCTAAGATTTCCGCAGTGAGGACTATAGGAGTCCCCAAAACGGTCGTCTCAATAGAGTGGGTCAGATCGTACTGACCCCGGATCCTATTGGCATAGAAAAGCTTCACTAACCTAGGGTAGGGGTGAGGATTCGCCTTCGGGTCAAATCGAAGGTAATCGAGAAGACCCGACGACGACAGAAGATCAGCTAACCCTATGAAGTCGCTAAACTGGACGAAATGCTCCAGAAGCAGCGGGCAATGTTCGATACGGTTATATGCCGCGAGACACAAAGGGTCATCGCGACATAAGGAAATATCGACACCGCCCACCGGCATCGGAGCCTTTCCCTTAGGTTTACGGGTAGACGTACGAGGGTGGGTGCTAGACTCGGGATGAGTAGGAGGAGTGGGTTCCCTATGAGTCTCGGTCTCGGGGTTATACTCCGTATCGGAATCGGTAGGAGTATGGAACGAAGATGCAGAAGCAAGAATTTTGGCCTTGGGCTTAGGCTTGGGTTTGGGTTTCGGTTGACTTTTAGATTTAGCGGTCGTCGTCCTCTTCTTCTTGAGAGGAGGCGAAGACGACGAAGGATGGGTGGTCTTGGCTCTACGCTTCGGAGGGGTTGGATGCTCGGGATCCGAAGAGATTGGATCAACGGTCATCGGAGAGGGTCTAGAGGGAGTGATCGGAATGCGTGTTCTTGCCATAGTCGAAGCAAGACACGGGACAAGGAGATCAAACGAAGAAGCCCTAGCCGAAAAAAAAAATAAACCCTAAGAACCCTAAGAACCCGAGCAAGCCCTAGCTCTAGGAAATGAAATCTAACCCTAGGAGGAGAGGAGATCACCTAGAACGAGGGGCCGACGGAGGAGATCGACGGAGATGGCCGGAAAAATGGCCGGAGATCGATCGGAAGTCGAAGGGTTTCGAGGGAGGTCGGGGTTTTGAGCGGAGAGAGAAGAGATTTCGATCGATTAGAATGAAAATCGATCGACTAAACTGAGTTTAAGTCGGTCGATTTCGCAAAAGACCAAACAGCCCCTGGCACAACTAGTCGGTCACAGTTCAAGCACTGACCGACTAGATCACGATCTAGTCGGTCGGTCAATGAGCTTGAACCGACTAGTTGCAAACAGTGGCTGAATCCAAGATTTACTGACAAGATTTAGTCGGTCTGTGTTCATTTACTGACCGACTAGATCTCAATCTAGTCGGTCGGTCACTGAACATGAACCGACTAAAGAGTCAAGAACTTGAAAATCAAGTTCTCTCCATAATACGCTTGGACTATATGTCTCAAAACTCTCAATAAACATCTAAACTACCCCATTAAACATCGAAAAACAGGAATTTGACGATTACGCACAAATCGAACGAAAAATTAAGATATCACTTAAAATTCCCGAAAAACCAATAATTCTAGCATGAATGAGATATTGTCAAGAATAATAGCATGCAAAATTATTGAATGAAACATGAATCCTATATTTCGGATTCACCCATAATCCCCAATTCTCGACGCAACCGCACAAAGGAGTCCTCCTTTAGGGGTTTCGTGAAAATATCGGCGATTTGCTTTTGGGTTTCAACGTACACTAGAATGATGTCCTTTTTAGCAACATGGTCATCTAAAAAGTGGTGGCGGACATCTATGTGTTTCGAGCGGGAATGATGTACCGGGTTCTTGGAAAGACATATTGCACTTTGGTTGTCAACCATGATAGGGCAAGTATCACAATTTATACCAAAGTCTTTAAGTGTGTGTCTCATCCAAAGAACTTGAGCACACGCGGCACCGGCGGCAATATATTCCGCCTTGGTGGTTGAAAGTGATACGGAATTTTGCTTCTTGGAAAACCAAGAGACAAGAGAATTTCCTATAAAATGGCAAGTGCCACTAGTACTTTTCCTGTCGGATTTGCATCCCGCATAATCGGCATCACTATATGAGATTAACTCATATGTGCTAGATCTCGGATAAAGTAATCCAAAATCTAAAGTGTAACTTAGATAGCGAAAAATACGCTTTACCGCTACTAAGTGAGACTCCTTAGGTTGAGACTGATAACGAGCACATATACATACGGCAAACATAATATCGGGCCTACTTGCGGTAAGATAAAGCAAACTACCAATCATACCTCGATATAAACGAATGTCTACATCCTTACCGCCCGTATCCTTGTCAAGATGCGTAGTCGTGCTCATTGGAGTCTTTTTCCCGGAGGCATTCTCCATTCCAAATCGCTTTAGCAACTCCACCGTGTACTTCATTTGGTGGATGAAGATTGCATCGTTCATTTGGCGAATTTGGAGACCTAAGAAATATTTGAGTTCGCCCATGTGGCTCATCTCAAATTGTTCCTTCATAACATTAGAAAACTCTTCGCAAAGAGTGAAGTTAGTAGCACCGAAAATGATATCATCAACATAAATTTGTACTAATAAAATATCATTATTCGCATGCTTAATAAAAAGTGTTGAATCGGCTTCGCCCATTTTAAAATTCAAATCCAAAAGAAAATTCTTTAGGCGATCATACCAAGCTCGAGGAGCTTGTCTCAAACCATAAAGAGCTTTCTTTAGTTTAAAAACGTGATTTGGAAATTTTTCATTTATGAAGCCCGGAGGTTGAGAAACGTAAACTTCCTCAACTACATCTCCGTTTAAAAATGCACTTTTAACATCCATTTGAAATAATTTAAATTTCTTATGGCACGCAAAAGACAAAAGTAATCTAATTGATTCTAATCTAGCTACCGGAGCGAAAGATTCTTCGAAATCGATACCTTCCTCTTGACGATAGCCTTGAGCAACTAACCGAGCTTTGTTCCGGACGACGACTTGGTTTTCGTCGGTTTTGTTCTTGAAGATCCACTTTGTCCCTATGACGGTGTGGTTCTTCGATGGCAATGGAACGAGCTCCCATACCTCATTCCTCTCGAATTGAATGAGCTCCTCCTCCATGGCTAAGATCCAAGCGCTATCTTCGCATGCTTCATTAATATTCTTTGGCTCTATCGATGAGACAAAGGCACAATTTGCGAAGTGGTGAACTTGCGATCTCGTCTTGACACTATCATAGATATTGCCAATGACTTGCTCATGGGGATGGTCACGAACCGAATGAAGCCGTTTGGGAATACCTTGATCACTAGGAACATTCTCAACAACTTCATTAGTTGGGTTAGTCTCAATAGAATCAATAGAATCATTAGACTTAGAATTATCAAACGAATCACATAAAACATCCAAAGAATCATTATCATTTGAAATTCTAGTTGGAACAAATCCTTCATTAAATGAGACATGAAGCGACTCCTCGATCGTTGAGGTTCGTTTGTTGAATATCCGGTAGGCTTTGCTACGCGTAGAGTATCCAACAAAGATCCCCTCATCGGATCTTGGATCGAATTTGTCCAAACAACCATATGTGTTCTTAATAAAACATTTCGAACCATAAACACGAAAATGTTTAACTTGAGGCAACCTACCAAACAACAATTCATAACAAGTTTGTTTAGTGCCGGGCCTCAAAAGTATTCTATTAAACACATAGCAAGCGGTGTGTACCGCTTCCGCCCAAAATTGATGGCCAAGTTGGCTATCATCAAGCATAGTGCGAGCACACTCCACTAGCGTCCTATTCTTTCTCTCAACTACACCATTTTGAGGCGGTGCACGAGGGAAAGAGAAGGTGTGAGTAATACCAACTTCATCACAAAATGTCTCAAAAGACTCATTCTCAAATTCACCTCCATGATCACTACGAATAGTGACAATGGTGTTTCCTAAGAGATTTTGTACTTTCTTAACAAAAATTGTGAAGTTTTCAAAAGCTTCATTTTTATTGCACAAGAAAAATACCCAAGTAAATCTTGAATAGTCATCTACGATGACAAGTCCATACCTTGCATTTCCTAAGGAAGCTACTCTAGTTGGCCCAAATAAATCTAGATGTAATAGCTCTAGTGGCCGTTTTGTAGAGATGCTTTTCTTAGGTTTAAATGAAGATTTAGGAAGCTTGCCGCGTTGACAACAATCACAAAAACTTTTCTTTTCAAAAACAAGCTTCGGAAAACCTTTAATAGAATTCAATTTTGAAAGCTTATATAGTGTTCCAAAGTTCACATGTCCAAAGCGTCGATGCCATAAGTGTTGTTCACTTGTGTTGGCAACGAGACATTGTTCATATGACTTAGGAAGATCCAAAATATAAATGTCTTTACGACGAGTTCCGGAAAATAATAATTTTTCATTATCCTTTCTTAAAATATGACACAATCCTTTCGCAAAGCTAACTTTGTAACCTTTGTCACAAAGTTGACTTATTGAAATAAGATTATGATTTAAACCACTAACAAGATACACATCACTAATTAATGGTTTAGAAGGGTTACCTACATTACCAACACCTATGATGGTTCCGCTCTCGTTGCCTCCAAATACGACGCGGTTTCCATTCGCAATGGGAACCACTCCGGAGAGCAAACGAGCGTCACCCGTCATGTGTTTGGAACACCCGCTATCGAGTATCCAATTCCCTTTGGAGCTAAATTCAAATTTGTTGCTCCTTCCCTTTTTCTTTTCCTTGAGTACCTAAAGATAGAAACTTCCATATCATGGTACCCAAGGTCATTGGGTCCAAGGGATTAGACCTTTGGAAGCCAAGTCCAAGTGGACTTAGACTTCCCCACATAATTCTTACTATGCACAACATCCGAAAAATAAGCATTCATGTACATTTGTTTTTCGTCCATGCTTGTGTCCTTTGGGCTCCAAATAGTGAATATTTTGGGAGCCATCATCCTATTGGGTGCATGCATGCGACGTTGATTTCTACGTGATGCATGTTGTGGATAGGCATACGGGACATGATGGAATGGTGCACGATGAGAATTATTCATATGATGCGGTGTGTGATCATAAGCATGTGTGGGAACACGTGCGTGAGGGTGTCTCACATGGTGTGCACGTGCCCGAGAATGTGTTGCATAAAAATCATCATATGTGTGAGATGGTGGAGTAGGACGTGTGTTCCTACGTGGCATGGTATTGGTGTACATATAAGCATGCCCCTTCTTTGGAGGTCCACCCAAAGTGGGTTTCTTTCCAAAAGAGGGCGTGGACGAAGTGGAAGCATCATTGGTAGATGAACTATCAATAGAGTGTTTGCTACCACTCGTAGAGTCACCGGAAGTTAGCCTAACAAAAGTAGTGGCCGCTTTGGATGGACATCCCATCGTATACCCCAAACCAATGTGGTGATTGGCCGGAAGTAAGTCACTTAGGATTTTATCCAAATGGTCCTTACCTTTGTTGAATTTGTTAATTCGGCCCAATGTGTTCTCATATTTCTCTTTGAGAGAACGCATAGAAGTATCCAAATTGGATACTTGCGATGTGAGCACAAAAACACGAGATTTAAGATTCTCGTTCTCAATACTCAAAGTCGAGTTTTGAGAAGTTAAATCCGCTATCCTATGTTCTTCCGGATCCTCGATGCTAACATGTTCAAGTTTAGATTTGAGATTAACAATCTCATTTCTTAACTCTTCAACAACGGTGTCGTTGTTGGTGATGATAGTCTTAGGCGATGTTTGAATGCTAGCTAGGTCATCTTTTACCTTAGTATATCTATTTACTAACTTAGTGTATTTTGACCAAAGTTGAGAGTTAGCATTTCTAAGATCATCCATTGTTACCTCATCGCTTTCGTCATTACTATCATCGGAAGAGGAGGATCCTTGATCGTTCTCCTCTCTTGCCATGAAGCACATATGTGCTTGCTCCACTTTCTCATCATCCGACTCTCCGCTTGAGGAATCCTCGGAGTCGGTGAATGTTGCTCCGACAAGTCCTTTCTTGTACCCCTTTTTGTATTTCTTGGACTTATCGAATTTTGGCGCCTTCCACTTCTCCTTTTGTTTGTTGAGAGGACACTCCGCTTTCATGTGTCCTGGCTTATTGCACTTGAAACACAAAGGAGAGGAAGAGGCGTTAGAAGAACCAAATTTACCTTTGGTCTTGAAGTTACCTTTCCGGAAGAAACGGTTGAACTTCTTGGCCATGAGTGCCATGGACTCCAAGTCCAACTCGTTTTCCGAGTCTTCATCATCGGAAGATGTGGATGAAGCCGCCTTGAATGCAATCGCCTTTTTCTTAGGCGCATCTAGGTTCAAATATGACTTCATCTTTTCTTGTAGCTTTACCTTGCTATCTTTGCGTACCTCGTATGACATCAAAGTACCCATTAGTTGAACTACGGTATATTTGTTCATGTCATTACCTTCCTCGATGGCGAAGGTACGTTTTTCCCAAGAAGATGGAAGTCCTTCAATAAGCTTTAGGCACTTCTCCTTTTGAGTGTAGATCTTGCCGAGGGCCTCTAACTCGTTTATTATGTCAACGAAGCGAGCGTAATATTCTTTCATCTTCTCGCCCTGTTGCATATGAAACATTTCGTAATCTTTTGTTACGACTACGAGTTTAGAGTCTCTTACCCGACTCGTCCCTTCATGTAGTATGAGGAGAGAGTTCCAAATTTGATATGCACTCTTACATGTGCATATCTTATTGAAGTCCTCGGGCTCCAATGCGCATTGCAAGGCGTTCATTGCCTTGGCATTGCTTACCTCTGCGGCGACCTCCGCGGTAGTCCATTTCTCAAAATCTTCTTCTTCGGGTTCAATATACTCCTTCATTGTAGTTCTCCATAAAGATGCACTTCGGAGGAAGGTTTCCATCCGACACTTCCAGTACCCGTAGTTGGTACCGTTGAAGAATGGAGGCCTCGTAGAGGAATGTCCTTCCATCACGGAAGATGCTCCTTCACGGTTCTTGAAGGTGTCATAGTTGGAAGGTGGACGCACGGTCTTGTTGTCGTTGGCAGACATAGCTGAGAATCTGGCTCTGATACCAAATGTAATGCCCTACCAGCTACTGCACAAGTACTAGAGGGGGGGGGGTGAATAGTACTTTAAAATAATAAGGAGTATAATTCCAAATTAAATTGCAATCAACTACCAAATCAATTTGCGGAAGCTTAAATTGAGTGACGACAACGAAATTAACAATGCTAACAAACGATGTTAATGGGTTCGGATCCACCCAAGTCTCCCCGACTTGTTCCCGGTGATCCTACGTCCCAACCACGCGGATCCCCTCCGGATACTTGAGTTAGAAACCCTAACTCAAGATTTCCACTATGAATATCTTGTGAAAAACCTTCACAAGATCAAATCATACATGCAATGGCAAAGTGAATCCCACAACCCGGGATCACAAACTTCTCTCACAACCGAGAGAGCCAATAAGCAATATAAAGAGTTTAAATGAAATAAATACTCTTACCACAAAATCCTATACCTTGAGTTTTTCTTACCCAATAGGTGGAATGAAGGATTTGAGGAAGATGAAGTCACCAAGCCCTAGCACCAAGGAAATGAGCAGCAATGGGTGCCTAGGGAAGAGTTGGAGACTTGGATCAAGCAATAGCTTGAAGAGCTCACCAAGAAAAAGCTTCTCTCTAGATCTAGAAATGAGAGAGAATCGGTTTCTTGTGAGGAAGAGAGCTTTAGATTTGAGGGAGAATAGCTATCTCTTTAGAACTCAATGAATCTCTTAATGGCAGCTCTATCTCAGATAGAAATGACCTAGGTTCGTATTTATAGGAACCCAAAAACATAAGTTAGGTCAATCTCCAACGGAAAGAAATCTGGGAGAATTAGTCGGTCAAGGAACAATCACTGACCGACTAGTTCATCAACTAGTCGGTCAGTCACAAAGCATGGACCGACTAAGAGCAGATCAGAGAAGAGATAGAATTTCAGACCTAGAAAACTAGTCGGTCCAAGAACACTGTCTGACCGACTAAGAGGCAAAACAACATAGTCTGAAGGCAAGTTGACTTAGTCGGTCCAAGAACAAAAGTTGACCGACTAGATAGTCAACTAGTCGGTCATCAAACGTTCTTAGACCGACTAACGGAAAACAGTAGCTTAGGAGAAATTTGGCATGTACAGTAAATCACAACTAGTCGGTCAAAGAAGCATCACTGACCGACTAGTTCACAAACTAGTCGGTCGGTGAGTCAACGTAGACCGACTAACTGTAAACAGTAAAGAACAAAGATTTAACTGACAGAAACTAGTCGGTCCAAGAACAGTGGCCGACCGACTAGATCTCCATCTAGTCGGTCAGTACTTGTTCTTGTACCAACTAACATGCACAACAAGGTCCGAATCGAAGCGCGACGCTTCGAGGAAGTTAGAGTGAACTTGTGCAAGAATCCTAGAGCTACGAAATGAGCGAGACTGAAGATAGAAACGTAAGATATACTCAAGGCTTAACATTCTATCAATCGAAACTAAAAGACTATAAATAAAACCTTAATAAACGGTCTTTGAGAGCTTCGATTGAATCTTCATTACTTCCAAAGCGTTGCAGGAGCTTCAACGAAGCTTTAGGCTTGAATACGAGCTTTTGGAAGTGTTGAGATGTCGCTTTGAATATTCTCGTGAAATTGGCGACGATCTCCAATACTGCGCTCACAAATTGTTAGTTCATGAATTATTTATGTTTGCTCATCATCCAAAACCAAATCCGGGGAGTCCAATATTCAACACGACAGTGTATATTGTTTTCTATATAAGGAATGTTTGTAACGAGCTAAAGAAAGCTACCTTTTAATTTCAAAACTTTTGTATTGGCATTTTCTCTTGGTTTTCATGCTGATATCTTACTACTTTCTTTGTAAGAATCCTTGCCCTTTAATCTAGTTTAGTAAATCTTCTTGTTCTAGTAATGCACTTGTGATTGTTTGAGTTGTTGGTCATTCATTTGCTTATTTTAATATTTTCTTAGCTATGACCTATATTGTGTTGATTCCATTAATCTGAGCCATGGCTAGTGAGCAGTCCATTAAGCTAGTGCCATGTAGAGCCCTATTGTAGGGATTGATCGTTATGGATCGCCCTAAATATCGACTCAAATGTCGATTGTAGTCCTGTTGTAGGTTGGATAATGAGCCTCATTCAATCCACTACATTAGGATGCTATACAATCCAAATCGTCAACTAACCCTTGAGGTTTGGATTTGACGTCCTTAACGGAGGATTGACCATCTAGTACCCGGTGCCGACGACTAATCGGGCACACTCACTAGAACTACTAATATCGTAGCTCGCGACTAACCATTGGGGCTACGATAGGGATCCACCATATCATCCAAATCCCATCTCTCATGTTTAGATGTTGAAGGGATGAGGATTGAGGCCAAGCCCTTATCGATGACTACAATCCTTATGTCGAGAAATTATATCCATTGCCTAAATCTTTGCAATAGTGGTAATACTCTAGCTCTAACTCTTTCTCCCATTGAAATTTCCTTAGCTTTTTTCTCTCTACACTCACCATACTCACTCTCACGACTACATGAAATATGACAACAGTCATAGGATTCAAACTCTTGTCTCCTCGTGTTCGACACCTGCTGCACATTACACAGTGTGCTTGCAGACTTATTTAAAGCACACAACAAACTTTTGGCTCCATTGCTGGGGAGGCAATCGGATTGACTTTGCATTGATTGAGTGTTAAGTAGACCGTGCTTTCTTCTCTTATTTTTATTTCTTTTGATACTAACCATACTACTAACATTTGTTTTATTCCTTGTTTCTCTCTTATGCCCAGTAGGTGCCTCAGCTCGGGAAACTTAGTACCTCTTAAACCCGAAATAGAAGCCACATTGAGGAGATTAAACATGGAGAGGCGCAGAAGGGAATTGAAGCAAAGAATGGCTAACGAACTGGAATATACGAAATCTCTTATAGACTTCTTCATGCCTTCAAGCAACCCGATTTCCAGCATTAGGCATCCCACAGTCACAACAACATATTTTGAGCTGAGGCCCGGCCTTATTCAGTTTATTCAGCAGGACCAGTTCAACGGTCACCACTCTGAAAGACCAAATGAACATCTGACGAATTTCCTAGAGAAATGTGACACCATCAGGCTAAACAACGTCTCTGAGTGTGCCATAAGACTACACGTGTTCCCTTTCTCTCTAAGGGATAAAGCCAAGGAGTGGCTGAAGAGTAATGGAGCGAAAGTCTTCACCACATGGGATTCCATTGAAAGGGCTTTCCTCAACAAGTTCTTTACGTTCGGTAAACCGTGAAGTTTAGGAATGAAATAACCTCATTCGATTAGCAAGATGGGGAGAGCCTATATGAAGCTTGGGAGCCGTATAAGGAGCTCCAAATGAGATGTCCCCATCATGGGATCCCAAAATGGCTACTAGTTCATACTTCTACAATGGGTTGAAGCATCAGACAAAGATCTTAATTGATGCAGCAGCAGGAGGGGCCATTATGATGAAACCCCCAGAGGCGGCAAAGACATTGTTGGAAGAAATGGATTCCAACAACTACCATTCGGGTAATGAGAGGGAGTCCACCTAGAAGGGCAGCAAGTTAGAAGTTGATGTGATTACGCTCTTTGAGAGAAAATTTGATAGCCTGGCTTAGCAAATCTCCCAGATCAAGGTTAAAACAAAAAGAGCGTCTTCTTTGTCAGCCATAGTAGATAATTATAAGGTATGTAGAATTCAAGGGAATCAATCCCTTGAATGCTAGTTTGGGACATCGCAACCCCAGAGGATGTCATTGGATCAAGTGAATGCCTTATACAACCAAAGGCCTCAAGGAAAACCTTATTCCCAGACATATAACTAGGAGTGGCAAAACCACCCAAATTTCTCATATCGAGGAGGGAACTTCCACGCTCCACTACCTCAGCAGATTCGGTTCTAGCAACCAAGGACAATGGGGAATGCACTGCCACAACTACCGAAGTCTCGCTTAGGGACTACCATTGAGAGCTTCATGGCCCAGCAGGAGTAGAGAAACGATAGCTTCCAGAATGCCATCATGTAGGGGAAAACTAAAATGGATGCTCTCGCTGCCTCAAACAAGATGTTGGAGACCCAGTTGGCACAGGTGCAGTAGATAAGCGCCATAGTGAATAGCCAAGGATCACTCGCTGCTCAACCCCGAGCAGAAACCAAAAATGATGAATACTGTTATGCTAAGGAGTGGTAGGAAGCTAGCTAGACCCCAGGGTGAGCGACGCATCCCTGAGAAGGATGTAGATTCTGGATAGCTAAAGGATAAGGAAGATGTCATAGAACCGACACACGTCTAAGGTCCACCAGTGTCGTACCCCTCGAGGCTGGCTAGAGCAAAGTTAGAGGATAAATATTGGAAATTTTGTGAGGCTCTAAAGTAGTTAAACCTAAAATACCATTTCTGGACGACCTGACAGAAATCCCATCCTTCGACCAATTCCTCAAAGATTTGTTAAAGAAGAGAAAACCATCCACGGTGGCCCTCTCCAAGGAATGCATCACAAGTATACAAAACAAGTTGCCAACAAAATTGGATGATCCAGGGAGTTTCTCGATCCCTTACTTGATCAAAGATGTACATATCTGTTGCGCTCTATGCGACTTGGGAGCAAGTGTGAGTCTGATGCCCTTTTCTATATGCAGGAAGCTGGAGATGGGAGAGCCTAAGCCGATCATGATAATGTTACAGCTCACTGTTCGATCAACTAAGTACCCCGTGGGGATGCTTTATGATGTTCTAGTTGAGGTGGAGGGAATCAAGATACCATGTGACTTCGTTGTCCTCGACATGGACGAGGATTCTATGAAGCCCATTATTTTGGGAAGGCCATTTCGAGTGACAGCTGGTGCAGTTATAGATGTCAAGAATGAGAATCGGTTGTTTAGTGTGGGAGACCAAAAGCTCGACAATGAGTTCCAAGATAGCTTGAAGTCACCCTTGCCTAAGGAGTGCCTCGACATCGACACGATTGCAACACCAAGAACAGAGAACAAGGAGAAAGCTCTTAAGGGAGAACCCTCTACTTCATACTCTGAAACATCCTCTAGCTTGAGTCTATGTTTTCCTACTCTCTCTTTTCTTAATCCCTTTTCTCACATTCAGGGATTGTTCAAGGCGAGTAAAGAAAAAAGATCGGGAATTGCTTAAAAACACGCATCAATTAAGAAGCTGCGAACAATGGATACCGGAGAGAATGCACCGAAGATGAAGAAGTCTACACCTGCTTATGAGCCCCCTCAAAGGGCTAAGGAGATTTACGTGTCGTCGTTTCGACGTCCAGTGCACGTAACCCATCTGCCGTGCCGAACACTTGATTTTGCAGATCGTCGAGCTAACGATGTTAAACAAAGCGCATGGTGGGAGGTAACCCACTTTTCTTACATCTACTTAGCTTAATTTTCATTAGATTTAGTTGAATAAGAGCCGTATAATGTTTTCGGTAGATGTGCACTTGACATTTCACGTTGATTTTCTGTGCAGAAGCTTTGTGCGGCCGTGCTAAAATCACGCACGGCTGTGCTAATCAAAGAAAAAAAGGCCACAGAAGTAATCAGCATTTGCAGGGCCATGTGCATGGCCGTGCTAATTGAACAAAAAAATCCAGCAGACTCACGAGCATGGCCGTGCGGACCGAAGAGAAAATCTGGAGGAGTTACACAACAAGCGGCACAGCTCTGCACAATTTCGGCATGACCGTGCAACCTACATGCAAAGGTTCGATATACTTTTGATACCCTCCAGGAGAACCATTATCACTCACTACTTTCGTGCACTCTTGGCTAGAGTCAATTTTTTCACACACACTTTTGATACCATTCGGTGGTACAACTTTTACATTGCCACCATTTCAATTTCATTTTAACCCTCATCCATGAGTGAGATGAAGCTAGTGTTGGAAACAACATCCTAACCTATGTTTGATGATAACAAACCCTGCTGAACTGTTCTAATCTGTTTGTTGAGTGTGTCACAGGTCCATATAGCCATGATTGCTCAGGTTACACATGTACGTACTCAAGTACGTAGAGATACAAGGCTGAAACTACATTTGGAATTATGCAAGATGCTCAAACAAGAGAGTATAGCTATGAAACTCTACCCTAGAGTTAAACATAGGCTATAAACATCATGGGAATTTTCTCAGGAATTATGGAAATTGTTTGAAACCAAAATACGGGGAAATACGAGGAAATACAGAGTATACAAAGAAGAAAATTTTTCTACAAGTGATGAAATGAGGTGAAACAATTCTAACATGTATATATTGGGCTCTGAGATTTTTGAGAATTTTTTCAGAATTTTTGGGATTTATCTGATGCCAAAATACGGTGGAATACGTCAGAAATACACTGAAAAATCGACATACGGTACTGTTCATACGACGGCTGCCGACATGCCGACTTTGCGGACAGCAAATTTAACACGGGTTTGACCCGCGAGCCGCCTCGTGGCGGATCCCTTGGAACAGTAACCAAACCCGTTAAGCTCAATCCTATATAAACCCATGTACACTCTTCACATTTTCATCAATAACTTGAGTTCTAGAGATCCAAATTGAGCACCGTTTGCGGCGTTGTGACCGTGACTTCATCCCCGATGCAGTGATAGCAAGTTGAGCAGCTAGTTCCTCCTGTGTAGAAAATGAGATCACTTTGAGTGAGGAACTTCTACCGACTACTTCCACGGGGACAGCGACTACTTCTTCTACAGACATCCGATCATCATTCCGTAAGAAGCGTTGCGAAGCTACTGATGTGCTGAAAGATGACAACCAGAGAAATCTTCACAAATGAGCTTTCTAAACTCTTGATCTTTGTTATTTGTGAAGTTATTAATGTTTTGATCAGCATTTCTGTAATATAATTTCTTTCGTTATTTGGGACTCTGGGAACCAAACTTGTTGGGGCAAGTTGGGTTGGGGAGTGATACTTGTATGTTTCTTTTTGGCTTTGGTGAGCTTGAGTTGGTCTGACAGGTTGGTGTTGGGGCACCAATCTAAGGGAGATTGTAACTTCTTAAAGAAACAGTATAAGTGATTGCTCATTGGGGTGGACGTAGGTCATGGGGACCGAACCACGTTAAATTCTGTGTCTTCTGTGAATGCTTTGATTGTCTGATTCCTAAACTGCATGCTGTAAACTAGGCTAAATTTTTATCTTGTGATAATTTGGTCAAAGGCCTATTCACCCCCCTCTAGGCCTTATTTAGATCCTACAAGTGGTATCAGAGCACCAGGCCTGGCCATTTGAGTCTAGTTCATAATGAATACATATGATTCAGCATTTGCTGAAGGACAGTCTACAGTTAGACCACCCAAATTTAATGGGACTGATTTTGCTTACTGGAAAGCTAGGATGAAAATTTTCCTAGTCTCTTAAGATCTTGAAATTTGGAAAATTGTTGCTAAAGGCTATCACCCACATACAATCAAAATTGAAGATATTTATGTACCAAAACCAGAAGATAAATGGGATGATAACGATAACAAACTTTATGCTCTAAATGGTAAAGCTATGAATGCAATTATCTGTGCACTTGACAGAACTGAGTTTAACCGTATATCTCATTGTCTTACTGCGCAGGAAATCTGGAACACTCTCGAAGTCACTCACGAAGGAACCTCTCAGGTGAAGGAGTCCAGATTAGCGCTGCTGAGCTCAGAGTACGATGGTTTCCACATGCTACCAGGAGAATCCATCAAGGACATGTACACTCGCTTCACCGACATCGTATACAACTCAAAAGCCTTGGGAAAGTCTTACGACAGCATCGACCTCATTCGAAAAATCCTAAGAGCGCTTCCTAGTTCCTTCCGGCCTAAAGTGACGGCCATCCAAGAAGCGAGAGATCTCACTAAGCTGAAGCTGGATGATCTGATTGGGAATCTGTTATCCCATGAGCTGGAACTCAAAACCGTCGAGACAAGAGAGAAAGGTGAGGCTAAACCTTTAAAGACCATCGCTCTCAAAGCCGAAGAAAGTGACAAAGAAGATCTCGACGAGGAACATGCACTGATGGTCAGAGGATTCCGACGCTTCATCAGAACTCCTGCCGGAAAATCTGAAATGGCAACAAGGTTCAATCGTTTTAATAAGTTTAATCCTTTGAATTCCTCGTCTGAACAGAATACTACTAAAAGTGTTCAATGTTTCAACTGTAAGAAATTTGGACATTTCATGAAAAACTGTCCAACAAAGAACGCGTCATCCGAAGCCAAAGGGAAATCATTTGCGGTAACATGGGACGATGACGACGAAGACGAACCACAAGACGAGGTAGCGCAATCATCACTTTGCCTAATAGGTGAAAGCGACACGAACAAGGTAAGAGATGAATTTTCTTTACCAGAATTAATGAACATTTGTGAAAACATGAATTCAGAAATTACTTCTCTTGAATCCTCTATAGAAAATTATAAAGAAATGAATTTCCAACTACAGCAGGAAAATTATAATGTTTTGCAAAATGAAATAAAATTGAAAAATGAAATTGCATCGCTCAAAATTACCATTGAAAAACTCAAAGGAAAATCTAGTATTACTGAAGCTATACCTTGTCAGACTTGTGCTTCATTAAAGCTAGAAATTAAGAATGGTAATGAAAAGATTGTTGGCCTAAATAAAAGAATAGAAACTCTCGCTAAAAATGAAGATAATGTTAGAAAGAGTTTTATAAATAAAAGTGTCATGCTTGTAAATGAAAACATCTTTTTGAAATCCAAAGTCTCTGATTTAGAACTGAGTATCAGAAAATTTGGTGTAGGAAGGAAATCACTAGACATCATTCTTGGATACCAGTCAATCAAAAACAATAAACAAGGACTAGGATTTGGAAATGTTTATAATGAAAACATGATAAAGAAAAATCATTACATCAAGAAAAAGAAACGGAACGCCAAATGTTATACCTGTGGTTCTTTTGAGCATTTATATAGAAATTATCGTTATAAGTACCAAAACATGAAGTTCAAACAAGTATGGGTTCCGAAAGGTACTATGGCTACCCAGGTCACACATACCTTGTTCTTCTTATGTGTAGGGACTCAGCGTGGCTAAGGAACAACTGTGTGAGTGGTATTTGGATTCAGGCTGCTCAAGACACATGACAGGGAACAGCGATAAGTTCCTTAGCCTCGTGAAGCAAGAAGGAGGAAGTGTTATATTAGGGGACAACGGCAAGTGCAAGGTAATGGGTAAAGGTATTGTTGGCAACAATACTTTTAAAATTTCTGACGTTCTCTGGGTTGAAAATCTCAAACACAAACTCATCTCCATAAGCCAACTCTGTGACAAAGGTATGAAAGTACTTTTTGATGAGAAAATTTGTAAAATTTATGACTCGGTCACAGGTAATACCCTCTTCATAGCCAATAGGAAAAATAATGTTTATACAATAATGATTGAAGAAATGACAATTGCTAAATGTTTGATTGGCAGGGAGGAGGAGGCTATACTATGGCACCGGAGACTATCACATGCCAGCATGAAGTTGCTACATAAGCTGGAGAATAAAAACCTGGTCCAAGGCTTGCCACATCAACAGTACGAGAATGGTAAGTTGTGTGTTGCATGCACAAAAGGTAAGCAAACTAGATCCACTTTTACGGGAATTCGGGAAGTTACCACTTCACGAGTCCTAGAATTGATTCATATGGATTTGTTTGGGCCTACCGATGTTGCTAGCCTCAATGGGAAGAGATTTTGTTTTGTTTTGATCGATGATTTTTATAGATATACATGGGTTTACTTCTTAGCCAAGAAATCGGATTCCTTTGAAAATTTCCAAAATTTTTGTAATCAAGTTTCAAATGAGAAAAATCTTTCAATTATGAAAATTAGAAGTGATCACGGTGGTGAATTTGAAAACTCTGTTTTTGAAAACTTCTGTTTGGAAAAAGGGATCTTACATGAATTTTCTTCTCCTAGAACACCTCAACAAAACGGGGTGGTCGAAAGAAAGAATCAAACTTTAAAAGAGATGGCAAGAAGCATGCTTAATGATTATTCTCTTCCTATGTATTTTTGGGCCGAAGCAGTGAATACAGCCTACTATGTCTGCAACAGGGTTATGCTTAGACCTTTAATGAACAAAACATCCTACGAACTGTGGCATGGCAAGACTCCTAACATTTCATATTTCAGAGTATTTGGATGCAGGTGTTTCATTTTAAACACAGGAGATCAGCTGGGAAAATTTGAATCCAAATTAGACGAAGGAGTGTTCGTAGGATATTCATCAAGGAGCAAAGCATACAGGATCTACAATAAACGAACCTTAACTGTTGTTGAGTCAATTAATGTGAAATTTGATGAAGCTGAAATAGATCCTTTAAATTGCAGGGAAACTGAAGATGGAGATACAGACAAGGAAACTACAGAGCCTAAAAACATAGCTGAACCATCTGAAGGCCAAAAGGAAGCTGAACCAGAAGTACCACAAGGAAATAGACTGGAAAGAGGAGAGCTCAGGTTCAATCCACATCATCCACCTGAGCTGATCATGGGGACTCCTACGGAAGGTATACGCACTCGATCCACTTTCAATAACTTGTGTGTCGTATGCATTCATGGTGACTTCATTTCTGAAATTGAACCCAAGAACGTTGAAATCGCTTTAACTGATGAAAGTTGGGTTATGGCCATGCATGATGAGATTAATCAGTTTGATAGAAATAATGTTTGGACATTAGTGCCCCGACCTAATAATTACCCAATTGTTGGCACTAAATGGATTTTCAAAAACAAACTTGATGAATCTGGAAATGTAATCAGAAATAAGGCAAGATTAGTGGCCAAAGGATATAACCAGATTGAGGGAATTGATTGTGATGAAACTTTTGCACCCGTTGCTAGATTAGAAGCCATTAGAATATTGCTGGCTTTTGCAAGTTTTAAAGGTTTTAAATTGAAGCAAATGGATGTGAAAAGTGCATTTTTAAATGGCTATTTGAAAGAAGATGTTTTTGTTGAACAACCCCCTGGTTTTGAAAGTCATAGTTTTCCAAATCACGTTTACAAGTTGCAACAGGCTTTGTATGGTCTGAAGCAAGCTCCCAGAGCTTGGTACGACCGTCTTAGATCATATCTTTTGGAAAATAACTTTAAAAAGGGTAGTGCAGACAACACTTTGTTTATCTTGCATGAACAGGATCATTTTCTTATTGTTCAGATTTATGTGGACGATATTATTTACGGTGCTACTAATGATCTTTTATGCCAAAAGTTTGAAAAGGTTATGCAGGATCAATTTGAGATGAGTCTGGTCGGAGAGTTGAAATACTTTTTGGGCTTTCAAGTAAGACAAACTGGAGATGGCATATATGTTTCCCAAACCAAGTACATAAAAGAACTGTTGAAGAAATTTGGGATGGAAAATGCAAAGCCAATGCGAACTCCAATGAGTCCGACGACGAAGCTTGAAAAGGATGACAAAGGTATAGATGTGGACCAAAAGCTTTATTAAGGTATGATTGGGTCCTTACTCTATTTAACTGCATCTAGACCAGACATCATGTTTTCTGTCTGTTTGTGTGCACGATTTCAAGCCTGTCCAAAAGAATCACATTTGATAGCCATTAAGAGGATTTTTCGATATCTTATTCACACTCCTACACTTGGACTATGGTATCCCTCTTGTGGTAATCTTAATTTGGTTGGCTATGCTGATGCTGATTATGCTGGTAGCTTGGTTGATAGAAAGAGCACTAGTGGAACTTGCATTCTTTTGGGACAATCATTAGTTTCTTGGTCTAGCTGTAAGCAAAATAGTGTTGCGCTATCCACCACTGAGGCAGAGTATATTGCTCTTGGCAGCTGCTGTGTCCAGGTACTGTGGATGATGCAAACCTTACTTGACTACGGATTAGAATTACGAAAAGTCCCTCTTCGTTGTGATAGCAAGAGTGCCATAGATCTTTCTAACAACCCTATCCATCACTCTCGTACAAAACACATAGACGTAAGACAACATTTTCTTAGAGATCATTTGGCAAAAGAGGATGTATCCATTGAATATATTTCTACTGATTCTCAGTTGGCAGATATCTTTACAAAACCTTTGCCAGAAGATCGCTTTTGTCGTCTACGTCTAGAATTGGGCATTATTGATCATATTTAGAGTGAAAATATTATTTGGTGTGCTTTTATTGTTTTTGTGTGGTGTGCTACAAAAAGAAAAATAAAAAAAATAAAAAAAATAAAATATAAAAAAAATAAAATATAAAAAATATAAAAAGAAAGGGAAAGTGAATTGTCTATCTCCTCATTTTGCACTTTTCATCAGAAACAGCTTTAAATGCAAAACATGTCTTATGGATTTTGAATATTATATTCTTAACAATGCTGGCATTCAAAGACTACATGCTTAATTAGGTCATATTCATTAATGAGTAACTAACGTTTTTCATATTCCAATCACACTTACACAGATCAATATGTTTTTTGATATGGATTTGAAATATTGAATAAGAAAAGTGGTTGTTGGTGGACTAATTTATGTTTTAATGGGATATGATGTTTCAAGGCATGGGTAAAAAGAAAAGCTCTCATCAAAATATACGTGTATAAAAAGAATAGCAAGACGAGTGTCTTCAAAATATATACACAGAGCTTCGTATGAAAAATGGATACGATCCATGTCCTTGATACTACCCTTGGACATCCAACTTATGCTATAAATGTCATTTTTAGCGTTGGTGTTAAGTCCATCAAGCACTGCCATTTCACATTTAAAAATCCTTATCGGTCATGTTTGGAATTGGTAACTTGAACTCATATTACATGAGAAGGGGAAACTCAATCTTTGATGTTCATATATTCAGTTGAAAAGATGGTTATGACAGGCTGTATTCCTTATTACCTCTCCATATGTACTAAACATTTGATCATCACACTTGAGCATGGAGATGAATTATGGTAGTTATGACTTAGTGCTTATTGCTTATTTATTCATTGTGGTCATCGATGTCTTGCCTGTTTGTTTTGCTTTATAATGTTCAATTTTCCATTCATCATATGCTCTTTCATCCATTTTTTTGATGAAAACAAAGGGGGAGAGAAATATTAAGATTGAGCATGTCAGAGATAGGGGGAGCATGTCAATTAGGGGAGCATATCAATAGGGGAGCATGTCAATAGGGGGAGCATATCAATAGGGGAGCATGTCAATAGGGGGAGCATATCATTTTGCCATTCATGCTCATATTCATGCTTCACACACTCACACACTTAACACATTTTTTTTCACAATAATCTTAATGTCTGGTTTGTTCTCATCAAAAGGGGGAGATTGTTGGAAACAACATCCTAACCTATGTTTGATGATAACAAACCCTGCTGAACTGTTCTAATCTGTTTGTTGAGTGTGTCACAGGTCCCTATAGCCATGATTGCTCAGGTTACACATGTACGTACTCAAGTACGTAGAGATACAAGGCTGAAACTACATTTGGAATTATGCAAGATGCTCAAACAAGAGAGTATAGCTATGAAACTCTACCCTAGAGTTAAACATAGGCTATAAACATCATGGGAATTTTCTCAGGAATTATGGAAATTGTTTGAAGCCAAAATACGGGGAAATACGAGGAAATACAGAGTATACAAAGAAGAAAATTTTTCTACAAGTGATGAAATGAGGTGAAACAATTCTAACATGTATATATTGGGCTCTGAGATTTTTCAGAATTTTTTCAGAATTTTTGGGATTTATCTGATGCCAAAATACGGTGGAATACGTCAGAAATACACTGAAAAATCGACATACGGTACTGTTCATACGACGGCTGCCGACATGCCGACTTTGCGGACAGCAAATTTAACACGGGTTTGACCCGCGAGCCGCCTCGTGGCGGATCCCTTGGAACAGTAACCAAACCCGTTAAGCTCAATCCTATATAAACCCATGTACACTCTTCACATTTTCATCAATAACTTGAGTTCTAGAGATCCAAATTGAGCACCGTTTGCGGCGTTGCGACCGTGACTTCATCCCCGATGCAGTGATAACAAGTTGAGCAGCTAGTTCCTCCTGTGCAGAAAATGAGATCACTTTGAGTGAGGAACTTCTACCGACTACTTCCACGGGGACAGCGACTACTTCTTCTACAGACATCCGATCATCATTCCGTAAGAAGCGTTGCGAAGCTACTGATGTGCTGAAAGATGAAAACCAGAGAAATCTTCACAAATGAGCTTTCTAAACTCTTGATCTTTGTTATTTGTGAAGTTATTAATGTTTTGATCAGCATTTCTGTAATATAATTTCTTTCGTTATTTGGGACTCTGGGAACCAAACTTGTTGGGGCAAGTTGGGTTGGGGAGTGATACTTGTATGTTTCTTTTTGGCTTTGGTGAGCTTGAGTTGGTCTGACAGGTTGGTGTTGGGGCACCAATCTAAGGGAGATTGTAACTTCTTAAAGAAACAGTATAAGTGATTGCTCATTGGGGTGGACGTAGGTCATGGGGACCGAACCACGTTAAATTTTGTGTCTTCTGTGAATGCTTTGATTGTCTGATTCCTAAACTGCATGCTGTAAACTAGGCTTAATTTTTATCTTGTGATAATTTGGTCAAAGGCCTATTCACCCCCCTCTAGGCCTTATTTAGATCCTACAGCTAGCACCCGTTCCACCTCCGATGAGATAGGCTAGTCGTTTCATCAATCTTTTGATCACGTGACCCTAGGTTCTTTCGATAGTTTGGGGTAGATTTAGTCTCGATAGGTTTTGGCTTTGCACTTGGACCATACGCCCCCACTACTTTGGTATTGGCATGTTAAAAAAGGGAGAGAATAAATGCACTGTTCTCCCTACTTCATCTAGTAGCCGGGTCTCTGGGACTCAAGAATCTCTGAGATTCACACAGAAGGATGAAGTTTGGGGGAGTGCATAGAAATAAAGGGTTTAGACGAATCGAGAGAATAGACCTGAGGGGTCCCTTTTGACCCAATGCTTTTGATCCGTCTGGATCGGGAGTCAATAACCGAATCCTCGCTACATGAATCACCTAAGCCCAATGAAAAAAACTGTATATAAAAATAAGTGTACATATCTATATATACATGCCAACTCCATAGTTTAGAGGAAGTGACCATGACATTGCCAACCCATAAGAGACTTAACACTACCACACGCCATCGTGATTTTTGCATTAGTGAGCGTATGATTTGGGTCGATTTCTACTAGCCTACGCTCATCGAAAGGTCATGTCCTGGTAAGCTTCACATGGATGAGTGTGTTAGACTTGTTGTCGTGAGGACGGTAGTGTTTTAGTCCACTCCCACGTTAGGCAGACATTGTGTGTATGCAAGAATTGATCCATAATCTTGATGTGTACGCAACTCGTAAGTGTTATTGGTTCGAGAGTTTGATCGTCAAACTTTCCCGCCTGATTCTGCCATATCCTTCATTTCAAGTCTTGATCGAGGATGAGCAAGAGTGTAGCATTGGATAATTTGTTGTACATATTTTCTACATATATTTTCCACCTTTTTCTCTTATTCTTCTTGGTTTATTTTGCACCATCGCCTTATTTTCACCGCATTTTGTTTTCCTTTACCACTTTATGCTCTAGGTGTTGTTCTCTTGTGTTGCGGATGATCGAGCTCGAAACGATGTACTTTAGGTAGTGTTAAGGCCGATGAAGCAAGAATGAGGAGCGACAAACACTTAGCCTAGCCTTGGAGACCAAATGGGAGAGAAGAAGGCATAACACAGTTTTGCATGAATTTGCACGGCCGTGTCAGTGCACCAAATGCTAAGAAGAAGCTGCAGAAGGTCAACACGGGCATGCGCATGGCCTTGCTAATTAATCAGAAGAGTTCAGAAGGCATACGGATGGCTTGCACGACCGTGCTTAATTGGGGGCAGTTGGACACCGATTTTGGATGACACGGCCGTGCCGATTATCGGCACGGCTGTGCTTAGTGTTTTATATAAAAGGAATGTTTGTAACGAACTAAAACAAGCTATCTTTTAATTCCAGAACATTTGTATTGGAGTTTTGGTCGATTTTCTCTTGGTTTCCTTGTTGAAATCTTGCTACTTTTTTTGTAAGAATCATTGCCCTTTATCTAGTTTAGTTAATCTTCTTGTTCTAGTATTGCAGTTGTGATTATTTGAGTTGTTGGTCATTTATTTGCTCATTTTAATATTTGCTTAGCTATGAACTATATTGTGTTGATTCCATTAATCTTAGCCATGCCTATTGAGAAGTTCATTCTAGGGCCATGTTGAGCCATATAGTGGAGATTGATCGCTATGGATTGCCCCAAATATCGACTCAAATGTCGATTGTAGTCCAGGTGTATGGTGGATAATGAGCCTCATTCAATCCACTCCGTTAGGATTCTATACAATCCAAATCGTGAACTAACCCTTGGGGTTTGGATTTTACACCCCTAACGGAGGATTGACCATTTAGTGCCCGACGCCGACGACCAATTGAGCACACTCACTAGAACTACCAATATCATAGCTCGCGACTAAGCATTGGGGATTCGATAGGGATCCAACCTATCATCCAAATCCCCTCTCTCACGGTTAGACGTCGAAGGGATGATGATTGAGGCATAGCCCTCATGGATGACTACAATCCTTGTGTCAAAAAATTAGATACATTGCCAAAATCTTCGCAATAGCGATGATATGCTAGCCCTAGCTCTTTCTCCCATTGAACTTTCTTTAGCTATTTTCCCTCTACACTCACCATACTCACTCTCGCGGCTACATGAAACACGACACCAACCTTAGGCTTCAAATCCTTACATCCTCGTGTTCGACACCCGCTGCATACAACACTGTGCTGACATATTTAAAGTACACAACAATATGCATATCACAATAGGTAATAAATTGCTTTCTTCAACGTTTCTGTTTTTACCTTTCTTTGAAATTTTCTTCAATTACCAAACATGAAAAAGAATTTGATTTCTTTTTTCTTTTCTTTCTCTTTTTATTTTATTTTTCTTTCTATCAATTTCCCTTAATTTCCCTCAAACTAACATAGCACAGTAAATAAGGTAGTAGTAAGATAAAAGGGTTCAGTGGATAAACAGATAAGATTAGCCAAATAAATGGGAATGGTATGTTTTCATCGATTACATACATGCATGCATACATTACATGTATGGACATAGAATTTATAAATAAATGGGGGTGTCTAAAAATGTGATATTATTTAGAGTATTTTTGAAGGTGGTTCAAAAACACATATATGAATTAGATGAGGGGTAATCATCAACATGCTTCTTTGTGCACAGATTCAATGTGTGTTTTTTCATAACTCTTTCCCTAATCTGTATTCTTCTTTGTACATAGATTAAATAGGTGTTTTTTGGCAAATATCATTTTTAGCTTAGTTTATTTTGAAACCTTATTTTCGAGGCGATCATAATGATGAGCTGTCAAAAAATAACATCTTATTTTTGATAAAAATGGCGAGGCAAGGTAGGATGGCCTGCAATCGTGCAGACAACCATCTTGTGGCCATTCTTTGTTAGATGATTACATTGGATAGATTTGAGCCTCATACTAACTTTTAGCAATGTCTTCATATAATTATTATTTAAATTCAAAAGTCAATTACATGTTTTGTGCAATATACCATATTTTGACTTATTAGATATGGCATGGTCTCGATCCGGATCCAATGATCTGCCACATGCATCTCCTTTAGTTTCATTTTATATGAACACAATGTAGTTTCTTGGATACGCATATTATTAGACAATCCATGATAAAAGTGGGGGAAATGTGGACTACAACATGTATGACATTTGGAGCGGTGACAATAAAGTGCAGGTATCAGATGTGGGACATCACAAAGGTAATTTCACAACCTGGTGCTTATATATATGCAATTTATTTTTATTGTTATGTTTTTATATATATCCAATTTTTTTACCAACATTTTTGTATCAAATGTACCCTCTGCATAACCCTATCAACAAGGAGCATGCTTATGATATATGGGTCCTCCAAGTGGGCCACAATATGTCTGAGTACATTTGATCTGCTAGAGAGGAAAACGTGAAGGAGAAATCTAGATTTAGTTATATGCCTACTGGAATATAGATAAGTGGAAGAATATGTTGGTATGGAATAAGAAGAATAGGATTGGTGATTCTCCCCCGATAAAATACCTGTCACTCACTATGGGGGCTCAATTACCATTGAATAGCATTGTGATAATTATAGGTTTGTGTGCATTTACTGCATTTTACTAGAATTATTAATTTTCTTTTTTGGTGCAACTCATATTTTTAACTTAATAGTTATTTGAACTAATAGAGGAGTGCACCTGAGGTACATAAGGTGACCCACATGGAGGTTTTTGATTCGACACATTAGAAGAAGGAATGCTTTTGTCAGCGAACGATTTTGATTAGTCTCTGTAAGTTCTTTTTTACTATATGTTGAATTCATGTTTTCTAGTTATAATCAATTTGGATAGCTTTTTTCGTGTTGGATACCTAACGGGAATGGATGACACATGTACACGGGGAAGATACAGCTTCACCCTAATTTTGACCTTGTATTATGGAATGATGTGGCTGATCCGACTCGATCTCGTGTGTTCAGGTTTCCTTTGGTTGCTAAACCCGTACAAGTATTCCGAATAGCTTGTTCTACCTCTAGCACTGCACCTTCTACATGCTTAATACATAGTTAATGGAAGAGAAATGCAACGAAAGATTAAGTTAAATGCATTCGAAGAAATACTCACTGTTATGAGTACAAAATATGGAGTTGACGTTGCTTCCATATTATCGGCACATGTATACCTTCTTATACTTTTTGTTATTCAATAAATACTTCAAATTTCTACTTTAAGTTCTAGTTCTAGTTTACTTATTTAATATTTTCATCTTATTTAATACTTTAATTATTTATTCTTATGTAGGGCATAACAGCGGGTGCAGCAACATCTTTAGCGGCTGCATCAACATCTTCACCCGCTATAGGGGTCCATGATGATAATGATCACCCCGAAGATGAGCCTTAGCATCTTACTGACATATATGTATATTTTTCATCTTACCGATGAAATATTAATTTTTGCAGTGGTGACTCCTGCTATGTGATGGCTAGTTTGTTAGTTTCTTAATTAACCAGTAAATATATGAGTGTATATGACGGTGTCAAGATAATCCATGTTATAAATTTTCAATATACTTTAGTTTACTGTTTTATTTGGCATATTTCATAAATTTTCTTTTGCATCTGTCTTGAATGTAGTTGTCATCTTTTCTTTAGTATATTTCATAAATTTTTCATATCTATCAATATATCTTCTTTTTTGTGTACAGATTCAATGGGCGTTCTTTTGCAATTAAACACTTTTGTGGCTTTCTTTGGCAACCCTGTTTCAGAACCGATGATGATGATAATCTGCCAAAAATTTTACATGTTATTTTTGATAAAATGGCTAGATGATGTAGGATGGGTGATAATCATGCAGATAACCATCTTGTAGCCTTTCTTTATCAAGTGATTAAATTAGGCCGATCTGAGCCTCCTACCAACTTTACCAATGCCTTCATATACTGAATCGTATCTTGGGTAGTTGGTTTTCTCCTAAATCATTCATTTGTAACTTCATTATGTTTAACTATATCAAAAAATTCTTTTCTTTTCCTTTCATTGTTGTAACAATACCATGTGTATATTAGATGATGTTTGGTTGTGACATAATTACGCCCACCCCGGATGATAGATGGAAGTACCCATGAACAAATGAATTGAGTACTATCAGGAATATTACCAATTGACTCTATGAAATATTTTTAACATGTTATATCCATGAATTGAGTACTATTACTGTATTTGTCTTCCTTAATGGATGCTTTCTTGCAACAAAAATTGAAATATTATTTTAATGACAACAGTCTAATACTAATTTAAGTTATTTTCATAGAGGACACATGCCTTATTATGTTTAATTTGTACACATGCCTTAAGAGAGTTGTTTAAAGTAAGAAAGACGCTTGTTAGTTCATGTATACAAATTTGATGCACTTTTAAGTTTCATATGCTCATGTTTCCCCATGAGGTCACACACAAAGTGTTCATCATTCCATCCATCTACAATATTTCCCATGGTCTATGATTTCTCAAACTAAATTTATGGTTATACGGTAATATGCAAAAAAAATATTTGTAATACATAAAGATGGTGATGTCTGTTGAAATTTTATTTTGTTATAAGAAATTGTGTGTTTTTGTTACATGCTTAATGAAAAAGTGTGGTTGACCTTATGTGTCAAATATATGTTGATCCTTGCAATTTCCCATTCTTTTGGAAACATAAATTCTCTAGTGAAAAGGTACTGGGGCTTAATTATAATATGTTCCTATTTGTAAATTATATTTGCTGTGAGCTGGATTTTATTATTGTAAATAAAGCTTCATTTACAAAATCGATAACAAAAGATTTTATCTAGACTGTGGACATAATTGTTCATTACACTAGCATGTTGTATGATCTTATGCATATGTAACAAAAGAGATGCTTAATGATTCTTATTTTGGTGGTCATGTATCCAAAATAAGAGCATGTCTATTAAATGATGATGCATCACTATTATAAATAGGCTGTAGATTGTAATGCTCTTTATACATGTAACACTGTTTTCATTTTGTCAATGTTTATTTGTTCATCCTTCATCATCTTCTACATCCATGTCATGTGCTTGGCTATGATTTATATGCCCTATTTACATCAAAAATTTTATTAATGTCATGTTTTTCTCTCATAGTATGATTTATATTCTCTCATTTATAAGAGGCTAGAGGTGATAATTTTAGTTTTTTCTTGGGTTAATCTGTCCTTTGGAAACAAGTAGAAGATTATCACGGAGGGTCACTATCTTATTTTGATGGTCATGTAGTCAAAATAATTGCATGTATACTTAATGATGATGCATCACTAATATAAACAGGCTGCATATTGTAATGCTCTTTATACATGCAACACTGTCTCCATCTGTTCAGTGCTACTCTTTCATGCTTCATCCTCTTCCACATCCATGTCAAGTGCTTGGCTATGATTTATATGCTCATATTTACATCTTTATTTTTATCAATGTAATGTTTTGCTCTCATATTATGTTTTATATGCTCCAATTTATATGAGGCTGGAGATGATAATTTGAGTTTTTTTGGGTTAATATGTTCTTTGGAAAGAAGTAGCAGATTATCATGGATGGTCAATATCTTTATTTGGTGCTCATGTCATTATTATAAACATGCTCCAGACATGCTGCAGACTGTAATGCTTTTTATACATGCAAAACTGTTTCCATGTCTTTAATGCCTCTCTTTTCATGCATCATCCTCTTCCACATCCATGGCATGTGATTAGCTACACTGATATCTAGTCATATGAATATAATTTTTGCATCTATGTTTTTTGGCTTAGTTTGGCAACATTATTTTATAGGCGATGATGATGATCTGCCAATAAAGTTTACAATTTATTTTTGAGAAAAATGTTGTGATGAGGTAGGATGGACTGTAATTATGTAGACAACCATCTTGCAGCCATTCTTTATCAACTAATTACAAAATCTCAGCCACCTCCTTTATCCTCATCCTTTATATTCACATGACCAGATATTAGGAGAGCTAATCACATGACATAGATGTGAAAGAGAATGAAAAGAGAAGTACCGAAGAGATGAAAAGACTACTGCATGTATACAGAGCATTACAAACTATAGCCTGTTTATAATAGTGATGCATCATAATTAAATAGACAAACTCTTATTTTGGATACAGGACCATCGAAATAAGATATTGACCATATATGATACTGTAACTTTTTTTCCAAAGAACAGATTTTAATCCAAAAAACTCAATTTAGAGGAGATCATGATAATGATTTACCAATAAAGTTTCCATCTTATTTTTGATAAAAATGATGAGGCGAGGTAGGATGGCCAACAATCGTGCAGACAACCACCCTACATCCATTCTTTGTCAACTAATTACAATGGACAGATCTGAGCGTCCTCCTTTGTCATCCTCATCTATATTCACATGACCAGATATCAAGATAGCGAATCATATGTCATGGATGTGGAAGAGGATGAACAGAGAAGCACTGAAGAAATGGAAACAATGTTGCATGTATAAAGAGCATTACATTATGCAGCACGATTATAATGGTGATGCATTATCATTCAATAGACATGCTCTTATTTTGGATATATGACCACCAAAATAAGATATTAACCATCCATAAACTTTTTTGGCTTTTCTTTTGTATTTTACAATTTCAAAAAGATTTTTTTTCAAAAAGTCAGTATCGTTGACGACGCCCCGTCAGTGATAGTTCATTTCTAATAAAAAATTAATTCGTATCACTAATGGTTACTGTCAGTAGTAAAAGACTATCTCTGACAGTTCCCGTAAGTGATACAAGAATATCACTGACGAAATCGTCAGTGCTAAGGTGGATAGCAATGTCGGTGTCTGTCCGTGATAATAGACTACATCTGACAGCCACGTTAATGGCATTATGTTATCACTGATGGCGACCGTCAGTGATATCTACCTCATCGCTGATGGAACCATTAGCGATATAAGAATATCACTGATGGAACTGTAAGTATTATGGTAGATATCACTGATGGTATATGTCAGTGATAAAAGACTATCTCTGATGGCTACCATCAGAGATACAAAAGCTATTGATGATGGGTATGTCAGTGATAAGGCAAATATCTCTAACGGTAGCTGGTAGCAATATAATAATATTCACTGACAGTAGCTATCATAGTTAATGCAACTATCCTTGACAGCAACTGTTCATCGACGGGGAGTCTTCACTAACGACAACCGACAGTAATTGTATTACTTACCACCTCCTGCTGACAGGAGTGCTGACAGGTTGATGACGTTAGGGAATATTTTTGTTGATGGCAATTTGACTTTTATTGACGGCTTTTGCCAGTAGTAATAGTCGTATTTCTTGTAGTGACGTTGATCCTGATCAACTGCATGGGGTGGGAGTACGTGAAGCTACATTACCCCTAGCTACAGCAAGATGCCAAAAGAGGCAATGCAATGCCACCCTCGCCATATCACGTGAAAGGGGCCATAAATGTTAAGTATTGAGTCAACCCTATGTAAGTTTTGATGATGAGCAAACCATTTTATGTGCTCATGAGGTGTGAGAATAGGTACAAGAGTTAAATTTTTTAAAACTCGAAGTCAAGAAGAAGCTCAATTAAGATTTATGAAGCTCAAGGAATCAAAGATACAGAGATGGATAGATGAACTACATCAAAAGCTTTTCTTAGATTCATGTTAAAAATTGATTAAAGAACACATGCACACAATTAAGAAATAGTATAAAAAATTTTAACACTTTTTGAAATTAATTCTTAAGTCTTTTCAGCCCAAATTTTATTTTAGGGATCGACTAGTCGACTAGAAATGATACCTAACCAACTGGTGATCATGACAAACAATGGCTACCTGTATAACAGAATCAAGTCGATTAGAGTTCAAGGACTAGTCGACTAAGCCATTGTCTAGAAGACTAGTAGATGAACTGTAGTCGACTAACAACAAAATAGAAACTACCTATTTTCTGATACTACGACTAGTCGACTAGGTATTAGGATTAGTCGATTAGCTTACCAAAAAATTTACTGATCCTAATTCTTTAGTCAACTGGCAATTAGCCGTTTGCAAATTATGGAATTTCTGTATCTAACTGTTTATGAACGTTTTATGGCATTTTTGGGCATTTGATTAATTGGTTTTGTGGGGTATAAAATGATGGTTTAATTTGATGAATTAATTGAGCAATTTTGTTTGAGATAAACCAAGCTTTCTAAGCTTTCAAAAATCACCAAGGAAACTACTCTATTTTCATCTATGCTCTTAAAATTCCTCTACAATCTCTTGGCCAAATAGTTTTGATCTTCCAACCTTTCATCCTCATCCTATTGAGATCAAAATCAACATCTTTAGCCTCACTTTATAAAAAGAGCTTCAATCAAGGCCATATGATTCTTGTGCTTCATTAAGAAATGTTTTTGTATGTATTTCTCACCATTGAGTTGTGAGAAGAAAAAATCCTCAAGTGTTGAGGTGATTGTTGAAAATGCTCATTGTGTTAAGGTGGTCGAAAATCAGCATCATGGTGAGGTTGTGATAAAATCCTTAGAGTTTTGAGGTGATTGTAATTCTCTCGGTTGGGAGGTCAGTAGTGGAATCCTAAGTGATTAGAGATATGACTAGGTCACGGAGTGACTGAACCAAAATAACTTATGTTGTTTGTGTTGCTTGCTCTTTTGTGTTATTTCTTACAATTGTTATTATTTTGCTATTACTCTTCATCCCATATTTGCAAGATTACTTCTTTGTTGATTGAGACCCAACTAAGGTAACAGTCATTGAAGTCGTAGGTAGAATATTAGAGGAATTATTTTAATGTTTGTGTTTAATTTTTAATCACTATTGACCACCTTCTAGTGTTTTTGCTTCCATCATAGGATCTAACATGTGATATTAGAGCTAACTTCTAACAATGTCATCAACATTTCTAGCTCCTTTCCCTAAATGACACTCCGCCTCTTATCCAGTCATGTTCAATGTCACAAATTATGGATCCTAGAAAACAAGAATAATGATCTATCTTCAATCCATAAGCCTTGATTTATATGGACCATAGATGATACTAAGCACAAGAGACCAGAAACACCCATGGCATTATTGAAGGATGATGAGAAAGCCAAAAAGAACCTTAATGCAAAGGTGTTGAATGCTCTATTTTGTTCCCTTAATGCCAATGAGTTCAACTAGGTGTCACAATCTACCATGGCTCATAATATTTGGCACACACTAGAGGTAGCAGAGGAAGGTATGAATCATGTGACAAACTCTAAAATTAATATATATGCTAGAAAATTTGGAATGTTTAGGTTGCAAGAAGGAGAAACTATCAGTGGGATTAAAAATTGTCTCACTAAGATTATCAATGCTCAAAATGGGCTGACTAAGAAAATCCCACAACAAGAGCACGCGATGAAGGTGCTCCGATTACCTACTCCAGAATGGCAGAGAAAGACCACCGCCATCGAAGAAGTTCAAAATGTATCGAATCTTATGATGAAAGACCTTATAAGGAATCTCATGGCATTCAAGGTTCAACTTAAGGAAAAAAGAAGGAAAAAAACCGAATAAAAAGGCCCTATCCTTCAAAGCTACTTCCTTCGATTTTGATGAGTCTGATACCGAAAGAGACAACATAGTTCTATTGTCAAGGATATTCAAGAGGATTATAAAAGGTTAACTCATACTCAATGAGCCTTATTTATCTAACGAAACTGTTGTTTGCTATGGATACAATAAGGTATGATACATGAAGAAAGATTGTCACTTGGTAAAGAACAAAGGAAAGAAGAAGATAGAGAGGCCGAGTCGTCCTAAAGAAAAGGACCTAGCAGCTTGGGATCAAAACATGGATGAATCATCCAATGAAAATGATGAAGAAGAAGACTAAGAAGAACAAGCATGCATGTGCTTCATGGATCTCACCAACGATGGATTATAATCAAACTTAGATCCAATTAATGATGAAAATGAAGATGATGATAATGATGATGAATTTGATGTAAATATAGCTTTTGATGAGTTGTGTGCGTAACATCAATGCATGCTTAGAAAATATGCTTAACTTACATAGATACATAAAGAATGCTCATTATATGATAATGCATGTTTTAAGGATTTAGAAAACAAAAATTTTAACTTAAAAAAGAATTACTTAAAGCTTAAAAACCAAAAATACTCCACAAGACTTAGGCTTACAAAATCAAGATTTCGTAAAAGAAAATAAAATTAATAATGGAAAATAATAAGTTAAAAGAAGAGAAAAAGTACTTAAAGTGATGGGTAATAATCTAAATGATAGGTTAGATGAATTAAGTGAAAATATAACTCATAACAAATTAAAATATGATGATTTTGGTAAGATTTTAATAAAATTTAATAAAGGTAAGGAAAACTTGGTTACTTAATATCTTCACAAAAATTAAATAATACTAGAAAAGTTTTAGGTTATAACAATATAAAACCAAACCACGCCTATATGTATACTAATTTTACTAAAACCAATAAGAACAAACTAATGACACCATAATCAAACAAATCAAAAAACAATATAAATCTATTAAAATTTGGATACCTAAGAATTTAAATAATAAAGTGAAAAATATATAGTAAACAACTATATGAAAAATATTTACTTTCATAGAATTATAATATGTAAAAGATGGGAAGTCAAAACCCAAATGGGTTTGGTTTCTAAACTAAACAATTTGATTAAAACCTGAGTGAGGCATTCAAAATGTAAATTATACATCATTTGGTACCTTACCCAATTAGGACACATTAATAATTATGTGTGAATGTCTGACTATGTGCTTGATTAAATGATTAATTAAGTTTAAAAGTAAAAACAATTGATAATTTGACTAAAAACTTAATTAAGACTAATTCCAGATTGTCTCAACTATTTTTCTGACTCCATTCGACTAGTAGTACTAATGTGGTTGACTATTAATATAACAAAGTCATTACCACTTTTTGGGCAGCTATCTGTTTGTAGCTAGTCGTTTGGAGTTATATGACTAGTTGACTAGTGACCTGATAGCCAACTAATATCGAACTTTAGTCGATTAGAAATAGAAAATTTAGAATCAAAATTCTACCAATCTATTTTCTTGTTTCTGAAGTGTTTGGATTTTATTCGCTTCTAATATCCATACTTGACTGCATAATGGGTTTTCTTGACTCAAACCCTATGAGCCCTCAATCTCAACTGTCTATTTAAATCCAAGGGCTAATTTCCCTTTCTAACCCATCGAAACCCTTAAAAAGAGATCATTTCCTGTACAACTTAAAAATTTCACTCACCTCAAACTCTTCCATCCATTTCAACTGAATCCTTCAAGCTCTTCAAGGGAATATGATACGATTTGCTCCAAAAGACAACGATTTCATATTTTAAGAGAAGAAAAGAAATTCAAAAGTGGAATTTTTAGTAGATTTATGGAATAAAGAAGATAGATCGATCCTTTTCTGGAGTGGATCTCGCCCTAACTTGTGTTAATGAAACACGTTTAATCCCCCACTAACCCTAACAATAATTCTAAGCAAATGATCGATCTTCGATAAACAAAACTAGGGCCAGCTCGTAGGCTTTAAACCCATCTCCTAAAACAAAAGATAATGAAAGACTAATATGCCCATCTAATTACTTAACACACAACTAAAGAAAAAAGCCTAAAGAGATAAATCACCCATCGGGTCAAGTAGGGTCCGAATCCACGAATTGGCCCACGACTCGTGCCGCACGCTGCCTCCTCCTGGTGTAGACCGAACCTCAGCATTACTCCCCCCTAAAAAAACCGTGTCTTCAAGTTGCAGTCAGATAATTACGTCAATCTTCTCTAATCTAAGTGTGTGCACGGCTCTACCTCGTCTGCACCTTCGTCAAGCTCTACCACAACATCCTCCTACTCTGTTCCAACCTCATGGCCCTCCCTACACAATGGTGCACTGGTGTGAACCTCTCGTCACACTTTAAGCAAAGGCATTTGGCCCTTCGCTCTCTCATCTCTGCCTCTGTGATGTGGCGAGTCTGCCCTCCCAATCGTGTCTCTGTAGCATCCCCCCTGCCGTCGCTGGTGCCCCATAGTGGTCTTGGGTGCCTTAGTAGGTGCTGGACTACGGTATGTCAATCCGCCCCACCCCCCTAGACTTCCTATCTTTAGCCAACCTGTCCTTCAGTCTCCTCGTCACTCGCAGCATGGCAGTTAACCCCTGAGGGTCTTGGACCCATAGCTCAGCCCTAATCAGGGGCTTCAGCCCCTTTAAGAAGTTCTCCTCCATTGATTAATCAGATACACCTTTCACTCGGCTCAAGAGTCACTCAAACTTCCATATATATTCCCACACTGACCCGTCCTGCCTTAATGTATATAGCTGCTTGAATAGGCCTTCCCCTGGATCTCGTGAAATCTCTCCAAGAGACACTCGGTTAACTCCGTTTAGGTCTCTGCTTCTGGGTCCTCCTGTACCAAGATAGTGCTTCGCCTTCGAAGCTCAGTGCTACTACCCTCAGTCTCTCTACCTCAATGAAGCCTGTGACATCAAAGTATCTCTCAATCAGATACAACAACCCATTAGGATCCTTCCCGTCAAAGAGGAGTGCCTCCAACTTCCTCATCTTATTCTCTGGGTTGACGTCAGCTCGTGGTGGCCACTCCTTATTCACAGCCTGGAATCTCTGATAAGGAGGCTCCTCGACCCTCTATTATGCCTCAGGAAGCTACCTTCCGTATCCTCAATTCCCTCCCCTGGCCCTCTCATTAGCAAGTTCT